>JAKOOJ010000008.1:31765000-32490000 GCA_022577455.1 Arizona elegans | reverse complement strand
TTATCTACACTTGGGCATTGGGTAGGATATAGCAATAGCACTTAGACTTATATATCACTTCACAGTGCTTTACAGCCCTCTCTAAGCAGTTTACAAAGTCAGCCTATTGCCCCCAAACAATCTGGGTCCTCATTTTACCGATCTTAGAAGAATGGAAGGTTGAATCAACCTTGAGCTGGCAAGACTCAAACTGCCAAACTTCAGGAAGCTGGCAGGCAGCAGAAATAGCCTGCAGTACTGCATTCTAACCACTGCACCACCATGGCTCATATCAAAAACAACAAACAAACAAACAAACACCCCATTAAGATGGTGTCAGAAACACAGCCTCCATCTTGGTTTTGGGGACTTTCTGCCACAACCTTGTAGTGCTTTCTTTGATTTCAATGGGTACCAGACAATGTCTGAATAGGTGTGAATAAATTTGTTCTGGGTTTTATACCTCTCAATTTGAAATGAGGAAAACCAGTGATCTGTGCTGAAGGTTCCTAAGTTACCAAAAATACCACTAAGTAATTTTCCAGGCACATTACTTGATGTCTAGCTATTCTCTATGGGTTTCTTTTTAATAGATACATTTTCTTGGAATGTATAAATGAGCACACTAACCACTTGAAATAACCAAATTCTGGATGTCAGTCCTTTGTACTAGGCCCGTGATGGTGAACCTATGGCACATGTGCTACAGGTGGCACGTGGAGCCATATCAGTGGGCATGCGAGCATTGCCCTACCTCAGCTGCAGCGCTCATGTGTGCACCGGCCAGCTGATTTTTGGGCCTTCAGGGCCCCCCGGAAGTCAGGAAACAGGCTGTTTCCGGCCTCCAGAGGGCCTCTGGGGGAGTGGGAAAGGCTATTTTTGCCCTCCCCAGGCTCCTAGAAAGCCTCTGGAGCCTGGGAAGAGCAAAAAATGGGCCTACCGGGCCCATCGTGCCATCACATGCCAAACGTAGGGGGAGCGTGGGGGATCATGTGCGCATGCGTGGGGGGTTGGGCACATTGAATTATGGGTATGGGCACACACGTGCACGACCCCCCTCGCACTTCCCCCACTTTTGGCATGCGTTAGCAAAAAGATTAGCCATCACTGTACTAGATGAAAGAAAGTTGTTGGAATCTGCAGGTTAGGGTTCATGCTAAGGCAAATGCTTCATATTTTTTTCCCAGTTTTGCATCCTTAAACCTAATGAAATATTTGTCATTTTCATTGCATTGCTTATTTCTCAATATTAGTTAGCCCACATATTTTCAATGCAAGTTAAAGGTGACAAAATAATGTGTCTGCATGATATAATGAGCTTTAGAAAAATACCTATTTTTTATCTCTTCCTTTGTTTTTCTTCTCTTTCTCTCTCACCTATTATTCAGGAAAATGCAATTTGCAAATTCTCAACTCTGGAAGGCTACAATTCGCTCTCATAAAGCTGTATTAAAGCTGCTCTTTTGGTACCTGGTCATCTAGTGGTTGATTTGAAAAATGCAACCCATCTAGCATTTAGTTTTGAAGAAACAAAGCAGGCAAGAAAAAATAATAATAAAGGAAGAGTGAAGACAGCAACAGAAAGCTTTATAAGGTTCTAGTAGGACTCTAGTAAGCAGACAAAATGTTTTGATTATTACGACATCTCTAACTGCAATGCACCATATCTTTCAGAGTGCTAAAAGATCTTGTGATGATGACAAATTGTGCACCCATCAGTGGGTGAGCTGCCCGTCTGCGGAGGAAGTGGGTTGCAAGAAGCACGTGAATAGTCCAGGCAATTCTGATGAGTCATTACCCAACTCTCCACCACAGAGAGAATTTGCAAATGATCACGTGTAAGGAACAAAACACAGAAATGAGCAGAAGCGAGAGCAAACCAGAGGAATCACACAAAGAGAAAACAAATTTGAAATGCAAAACCAGGAATCCATCGGTTTTAATCCTGCCTTACGCATAAAGCCAGCAGAGTGATTTGGGGCCACTCATTCTCTCTCAGCCCTAGGAAACAGGCAATGGCAAACCATTTCTGAAATCTTGTCAAAATACTGCAGGGACTTGCTCAGGTAGTCGCCAGGAGTCAACATTGACTCAAAGGTGCATGCACCCATGCGTATACACCCCCCCACACAAAATAAATGAATAAATGAATGAAAAGAGCCGAATAGACAAAGCATAGCCTTTGATTTATGCACAATCGGCTTTCAATCTTTCATAGATAGGTTTGCTGTTCTATTATTTTACCTTTGACAAGTCAAACAAAAGCTACATAGTTGGGGAAAAGCAAATCCTATTAGCACTCAGGACATGCTCACCTTAAAGCTAACTAGGGCAACTGAACTACCTGTCTATACATTGGGAATATCTGAGGCAGGGTTATCTGTAAAGTATGGTATGAAAGAGTCAATATGGTTTGATGGTGGTGCAACTGAAGTTCCACCATTTATTTATTTTTTTTACGTGCATAGCACATGCAAAACATTAACAACAGCAGGGCCTGGTTTAGCTCAACAAACAGAAGCACTGTAATTTAACACCAGCTGTCTGCAATTAAAGTAAGATCGAATCTTGCCAGGTTCAAGGTTGACTCAGCCTTCCATCCTTTCTAAGGTAGGTAAATTGAGGACTCAGTTTGTGGGGGCAATAAGCTGATTTGTATAAATATACAAAAGTCTGAAGGCTATTGCTTAACGCATTGTAAGCCGCCCTGAGTCTCCAGAGAAGGGCGGCATATAAATCAATTTTTTTAAAAAATGCACATTTGCAGCTAACATCTTGGCTTCTTTTTACTATTCCCCTCAGACACCCTTGATTTGATGAGCGTCTTTCTGGCTCCCCCGTGGTGTGGGAGGTGGCAATAGCTCCTCCAATGGCGACCTTGTTTGTGGAAAATTCTGACAAAATACATTTGTCTTATGGCCTTTTGATTATCTTTATCATGTAAAGGACATTCAATGGCTGTCATAAGCAGTTAGCAGTTCCCATAAGCAGTTAGCAGGCCACTGTTTGGGACTACAATGTCAGCCTCAGAGAGCAGCCTCCGTCGGGCTGTTTTTGTTTTCACGGGTCATTCTTTGTGAAATAGTTCTTTTTTTTTTTTAATCATTACCATATCTATTTACTTTTTTTGTATGGGTAGTTTAAATTGTCCTTATTGTTTAAATTCTCTTGGCAAAAACCAATTTAATTGCTTAATCCTATAGTATGCTTGGAATGAATTCAACTGATTTTGAATTACTCTATTATTTGTTCCCAGGGTGTGTGTGGGTGTGTAAGTGATGATTGCTTTTGAAACACAGGTGGGCATATTTATCAACACTTAATGCTTTGTGCATGAACACCCCCGGTTCATGTTCTTTCCTCTAACGAGAAGAAGCGATTGGAAATATTAGCTATTGTTTTCAGCTAATTGCCACCTGTTGTTGTGTCCAAACTTAGACAAAATGCAATCAGTTTTAATCTCAGTCTGTCAAAAATCAAACCCCACTGTAAAGCTGTGGTTTGTTTGAATAATCCTTAATTAAAAGAAACTAATTTGGTTAGTTAGATAACACACAACATACTGGCGTTATTTGAAAACAAAAGCAAAAGCAATGAGGCCATGGGCAAATGTGCCAGAAGGAAAAGATAAAACCTTGTGCACAGATCATATCTGAATGGGCCTTTTCTCTTTCTTGGAACTGGCATCAACAGATTTGGGAAATTCTCATCAACATTGATGAGCAGAAATGCGGGCTACATGTTTTCTCCAAATTTCTCCAGAAGGAGAAATAGGTTTACCATTTAAGCAGAGCAGAATTTTCTTTTAATGGTGACAGCAAAACCATTACTGAAAATGTCCAAATGGAGGAGTTTGTTTACTAAATCATTTCTTAGAATTTAACTGAAGAAAGAAGAGGATTGGGAGGGATAAGGGAAGAAAGAAATCTCTCCTTTGGCATCTTCATCATTAAAAAAGATGAAGGAAGGAAGGAAGGAAGGAAGGAAGGAAGGAAGGAAGGAAGGAAGGAAGGAAGGAAGGAAGGAAGGAAAATCTGGTCCAGTTCCAATCTGGGAAAAACGTGCTGGAAATAAAATGGAGGCTGTCTGGCTGCAAGGAAAGAAGGTTTATTTGGTTTCCAGAAACTCCAGTGACAACAGCAATGTTTCTGGGGTGGCTGGCCCCTTGGTTTAGGAATGGATGGATTTTTATAGGGTTCTGAGATGCTCCAGGGGATTGTTCAATGTAGTGAGCCTTGTGCCTTTTGCTATTCTAATGGTGGTGGGTTAATCCTATTATGGCCTAGAGCTCATGTCCTGTTCTTAGAATTTGGGTAAATTCTTATTCCCAGCCTGGGAGAGCTGTGGCTGAAGGTGTTTTGTTTATGAATAGGATGGCCCAACCTTTCTGAATGGATACAACATCTGCATTTCTAAAGACCAGTCTCTTCTGCTTGAGGTTGTTTTACTATGCAGGAAGACCAGGACTGCTTTCTGCTTTTAAGAACATATTTCTCCATTTCTCCTTTGAGGAAATATAATATTCTGCCTCTTTTAATATTCCCCAAAATATTCCATTCTCTAGGAGAGGTGAGCTTCCTACAGAAGGAAGGAAGGAAGGAAGGAAGGAAGGAAGGAAGGAAGGAAGGAAGGAAGGAAGGAAGGGAGGAAGGAAGGAAAAACTACACCGGTTTTTTAGTTTCTGAAAGAATTTCTAAAGTGGTTTCTTCTGTTTTATCAAATAGAATGAGAACTGATAAGAAAAAGATTTTTTCTGGCCTGATACTAGTACTTTTTGGAGGATTATCAAAAACTGTTTCCCTGATTCATACAAATTCCACCTATAGCAGGATGCCACACACTAAACTTCTCCGAATTGTGTCTGGAATGGTCTTGTTTACTTTATTCTGAGATTATTCCCAGTTTCCTAACCCTAACCGTGTCATAGATGTGGTGAGCTAAAAAAAAAATCTATCTTTACTGATACCTCACCACAGCAATGGCTAGATGTCCCAATAAAACTGGAAACCCTCTCACAGACCCAACCTAAAATAGTATTATCTTGTGATTTTTTTTGCACACAACATCTGCTCTGGATTTGAATTCTGACCATGGTTGGATTTTACCCATCAGCCATTTCCTTGCATGATGACCTTTCAAATAAGACATTATCTTTTGTCTGCAATGGTTTAGGGCAGAGGTCTTCAAATTTGGCAGCTTTAAGACTTGTGGACTTCAACTCCCAGAACTCTCCAGCTAGCATAGCTGGAGAATTCTTGTGGACTTCAACTCCCAGAATTCTCCAGCTAGCATAGCTGGCTGGAGAATTCTAGGAGTTGAAGTCCACAAGTCTTAAAGCTGCCAAGTTTGAAGACCTCTGGTTTAGGGTTTTTTGCTTGAGCAAAGAGTTTGTCTAGAAGATTCCAAGGTCTCTTCCAACTCTGTTATTCATTTCATTTCATTTGTTTAATAGTGCATTATGTTGTATTCAGAGGTGGGTTTCAAAATTTTTTACTATTGGTTCTGTGGGTGTGGCTTGGTGGGCATGGTGTGGCTTGGTGGGCATGACAGGGGAAGGATACTGCAAAATCCCCATTCCCTCCCCACTCCACTACTTGCTCTGGGAAGGAATCAAACTCCCTCCTCTTCATTTCCCCAAATAAAATATTATTCATAAGAAAAGGCTCCCAGAAAAGCAAGGAAAAATTAAGCTGCTAACAAGGAACCTGCCTGATACTCATTCCACATTCCTGCCAGCTGCATAAAGGAAACTTTGTAAGAAGAAAACAGCTACTGGTCCTTAGAGATAATAGAAAGTGGAAGCCGGAAGTTCAGCTCCATTTACAAGCAGGCAGAAAACTCATTCAAGACAGGATATTTCACAATGGAAATTGCCCAAACCTTTTTAGAAACACAAAGTCCATGTTGCATAAACCCCAAAACTTCAAAAACATAGAACCATATAAGAATCCCTCCTCTTATCCAGTTTGTTGTTCAGCTGACCCAAAAATGAACTGCTGAATGTCACTTCACTTCTGCAAGTAAAAACCTCCTTCCAGCAGCTACTTCTTGGCTTGTCAATTTAAAGCAACAGCATCTTTTTTCCCCCTTCTTCTTTGCCCAGTGAACTCCTGGCTGAAAAGCGAGTCCTGATTTTTTCCTTCTAGCCGATCAGTTGGGAGGCTTCTTGACTTCTCAATTTAAAGCAAAGGTGTCTTCTTTTTTTTTTCCTCTTCTTTGTCAAGTAAGCCCTGATTTTTTCCTTCTAGCTGATCAGCTGGGAGACTGGGAGGCAGTGAATAGATTGGGGGCGGGGCGAGGCAGAGGTGATATTTACCGGTTCTCCAAACTACTCAAAATTTCCACTATCGGTTCACAAGAACCGGGGAAAATTGGTAGCAATCCACCACTGGTCTTATTTCAATTTTGATGCTTTTCTACTTCTGTTCCACTTGTTTCTATAAGACCTTCCAGCTATACATTTTACATTTATTTTGCACTCATTCCCCATATTTAAACAGAACCCCTTTGTAAGAGACTTTGCTAACCTAGAATGCCGGACTTTCTCTCTGAATATTTTAATTACCTGACCTGCATTTGAACTGATCACTGCTACTATCCAAAGTGACACCAATTCCCAGAAGTGTAACTAGGCTAGTGGCAATGGCAATGAAAAGAGGGTATGGGTTGGCATTTCAAGAGCATTTTGCCTCCTGTAGTGTTTTAACTTAGCTGTTAAAAGGAACCCATCTCAAAAACATTGTTCCCTAGGAAAACATACTACCTCTTTATCTTGGCTGTTTTCTGAGTAATAGCTGGTTAAATCATCATAGAAGGTGGGGAGAGAATGCTAATATTGACATAAACATGTTTATTTGCTATCTGCCGAGGGTGGAATGAGGTAAGAAGCAGGAGACTAAAAACATATTTGGCCGTGATTTGCAAGTCAGGCTTAGCAAGGCAACTTGCAGTCTGCTTAGATTTTCAGCGAGAGGGAAGTGAAAATGACAGCGTATTTCTCTTGTGATTTGCACATCAATAAATAATTAAAATGTCTTACATCTGCCACCCAGAGGGGGGAAAAATCCAGTTCTTTGCTAGGAGCTATAGAAAGCTGTGGATTAATTATCCTGACCTTCTCAATGGAAGCCTGCAAACTGAAATAGATAATGATGAAACAGACTGAGAAGGAGAAATGGAGACAAGAACTAAGAGATTGGTTGAAACAAATGGATTTGCATTTTTGCTTTTGTTGAATGATCTTACGTTTTGGGAGGGAATTGGAACCATACCATGGAAAGGAGCAAGAAGGTGGAAACATCTTTTCACAATGTATATCTTTCAACCCTGGTATGTTCAGTCCTTTGACAGTGTAGGCAGTGAATGACCTGGCTGGATCATTATCATCCATTATAAAGGTTTGAATTCCACAATATGCCCACATAAAATGTCACTCTGACAGAACTTTGGGACAGATGTCTAGGACCTCAATAACCTAACGTAGGAGGGTTGGCATACCACTTTTGGAAGTAAGTAAACAAATATGCATTGTAATTTTAAAAAAATTGGACATCCTCTACCCAATCATTCCATCCACAGTCCCAAATTATCTTACCACCAAATATTTTTATGACTGACTTTAAAAATGAGAAAGACAATTGAGGTCACTATAATGCTAAATCTAGATTTCTACACAATGGTAGAAAATTGTAACCACAAGATGAGTTGGCTCACTTTTTGCTCGAATTCTGTAGGTGAATGAAGCCAAATTTGGTGGCTGACACATACTCTCCTCAAAATTTTCTCTGTGGCCTGTACAGTATACAGCAAGAGTTTTGCTAAGAGAGATATTTTAAATATCTTAAATATTTTAAACATGAGCAGCTGGACAGGAGCAAAAATCTAGGTGGGCTCCATAAAGCACATCAGGGACGTTCAATCTTGGCAAATTTTAAACTTGTGGATTTCCAGTCCCAGAATTCCTCAGCCAGTATGGCTGAAGTCCACAGGACTTAAAGATTGGATACCCATGTTTCTCCTTCTTGCTCCGAGTCAGATTTCTTCACTGGTGACATTATAGACAGATGACAATCAGTCTGTTCGAATTCTTCTTTGCAAGCTGTTCCAAGGTTCAGGGTAAAAATACTTTCCAGTTGTGAAAGGGAATGGTGTGTGGCAATGCTGACGCAAACAGAGAAAGGCAGATGGCTTTTTTAAAAAAATGCATGCAGAAGACAGCAGATTCTGGTTTCAAAGCGTATGATTCAAAAGAAAGAAAAAGCACTCATTTGCATCGCGGTGGTTGCGTAAGTGCCAGAGACAGATGTGGAAAGAAGAGACAAGACAATTAAGCTTTTATGTGTTTCTCACCCAGACTTTCTCAAAAGCTCACCTAGAGGAAATAAAGTGTTTTGTTCAAAGGAGGACAGGCTTTGAAAATGTGCATGTTTTACTTTTAGCCCACTCAGAAGGAGCAATCAACATCCATCATGCCTGAAAATACCTGCTTTCCTCAATTATGCCATTAAGATGAGAAAATTAAATGATCACGTGGGAAGTGTTGTCGGGGACTGGAAGCTAGTTAAAAGGCAGGGGAAGATGAATAAAGCAAAAAAAAAAAAAAGCAAGCCTACTTTTATAAAGAAACTAGGAAAGATAATAGCTGCCATTCTCATAATATAATAGGTGACACAAACAGATTAATAAGTGGGTTTAATACAAACACATGGAGGCACACTGGCATGGTTCCAAAGGAACACTCAGCCTGGCAGAGTCTGGTAGGCATTCATCATTTTCCCTTTGGAGCCACTGATTCCTCTGCTGCCCACACAGACACACACACACACATATACACAATCCTCAGAAAATTGCTTTAAATGGCTTTCAGTTTTGAAAGCAATTTGCCCTGAAAAAGATGGTCTACTCTCTGGCAAAATGAAAATGAACAGCACAATGTGCACATCTACTCAAAAGAAATCCTCCAAACGATCAGGTGGTTGGATATAATACTCCATCCCAACGGAGGATTTGATGGTGACCAGCAGAATTATTCCTAACCCAATTTGGCAGAGGAGTCATTTTCTGAAGAATGGGACAACTCACCATGGCCAATTCACCTTGCCGCAGGACAACTTGCTGTGGAATAAGAGTTACATTAATATCCAATAGAATCCAATAGAAATAATCCAATAGAATCATTAAAGAAAGGTTGCAGCAAACAGCACTCTTTACTAGCACTGATGATGTTACCCAGTTAGGGTGATAAAACGTCTGCAAGGAAACAAAAAAGCTCAGAAAGCACCAAGGGCCCCTCATTTCAACCGTGAACTACAAATATTCTCCTTTACTGATATTTTAAGTATTAAAGCAGTACACCTCATGCTAACATGCCCACCAGAGGTGGTATTTAGCAGGTTCTGACCAGTTCTGGAGAACTGGTAGTGGAAATTTTGAGGAGTTCGGAGAACCAGTAAATACCACCTCTGACTGGCCCCGCCCCCATACGTTCTTTTCTTCCCGAGTCCCAGCTGATCGGGAGGAAATGGGAACTTTGCAGTAACCTTCCCCTGGAGTGGGGAAGGAATGGAGATTTTACAGTATCCTTCCCCTGCCACGTCCACCAAGCTACATCCACCAAGCCATGCCACGCCCACCAAACCATGCCCACAGAACCGGTAGTAAAAAAATTTGAATCCCACCACTGATGCCCATGTATACGGTATGACCCCTCCCCTCCCCTTTAATTTAATTTAATTTAATTTAATTAATTCAATTTATATGCCGCCCCTTTCCGAAGACTCAGGGCGGCTCACAATACATTTTAAAAAATCATTATAAAAACATTTAAAAATTAAAAAACATTAAAAACATTAAAAACTCATTCACGCCATTCATGGCCGGATCTCGCCAGATCACAAGAGCAAGATCAACGGCCCCAGGCCTGCCGGAAAAGCCAGGTCTTCACCGCTTTCCGGAAGGCCAATAGGGTGGGGATGGTCTGGACCTCAGGAGTTAACTGGTTCCAGAGAGCTGGGGCAGCCACAGAGAAGGCCCTCCCCTGCAGGCCCACCAGCTGACATTGTTTAGCTGACGGGACCTGGAGGAGACCAACTCTGTGGGATCTTACCGGTCATTGGGAGCTATGCGGCAGAAGGCAGTCTCGAAGATAACCTGGCCCTAAGCCATGTAGGGCTTTAAAGGTAATAAACAACACCTTGAATTGTGACCAGAGACCAATAGGGAGCCAGTGCAGCTCGCGGAGAATTGATGTAATGTGGGCGTACCTAGGTGCACCCACGACAGCTCATACAGCTGCGTTCTGGACCAACTGTAGTCTCCGAACACTTTTCAAGGGTAGCCCCATGTAGAGCCACTATACACTCAATGGACAACAAGGGTGGGTGGCAGAATCGCTGCCCTTGTAATGGTATGTGGAAATGATCTTGGAGGTGGGGTAGGAGAGAAGAGATACTACCTAGGGAATGGTCTGATAAAAGAGGGTATATTCTGTAAGCACATAATGGGTGAGGGAAAAGGCTCAGAAGGGATCTTCCCTAACTTCTCAGACTGTAAAGAAGGCTGTGGGTGATTTGTACTTTCAGACCTGCAAGATTTTGGTAATCAAGTCTTACCATAAAGTTGAATTAGACCAGAAGCATCTGGCCACATTTCTTGTCTGGTTTGCCTAAGAAGATTGGCATCAGTCTTGCAAGTACAAATCTCCTGCCATGTTTTTTTAACAACCTGTATAATTATAGAGATTCCTTTCTGAGTTCCTTTCTCTTCCTGTTATGTAGCTGTGGGCTCTCTTATATTACGATACCTTAGGAAGCATCTCTTTCCCCCACCACCCCATCTTCTTACCCTCTGGTGGGTGAAACATCCACAAGAAGAAAGTAAAATTTAAATGAATGTATTTTGTTTGCTTTAGCAGTTTTGAGAAACGGTCCACAAGCATATTATTCTCACTCTGTAAATGGTGGCTTGGCCTCAGACACGGTCATACCAAGAGCATTAAAAAAAAGTACTTATAAAGAAACCCAGCAACAATTTTGTTTTGAGGATGATGTGGGCACGATGAGGGAGATTTTACTTCATCACCTCTAATGGCAGTGAGCTTTGACGATTGACCTGGATATCTTTCTACCCTGAGGGCTTGGATCGTCCCTGTAGGGTAGTTGGAGGCCACCTGCCATAGTTCCCAGCTGTGCATTATTGCTTGGCACTCAGTGAAGCAGAGAAGATAAACTATCGGAAAATGAAAAGGACAGATAGAGGAAGAGCTGCTTATCAAATATGCACATTTCAGATGGAACTTCACACCCAGTAGAAAGATGTTAGATTGCTGTTAGCTCTCTGGTGCGCTCCTGACAATGTGTTATCGGGTCATGTTTGCATGACAGTGGAAGCCCATGCAGGAAACATTAAGTCATATGACTCCTAAGACGGAATCAATCAAGTGAGCAGCACAGCTCCTGAAAACTAATTTCACCTTCATAAGGTCTGGTTATCTGTGTGGCAGACATGAGGATTGTCAGCCCCATTTCAGTCTGACCAGCTTCGGTGCTGCAATGAGAATTTTAATGAGCCCACACTGTAATGGGTATGAAAAATGACACTGCAATGAATTCACATACACCCACCCACAAGGCTACCTCTATGTACAAAGACGAGTCCATTGAAATAGAAGCAATTACAACCAGGCTTCCTTCTCACCACTAAACTTGCCTGAGATGTTCATTTAAAACAAAATGCTTTTATCAGGCTAATCCTATTCCTATTATCATCGCTTTTCATAATCCTGAAAGTAATCTGAAGGTCACGGTGAATTCTTTTTTTTTTTTCACTGCAAAAATTGTTAAAAAATTATTATACAAACGATGCAATCCTGAAATAATTATGCACATTTTTGTATTAATTACAGTGGAGGTATTAGCAATGTTTGATTACATTGACACAATGTATAATAAGTTAATAATGAACTAATGTACTGTACAATCCATATTTCACTTTATTCTTGTTTACCAGCCAGCGTTCCTTTGATAACTTGGCAACCATATACATTTATTAAATAAACAAATAAGCAAACAAAAGTGATTTGTTTATTTATTCCTAGCTACTCTTCTCTCACACTCTGTAAGTCCTCATATTATGAACTATGATATTTTTAATTGTTAATTTCTATTTTCTTGTATGTCAAGAAGAATAGTGCTCCATCATTAGTTGTGGGTGTTCCATCATTGGAGGCTTTCAAAAAGAAAGCCATTTATCTGAAATGGTATAGGATCTTATTATGAGCCGTGGTGGCGCAGTAGTTAGAATGCAGTACTGCAGGCTACTTCTGCTGATCACTGGCTGCCAGCAGTTTGGCAGATCGGATCTCACCAGGCTCAAGGTTGACTCAGCCTTCCATCTCTCCGAGGTGGGTAAAATGAGAACCCAGATTGTTGGGAGCAATAGGCTGACTCTGTAAGCAACTTGGAGAAGGTTGTAAAGCACTGTGAAGCGGTATATAAGTCTAAGTGCTATTGTTATTGCTATCTCCTGTTCAAGCAAGGGATTGGACTAGAAGACCTCCAAGGTCCCTTCTAATTCTATTAATCTACATTCTGCGTTGTATGTTCTAGTGCTCATAGATGGCAGTTTGGCATTTGGATCCCACAGCATTTTGCTGAAATGTATGATGGCTAGCCCAAACCTATGTCAACGCAGCATAGAATGTGTGGCACGGAATATAATAAAATATAATACATTAGACTTTGATTAGTGTTCATTACTTTACTTTAATTATGTAATTATGTAAGAGTCTGGTGGCACAGCGGACTAAGTGCTGTTAAAGTAGCACTTAGTTGCCAACTGCCTGCAATTACTGTAAGTTCAAAACTCACCAGGCTCAAGGTTGACTTCCATCCTTTTGAGGTAGGTAAAATGAGGACTCGGATTGTGGGGGCAATAAGCTGACTTTGTATAAAAAAGAACATCGCTTGTGGGGGCCAAAAGCCGTACTAAGCAGGTATATACAAAAGTATGAAGGCTATTGCTTAATGCATTGTAAGCCGCCCTGAGTCTCCAGAGAAGGGCGGCATATAAATTGAACCAATAAATAAATAAATAAATATTTTGATTTCAATATTTCACCTTTATATATATATATTTTTAAAAAATGGCACAAATAATTTTAAATCAAAACCAAATAGAATATCCTTAAGAATTGATTGCTTTATTGTGTTACTGAGACTCAATAATTTCAGGTGCTAGGCTGGTCTGTGATGCAATAATCATTTTATTTTCATTTAGTACATCAAAAATGTAGTTTGTGATGTTTTCAACAGACAGTTTTTACCTTTTCTGATCTCCCATTGGCAGAATGCTTTGTATCTGGTAAAAGAAAAGAAAAAGAAAAGAAAGCCTAAAATGCAGAAGGGTTAACTATAAAAAAAAATATAGTAACATCAGCCCCTGCTACAAAATCGCATGAACAAAACAGAACCATAGTACAATCTGAACTTCATTTCAGTCAAACCCCTGATGACATTTTTAGTCACAAGAAAGCAGCACTGTTAGATGCCATTGTTACCATTGAAAATGGACCAATTATCCTTGGCTGGCTCTTTTATCTATTTATAAGCAATATGTCGATCTTTTTTCTGGGAATGCTTTGAGGCAGCTTCCAAAAACAAGATCAATTCTTAAAACAAGATCAGCTTGGCAATGAACAGAAGTCACATCACAAAATAAAAGTGGCCCAATCTATAAATAAACAGCTGCTCAAAAACACTGGAATTTCAGGAGAAGAAGAATAACGTATTTTATTTGATCTGTATAAAATTTTTTAAAAAAAAGAGAGAGAGAGAGATTGGAGGCTAAGTATAAGATTCCAGAAGAAATGGTTGTTCCTGCTTGAGTTTATGAGGTTAGCCATTGTTCTGACCTAGGCTTCCTGAGTCAGTAAAACACGAGTAATCCCAAATACCTCCTTTTTTGCAACAGTTGTAAATTCTGTTCTTTCACAGATGAGTCCCAAATAGTTGTAAAGAGTCCTTTGGGATAAGGCTGATAATCACCCACCTTTATCTCCCTTGACACACTGCCAAAGACCTAACTGGCAAAGCCACACGGAGTCCAGAATCAAACAGAGCTTTAGACTTTAAACTGAACAGAATAAACAATGTTGCTTCCTGCAAAGGCCCACATGCCTTTGCTCCTCTTTTAAATCTTTTGGGAGGGGCCAATCATCTTCAAACCTTACTACTCCCAAGTCATCCCTTTTGTTTAAACTGTTCTTGGCTTCTGGCAGCTCTGCACATGCGTGCACTGGGAACAGGTTCCCCTGTTCCTCTGCCTCGCTGAGGCTCCAGAGGCAGCACATATCTCCCTGATGGTCCTTTCTCTGCCTCGAATGCAGAGCCCTCATCCAAGCCTTCCCCAGACTCCAGGACTGGCCCATGTTCCTCCCCAGCCTCCTCACTGTCTGACTCTGCTGCTAACTTCACAGACCGCCAGCGGGCACAACAGCCATGTCCCGCTCCATAGAGTCTTCTTTGAAGGCTTCATAGCTTTCTAGTTGAAGGTACCTTTTCAGTGGATCAAGAAGCTTTCTCATTTTTGTGATGGAAAAGAAAACCTTTCTATCATTTATATAAAGACAATAGTTATCAGTATAAAAGAAAAAAAAGAAGAAGGTTGGAACAGAAGCTTGACCTCCAGTCATTAGGATGTAATAGTTGACTGAATAAGGAATTCTAGGGCCATTGATTACCCTTTATCTTGCTTTGATAAGAAGTATTGGATCTCCTTTTAAATTAATGCAAGGGTTTTAAAATTGTACCTACATGTATACAATTAGATACCATAAATACAGAAAAGTAAGATATTGTTGATGATGAAAATTGTTTGAAGGGAGTGAGATTTGATGTACATCTCAAGAAGAGGGAACAGGGCCTTACAATTTTTATTGGACTTCTGAAGAACAACACAGCTTGAAACAAGTCTGTCCAGCAAGATGAGCACTGAAAAATGCCCTTTTTAGGAGTTGAACATAATTTTCTCCTCCCTCTTGCATTTTTGTTAAGTGATTTCCAAATTTCCTTGGGCCTTTGGTTTATGGGTTCAGTACATTACTTACATGGAAGTATGAATAATTGCTTTGAATTTACATACTTTTATCATTTTTCCCCAAAAGGTGCTTTTTCAAGAGGCAACTGGGTTTTCTGGTTTTTCTGTAAAGATGTTTCACTTGTCATCCAAGAAGCTTCTTTAGCTCTGACTGGATGGTGGGGAATGGAAGGATTTACACTCCTTATAGACAGCTGGTCATTTGCATTCTTTTAGAGAGTTGTTAAGGCCATCTGGAGGTTTATCTGTGTCATCAGGGTCACCTGACTGGTGCAAATAGGTATGGCGCTTTCTTGGAACTGTTGAAAGGACTGTGTTGTAGACTGGAGATAAATGACGCTGTATCTGTCCCCCTCTATTAAGAGAGAGAGAACAGTTCAATTTTGACATAGAAGGCCTCTTTGACCCCTCTTTCAAACCAGAGGTCCTCTTTCTTGGTCCTTTGAAATAACAATAAATCATAAGTGCCTTTTTGAGGTTATAGGGAGCTGCACTGGGAACTGCATAGGGAGTGCCTTTTTGAGATTATAGGGAGCTGCAATAGGGAGCTGCACTGGCTCCCTATTGGTCTCCGGTCACAATTCAAGGTGTTGGTTATTACCTTTAAAGCCCTACATGGCTCAGGGCCAGGGTATCTTCGAGACTGCCTTCGACCGCATAACTCCCAATGACCAGTAAGATCCCACAGAGTTGGTCTCCTCCGGGTCCCATCAGCTAAACAATGCCAGCTGACGGGCCCGCAGGGGAGGGCCTTATCTGTGGCTGCCCCAGCTCTCTGGAAGCAGTTACCTCTTGAGATCCGGACCATCCCCACCCTATTGGCCTTCCGAAAAGTAGTGAAGACCTGGCTTTTCCGGCAGGCCTGGGACTGTTGATCTCGCTCTTGTGATCCGGCGAGATCCAGCCATGAATGGTGTGAATGAGTTTTAATGTTTTTAATGTTTTAATTCTTAAATATTTTTATAATGATTTTAAATGCATTGTGAGCTGCCCTGAGACTTTGGAGAGGGGCAGCATACAAATTGAAATAATAAATAAATAAATAGAGCATTATCTGTACAATAGAAGACAGCACATTGGAAAAGATCACAGAATATCAAGATCTGAAATCTGAATTTGAAAGATTATGGCATAATTTGGCATGATAGTCCCAGTGGTTATTGGCACACTCTGGATGCCATACCCAAAAAAATTGGTTGGCATTTAACAGACCTGCTCATCATTGTAATTTCCATCTGTCAATTACAAAAGATTGGATTTTCATATATACAACGCTGATATCTTATCACATTCTAGGTTCTTGGGAAGAACTGAATGCATATCAAGGCCAATCCAGCTAAGAACTGGCAGCTGTGACTTCATGTTGTTGTAATCAGATAATAATGCAATCCCAAAACTTGTGGAGCACTGTGGAACACTCTCTTTGACCCCTCTTTCAAACCAGCAGTCCTCTCTGTCCAAAATGTGGATTTTACTGTCTTCAAATCAGTTTTAGTTCCTTCTATGTACCTTAAGCCACATAACTCCCTCCAAAATCGCCTGAAATCAAACATTTAAAAGCCATCTTGGGGCTTTTATGGATGGGTTTAAGGGAAGGAATGGGATCAATCATTAATACCCTTAATTTGGGCAAAAGATTGAGGAAATACCAGCCAAATATAGCCACTCTGCCATGGGGGGGGGGGGGGACATACAGCCTATTAGCTTTGATTGCCCGCATCTGAATATTACAATAATATCCTAAATTTCATAAACTAAATTTTATTTATAAGTTTAAATATAAAACCCAGTTCTATAATTACATATATAAAATATAGTACTTCTGTCCTGGCTTAGGTTATTTTGAATCTAGGAAGTCATCACAACTCCATAGTAAAAAAATCCTAGATTAATCCCAGCTTTCTGAATTCTGCAGTCATTATCAGGCAGACACATTCTATAATAATGGGGAGTTAAATGGTGTTTTTGAACGTTTGGGTAATTTAATTGTTGAGTCAGATGGCTATAGAATCATCAGCGCAGACTCACATAGTTGGTTGTAATAATGCTTTTATGTTAGCACTCATTAACTAGAAGCACAGCACGAGGCATTGTTCACTGTCTGTTTGAGAAGCTCAAATTTTATTTTTAGTACCCGCTCAGCAATCTAGTTGTACGTGCGATGCAAAAGAAAGTTTATTTTGTGTCACTTCTATAAAGGTGTTTCATTCTTAAGTATTTCTCTCATTTGTAGTTATCTACTCTGCAAGTGTCATTGAACTCTGGCATGGCTGGTTCACCGACACTCTATATGTAGTAGTACATATGATGATCCCATGCACCTACAGATTAATGCATGCCTTGTTCTGTGGGTCATTTGACTCAGTCCAAGGATCTGCAACTCTTTTTCCCCCTGGTTCAACTGGTCAGCCATCAGTTGTGGAAGGGAATTGTGATCTGGATATGGATCAAATGATATTGTTCAAAGTGATGGGGATAGGGTAAGCTTTAAATCCCCTTTCCCAGAGATCCTTGATTAAAACATTGTGTGTTGAATTAGCAAAATAATAATCATACCGAGAATTTGAGGAGTAAGGAACAACAAGGGGGTCTTAATTCCTCTCTCAGCTATCCTGAAGGTGTGCAAGAGACAGGAGAAATTTTGTAAGAGAGCCTGAGTTTTTGCATCTGGATCAGGGGTGCTATTCAGCAGGTTCTGACAGGTTCTGGAGAACCGGTAGCGGAAATTTTGAGTAGTTTGGAGAACCGGTAGTGGAAATTTTGAGTAGTTTGGAGAACCGGTAGTGGAAATTTTGAGTAGTTTGGAGAATTGGCAAATACCACCTCTGCCTGGTCCCAGAGTGGGGTGGGAATGGAGATTTTGCAATATCCTTCTCCCTGGAGTGGGGAGGGAATAGGGATTTTGCAGTATCCTTCCCCTGGAGTGTGATGGGAATGGAGATTTTGTTGTATCCTTCCCCTGCCACAACCACCCAGGCACACCCACCAAGCCACACCATGCCCACCAAGCCATGCCCACACAACCGGTAGTAAAAAATTTGAATTCCATCACTGATCTGGATTTCATTCATAGGAATCATCTCATTCTGCATTGGAATGCGGGCTAGTCTACAAAGATTGATCATTACTGACTTACAATGTGCTGATTTATCTGTTGGTGAGGTAAAACAATCTGAAAGAGAACATATAGACAAGCTTGCTTCAACCTGGATCAATTTGATTTGATTTAGTGACAATGAATTTGATGATTCCCCCCCCCCATATCTTACTGTTTCATCTTTTTTAATTATGCAACATTTAGCAACCAATTCAACCTCACCCAGAATTTAATCAAGGATGTGTGTGTGTGTGTGTTTATGAACTTCCAAAAATATATGGGAGTAGGACAAAATTTGATTTAAATTACATTAATGACATTTAATATGAAAAGCTATTCCATCCTGCACTTAATATATTTCCCTTTCAGTCATATCACGAATTACAATTTATGGGCAACTTTGAAGGGGCTCTGTATGTTAATTCAAGACTTGGTGGTAAAATGTGGCCTTGGGGCTTCAGATGATAGAATCCTGCTCTAGTCACTGAGAAGGAAGATAATTCTTTTATTTATTTTTTTAAAATTACATTTCCTAGACTGAATTTATCCTGCCTATTTTACTTTTGATTATACTAAGGATTAATTTCAAGTTGTGAGTTTCGGTTCATGATAATAAAAGGTAATCTTTAATATAGATCTCAAATAAACTTAATTAAGTTTAAAATAATAGAGATTAACCTTTTCTAATTTTTCTTTTTCTTTCTTTTTAAGTGTCCTGATTTTCTTTTTTATGGATGATGCATAGAGCTGTTGCATAGAACCTGCTGCATAGAGCAATCAAATATCTTTGAAGGTTCTATACCAGGGGTGGGTTCTAAATTTTTTTACTATCGGTTCTGTGGGCGTGGCTTATTTTGTGGGCGTGGTTTGATGGTCATGTGACAATTCTTTAGGATTTAGCAGAGGTACTGGTCTACCAGGCTTTTAATTGCTTGCAGAGCTGTACCGGTCTACCCATTTGTTCTTGGAGCGTTCCGGTCTACCCATTTGTTTTTGGAGACACCAGTCTACCCATTTGTTTTTGGAGGCACTGGTCTACTCATTTGTTTTTGGAGGCACCGGTCTACCACCACACTGCCTTTTAACACTGATTAGCTGTAGGGCGGCCCTTTGAAGCCCCATGGCAAGAGTTTAAACAGTTTTTTTCCTTCTAGCCGATCAGCTGGGACTCGGGAGGCAGCGAATAGATTGGGGGCAGGGCCAAATAAAAGGTAAGAATAATGTGGGGGGGGGGGCGGGAGGGCCCAGCTCCTGAACAAAG
Organism: Arizona elegans; assembly: GCA_022577455.1. Lineage (NCBI taxonomy): Eukaryota > Metazoa > Chordata > Lepidosauria > Squamata > Colubridae > Arizona > Arizona elegans. Next base: position 32,470,570 of record JAKOOJ010000008.1, on the reverse strand, counting down.
AGAACCGGTTCGGTGACGTCATATTGTCACCGCTACAGGCTCAGCCGAACTGGGCCGAACCGGGAGGAACCCACAACTGTTCTATACAACAAATATTTGCCCAAATCAGTAACTAATTACCTTTCAACCATATGTTCCCAACTATAGGCACAACATTTCTCAGAAATCCTGGTCAACACAGCTCAAAAAGTCCCAACACATTTTCAGACTGGCAGCTATATGTCTTTACCAACCCATTATGCCTAAGGCAAACTTCTTGTTAAGAATTTCAAAGAAACACAGACTACAATTAACATGGAGAAACAAAACAATTAATGTTCATCTGATATTGCTGGAATGTTTGTAAGAAAACTCACTAAAGGTGAGAGACAAATTAGAGTCGTGATGGCAAACCTATGGCACACGTGCCACAGCAACCACATGGAGCCATATTGGTGGGCACACGAGCTGAGCTCCGGCACGCATGTGTGCGCTGGCCAGCTGATTTTTGGGCCTTCTGGGCCCACCGAAAGTCAGGAAACACGCTGTTGCTGGCCTCCGGAGGGCCTCTGGGGGGTGGGGTTGGTCCATTTTTTACTCTCCCCAGGCTCCAGAGCCTTTCTAGGAGCCTGGGGAGGGCAAAAACAGCCATCCCCAACCTCCGGAGGCCAGAAATGTTTCCTGACTTCCAGTCCCACCGGTAGTCCAGTGGCCCACTGTGCCATCATGTGCCAAAAGTGGGGGGAGCGCGGGGGGTCATGCGCACATGTGCAGGGGTGGGGCACATAGAATTATAGGTGTGGGCACACAAACGCATGACCCCCCCTATGCTCCCCCCACTTTTGGCACTCAATGGCAAAATGGTTAGCCATTACTGAACTAGACTATTTCAAAGCATCACTAATGAAGTGTCAACTCTAGTGCAAAAGATGCTGCAATTCTGGTTTTTGTGAGACAGATAGCCCCTCATGCTTACCTTAATAAATTCACTCATATACAAAGGTGGAAGTTTTGCTAAGGCTTTCCTAATTTCTAAAATTCTATATCCCATTGCGTATTGTCTGACATGAAACTTGAATAATAAAACTCTTCCTGATCAGGCTCAGCTCTTCACAATTATTTAGGTGCTGAGAACATAACATAAAATATAGTCTTGTATTATTTGCACAGCAATTCATTCTGAACAGAATACAAAATAGATTTTACTCAGTGGAGTTATTCCAAGGAGTCCATATTGAACATTTCAATTATACTTACCGAAAAAGTAAGTTTTAGAATTAAAGGCATCTCTAAATATTAAGGTGATATCTAACATATATTCTTGCATACAGCTATAACAAATATAAAACATATGTTCACATAGAATATTATAAAACTTGATTCCTTATAATTATAATCTTACTGGGATCTTACCTGACTGAACAGCAGATGGTAGGGTTATTGACTGCTTCACAGGCACACACAAAGCATATTTAGAAAAGATTCAGCGTGCAAAACTTGATGAGAGAATCCAAGTTCATGCTGATTTGGAGAAAAAGATGTAACTTGCTCATTGCTGTAATCTACTGCTCTAAGAACTAAGTCTAAAGTTGAAAATTTTAACAGAAGTTGGGAAAGCAGACAACACAATTCTGGATGTTTCTGATACTTTGGATAATGAAATTAATGAAGTTCTCTAGTAAGTTCTTTTTTTCTCTCTTTCTCTTTATCCGTTGTGCTATCTAACCAATTGAATCCGTATCTGACAAACAACACAATGCATCCGGATTCTCCAACCTGGCACCCATCAAATATATTGATCTGCAGCTCCTGGAATTTCTAGCCTTCATCCATATTGACTGAGTACTTCTGTTCTTGTTTTAATCTATTTTAACTGGCAATTCCTTTTAAATTCAGCTTTGTCTTAGTCCAGTACACTATTGTGATTATATGTAGAGGCCAATTATGGAGCATATTGCACTATCAGCATGTGGGAATGGCAAACAGCAGGTAGAAAGGATTAATGCATAAAAGCTCTCAAAAGATAGGCTTGGTCAGGGCCTTCCATAATAAATTAAGATGAAAAACTCACCTCTCTCATGTTATAACAGATAAGAAAATTATTAGCTGGGGTGTTTTTGTTTTTGTTTTTTTAGTTATGCAAGCCTCTCTATTTCTCCTTTCCCCACATCAGCTTCGCCTTCATCTCTCAGCAATAATTCTGTGACATGATATATCTTTTGGCAGCTCTGCTAACTACGTCCTTGCATTCCTTTACACCTTACAAAACTGCAAATATAATCCAAGGCCAGGTTGTTGGAAGGAGATCAGGATGTGGGATACTGCAAATCAGAGGTGTGGTAAGGAATGATGAGTGTATGCAATAGATAACCGTACTTGATTAACTAGACTTAAATAGTGTGGGGCAAAGTTGCCAGGTGAAAATAAAAATTGTCAGTTCAGTTTAATTTCATGGTGAATCAAACAAGGAAATTAGATTCTGCTTCTCCGTTAGTTTGACATCTACAGAAAGTGACAATTAAGAGACGATGGGAAAGAACTTCTGTTTATTTGAGAATTCTTGATTTTCAGATAGGCAGGGAACATATATTTAGCCCTGCTTTGTGGAATAATTTGATAAATTAGAGCTAAAAGGCTTTTAATTCAAATGGACAGCTGAATGTGTTCATGAGCCTTTGATGCATATAGTATAGGGAGCTTTATTTTACTTCTAACAATATTTTAAGAAGTTACAGAACATTATCAGGTTCATTGTCAATGGGTGAGGATTTCATTAAATTCAAGCTAGGCAACAGATTCAGGGAGAAAAACCCTGAGTATCTGAAGGGAGATGAATTAAGACATTAAAGTCAATCATACTTCCTGCTTTAAGAGACAATATGGGCATATAGTTAGTAGAAGCTGACTGCTAAACAAATCATGCTCCATCTCATATTCCTCTTTCCTGTCTAACAGGAAGGTGGGAGGGAGGGAGGAGCTGCAGAATGCAAAGAGCAAGAAGCCCCCTCCCATCCAAGGACTGAGCAGAAAATTGTCATATGTATTTTCATAGTAGTGGGTAGTGGCAAACGAAAGTCCGCTGGGCTAATCTGAGTGGTCACAGGGAAGTGGCCAATAAACTTTGGGTGTAGTTTCTTTGATGGATGAGACCAAGGTAAAAACATAGGGGGAAAGTCAGACCAAATCCTCCATAGCAATCCTGGTGCATTTTTAGCTATACACAACTGCCTATTTATATGCAGCCAAGGCCAAATCTGCTGCTCCTTTAAGAAGAGCTGTGCCACCTAGCTGGACAAAATCAAGGCTGGACAAACTGCAGAGACAGGATCAACAGCATAGGTTATAGCCATAACCTTGGAAGGAAATATGCCAATATAAGAATACAGAGTTGTTATGAGCAAATTCTTCAAATGACAATTGATTAGGCCAATTGTCATGTTCAGAGCATACCTAGCAAAGACAAATATTGTTCCAGCACCACTTTTTTGTCTACTCATTTGACTCCTGGGGATGAGATGTCAGTTGATCAAAATGATTCCATAGGAGGATTAGAATTATGCTTTATTGAGACAGACTAAAATATAGACTCTTGCATGTGTTTTGCTTTCTCTTCTTCTTATGCCCTACAGGGTCTGGGAGGAACCAATCTGAAGCTTTTTCTAATATTTTCCTAACCTCCCTTGACTTAACACATGCTTCCACACCTGTTGTTGTCTTAACAGCTTCTGGATAGTTTTTCCAAGGTTATCTCCACGGTTCCCCACATGAGATGATAACAGATGAATATGAATGTCTAGTAACTGAAAAAAGGCTTTCCAAAACCAAGATGCAATCATATCTGAAAAGGTGGCCAAGAAACCTATGCACAGTTTCCAGAATAGAAGGTTGTCCTTTACATGGAACAAAAAGAGCCATCTTGATAAACAAAACCACTAAGGAAAAAAGATAAAAAACAAGCAAACCCATGCATGTCTGAAGATCACTAATAAAAGTAACTGTGTCTCAAGGGGAACAGAATTTTCAGGCTTGGCATGGATAGCAGTATTCATGCTGCTTCTTCTTGCTGATAAATCCTTGTGAGGTCCAGCAGCCAGAATGTATAAACTATTTAGCAGTGACAAAATCAAATTTCCTGGGATGCACCACAAGGAGGCTAGTCTACATTGAACTATATACAATGCCCTTTTGGCTTTGATCTTCCAAGGAAAATCTGGACAATGCTTAACTAGAACCAAACTTTTTAATCTTATTCATCACTCATACTGTGTGTTTGTAAAATAATTCACTGCTTTGGTGTTTTACATTTCGATACACATTTTATATCTTGTTTCTATGAATTTTATGCACTGTGCTGCATTTTGCTATTCCATACAATTTTTTTTAAAAGTAAACATGGATAGCCTTAGTTTGATGACAGATATGACATGAGGAAACCAAATCCCTCATGCCTATTCTTTTTTTGACCTCCTCTTTTTGTCCACCAGAAATCCCTGAGCAAAAATTACAATATTTTAAAAACTCCCACATTCTTTGCAGTTTTATTATAGTGGCAAAGTTGCAGCATGCACATTATGATAATGAAAAAAACAAAAAACTCTGCAGCCATAGAAAAAGGAGAAGAATCAATCTATGGATCTCAACAGAGCTTATTCATCCAATCACTTGGCCAATGGTTCAATTGCAAGCAAATCTAATCCAACAGATCCAATTCCTGCTTTCACATGCCCAACATTTCTTCTTTTCATTTATTTCATTCTTTGAAGGAAGGGTTCAAGATTGTGGAAAGAGGGGACAGACAAAAATATGCAGGTTTGCATGACAGAGCACCTGACAATTAATTTTTGTGAGCTAGAAACATAGGAACATAGAAGTTTAATAGAAAAATTGTGCTTAACCAATCAGACATAGAATGATGGCCCAAGTCTTCTATGAGTATTCCAAATTCTTGTGATCTTCCTACACTTGCATTGAGTGGGCTTCTCTGCTTAAGAAATATCTTCATTGTACTCTTTGTACATTGTACTCTTATTGCTCACAGCTCTTTATTTCTGTTCAGCTGGAAGGGAGTCTAGAATAAAATGTGCATGGCAATAAGTCTTCCCTCTCTCCTTGAAGCCTGAAGAATAGAGTTCAGAACAGAGTTTGAGGCATCAATTTATAAAATAAATGAGTGGCTAAGATCTGGATGGCAGAGCAGAGACTTGGAGAAAAAAGAAAAAAAACAAGCCTGAAAGCTACTTGTTTTAGAGTAGGTCAGTTAAATTAAGATCTTTTTTCCCAGGAGCTGAGTCAGTAGTCTTGTGTACTCAGCAAAACCAGGAATGAACTGTTAAGAGTTTGGCAATCCTGCCCTCCTCCAAAAGTTGGACATTTCTAGGTGGCTGCCATATGAGAATAAGTTGTACCATTGTTGACTCTGTCTGCCTCTCTTCTCTAGATAGACAATAATTCATAAGGTCCAAGGCAAAAATACCAACTACACACTTCCTAATTAGCATAGAACTTTTGTGTTGGTATTTTAACACACATCTAATGTGAGTAAAATGCAGAGAAAAAACTTCTGAAAAAATTGAGATGTCATCTAGGTAAACTACAACATATTGCTCAGAATATCTGAAATTATCTTGTTCACAAATCTGGAAATGACTGCAGAGTAATTAACTAGATCAAAAGCATTATTGTATAGTCAAACTTGCCATAACGAGTGTCAAAAGCTGTTAAATATTCATGGCTCTACTTCATCTGAATTAAATTGTAAGCTCTTCTCAAATCCAATTTAATGAAAATCTTGCCTTATGAAGATGCTAAACAGATCCAAAATAAGAGGCAGTGGATAGTGATCTCTAATAGGTACAAATTCAACAGACCTTAAAGGAAAAAAAATCTTTGTTATAAAAATGGTGCAGATGTGGCAGATGAAGTGCAAAGATATTCCTTTTTTTACAACTGACATTTAGAAACTTCTTTAAAACTGCTGACTCTTGAGTAGACATGAACTATTGCTGTTTAGCTGGAATATGAGGTTCCATTAGGAATTTAGTAGTAGCCACTTGTCCAATGCAGAGAAAGGTCCGCAGCTTCTTCTTCATCCCCAAACAGCACCAAAATCTGCATGTCTTTCTAGCAAGGAGAGATTCAGGCAGTGGTGCAGGAAGGATGTCTGCAATAAGTGTTGTTGATACTATTGAGAGGGAAACAAAATTGTTCCTTGGTTTTAGGGAATGTCAGAATTATGCGTTTTGTAGCTAGTCTATGCCCAAGATAATTGGGATATGCAGGGAAGCAGTCAAATATAGTTACAAGAATCCCCAGCTCTTTCTCAGCTAAAGGAATTTGAATTTCTCAGCTGAAGGAATTGGACTGATTTAGTAGTCTGCCATTGACTCTTTCTTCCTGTAAAGGTTTTTCCAGTGATGATGATGTTATCCATTCAGTTGTGTCCGACTCTTGATGATTCCATGGGCCAGATCTCTCCACATCTTCTGATCTTGCACTATTTCTTTGGGTTTTTCTATGCTCTGGCATAGAAGGCCAGATCCTGAAGATGAAACTCAAATATTTTGGCCACTAAATGAGAAGGAAGGACTCACTGAGAAGAGACTAATGCTGGGAAAGATTGAGGGCAAAATAAGAAAGGGACGGCAGAGAATGAGGTGGCTGGATGGAGTCACTGAAGCAGTCAGTGTGAGCTTAAATGGACTTCAGAGGATGGTAGAGGACAGGAAGACCTGGAAGAACGTTGTCCATGGGGTCGTGATGTGTCGGACACAACTTCGCAACTAACAACAACATGTTCTGGCTGGTGTTAGCTTTGACAGTATCCAGCCACCATGTTCTGTGACAGTCTGTTTTCCTTTTACCACTAACTCTTCCAAACATAATTGCTTTCTCCAGTGTAATTCCCCTGCATTACATGGCCAAAGTAATGTGCCACACAAGTGCTTCTTCTTTGTCTGATGATCCCCTGCTGAACATTTCGGGGAGGGAGGAATCTTTTCTTGAAGTTGAGGCTTTGGAGTGATTTGGCTATTTATTTATGAGGCACAGAGGTGAAATTCACTTACCTTTGCTACCAGTTCCTAAATGTGAGCATGCACGCCTCCTCCAACCAATGCGCAAAGCCTTCTGCGCATGTGCAGTGGGTCAAAAATGGGACGTGATAATGTCCGGGTGGGTGGGCAGAGCTTCCTGCTGCCAGCGCTACCGGATTGCACAATCCAGATAGATCCCGCTGAATTTCACCACTGATGAGGCATCCTACATTTCCACAGGTGTGACGCTTTTCATCTGAGCCAATCCAAGGAAGTTTACCAGGTCAAGTTCCCTTAAACTGTTATGTGTATTTTGGGCTTCAGGCCATTGACCTCCAAGAATGCTACTGGAGAGAGGGAAATAATGAAGAAAACCTGTGAAATAACTTCCTTTTCCCCCCTCTGTGTCTCAACCCTTCAGCCCATCATGAATCACCACACAATGTGGAATTCTTCCAAAATCTTTAGTGAGCCTTTCATGCTAATTCATCCCTCAGTTAATTATAAAGACTTCCTTTTTCATTGAAGCAACATAATTCCAAGACACATCCCTGATAAGGCTTTAAAGATTAATGTCAAGTTATTTGAGCAGGCAGTTCAAGAAAGCAGAATGCTTGAATTTCTGGAAAGCTTTTTTTTAAATTGTTAGTAAAGTAATGGATCAAAATTCTGAAAGCTGTCAGTGTAATTCACCAACTCAATCAATTTCTTTTAAATGAAGGCAAGATTACTTTGAGTTTTCTCTCCTTCCTGTCCTCCTTGGACTCAGGAACCTCCTTCTCTAACTCCTCCTTCTCATGCTCTGCGTTGCCATCATATAAAGTTAATATTGGGGTTTAAAAAAGTATAAAAATCACCCTAGGTTTTAAAATATATTTCCTGACTTTTTAGAAAATAAACTGGAAAAACTGTGCTGCTCTCAGATTTTTTTTAAAAGAAAACAATTGAATTTTCGGAGAAACGAAACATAACCCAGAGGACAGAAACCTTTTTTATCTGCTACAGATGCTTAAAGTCTCAAGGACAGTGCTGCCTCATTTAAGATGTAATGGCATATGCTTCTCCTTTACATGCACATACAAAAGAGCACTGCAAACCATCATTTTGCTGAAAGAACTACATCTTGCAGAATAGCTGAACTTCCAAAGTTCAAAAAGACCGAGACACAGTAGTTGTTGAAAAACCTTTCCCTTATGCGCCCCCTCCCCAGTAATTTATAAGACCCATTGCCTATCGCAATGAATTCTGGCAATAAATTTTGGCAGCATCTTTTCCCCAAGATTGCTTTTATTAGAACTATTTTTGCAGGAGTACGTGCCTGTGTATGCACACCCCGACACACACATTCACATCCTTCTCCATATTAATATTAAAATATAATAATAAAATCATAAATATTAATGGTTTAGATCAAGTGTAGTGTTAGGCCATGGTTCATTACTTCCCTACATTCTGTCCTCACAATGTTGCATGCAGATAACCCAAATGACTTCATAAAAATGGAGCACATACTGTTAAGCAGTGATTAATTCTTGCAGGCCCATGTGATGCACAGCTTTTTTTTTAAGGTTGCCAAAGTGATAGATGGTAGACTACATGCTTTGACTAGCTCAGCAAAAAGCTATAGGGGAATATCAGGAATATATCTCCAGGGAACAACCGTTGGGAATGAAGTCACCTTGGGGTGAGGATGAGGATGAAGATGTACCATGGCAATGACCCAAATCTGTGTGTTCAAGAAAGAATAGACGCAACTGCTCAGAAATGCATTTTGTAATGGATTCTTTCTTTTAAAGGGTGCATTTGTTATTCTAACAATGTGTTTAACAAAGGATGTACCTCTTTTTTCAAAAGAGCACAAGCATTTAGAAAAGAACACTTCTCTCTCCCTCCCCCTCCCTCCCCCCTCTCTCTGTCCTTTTCTCCTGCAGAAGGCTTACATTGTCTTTTTATGTTTGTCATATTTTATGCATCAGAAAATGAGCTCCTTTGAAGGATACAAACCAATAGCCAGTTCAATCAAGAGCAAAGTGTGAACCGAATGCATTAAGAAAGCCAAGTATGTTACTATAGCAATTTAAATTATTCAGTGATGCGCTCTAGTTTTAAATGAGCTAGTCAAAATGACACGGTGATGTCAGCTCCTATAGTTTGACCAAAATAGTCAAAAATAGTCTTGATGTGCAGGGCCTATTAAGGGTAGTCCAACATATATGAAATATATTTTTCTCCACCTATTTTCTCCATATATAAGCAGACCTCAATTTGCAATGGTCAAAATTTATTTCATGTTTGGTAGCACATTTCCACTGTAATAGAAAGAAACAGAACACTTTGAATAAGGATTCTCTGTGGGTTTTATTCGGCTAGTCATAGCTGACTTTAGGGGGCAGTGCTCATCTCCGTTTCTTTATGCCGTTTAGCCAGTGCTTTCCGAAGACGCTTCCATGGTCATGTGGCTAGCATGACATCATGCTGCAGCACAAAACATATGGTGAAACATGGAACACTGTTATCTTCCCATTGAAATGGTACCTATTTATCTACTTGTGTTTACACGCGGTTGAACTGCTAAGTTGGCAGGAGGTGAGGCAAGTGACAGGACTTCACTCCGTCATACAGTGGTAAGGACCAAACATCCAGAGTATAGATCTTCTCTGGTGTCTTTTAAGCCACTTAGCCACTGTACCTTTACCCTATGAATAACCTTGGCTAATATTTCAGTGGTAGTGAATTTGGCCCTGTTAAAGTGTAATCCAAAATGTGGAAGCTAGTTAATTTTTTCCCCCTTAGGTCAACTATCATGTAGCATAGCAATAGCACTTAGATTTATATACCAGTTCACAGTGTTTTACAGCCCTCTCTAAACAGTTTACAGTCAGCATATTACCCCCAACAATCTGGGTCCTCATTTTATTGACCTCAGAAGGATGGAAGTCTGAGTCAACCTTGAGCCAATGAGATTCGAACAGGCAAACTTCTGGCAGCCAGCAGTCAGCAGAAGTAGCCTGCTGTACTGCATTCTAACCACTGCACCACCACGACTCTTGTACTTGACCAATTGCATTTCACACACTTTCAGTATATCCTAGTTTGTATAACTCAGAGAAATGACCCTTGTCACAGTCATTAAAATCAGGGTCTTTTAAAACCAATTGAATATATTATCAATGATGGGCAGTTCTATAATACCACCATTTTATCGTCTACTTCCTCATTGCTATGGGACTCAAAATACTAAGAAAATCATGAACAAATGTCAGCAACTTCCTCAGATAAATAAATATGAAAAAGCTGAAAGTATACTCTCAATATTTAATTTTAGTGGGAAAGACATGGCTGTCCTCTACATTAAGTAGAAAGACAATATATTTAACAAACAAACAAATGTTTTTCTCTCTTTATCCATCAACTGAAAAATACTGAGAATAAAAATGGTACTTTAATGGGGAGGAAGACACAAGTCACCCTTAATGGAAAAATCCATCTCTGCACAATCAATGACCAAGTTTAGCTTCAAAGAATGATCACTGAGAGAGAGAGAGAGCCATTAAATTACATCAGCTCCACAGTATGAAACTAAGCAAAAAGTATTATAACATGAACAGAGTACTAATAAATTGAACTGATAAATAAATGAAGTACTACAGACAATTTCTTTAGTTCAGCTTGCATTCAGGAGGAAGAAATTGAAATACATATGTACATATACATCATACACACACACTGACACACACGTGTGTGTGCGCGTGTGTGTGTGTATGTGTATATATATATATATATATATATATATATATATATATGTATGTATGTATGTATGTATATACATACATACATACATACATACATACATACATACATACATACGTAGGTCTTTGGTTATTTGGGTTTTCTCCCACGTAAAATTGGAAGTGTCTTGGTGACGTTTCAATGAAATCTCATTCGTCATCTTTAGGCTGGTGTTTTCGGCTTCGTGCTTATAGGAGCAATGTGTGATCGCAGCTGTTTCTTCCTTTTAACTGCCAGTGGGGATGTGAACTGATTGTGTGGGAGCTTGGCTGTGTTCTGATTGGATGGAGGTGTGTTCTGATTGGTTGGGGGCTTGGCTGTGCTCTGATTGGATGGGGGGATGGCTGTACTCTGATTGGCTGGGCGTGTGTTTTGTTTAGGCGGGGGCTTGGTTGTGCTCGGGTTAGTCTGAATTGCAGGAGGATTTGAGCTGGTGAGCTGCATTGCTGTTGTTTGCATTCATGGTTGTGCCACATCTTCATGGTGGGTGTCAGTTTGCTTCATGTATGGATTGGAGGGGTTTAAAGTGGCTAATGATGCAGCTGTGGTCTGGCTTCTGGTTTGTGGTCATGCCTCATTGGTGTGGATTTCGGTTTGCTTTTTGCGTGGATGTGTGGTGGTGACATCCTGTGTGGTTTTCGTGAGTGTGGGTCTGGTGTCATTCTTAATGTTAGGGACTCGTTTGTCAATAAAGGTGGGTTTCCAAATGGCTGGTAGGTGGGAGGTATCATCTTGTTTATTCATGCTGTGTGGGTGTTTTTCTATCTTGATGGCTTCTCTGATTATTCTGTTGTTAAAGTGTTCAGTTTTGGCGATAGTTCTGGACTTTTTAAAGTCAATTTCATGTTCTGTGGCTTTAAGGTGTTGGACCAGGGAAGAAGTTGGTTCCTCTTTCCTGACTGAGTTCTTGTGTTCTTCTTCTGTTGGTTTGTCTGATGTATGTGGCGGGGCAGGCGGTGCATGGGACTTCATATACTCCTTGATTTTCTAACTCAATTTTGTCTTTGGGGTTTCTTAGGATGGTGGATATTTTTCGGTTTGTACAGAATGCTGTCTTGATGTTGTGTTTGTGGACGATCTTGCTGATTCTGTCTGTGGTGCCTTTTATGTATGGGAGGAGAGCTTTGCCGTTTTTTTGTTCTCTGCCTTGGATTTTAGTGGAGGTTTCTTTTTGGATTATGTTGGTAAGATTACCAACCTAATCCAAAACCGATGAGGCATGACCACAAACCAGAAGCCAGACCACAGCTTCATCATTAGCCACTTTAAACCCCTCCAATCCATACATGAAGCAAACTGACACCCACCATGAAGATGTGGCACAACCACGAACACAAAGCCAAACAACAGCAATGCAGCTCACCAGCTCAAATCCCCCTGCAACTCAGACTAACCCGAGCACAACCAAGCCCCCACCTAAACAGAACACACCCCCATCCAATCAGAGCACAGCCAACCCCCATCCAATCAGAGCGCAGCCAAGCCCCCAACCAATCAGAACACACCTCCACCCAATCAGAACGCAGCCAAGCTCCCACCTAATCAGTTCACACCTCCACTGGCAGTTAAAAGGAAGAAACAGCTGCGATCACACATTGTTCCTAGAAGCACGAAGCTGAAAACACCAGCCTGAAGATTCACCACAAAAGATGTGGAAATATAATAAATCCTGGCTCCATCTTAGTAAATGCAAATATAGAACTAAAAAAAAAAAAAAAATCAAAGCAAATATTTGGTTATATTTCCAAGACTGAATTCAGTTCCTCCAATCACTTGGTTTTCTGTCAAGCTGTAAAATCAGCAGTTACCTAGTCAGTAATTAGTTTACATCAGGAATAAACACTAAATGTATCGCTTTGGATTACACATGCAAAAATCAGTGTTTACACACAGAAAATTAAACAGAGGAGAGTCCAGGATCTGAGCACTGAACATTCATAAATACAAATTTGCTAAGCAGCATAGAAAGACAAAGCTTTTGTACTTCAGACTTGTGTTTAATGTACTAACAATGTGATACTGGCTTTAGAAACTAATGAAAAGGTTATCTAGTTAAGTTGACAATTAAACAATACTTAATAAATAAAAAACTGCCTCTGTGTTCTAAAACACTTGTGGTATTTTACTGTATATACAGTCTCAATTCAATACAGGTACTTCTTTTGAATTTCTACAGAGGTTCTCAGTCATCCAGGTTGTGGTTGTCCCAAAGGTGCTTTTTCAAGAGACAACTGGACTTCCTTGTTTTTCTTTGAAGATGTTTGTCTTCTTGGATGAGAAGCTAAATGTCTTCAAAGAAAAACAAGGAAGTCCAGTTGCCTCTTGAAAAAGCACCTTTGGGACACCCCTTTTGAATTTCTAGAGTGCTGGTTTGGTGTAATGGATAAGGCAACAGGCTAGAAATTGGGAGACTGTGAGTTCTAGTTCTACCTTAGGCATAAAGCCAACTGGGTGGCATTGGGTCAGTCACTCTCTCTCAGCCAGTGGTGAAATCCAATTTTGTTTACTACCTGTTCTGTGGGCGTGGCTTGGTGGGCATGGCAGGGGAAGGATACTGCAAAATCTCCATTCCCATCCCGTTCTGGGGCCAGCCAGAGGTTGTATTTGCCAGTTCTCTGAACTGCTCAAAATTTCTGCTACCGGTTCTCCAGAAACTGTCAGAACCTGCTGGATTTCATCCCTGCTCTCAGCCCTAGGAAGAGGGCAATTTATTTATTTATTTATTTATTTATTTATTGGTTCGATTTATATGCCGCCCTTCTCCGGAGACTCAGGGCGGCTTACAATGCGTTAAGCAATAGCCTTCATACTTGTGTATATACTGCTTAGTAGGGCTTTCGCACCCCCACCCAAGCGGTGTTCTTTTTTATACAAAGTCAGCTTATTGCCCCCACAATCCGGGTCCTCATTTTACCTACCTCAAAAGGATGGAAGGCTGAATCAACCTTGAGCCTGGTGAGATTTGAATTTGCAGTAATTGCAGGCAGCTGGTGCTACTTAACAGCTCTTTACTCTGCTGCGTCACCAAGCTCTTAATGACAAGCAATGACAAGCTATTTCTGAAACCTTGCAAAAACAAAACAAAAACAAAACAAAAACAAAGTGCAGGGACTTGTCTCGGCAGTCACCAGGAATCAATCCTGACTCAAAGACATAAAAAGCTGAATTTATGTTCCTTCTTAACAGAACATGCAAGATTTCAGACCTTACATGGCTTTATTGACATGGATTCCACTTGTTTTCATTATTTTAATTAGACAAATAAAATAATCACTTTCCCCTATGTATTCAAATTATGGCTCAAAAATATCAATAATTAACAATTCTATTGAAGATAATATTTATAACTCAGGGTTGAACTGTGGGGTCCTTGGTGCCCTCTGAGCTTGGTGGTTTTCTTGCAGACATTTCATTACCAAACTAGATAACATCTTCAGTACAGTGATAATGCAAATGTCTGGAATAGGGTTGCCAGGTCTGCTTCCAAAAAATAGCGGACAAGTGGGGGGTGGGTGGGTTAAGTAGTAAAAAAATAAAAAAAAATACAATTAAATTATATATTTTCTTACAAACATTTTAACACATATTAAAATAATCACTTCAAAACTTTACTTAAAATTCAAAACATCAAATATATTATAATAATATGTAAAATATTAAATTACATTTTACTTTGCTGTTGTGTGTATTTTTTATTTGACTGCGCAGCTTTGATCAATTCCTTGTGTTTAAGGAATAATTCTTTAATTTCAGTACAACATTGAGAAATATTAAAAAATATACAAAGTTCACTTCGAACTGATGGTACAAGCAGTCGGTTACGTTCGTCAGTCCACAAATTTCCCATGACGCTGAAAATTCATTCAATGTTTGCATTTGATACCAGAATTGATGCACAATACTGGAACAGTTTCAGTAAACTCGGAGCTGGCTCTTTCTTGAAAAAGTACGTCCAATAATAATAATAATAATAATAATAATAATAATAATAATAATAATAATAATAATAATAATTATTATTATTATTATTATTATTATTATTATTATTATTATTCAAATTTCTATACCGCCCTTCTCATAAAATCATAAAATCAAGAGAGACTGGCTAACTAAAAGAGATGAGTTTTTAGGGCCCGACGAAAAGTCCGGAGGTCGGAGATCACTCGTATCTCTGGGGGTAGTTTGTTCCAAAGGGTAGGTGCCACCACAGAGAAGGCTCTCCTCCTGGGGGTCACCAGCTGGCATTGTCTAGCTGACGGCACCCTGAGGAGGCCCTCTCTGTGGGAGCGAACTGGCCGGTGGGAGGCTATTGGTGGCAGAAGGCGGTCCCTTAAGTACCCTGGCCCTAAGCCATGGAGCACTTTAAAAGTGATCACCAACACCTTGAAGCACACCCGGAAGTCTACCGGAAGCCAATGCAGCTTGCGCAGGAGAGGAGTCACATGGGAGCGCCCCGTCACTCCCATAATCCCCCACGCAGCCGCATTCTGCACCAGTTGGAGCCTCCGGGTGTACCCCAAGGGGAGCCCCATGTAGAGAGTCCCATGTGTGCTTGAGTGACTGTGCGTAGGGAGTCCCAATCCAGAAAGGGGCACAACTGGCGTATCAGGCGAACCTGATAAAAAGCCCCCCTGGCCACGGCCGTCATATGCCCTTCTAAAGACAGCCGTGTGTCCAGGAGGATGCCCAAGTTGCGGGCCCTTTCCGTGGGGGCCAGTGATTTGCCCCCAATAACCAGCGATGGCGTCAGCTGGCTATACCGGGACGCCGGCAGCCATAGCCACTCGGTCTTGGAAGGGTTGAGTCGAAGCCTGTTTCTCCCCATCCAGACCTGCACGGTCTCCAGGCACTGGGACATCACTTCCAAGGCATCGTTGGGATGGTCTGGGGTGGAGATGTACAGCTGAGTATCATCAGCGTACTGATGGAACTCCACCCCAAAACCACGGGTGATCTCACCCAGTGGCTTCACATAAATGTTGAAGAGAGGGGCGAGAGGACCGACCGTTGTGGCACCCCACAAACAAGGCGCCTTGGGGTCGACCGCTGCCCCCCTGTCAACACGGATTGCGACCGGTTGGAGAAATAGGAGGAGAACCACTGCAAAACGGTGCCCCCCACTGTCAGTCCCTCCAGCCGGCGCAACATGATACCATGTTATCAAGGGATGAATCGCCCTGCAGATGAACATAAACTTCTTCTAAGGCAGAAATTTCATCAAAGAGAGTGTTGGGTGGAAGTTCTTGCCATGGTGATAATAACCAGATGTTCGTCATTTCTTCTAAAATTGGAGGATTATTGTGATCAATTAGATTGAAACAACTTAGCGTCTCATATACTGAATCGGTGAAATTATACCACTTTTCTAAGTATGCAATTGCTCTTTGATACACGTTGATGGCTTCTTTCTTGAACTTTTGCACGGCATTCTCAGGCAAATGTTTTTTACGTAAGGCAAATAAAACTTTCATTTGAAAAAACTGCTCATCGTATTTTTTTTTTGCAAAGAATCACGCAGCTTACACATGATAATGTGAAGATCACATGCAAGAATTTTCTTGCTTTCCAGGTTCAATAGGGTGTCTTGCATTATTGACATGAAGAAGTGCGTGAAATATAAATACAATTCTGAAATTGTTGGTTCATCGTCCTTTGCGAGTTCATTTTCCTGATCTGAAATAAGGTTCCAGATAACCTTATGGCACTCATCAGATCCAAGAGAAATAAAATACGATTTTAGAGGTATCCAGTTTAAAATAAGTCTTTTGACCGCTTTAAACAAACTTAACCAACGTGTTGGAACATGGCACAAAACTTCATGGAATTCTGACTCGCAAAACTTACGTACCATTTCATCATAAAGTTTTTGAATAAAAAAATCTCCACTATTTTGTGAAAAATAATAGTGAACATAATGTGAAAAAAGCGGACTGTCCCTCAAATAGTGGACACGTGGCAACCTTAGCCACCGAGCTCAGAAAACACTAAAGGCCCCACATAATTGCTATTAGAAAAGCTTAAATGAACATAAAAGCTGCTTGATAAAGCTTGAGTCATACTAAGAACAATTCCATCAAAACAGTGCTGCAGTGAAAAAGACAGATCACCTCTGGCTTAATATTATTACAGGAGCAATCTCTTTGAGAACAACAGAAAAAGAAAGAAAGAAAAATGTGCTATTTATATTTTGGCACTTTTGCAGAAATAATGCTTTTATTCCCAAGTAATAGTGTTGTTGACACCACTTTAATACACAGCTCATTCTCTCCTGTTGTTGTTCTCTTTAATTGTCAGACTGATGCCCTTCCTTTGCTCCTGCAGTTTAAAACATAGGTTGCATTTTCTTTTCCATTATTATCATTACTATTTTTCACAGCAATACAATATTGATTGTATTGTCACAAGTCACAAGGAGGATGGATCTACATTTCACAGTGAGGATGGCATCTAAAGTCAGGGGTGGTTTCTACTTACCTTTATTACCAGTTCACAACGGGGCCGCACGTGCTCGCTCACTTTGCTTGTGTGTGCGCACACTCTTCTGTGCAAGTGCATTTTGATGATGTCGGGGTCGGTGGGCAGAGCCTCCTTTTTACTACCGGTTCTATAGAACCGGTACAAACCAAGGGCAACCCACCACTGGTTCTAAATCAATATTTTTCTCAGATCTTTAAATAGGCAAGTAGTGGCTTCTATTGGATTTGTAGTAAAATTGCAGAATTGCATACAGCCTTTACTAACATTGCTGATCCATCTGTTTTAATATTCTTTATTCTGACTGCCTGTTGGAATAGCATTTTCATACTGATTTTCGGGAATCCAGATCAGTGTGGGACCCATAAAATCTAGATAGTAATGCATAAAGTGGCAGAGGAGCTATAAAGTAATAGTCCCACAAGCTAAAAATAATGATGAATCATAAATATCATCATAAATATCATTCAAACGTTTAGGAATAATCCATACGGAGGTGTACACATCTTTCTCAAATAATTGATATCATTTGTATTAGGGACAACATCTGAATAAACATTGGCTGAAGTAAAGGTTTAATTTATTACTAGGTTAGTTATCTTTCTATATTCATAAGTGAAGTGTCACAATTTTTTATCTATTGCTCATACTGGGAAAATTTTATCATATAAAGTTAATAACTGAAACATCTATTATGTGCTGCTTTCATAAATGTATTTCAATATTATTGTTAGTCCTTCCAAGTAAACCAGACAGGAATCGGGATAAAATGAGTTAATTCTAAAACTTAGAATTTAGAATTTAGAATAACTTTATTATCACTTTGAATGTTCACTAACTGGCATACATTAAAATTTATTTTATTTATTTTATGTTTAAATTTGTATACCGCCCTACTCCCGAAGGACTCAGGGCGGTGAACAGCCATGGAATAAAACATATAAATACAAAATTTAAAATAGATTAAAACGAAATTAAATAATTTGGCTGAACAGATTAAAACCCCAATAATTTAAAACCAAATTTAACATTTCCATTTAAAAAGGGGAAAAAACTTAGGTCAGGCCGGCTTGGTGAAATAGAAAGGTCTTAAGCGCGCGACGGAAGGTATGCAGATCCGGGATCCTCCGTATCTCCGGGGGGAGCTCGTTCCAGATCGTAGGTGCCCCCACAGAGAAGGCTCTCCCCCTGGGGGCCGCCAGTCGACATTGTTTGGCCGACGGCACCCGGAGGAGCCCCTCTCTATGGGAGCGTACTGGTCGGTGGGAGGCTATTGGTGGTAGCAGGCGGTCCCGTAAATAACCAGGTCCTAAGCCATGGAGCGCTCTAAAGGTGATAACCAAAACCTTGAAGCACACTCGGAAGACCACCGGGAGCCAGTGCAGCTCGCGCAGGAGAGGTGTTACATGGGAGCGCCACGTCGCTCCCATCACCACCCGCGCGGCCGCACTCTGCGCCAGTTGGAGCCTCCGAGTGCACCTTAAGGGGAGCCCCATGTAGAGAGCGTTACAATAGTCCAAACGGGAGGTGACGAGGACATGAGTGACCGTGCGTAACGAGTCCCAATCCAGAAAGGGACGCAACTGGTGGATCAGGCGAACCTGATGAAAAATCCTCCCGGTCACGGCCGTCAAGTGCTCTTCTAAAGACAGCCATGAATCCAGGAGGACGCCCAAGTTGCGAGCCCTCTCCGTGGGGGCCAATGATTCGCCCCCAATAGTCAGCGATGGCACCAGCTGACTATATCGGGACGTCGGAAACCACAGCCACTCGGTCTTGGATGGGTTGAGCCTGAGCCTGTTCCTCCCCATCCAGATCCGTACGGCCTCCAGGCACCGGGACATCACTTCAAGGGCATCGTTGGGGTGGTCTGGGGTGGAGATGTACAGCTGGGTGTCGTCAGCGTACTGATGGTATTCCACCCCGAAACCACGGATGATCTCACCCAGCGGCTTCACATAAATGTTGAACAAAAGGGGCGAGAGAACCGACCCTTGTGGCACCCCACATATAAGGGGCCTCGGGGTCGACCTCTGCCCCCCCGTCAACACAGACTGCGACCGGTCGGAGAGAAAGGAGGAGAACCACCGTAGTACGGTGCCTCCCACCCCCAACTCTTCCAACCGGTGCAGTATGATACCATGGTCCATGGTATCAAAAGCCGCTGAGAGGTCTAACAGGACCAGGACAGAGGAGCACCCCCTGTCCCGAGCCCTCCAGAGATCATCCACCAACGCGACCAATGCCGTTTCCGTGCTGTACCCAGGCCTGAAGCCCGACTGGAACGGATCTAGATACGTCGTTTCATCCAGGTACTGGGGAAGCTGTCGTGCAACCACACTCTCAACAACCTTCACCACAAAGCGAAGATTGGAGACTGGACGATAGTTAGCCAATACTGCCGGGTCCAGGGAAGGCTTCTTGAGGAGAGGTCTCACCACCGCCTCTTTCAAGGCGGCGGGAAAGACACCCTCACCCAATGAAGCATTTATAATCCCCTGGAGCCAGCCTCGTTTCACCTCCCGGGAAGCCAGCACTAACCAGGACGGGCACGGGTCCAACAAACATGTGGTCGCATTCAGTCTACCCAGAATCCTGTCCACGTCCTCAGGGGTCACAGGATCAAACTCATCCCAGATAACATTCTCAGGACCTGCCTCCGTCATCCCCGCTGGATCTACCCAGTCGGAGTCCAGATCTTCCCGAATCTGAGTGATTTTGTCATGCAGATACTGCACAAAATCCTCGGCTCTTCCCTCCAAGGGGTCCTCCCGCGCTTCCTGGTGGAGCAGGGAGCGGGTCACCCTAAACAGGGCGGCCGGGCGATTATCTGATGACGCAATAAGAGCAGCAAAATGGGTACATTTTGCTGCTTTTATCGCCACTAGGTAATTCTTAATATGAGATCTTACCAGTGTCCGGTCAGATTCAGCACGACTGGCCCTCCAACTACTCTCTAGGCGTCTTTTCCGGCGCTTCATCTCCCTTAGCCCCTCAGTGAACCAAGGAGCCAGGTGAGCTCGGCACCGGGTCAGAGGCCGCAAAGACACGACTCGATCCAGAGCTCCAGCAGCCGCCCTGTCCCAGGCGGCCACTAGGTCTTCAGTCGAGGCATGAGCCAGAACCTCAGGGATTGGCCCAAGCTCCATCTGGAACCTGTCAGGTTCCATCAGGCGCCTGGGGCGGTACCATCTTATCGGTTCCGCCTCCCTGCGGCGGGGTGCAGCGGTTTGAAGGTCAAGGCGAAGGAGAGAGTGATCCGACCATGACAAGGGCTCGATGACTATATCCCCTATCTCGAGATCACTCAGCCACTGTCCAGAGACAAAAACCAGATCCAGCGTGTTTCCCCCCGCGTGTGTAGGGCCATGAATTAACTGGGTTAGGTCCATAGCCGTCATGGAAGCCATGAACTCCCGAGCCACCTCAGATGCCTCACCCACGGATGGCAGGTTGAAATCCCCCATGACCATAAGTCTGGGGGTATCAACCGCCACCGCGGCGATGACATTGAGAAGCTCGGGCAGGGCTTCTGCCACGTGGCAGGGAGCCAGGTACGTGATCAGCAAACCCATCTGAACCCCATGACCCCACTTCACGAGGAGAGACTCACAGCTGGCTGTCTGAGGAACAGTGGTCTCCCTCGGCCTAAGGCCCTCTCTAATAACAACCGCTACTCCCCCACCCCTCCCCTGTGACCTTGGCTGATGGAATGCGTGGAAGCCTGGTGGGCACATTTCTACCAGAGGGACCCCTCCCTCCGGGCCCAACCAGGTCTCCGTAATACCCGCCAGGTCCGCTCCCCCCTCCTGAACAAGATCACAAATGAGGGGGGCTTTATTTACTACAGACCTGGCGTTGCACAACATCAGTCGCAGGCCCAGGCCCTGAGGGTCTGTGCAACCTGGAGAACGAGTGGAGCCTTGGGGGCCGGAGCGCGCCACCGCTCGAAGACAGCGGGCACGCGCTCCCTCCACATGATATGGCCCCCTGCTCCCGCCATATCTACCCCTCCCACTCACAGTACCGATGGTAAAAACACAATCTGGACAAGCTCGACCCCCCCCATCACCCCCGGATCCCCTACCCCCCCTGCCGCGCGTCATGGCCAGGCCCGACCCTCCCCTTAGTGGGTTATCCCCCAAACCCACTGCTCTAGTTCGAATCCTACCCTCCCCCCCAGGACCCCTTAAACATTTATCCAAAAATTTACACAGAAAACCCCTCAGCCCCCTCTTTGCCACATGCCACCTCTCTGGGTTCCAAAGCCCGTCATTGAGGTAGGCCCTCGATAACGTGGAGGGCCAGGCTTGCGAGAGGGGGGAGTCTCGCAGACCAAGAAGCTGAGACCTTAGGTACATCAAAAGCCCTGAGGTAGTAGTGAGGCATGGTCAAGGGCTCCATTATGATAGTCCAGAAATTGTCCAGGAAAAAACAAGACAGGTTGACCATAACGAGAGAGTCTCCACTGTCCTCTCACGGCAGTGGCGGAGTCCAATGTTCCAACCAGCTCAGGGTAATCCTCCAACCAGCCTCTCACGCTGGTCGGCCAACTGGCCATGGGGAGATTGTGCATCCCATTCGGTGGTGAAACGATGATAAGATACCGGCTCCATTCAACCTCCTGTAAACTGCCATTTTCCATACAGCAAGCGTACTGGATGACAAACAGAGCCAGGTCCCAAAGTCTCCGGGAAACTGTCCACAATGTTCATACAGGCGGTGTATAGCTGGATAATATAGGCCAGCGGGTGGATGGAAAACAGGTGGGAAACCGCCTCCACGAAACAGAAAACCGGCAGGGCAAGCATGTTAGTTAGTTATCGGAGTTACCCCAAAGCTATATGGCGGCCCGAAGTTCCCAAATAATACAGATTTTAACGATGGAGGCTCCCACCTCATGATCTTTCTCGGCAACATCACTCCAATCCGCTGCAGCAGCAACTAGCGGGGGGGTGCAATCCGCGATGATGCCAGCGCCCCACCGCAACCTCCATCGCAGCCGCCGCCCCAGCCATCATGCTGGCGGGCTCCCCAGCATGGGAGCATGCCATTTTACTGTCTCCGCTGCTGCCGCCGCCGCCGCCATCCATAAACCGCGGACGCCGCCCTTCTTGCGGCGACCGCGGATCAGCTGTTCCTCGGAGCCTCGCTGCCACGCTGTTTTCGGCATTTAAAAAATGCCTCGGAGAGCACAGAAGCTCTCAATCCACTGGCCTCAAGTAGCGCTTGCTGGGCAAGGGGGTCTAGATGACCAAACGGCCCCCGGAGCTCCCCACAAGCCAAAAACCCCCATCTCTAAGTCGGCAGACTTAGAGCCAGGTCGCCATCTTGGGGCATGTAAAATAAAATTTCATTGAATTCAAAGCTCTCAAAGGGTCACCACCTCCAATGTACACTACATAAATATGACAAAAATATAAATAAATATTTAAAAAATTATGCATACCTATATATATTATATGACACAAAGAAACAACATAGTCTAGTTCAAATATATAAATGTACAAGGCGAGAAAAACAAATCTTGCGAGTTTACCAGATGGATCACATAGGGCTGTGATGGCGAACCTATGGCACACATGCCAGAAGTGGCACACAGAGCCATCTCTTTGGGCATGTGAGCCATTGCCCATTGCTGTTCTGGGTTCCGGCACGCTGGCCAGCTGGGCTTCACACGCATGGGAGTGCCAGAAACCAAAAGAGCAGCCGCCTGGTGCGCATATGCGCACTTGGAAGATGATCTTCTGGTTTGCAGCATGCTGGCCACCTGGTCTTCTGGTTTCTGGTACGCATGCATGTGCAAAGACCAGCTGACCAGTGTGCATGCGTGCACCAGAAACCAGAAGATCATCTGCTTTTCTGTTTTCCAACATGTGTGTGTGTGCGCACATGCTCCCATTTCGGCACTCTGTGCCAAAAACTCTGTTTGCCAACATTGGCATAGGGAACAAAGCTGTTACAGAATCAGGTAGTCCTGCTAGAAATACTTTGAAACCTCCTCCCAGAGAGAAGCAACAGAAACAGACCGTAAAGTGGGTGTGTGGGGTCTCTAACAATGCTTTGAGCTCTAAGCACTTAGCGCTTATAAGCAGTATCCTGAATAATGGGAAGTAAGCTTCCTATAATGTTCTCGGCTTTCCTTACCACTTTCTGTATGGACTTTCTATCTGAGGCACTGCTACCACCAAACCAAACAGTGATGCAGTTTTTTAAATGCTCTAAATAATGGCCTCTGTAAAAAGTGGCCAGGACAGAAGGAGAAAGATGTGCTCTCATAATTCGATTCAGGAAATGTAGATGCTGATTTGCATGCTTCACTAAGGATGACGTGTGGAGAGACCAATTCAGATTGTAATTGTTAATTGTTCAGAATCTATTTTATGGTTTGGCAACATTAACAAAATCTTGCAAGACTGAAGCTACAAAACTTCCTGCCACCACTTTTAGCTGTTTGATCCATCAGGGCAGGTCCTTCCTAAGTTTCTTTATCTGAATTTTTAAGCAACAGGAGGTTCCTACTTTACTTCTCTGCTTGTTTCCTAGGCAGAATCACTTTCAATCTTTCCTCAAGTTATCCATACTTACCATTAGAGATAGACAGCAATCCAGTGGGATATATATATATATATATATATATATATATATATATATATATATATATATATATATATATATATATATATATATGTCTTTTTCTGTTTTTCGTAGGCTTTTATGTGCATATTCTTTCTAGCCAGGTTTTACCTACGTAAGCTAGGTTGTTCTGCAGCTCTGACTGTGTGAAATCTCATTCACCAACCTCAGAGTTTGTCAGCAGAGGAGGAGCTCTGAGGTTGGTGAATGAGATTTCACACAGTCAGAGCTGCAGAACAACCTAGCTTACGTAGGTAAAACCTGGCTAGAAAGAATATGCATATATATATATATATATATATATATATATATATATATATATATGTGTGTGTGTGTGTGTGTGTGTGTGTGTGTGTGTGTGTGTGTGTGTGTGTATGTATATGTATATGTATATGTATATGTATATGTATATGTATATGTATGTATGTATGTATGTATATATATATATATATATATATATATATATATATATATATATATATATATATATATATATATATATATATATATCAACATTTATTTAATAGACAATGAATTGCATCTTTGGAATGCTCCAGTTTTAAACTTCCAGAAGAGGTATTGCAAATTGTGGCATAGAATTTTGGCTGCAGCAAAGAATCAAAGTATGAGAGATCCTTGGAACCTTGCAGAAAATGGAGAGGACAGGACATGACCCACACGTACTCTGGACAGCTGCTCCTTATAAGAAGATCATAGGACAGCAGTTTTTGGTGGATTTGAGCATGAGGAGACAATAGGATTAGCCAATTGCTCAATAGTACAATCTCTAATAATTTTTTGGACACTCAATTCACAAACACCATTTTTAATGATTTTTGGAAACTGCTCTTTAACAACTTTTAAGATATTAGAGCCCTTCAGAATGACAATCTGAAAAGACTGAGTGAGTCTGCCTTCAATGTTAAACAAAAGAAAAAATAATCATAAGCTTAAGAATGTAAGTAAATAAACTAAAATAAACACAAAAACTAAATAGTTTTTTTTCTTAAAAAGTTATACATGAAGTAAGGTCAAGAGGAACTGGAATAGTGAAACTTTTCCAATAAAATTTTGGAATTAGTTATGGCGTCCAAACAGCTTTTCATGGAAAATAGATCCTGTTTTGGTTTTTACAAGATACAACATATATAATTACATCATTCTAGAGACTTCTAGTAGGTAAGAAATGGATCTGTAGTTGGACCTCTCAGATCAACTCAACAAATGTAAAAGGACTTTTGGGAGGTTATATCTAAGCCATGTAGCACTTTAAAGGTAATAAACCAGCACTTTGTATTTTACTGGAAACAAATGGGCAGCTGGTATAATGCTTTTAGCACAAATATAATGCGACCTTTGGGAATTATTTGTGAAAAGAGTTCTCTACTAATAGAAGTTTGTGGACTTACAAACTATTCATGAATACACAAAACCTTTATGAGTGGACACATAGTTGGTACCTCAACCAAACTGATAAAGGGGAAGCAAATGATGATTCCATTTCTAAAGAATGTTGCCATTGTGACTTCAAACAGACATAAGAATGTTGGAGCATATAATGTGATGCCATGATCCTGCTTTTGCACCCCTTGACAAAAATACCACATCCTGGAGACACCCACAACTTCTCCTCTAGTATCAATCTAGGAATCATAGAGAGATTTTGATCCTGACGGAAGCTCACATTGTATTCTTCCTATCAATAACAATAGAATCTTCCTATCAATAGCAGAAATATCTCTAGACTATGGCACTTCATTATCAGCATCTTGTCTAAATCAGGGGTGGGTTCTACTTACCTTTACTACTGGTTTGCAATGGGGCCACACATGTGCAGAAGCATTTTCATGATGTCAGGGTCAGTGGGTGGGGCCTCCTGCCAGTTTTACTACCGGTTCTATAGAACCAGTGCGAACCAGGGGCAACCCACCACTGGCCTAGATCCAATGTCAATTTACCATCCCTTCTTCAACGTTGTCAGTAAGCACTTGGGGAACCCATAACATTACCTGAAGTTATTATAGAGGATGTGATCTATTTTGATGTGATCAACATATTGATAATGTGCAAAACTTATCTCAGTGGGTTTCACATGCATATTGAAAGACTTTGGAGACAGAGTGGAGCTCGGGGGAACTTCATAAAATACCTCCAGTTTTAAGGAAAGCCTACATTTAACATTGTCTAAAATTTATCACTATATAGGAATGGAATCATTGTAAAACAATACCTCTTATTCCTGAATCCCTTTGGTAATCTTGAAGATGCTATAGTTCATAGTGCTGAAAGCTTCTGGAAGATTAAGAACTAAGAGAGTTAGACTTCCTCTGTCATCCTAAAGCAAAAGTTATCCATTAGGCTAACCAAACTGGTATTGACCCATAAACACGTGCTATGAAGCCAGTCTGAAATGGTAATCTTCTTCCACTAGGACAATTTGCAGCTGAGAAGCCTTTCAATCACTTTGTCAACCACGAAACATTATAGACTGCCCTATATTTGCCATCTCCAAGGGACCCAAAACAAATTTCTTAAGAAGAAATCTAATAACTGCCTTCTTTAAATCCTCCAGTCCTTCCCCTCGGAGACACATTCATGTTATTTACTTAAACATTTCTAGTTACCTCTAGTTACAAACCAAATTGAAAACAAATTAAGAGGATAAATAATGGATTGTGCTATTCCAAGCATGGTGTCCACAACCTTGGGTGTCACAAATTGAAATTCAATCTATGTAATCCTATTAGAAGAATTAGCAGACCTCTCTCATAATTGACTCAGCATCAATAATATTATCATGCAGAAGAATGCATGTGTTTATATTTAGTTTTATAAATATGAATTAATGAAAAGCCATTATTTGTATTAAAGAACAGCCACAGAGAGACAAGATAAAATGGTTATTAACAGTGATATAATTATATTCTTATATATATCCCCTTCATGGATTACTGCCTTGTCGTGGCGAAGGGGCTTGTGTAGCTCAATGAAGCTATGAGCTATGCTGTGCAGGGCCACCCAAGATGGACAAGTCATAGCAGAGAGCTCTGACAAAACATGACTACTGGAGAAGGAAATGGCAATCCACTCCAGTATCTTTGCCATGAAAACCCATGGACAGTACCAAAAGGCAAAAAGATATGATGCTGGAAGATGAGTCCCTCAGGTCGGAAAGTGTCCAATATGCTACTGGGGAAGAGCAGAGTACTAGTAGCTCCAAAAAGAATGAAGCGACTGGGTCAAAGCCGAAAGGATATTCAATTGTGGATATATCTGGTGGTGAAAGGAAAGTCTGATGCTGTAAAGCTCTGTATTCCATAGGAACCTGGAATGTAAGATCCATGAACCAAGGCAAGATGGTTGTGGGCTGTCTGCTTTCCTAGGTAAACCAGATAAGAAAAATTCGCCAACCTCTTCTACCATCCCTGGTATTTTTAGTTTGCTAAAATATAAAATAGCTACAAGTATTTTGGTGTTTCCCTATTACAGCCTATGGCTGAAAGTTTAATCACCTCCAATTTCAAACCAATTAAAATCTAATCTTCTGTTCAAATATGGAATTACAAATTTACATCAAATCATTGCACCCTTGGATGTCAAATTTGAATCAGATCTTGGATATGTCAGTAAATCAATGAAACCTGATTTAAAAACTGGCAGCCACACTTCTGTCTTCACCCAACCCCTGGGACATGACCTATTTGGAACCAGGCCACACGAGTTGAACTGCATGTGTATATGTGTGTGTTCCAGCCCACCGCTCATGTGGCCCAGTTCCCCCCTTCCTCCCAGCCATGCCGTCATGCCGGAAAGCTTGGGGACCGCTGGTCTACACATTTAGAAATCCACTAGTTCAGGGGTGGGCAAATATGGCCCCTTTATGACCTGTGGACTTCAACTTCCAGAATTCCTGAGCCAGTTTGGCTGTCTCAGGAATTCTGGGAGTTGAAGTCCACAGGTTGTAAAAGGGCCACATTTGCCCACCCCTGCACTAGTTTTCCTACTGGGGAAAAAGTATCATTTCATTCCTGCTCCAGACCATAATTTCTCAGCAGTTTCTAGAAATAAATCCTCTAAGCCAAAAGCGATTCCAGAGAGTCTAGACACGGCCTTCAAAATGCAATATCTTCAGGCCATCTTGCACTACTTCTATTCTATAGAGAATTTAGTTCTGCAAAGCAGTGAATTGCCTTGAAGGAGGCTTGGCGTGATCTGAAAAATTTTCTTCCTTTCCCCAGTCAGTAAGTTTGGCACAGAACATGCTTTCATGCATTAGAAAAACTCATATTTTGCAAATCATGGTTTGTTGAACAAGCCATTGTGGATTTGTTTGCACATAGAATTAAGGCCTTCATGAATGGGACAACACATCACACTAGATTAAACTATATTACGACAGTGTTTAAACATGAAGAATTTGGCAAACTGCCAAAGCATTGTGCATGCTTACTCATATTCTCATAATGTTAAAAAATTGGACTTGTTTACTTAGGAGTAAGCATCACTGAATTCAGTGGTATTTAGTTCTGAGTAAATAATTCTGATGCCTAGTAATTGGGACCAGTTAAGCAAAGAAAAATGTTCTTGGCTTTTCACATGCTTCTTTTCATTAAATATTTGGCTTCTGTCTTTTGCTGTATGAAATACTTCAAATAATACTCAAGGAATAAACGTGCAACAATTAATTTCTGCAAGAGTCACCAGCAAATTCCACTTAATACCTTCTGTAGAAACAATAAGGGTGGAGGAAAGTGGAATATATTTTTTCCCTGTGTGTCAACATTCTCTCTCGGTGTACTTCATTAAATCAAGATGATATAAGCCCCAGAAGGCCAACTGCAAATTTTAAAGCTGTATTGATTTAACCTTCCCTCTGTAAATATTTCATAGATCTGTAATGTGTAAATGTGGTCCTATGCAGGACAGGAGATGGCACTTTTTCTCTTAGTATTCAGAAGGGATATATGACAAGTTTTATGATGCTATTTAGAAAAAATATTATATATAAAAATGCATGTGGCATATGGTTGGCATTGGGACTGATGAGCCACTTGTGGCAAACTGCAAGAAACATAACATTCATTTCTCCATCCAGATTTAAGATATTTTCTTAAAATGATTCAGTATATGTTGGAACGTACTCATTTTGTACAGGAAGAAGGAAATACAGAAATATTAACCAGAACTCCGACATTTTGAAAAGGGCAATGAAAACGGGTCATCTTCCCACATATCTAGCAAATACCATCAGGCATGCAAATAAATAAATAAATAAATAAATAAATATTCATTCTTTCTTTCTTTCTTTCTTTCTTTCTTTCTTTCTTTCTTTCTTTCTTTCTTTCTTTCTTTCTTTCTTTCTTTCTATTTTCATACTGAAACTTCCTCTCTGATTCTATCCTGGGGTTCTTCTACATCAAACTTATCTTCTTTTGCTTTCTTTCCTTTCCTTACTGCTTCATATCTTTCCTTCCTTCATATTGTGAGATCCACAGGTAGATTTTTTTTAAAAAAATAAAGGGAGTCCTGAACATGTCATCAAAACTTCATCTTTGTGTGTGTGTGTGTGTGTGTGTGTGTGTGTGTGTGTATCTATCTGACATAAACACCTATGAAAACTGCTGATTTTGATTCAGCATTTAGAACTCTCTCTCTTTTTAATCCTTCTTCTTTATAACATCCTTCTTGAACAAAAATCCTATGTACGAGATAACCCTCAATTTATGATCACAATTAGGACAGGGATTTCAGTTGAAAGTCATTTGATCACCATTTGTGAGTTTCACGACTGGCTTCCCACAAGCAAAGTTAATGGAGAACGCAGAAGTAAAATTGCAAGTTGCGGTTATGTGATGTCTCACTTAACAGCCACATGGGAAGTAATGTCATGCCATGTTCATGTTCCTTCTGCAGGCTAAGCTTATCCAACCATTGCCCTAGCTGTGGCTTTTCCTCCTATCTCTCAAGGTGATCCCCCCCACATACCATTACATCCTGTGTTTGATTCTAGGGATGAAAAGAATTGGCAGCAGTGTAAGCGGAAGACACAATCCATTGAAAATCAAGCAAGAACTATTTATCATGAATCTGTCATTCCAGACATCTTTAGATATCAATGGAAACAGATTGCTTTGATTCCTTTTCTAAAATGCAAGGGTAGCTCCAGAGATGCTTAGAGGAGATAAAAATGAAGAGTTCCACAATCAACCCTATGATTATTTCTTTTCCATTCTGCCAATGGAAGCATTCTCTATATTGGCTCCCTTTGACTGTCTGCACCTCTCGAGCTCCAAGGGCAAGATATGCTTGGCATTGTTTAAAGGCCCTGTTTGTTTATTACATCTGAAGGTGCAAAAAAAGGGCAGAAGATAACAAGTAACTTTATTGGAGGTTTATTGCTATTGGATGTAGTGAGGGCTATTTATCTGAGCTGACCCAAGTAGATTTATTATAAGGTAAGCTCAGTGCTTAAGGAAAAGCTCATTCGGCAGAAGTTTCACTCCAGTCAGTGTTTAATGTCTCCTTCACACACTAGCGGCAATTTTAGCTTGTCTCTTGACGTTTGTATTGATTTGCAACTGAAGTAAAATCTGCAATATTAGTGTTGTCACTGCCCTTGACTTGACTTAGCCCTGGCTTGCATATACATGCTGCCATCCATGCAAGCTGATCAGCTCATTATTTGGGATATTTTTGTGTTGACAAATATATTACCTGAAAATCTAACAATTAACCAAGCAATCTCTCTTGTTATTTTTCTCGCCTTGGAAATTGAAAGACACATTTAATTTCCTTGCTTTGAAACAGATCTTGAAACGGGGATGAGGGATCAACTGGTTTTTATTCATCCAGGTATAATTTGCTTTATTGTACAAAAAGGTTGCAAGAGCAATAAAGGTGTATGAAAAATGTCATTTGTATTTATTTAACAAAGTGTAAGCTCTTTGTGACACATAGGCGTTTCTAAATCTATTTTGAAACTCCATAATTACCATGACCCATAATGATATTTATTGATTGGAAATTGTGGTTGGGAATTATTATGACCTTTGTATGTGTGTGTGTGTGTGTGTGTGTGTGTGTGTACACATATACACCAGAGGTGATATTCAGCAGGTTCTGACCAGTTTTGGAGAACTGGTAGCGGAAATTTTGAGAGAGAAATTTTGAGAGGCTCGGAGAATCGGTAAATATCACCTCTGACTGGTCCCGCCCCCCCATCTATTCTCTGCCTCCCAAGTCCCAGCTGATTGGGAGGGAATGGAGATTTTACAGTATCCTTCCCCTGCCACGCCCACCAAGCCATGCCCACCAAGCCACGCCCACCAAGCCACACCCACAGAACTGGTAGTAAAAATGTTTGAATCCCACCACTGATATACACATACTGTATACACAAACCAATTGGAGAAGTATCAGAGCCTGAAGGAGGAACTAGAGAGGATGTGGAAAGTCAAGGCCAAAGTGGTCCCAGTAATGGTAGAAGAATTTTGGATTGTGACTCCTAAGCTGGGGGAGTGGCTCCAACAGACCCTCAGATCCATCAAAGCTCTCTGTCCAGAAGAGTGTGGTGCTGGGAACATCAAAACCCTCAAATTCACAGCCTCGGTAGAGGACCTGAAATAAAGGAAGATACAGATCATTCATAAGGGTTAAGAAGGAATACGTATCACATATATGTACCACATTCAGACATGTTTTACTAACCATTTTTAAAAGACATGTCCATATGGAGCAGTTTTTCACCTCAGCACCAGTTCACTACAGAGGCAGCCTAAACACTTCCTTGGCTTTTCTAGTTTGAACAATTTGTTTTCTACCTTCTTTCAGCATAAATCTTGGGGTAGGAAACATCTTCAATATCTCATCTGCTGATCTTTTATGGGCTATATGATATTGATGCCCCTTCCCCTTCAGTCACAAAACCTTGTCCTCTCTGGCCATTTTGATATGATTAATAAGAAATAGATAAGATAGCAGGAGGTGAGGTCTTCTATTTACTCCAGCAACCCCCTCTAGGATGGAGTGCCTCTATCTGGGCTCCAGGTAAGTGATAGAGTCATGTTTTAAAGCCTTTATGGAAGGCCAATGTCAGGTGTGAACAACCAGATCCACACATGGAGAGTTCAACTGGACACTTTATCACTCATGCCTATTACAGAGAATGTTCCTAGACTGGCAGTTTGCACCTGGGCCAGACTACAATAGATAATATTCAATGGCATTCGAGGGTCGGACTTTGCCCTCATGTGCCTTTCTAAGAATGCTAGACTACTTCCCTGCTTGATTTCTCCCTTGGCTTGGTCACTGTCCAACAGCCAAGGAGTGGGGGCAGATCTTACCTTGAGGGTTATAATATTCCAAAGATTGGGTGCCAAGGCAGAAAAGCCTCTTCCCTTGGATCTGCCAACTGAAATACCTAGACTAACATGAACTTTTGGTTCAAGTAGGGTTAGGGTTGGGACTAGGATCCCCTTGGTATGAGATGGTTCCATTGCTCAGCATTTGGCTGACCTGATGCCTTTAATGCAGTGGTGAAATGTAAAATTAGTTACTACTGGTTCTGTGGGCTTGGCTTGGGGGGCGGGCGGTAATGTGACTGGGTGGTCGTGGCCAACTTTTTTTTTTTACTTTTAAAAACATTTTTTCTACAACCTTAAGAGGTTAGAGTTAGGGTTAGGGTTAGGGTTAGGGTTGCAGAAAAAAATGTTTTTAAAAGCCTCTGATGATCAGGCAACTCAGCCGATCAGGCTTTTAAAGGCATTTTTTTTTTCTATAACCTCCCAGCTGAGCCGCATGATTGTCAGAGGCTTTTTTTTTTTTTTTTTTTTTTTTTTTTTACTTTTAAAAGCATTTTTTCGGCCAAAGAGGTTGTGGAAAAAATGCTTTTAAAAGTAAAAAAAAAAAGCCTCTGATGATCACGAGGCTCAACTGGGCATGGGGGAGGGGTCAGGGATTTTTGCTACCGGTTCTCTGAACCGCCGCTACCAGATCAGGCGATCCAGTCCGAACTGGGAGCATTTCACTCCTGCTTTAATGACTTCAATTGTCAACTTTATTTGGGACTTAATTCATACATAGGAACCAGGAAGTTGCAGGTTCATGAACTGTGTCACAAAAGGCACATTTAATTCTTGGCTAGCTTGCATCTCCATATACACAAAATCCCAATTTAACTCCCTTCATAATAATTTCTCAGCAATCCTGTCTTCCTTTGAATGAATCTCTATAACAGATTATCTTTCCTCAATCTGAGTAGGATTCTATTCAGGATTTTGGGGGAAAAGTCTTAGGTTTGTGTGGCTGATTGCCATGTCACATCATTGGAATATGGTCTCAATAGACAGTAATATTTTTTAAGCTACTTGAAATACTTAATCGAGTGACATTCTGCAGCATATAACATACAGATGACTTTTTTGTTATTACTTTTGTTAACTACAAAATAAATACTCAATCATTCATACCTTGTTCCGTGAGTTTCAGAAGCAAAAGCCTGACATTTACGCTTAAATATTTATTCATATTTGAAACAGCATGATTGCATAATAGCATGAAATCCGTGAAAATATAGAGACGGTGTAGTCTGATGTTTTGATTAGCTATATGCTAACCTAAGAAGTAGGAAATGAGGATTGCCATTGGTCGAGTCATTTTGTGTATTTCGAGGGACAGTGCCTAAATATAATGATTAATATCTAAAGCACTGTTAAGTAACACCAGCTGCCTGCAATTACTGCAAGTTCAAATCTCACCAGGCTCAAGGTTGACTCAGCCTTCCATCCTTTTGAGGTAGGTAAAATGAGGACCCGGTTTGTGGGGGCAATAAACTGACTTTGTATAAAAAAAAGAACACTGCTTGAGGGGGGGGCGAAAGCCCTACTAAACAGGTATATACAAAAGTATGAAGGCCATTGCTTAACGCATTGTAAGCTGCCCTGAGTCTCCAGAGAAGGGCGGCATATAAATCGAACCAATAAATAAATAAATAAATAAATATGATCCCCCCCCCCCCCCAAGAATCTGAATTAGGCAAATTTATCATTTTAATCTCCCGTTTGTATAGTATTATTTTAACAGTAACCTTTTTGCAGCTTGTGCTCAGTACAATTAGAAAGCAGATCAATTACTTGTTTAAAACAATCCTACGTTTTAATTTCCTCGCCAAACCAATATAATGCAATTATTTGGATTTACTTTAAGAAACAATCAAGAAAAGGATTTTCTGACTCCAGCATCATTATCTCCTCCAACTTGCTTTAAGTATGAAAGTGTCTTTTAGAACTCTTTAGTTTGTGTGTGTGTTTGTGTGTGCGTGTACTTACATGTGTACCCTCACTTTCTGAGACTGGTTTAATAATTAAGAGGAACAGCTCAGTTTTTCTGATGGAGGTAAATGTTGTGTTTCAGTGAGGATACGTGATATCCTTTTAGAGTCATGGACTAAGATAGAAATCTAATCTTTCTTTTACCACCCACCCCCTCCCCAGTATCCTGGCTTCTCTTTCTTCTTCTTTTCTTTTTCTTCTTCTTTTTTTTTAAAAAGAAAAAGGGCCAGCAATTGTTACAACCTTTGAAAGGGTTAAAGGATTCCAATTAGCTTGCGGGTCATGTATCACACTTGAAGTGCCTAAGCTTAAGGACACACTTCATTGAACTCCATCTAGCAGACTTCATGCTTATGAAGATGTTCCTCTTGATTGCTTTTCATCTAGGCTACAAAACGATTTGGTTGGAGGCTGACATTGATTAAGTGCAAAAGAACCGTGTTTTACTGTGACAGCTGCGAGGCCTCTGTCAACAAATCAATGTGGGTTTTTTTTTTTTTGGTTTTTTTTTTTTTTTTTGGTCTTCTTAACTCTACCATTAGCATCCTGCTGTTCCTAGAGATGAAAAACATCTCTATAGCTGTCTTTGTGATTGACCATTTTCTGATTTTTTTCCCACTCATGTAAACATTATGGAGAAGAATGGGCCAACCTTGTATTTGAAGTATTGGGTACTTTAGAATACCTAGAAGGGCAGGAGACTTTTAGCTTGTTACAAGAATTAAAAGCCCATGAAATAATGTGTCCCCCGCCCCATGTTATAAAAAATATATGTAACTGTCATGGGGACAACTAAACTACTTATTTTCAAAATTCAGTTTAGTGTTTATTTTCTAAAAAGAAAAGAGCTGCTCTTTTTCAAAGCAATCTGGAAGTCAAGATTCCAGACAGATTCAATCAAAGAAAATTACTATCTGACATAAGAGCTATTCTCTCCTTAATCATTATTTCATTTATTCCATTGTTAAGCCTTACTGACACAAAGGTGTTGAGGTACTTTACACTTTGCTTACTTTTATCTTAAGAGTTTCATATCTACATTAATAATTATCTTGATTTTGATTATATATCTGGCCAAAGAAAGATATACCTATCAAGGACACCTGACAGCATCTATTACAACTAACCAGGGCATAAAACAAGGCTGTATATTGACACCTCTCTTATTTAATTTTTATATAGATGATATTTCCCAGACAAGCACTTATATTTAATGGTTCGGTTTATATAATGTCTTTATCACAATGTCTTTTAGTCTGGTTGTAGTATGAGTTGTTGAGTTGTATGGGTTGGTTCTGAATTTCATCAAGAAACACCCCCACCCCCACCCAGATCTAGGTTGCAAAAATACAGACTGGTACTAGATGGCAACAAAGAGTGAAGAGTTTTCTATAACTCCTTGCTGCCAACTAGTGGCTGCCTGAATATTTGCACCTCAGATCTGGTAAACTTAATTGACTCTTTCCTTTAAATCTTGTGAAATCAAAGAAAATTAAATTATTCAAGTGATTTTAATGAATCTACTATAAATCTGCTACTAATCCAGGATTAATTATATCTGCTACTAATCCGGAATCCAGATTGCAAAGCTGTGGTACATATCTGATCACAGAGTATTATCCTAGTTCTTTTATTAACATTTCCAGAAGATTTCTCAACTTATGATGACAATGTTATCCATTCAGTCGAAACCAACCCTTGGTGATTCTATGAGCCAGGTCTCTCCTGATCTTCTGATCTTGCATGATTTCTTTGAGTTCTCAATAGGCCTTGGGTAATATGACTGAGAAAATGGTAGCTTCCTAACTTCAGATGTATCTGGCCGAAACTGATTTTCTGGTCCTACTTTGTCCTAAAATTTTGTTCTGGGTGTGGTGCTTAGTTTTGTCCGGTCCCTTTTTGTTTATGACTTGTGCCAGAAGCTAGAGAGAAGAAGGCACAACACTGCCAGTTTTCCTGGCGTTTTAAAATGTTTTTTTCTGAAAATGTTAATACCAATCATAAGAACTATTACAAACTAAAATAGAACAGAGGAAAAGAAAAGAGAAAAGGAAAAGAAAAGGCTAAAAGTGCTGTAAGAAAAAGTGAAGAAGAAACTAGAAAAAAACCCAAAAAGTATATAAAGGTATACACAAGTAAAGAAGTGGCTTCTGATATTCTTCACAGCAGTTAAGTGTACAGTTATATTTTAACCTTTCTCTCTTACGTCATGACTCTCTTCTTTTTATAATCTGTTTTGTTTATTCATCAAAATCACAAGTTCAGTTTTTAATCCCATGTTTATGCAAAAAGTCCGTAAAGGTCTTCTAATCACAAATAAATGTATATATTGCCCTTTCTCTAATCAAAGAAGTCAGTTCTGCCAGTTTCACCAACCATCCTTCCGTGGTGGGTAATGTTGATTTTTTCCCATCTTTGTGGATATAATAATTATATTTCCTGGAGTTTCAATACATTTCAATAGCACTTACCATGGCATCCTTCTAAGCCATCTGTCTTGTCGGGCCTCAGGGGTGTTGTTTTGAAATGATTGGGATCAGCAGTGGGTTTCCAATATTCTTACCGCCTGTTTGCTGAGGGCACGCACGCTCGCTTCACACATGCACTTTCACACATGCGCCCAGCCTTTCACACTTGTGCCTTTTGCACACGTGCCTGGCCTTGAAAATGTGCCTAAATAGGACAGCATAGAGATGGAGGGGGGGGCAGGCCCACCCGCGATCTTCTCTACCAGTTCGTATGAACCGGTACGAACTGGCTGAATACCACCTCTGTTTGGGATCCTTCCAGTTGGATCATGTAGAAAGGGTGATAAGGGGGATTGTAGTGTAACATCTAGAACTCTGACTTATGGTATTCCTCTAGCTCTTACCTTATCCCCAATGTAGTTCAACATTTACTTGAAACAACTGGAGTTATCATTTGAAACGTTGTAGTGGGATACCATTAATACAGGTAGTCCTCGACTTACAACAGTTCATTTAGTGACTGTTCAAAGTTACAACAGCACTGAAAAATGTGACTTATCACAACCTTTGCACCATCCCTTTGGTCACACATGATCAAAATTCAGGTGCTTGGCAACTGGTTCATATTTATGACCGTTGTTGTGTCCCAAAGTCACGTGATCCCCTTTTGTGACCTTCCGACAAGCAAAGTCAATGGGGAAGCCAGATTCACTTAACAACCGAGTTACTAACTTATCAACTGCAGTGATTCACTGAGCAACTGTGGCAAGAAAGATCTTAAATGGGGCAAAATGTCTCACTTAACAACAGAAATGTTGGGCTCAATTGTGGTCGTAAATGGAAGACTACCTGTATGCTCATGATGCCATTGTCCTTCGTCTTGCAATTCCAAGGGAGCAAGCAGCATTGTTTAATCTCATCAGGAATAAGATGATGAAGTAGAGGTGTTGTTTTGTTTAACAAATAAAAAAAGCTGGACTCTGGAGTTAAGGTATCACTTACTCTGGATAGAACTGTTCTCCCCAAGAAAAAACATATTTACAGTTTACAAATGCTTCTGGCTCCCTAGCTGTTATTAGATTGGTAAGTGACATTGTGGAAGGGATACATTTGCAGAATTATGTTTAGCGTATCAATTGTGATCCTCACTGAGCTAGACATTCTTAGCAACAATTATTTATGGCTCAATTACAACCCACCTTGATTATTACAATATGCTAAATGTAGGGGTATTTTTGTATTCAGGAATTGCAATTAGTGGAAACTAAGTTGGCTAGGCTGGTGATCAGTAAAAAAGAGAGGAATCGTATTACCACTATAATGAATTGTCTGGACTGGCTACCACTTACCTAACTTGCATAGTTCAAGATGGTAGTATGGACCTTTAAAATCATTAATGACTTGAAACCCAACTATATACAGCATGAACTTTTCTGCCATGAACCTGCCTAGTACTTAGACTAGTAGGAGAGTATCTTTAGATGATTTCCCCACTACTAGAATCCCAATTTTCTGATCTGTAGGGCAAAACATTGTCCTATATGGCTTCCAAGATGTGGAATATATGCTCTAGGGAAATATGTTTGGCCTCTAATCTGGAAGGTAGTGAAAGTAGGTGTCTTCTTCAAAGCTTTTAACTCTCCATTTATTTCATATATTTAACCTGAATTCAGATTTGTTCTAATGTTGTTTTAGTTTATATTTGTTTTGTTTATCATTGTAAGCAGTCTTGATTGCTAAAGAAAGAGAAAGATGATGCAGAGTTGGGATAAACAAATAAAATTGAATCTGACTCTCAGAGCTCTTTCTTCCAATCGTGCTCTGTAAAAAAAATGCAAAAAAATGTTATTTTTCTTATTGTTTATTTATGATGGTTGATATTACTTGGAAAGCTATTTTGGATAGAAAGTCAGTGCATAAATCATGTTAATAAATAATAAACTCATAAACACCTATGCTGGTTATATATCAATAAAGATTCTCAATCATCCAGGTAGAGTTGTCTGGAAGTTGAGTCATCTCAACTTTTTTTTCTTTTTGGGTTTGAAACAATTTACTATTTATTCGTCTGAAGAAGCTACTTGGACAAGCAGAAAACATTTCAAACCAAGAAAAAAGGAAAGGAAAGGAAAGGAAAAAAGAAAAAGAAAGAAAGAAGAAAGAGAAAGAAAGAAAAAAGAAAGAAAAGAAACAAACTCCAATTGTCGTGACTCAGCTTCCAGACACTAATGTTGGTTGTTGTTGTTTTGTCTCTATAGAATAGGTTGATCCTAAATAACATTCCCTGCAGCCCAATAAATGGGAAATTTCTCTACTAAACATTTATTCTAGTTCTGGGCTCCAAAATGTGCACAACTCTTAGAAAGCAAAGAGTTTCTGAAAATATTTTGCTTCTCTCTAATAGTTGTGGAGTTTTACTGCCAGATCCCTTCTAATTACCCATTTGGTGCCCTATTGATAACACGATTTCTTCTCAGCCTTCTTTCTCCAGTCGCTGTGTCTCTGATGGCATCCGTCATGTCATTAAAAATGATTTATTGAGTAACAGTATTTGACCACTTCCACTGAATGGTCTCTGAAGAAGGATACTCATCATGTTTTTATTGCTGAGCCCAGGGAGACAATATAAAAAGTTGAAATGAGAAAAGCTCCCTTATGCCCCCATTGCCACATCATTACTGGTGGTTTTGAACTAATGTTATTTATTCCTCTTTGGAAATGGGGGAGAGGATTATTAATTAATTTCTAATAAGAAACCAAAGTACAGTATTTGCTGTTTAGTACAGAAAAGTTACTTGCAATGAACCTGGACCTTGTAGAAATGCATTGAAAGTAATGTCATTATTAATTATTTTAAAAGCCAAAGAAATACTTTCATTTTGCTACCAGAATGCAGCCTGAGTTTTTTGGATGTTCTAATTAAAAAAAGAGAGAGAGAGATCTTATTAATATGAAAATGTTTCCTTAAGGTTTTCATGGATCATCAGATTTTAAGGAATCCCTCAGTTAAACTAACCATTAGAATTTCAAGTATTTCTTGCTTGAAGTACCGGTATATACCCTTAACAGTATCTTGACTTCAGACTATTTGAAAAAAAGAGAGGAATGTTAATTGGGAGGATCTAGCCCAATAACTCTCAATACAAAGTAGTAATTGTTGCAGTTTATTTATTTGTAGTCATAAATATATCACAGGCCTAAATATACACTAGTAACTGACTTATGTCCTTTCTTCTCAGGTATATGGCTGGAACTGATCTGGTACCCATGTGGACAGTCCTTTTGTACCCAGGGGGAGGAGTCAAGGTAAGGTGGGATTGTGGGAGTGATGGGTTGTGTAGTAGTGTTAACCCTTGCTAGACCATGGAGCAATAGGGGCATATGTAAGTTAGACATTTTACATGACAAGGAATATATTCCTTTTTAACTTCAGTATACGTTTGAAGCAAGTTACATTTGCTCCATATTCACACAAGTAAATCTCAGGATTGTTACAATTTATGAATTAGATTTTACAAAATAAAACCCAGGCACACACCCACAATTAGGAATTCTTTTTGTAGTTTTGCATTTATATTTTTAACCCAAGAAGCTTTAGGCAAGGTTCACTTTTCCTCCATTTCATGTTCAAAACTATGTGACCTAAAATGACTTGAAAGTTAGTAATTGTCCCTAAGTTACAAATGAGTTGCATGGATCTGTGGAGATTTGAACTGAAAAATAATTATACCACCATTCAATACTGATTCTTCTTTTGATGACATATGGTTTGAATTTCTCTGTCACACCACTATAATGTGGTTCCTTTGATTCTGGTATAAGGTAATGAATGAATTTAGCCAATGTAACTTGTAAGCCACAGTTGTGGCTTAGTATAATGTGTAAATTCTGCTGTGCTATGCTTTAACTGTGCTGATGCACCTCGTTAAAGACTAAACATGGACTGTTCCAATGATGGGTTGCCCCTGGTTTGGACCGGTTTGCAAGAAACAGTAGTAAAACTGGTGGGAGGCTCCGCCCACTGACTCTGACATCATCAGGAAGCTTCTGCGCATGTGCAGAAGGGTGCGTGCATGGCCCTCTTGTGAACCAGTAGTAAAGGTAAGTAGAACCCACCCCTGGACTGTTCCCAGAAACAAACAGAGTAACCTTGTTATGTCAAGATTGAACCTAAATCTGTTCCTCTCCCTTTAGGCTAGTACAGCCTCCAGGCCATCAGTCAAAAGTTTGGCAATATCATTTGGTTGGCTTAGAGGTTAAGATGATATAATTGGATATCATTGTTGTATTGATGACACCTGAGTCAAACTAAAATGACCTCAGCCTGTGCTTTCATATACTACATGTTAAGCAAAAAGGAAGAGAGAATTAAGCCCTGTGGTGTGCCATCTCATGGGCACAACCTTTCACAACATTTGACTTAACCCATTACAGAGAAAGAACAATCCCTGCAAAACAACGACATTGAACCGGACCCAACAGGATATGATGACTGATAATATCAAAAGCTGCTGAGAGATCAAGGAAGACCAGAATGGAAACGAGACCCCAATCTTGGCACAGCCATAGGTAATTGACAATCACACTGTTTCTATACTGAACCTCAACCTAAAACCTGACTAAAATGGATTTAGGTTGGAAACTAGACAGAAATTATCTAGGATAGTTGGGTGTAGCAATGATCTCATAAGGACAATGCTCCACAGCCTTCTTCAAGGTTAAAGGGGGGCACTGTCTTTCACAGACACCATCACATGGGCTTAATCACAATTCCTCTCTCTGGTTACCTTAACCATCAAAAAGAGCCTAAGTCTAAGTGAGAGGGAGTCTTGGAGTCTTGGCTGGTAACAGATTTGAAACCTAGGTGGTTTACAAGAGGGGAATCTTCCCCTTAGAGCTCAACTAGGTTTTGGTGATTCAAGCCAGTTCAAGTATCTCATCCACAACTGTGTATGAGAGCAACTTTATTGCAAACAGACCTGGCGTTCAATACCCCCAATGATCCAATAACTGGGCCTCAAGTGAAGATCAGGAAGACGGCTTGATCTTCTTCTGTGTAACCTGTTTAGATTGTTGAAAAGTGCCATCACAAATCTCTTCAGACTATACTT
Source organism: Arizona elegans (assembly GCA_022577455.1). Lineage (NCBI taxonomy): Eukaryota > Metazoa > Chordata > Lepidosauria > Squamata > Colubridae > Arizona > Arizona elegans. The sequence continues at coordinate 32,428,754 of JAKOOJ010000008.1, read as the reverse complement.
TCCCAATTTCTTTAATCTCCCTTTTTGGCATTTCCAGCTTGCATTATGCTTTGTGCCTTAGATTCCCCTGACGTATATTACATGTACTAACTGAGCTTTCAAGAGCAAAGGAAAGGCACAAGTAGTATGTAAATGCTTAGTGATTATATACATTTTTCTGAATCCCATTATGGATATTGTCCATTATATTCATTTTACTCTTAGTGGAATGAATGAACCAAAATGATTTTTTTAAAATGGCCAGTGGCTTATTCTTTCCACATAGTTCTTCATTTAAACGAATTATGGTTTATTATGCATACATATTTTCAGTGGCTTTGCAATATAATAATTTAACATTTGCATATATCATAATCATAATACGCATAACGTATTTCTCCCATGTTAAGGGATTAAAAAAAAAAAACAATGTACACAACATCCCAAACAAATGACATACAAAATTCTGCAATCTTTAGTTCCAGAACTGTACCTTCACATTCTTATATCCAATCTCTCCCTCGGATGCCTCGGGAGAGAAGAAAATATTAGGTTGTAACATATAGATTCTTTGAAATTCTTGCTTTAAATAACACTTGTGGTTAAACCCTTAGGCTCCTACCATTTCTCAATTGAAGATTAAATAAATTCAGGAGATTTCTGTAAGAGTCCGTAGATGCCTCCAGGGGAATAATTCCAGGTTCTGTTCTGCAGATGGGTGTTGAGGCACTTCCATATATAAAACAGAGCAGCACAGGTTTCTCCTCAGCATTTCAATCTATTCATTAAAACTAGCTTGTCAGTGGAATGCATTTTCAGTTAACTCGGTTACATCTGGCTAAGGATAACATTGCAAAAGCAATGAATATTTGATTATCCCATACTTTGCCCACATTGCTTCTGCTAACCACTGACCTGAGCTAAATCTTCAGGTTCTGGAGGCATACAAGTTACAGCTGTACTTGTGGCCTACCCAATTGAGGCAGGAAAAATAAAGTAAAATAGATGGAAAAGGCACAGGCTGTTCACTGCTGGGGTTATTTTTTTGTTCTCGATGACATTTTTTAGCTTGTGAAAGAAGCATCACATCAATCTCACTTTTTTTTTTTTTTTTTTACGGGGAAGAGGGATAGAAAGAAACTAGATTTCCAGACCTAAATAAGTCCCAAACTGCCAACCTCTGCAGAAGTACACTGTATAGCAAAAACAACGCTCAGTGTGAAGACCCATATTGAAATTATAAACAGAAGGCTATTGTACAGAAGAGTGGTGACAACACAGATAGTAAGTCCAAAAAATTCTCTTAGACATTATCCACAACTTGATCTAATAAAGTTAGATCTAAATCTAGAACTAGAACTAGAACTAAAAATACATGCTACCAACAGATTTACTTTTAAAGAAAATGCATGATAGAGAAAAACTGTATGAGAAAAGTCTGGGTTTTAGGGAGTTTTTGCTTAGTAAAAACTGAAATTATTTCTAACACAAGTTAGGAATATTGCTTAACGCATTGTAAGCCGCCCTGAGTCTCCGGAGAAGGGAGGCATATAAATTAAAGCAAAAAAATAAATAAAAAAATCTAACTATCAAAAATAGAGGTCACCTTGCTCAACTTCAAGAATCAGTTAAAATGTATTGTTGATGAAGAGTTGCCACAAGGTAAAATGGGGCTTTTTAAAAAATCATTTTGTGGGTCATTATTCAACAAAGAAATGTTTTCCACCATGGAATTAATTTCTCTGAAATATAGTATATTTGGTGCTGGTAAAGGTGGGGAATGCAGATTTTTTTCCCCCCATAAAACATGTGTGTTTTCCCAAAAGTCTTATAGAACCAGAAGTTCCTTGGCTGATTATATGTTGAGAGTGACTTTTCCCTTCATTGTAAGATACTGTAATATTTCCCTGCCTGAACTCAGCTTTGGATACTGGATTTTAGGTTCATAAAATACATCTTTTGCAAGCCTCAGATTTTTGCATCTTTGTTTCTGAATATCTTTCGGAATATAGAATTATGTTAAAGGGTTGACTTAAAAGTTGGCATAAAAACCTCCTAGAAAATGCCAAAAATGTAATTTCTCTTTTCTTAATTCTATTGACATTCATTTGTCTCATCTGACTTCTTTTGAACAACTTTGGTCAGATCACAGAAAAAGATATAGTAAAGGTGAAGGCAGGGTTAATATGAAGATGACTTGTTGGTTTTCAATAATGTAAGAAGACAATCATTTTCAAAGATCCCAGGGTGTTCCTTGCAGAATTCAGTAACAGGAAGTTTGTATGAGATACCTCCTACAGGAACCATACACAGCAATTGCATTTTCCTTTCTCTTGTTTTTGGAGAACAGGAGGATGCTGTTGCTGAGACAAATTTGAAAAATCAAGTTCCAGCTGAGGGAAGCTTAGCACTGTTTCTAGCGAGAAAAGTTTCATTATGAGCTCCCCAGGCAAAGGCATACAACAGTTGGCATCAGATTTGCAGGAGTCCCAAGTTGAACTTCCTACTGTATTTGCACCTGCAGATGTGATGGAGCTGTTGATTCCAACGGCTTCATGTCTGGCCTTAGAAACAACAAGGAACAAATACTGGCAATATCAGGATTGCACCCGTAAGGAGGTCTTGCCCCTATTCTCACAGCCATCTTCTAGGACAGTCATGATATGCATTGACATACTGTCACCATGTATCACCATCATCATTGCCATCCTTCTTAGGGGGTCTTCCATAGGACTTACCAATCATAAGCAAGAAATAATTCAGCCAACAAATTGTAGGGGTTTGAATGGATATCACCCTGAGCTCATTGCTTTCCTGGTATGGACACAACCTGCTTCAAAAGTGGTTGGGTTTTTTTGACATGTACCAGGATAAGCCTGGCCATGCAATTTTTCTACTGAGCTTTAATTTCTTTAGCTAATGTCATGCTCCTATTGGTTATTTGGAGACATCATTATCTCCCCGCCCCCTTTAACTTTGTTGCCTTCTCTTAATGGGCAGAAGGGATAACATTGAGTAGCATGAGAAAGAGCCACAACCAAGACTGTGGTCAGATAATAGAAATCTAAGTCCATGGTGGCAAGCATCTCAGACAAGACTGTCCCTAGTTCTCACAAAGATAAGGGGAAGGAGGAAGAAGTACAGTATATTCAGACTTGGCAAAATTCTGCTACTCTATAATAAAGGCAGGATTAGCATTCATAACTTTGGTTTCCTAGTCTGATCCACCTTGAAGCATTGTCATCTTGACAATGAACATTTTTTGAGATGTATGCTTCCAAGGAGAAAAATGTTGTTTCAATGCAGTCTGAATCCACTGTGTTTTGTGGCACAGGTATCAGGGCTTACTTGGTTTCCTTCTACATTGTTAATAAGCAGGGTTGGGGTTTTTTTGTGGGGGGGAAGGATCTGTTCCTATACATATAAGCAACTAGTGGACTAATGGTTAGGGCAAGTGATAACTGGTTACACAGAATCTGAAATCACTGGACATTTTTTCGTGGACCAGTGTCAATGAACACTTGCCCTTCACAAGTCGCCTAGTGGAACACTGGACACTTCTTTTCCCACCCTAGATATAAACCACAAAACCATCAAGAATGCTGCTGATTTCTCCTTCCGGCTCAAAGAATAATAAAATTATGGTGCATTTTTTCTCTTTTGCTGGCTCACGGTTAAGATTTGAAGAGATCAAACATCAAGGCATCTCAAAGGGGGAAAGATCTGCTGTTGGACCCTTTTTATGAGCCTTCTTCCCCCTTTGAGATGCCCTGTAATGCCCACTCTTAGAAAGGGAAATTATTTTCTCATTTCAGTGGAAGGAGTAAAGGGGAAAAGAAGCAGGGAGATCCACCAATTAGGAGCCGTGCTGACTCCATTTGGATAAAATATACAGCCAGTATTGTTGTCAAAACAGAATAACAGATTGAAATCTGGCACCAATCCATTTACAGTTATTATATGGAATACCTCTTATTCACTTTCCAAAATTCAAGAAAGGAACAAATTAACTGTTTTCTAAATGAATTCTGGACATTGTTCTAAAATTGGCTAGGGAATTCCGGGAGTCCACACATCCTAAAGTTGTTGAGATTGAGAAACTCCATTTTAGAAGATTTATTTTTAAAGTTTTCTTCCTAAAACCGATAGCGTAAGTTGAATAGTATGTATGAGCAATTCCACATTGGAATGGATGAGCTTTCTTGTCATCTTGCAGAGACTGACTTGTCCAGGTGAAAATTGTAGGTAGAAATAGACTGTTCATCGCTGCCATCTCTGCCATGGCACCGACATGAAAGAGTCTATAGGCATATTTGTTAGTTTGTTGCAGGGAAAGTGACACTTTGGAGTCACCTTAAAAGCTAACAAAATTTGTTTTGACATGAAAGAAGTCTTTGAAGTACTCAACAGACTTTTGAGGTATATCTATTTGAAGATGCCTTTTATTTGCAGGGTTGTTTACTGTGTTCAGTCCAAGCCCAGTTAAAAGATGAATACACAGAAAAAGAGTGCAGGGACCTTGAAGCTGCCCATTAAAGGTTAGCACTTGGACAACAGGTTGAGCAACATATAGACACATAATCTTCCTTGCTATGGTGAGATACCCTGTCTTTCCATATCAATTATCATTACTCTTCTATGAATAAAAATTTCAGGCAGTGCAAATTTGCATATTATTTTGCTCTCTCCTGGTGATGTTTTCCTTTCTTTCTTTCTCTTTCTTTGCAAGCAAGAAAAACCCAACAGCTACAGTAGATAAGCTACATCTTTGTCTAGAACACATACATTTCTTTGCAAAGGAGTAGCACACGTTCAGACATAATAAAAGTTGTGTGAAAAGCAGATGGATGATCCAGATTAAAGGTCTTTCAAAATACAGCACTTCTGCCAATCTAAAGATTGGCACCAGCCAATCGAAGGATTGGCACCAGTCTATCATGTTGTCATATTCTTAGGTTTCTGCAGCTTGTTTTTTGTGCTTGTTACTTGTTAACCTCTAGCTCAGCTTTGGAGCCAAGAACAATTGGGTTTCAAGGTTGTTTGATTTTCCATTAGTGAGAATTCTCACTTCATCTCACCTCCAGGCTCCTTGGCTCTTCCCTCTCGTTAATGAAGTCAAAACTCCATGGTAGCATAATACTTTCCAAATGGAATGTCTCTCCTTCATCCTGCTGGTCAAGTTATCATAGTGTCTAGAAACATATCATCACACTTTTAATTAGCGCTCTTTTGTTTTCTCAGAGTAACACCGCAGTGAGACAATGAAACAGATGGAGTGGTCGCTGACTGAAGGTAAAGTTCTCCATGGAACAGCAGGTGGGAATGTTGGCCAGATCACTGCAAAAATGATGAGCATGCTTGCAGGGGAAAAAAAGGGGGGGGCACTAACATTAAATCTCTCCTTGCCCCCTTTCCATAGTTCAGGAGCCAAAACATGAGGAATACAAAATAACAGAGTTGGAAGAGACTTGGAGGTCTTCTAGTCCAACCGCTTGCCAAAGCAACTTATACTATTCCAGACTGTCCAATCTCTTCTTAAAAACCTCCAGTGATAAAATACCCACAAGTTCGAGAAGCAAGCTGTTCCACTGATTAATTGTTCTCACTGACAGGAAATAATTCTCGGTTGGATCTCACTTTGAGGAGCTTCCATCCATAAAGAGAGTCTCCACTCCTTTGTCATTTGCTCTGTTAAATGGCAAAGGGATTTTTTTTTATTTCCTATAGGCGATCAGGGCAAATTACCAAATAGATTTTCAAAGCCACTTAAATGAGTTTTTCATGGGATCAGCCAGTCAGCCCATAAAGAGAATTCACAGTAGCCAGAAGCTGTTGTCTGCCGATTACTCAAATGCTTGTTTCCTTCACTAACTTTCCAGAGGTAAATACACTGTTCAAACACTGTTTTCATTTGTACCTGTTCTCTCTCTGGAAATATTAAAATAGTCATTTCTTCAGCTAACATGGTCTCCAGTAATTTTTCTGGTCACTATTCACGCTGACTGTATCAAATACAGGTAACCCTCATCGTATGACAGTTCATTTAGTGACCATTCAAAGTTACAATGGCACTAAAAAAAAGAGACTTTTGACCATTTTTCACAGTTATGACCTTTGCATCATCCACATAATCACGTGATCAAAATTCAGATACTTGGCAACTGGTTTATATTTATGACCATTGCTGTCATATGATGTCATATGATCACCTTTTGTGACAAAGTCAGGATTTGAGTTTGGCTAGTCTAGAGAAAAGAAGGACTAGGGAGGACGTGATAGCAGTATTCCAGTATTTGAGAAGCTGCCACAAAGAGGAAGGGGTCAATTTATTTTCCAAAGCACGAGAGAGCAGGACAAGAAACAATGGATAGGAAATAACTAAGGAGAGAGGTAGCCTGGAATTAAGGAGAAACTTCTTAACAGTGAGGGCAATTAACCAGTGGAACAACTTGCCTTCAGAAGATGAGGGTGTTTCATCACTGGAGGATTTTAAGAAAAGACTGGACAACAAACCTATATGAAATGGTATAGGATCTCCTGCTTGAGCAGGGGGCTGGACTAGAAGACCTCCCAAATCCCTTTCAGCTCCAGTCTGATTCCAATTCTGATTCTAAAGATAATGAGTAAATCAGGTTCACTTAATAACTGGGTTACTAACTTATCCACTTCAGTGATTTGCTTAACAATTGTGGCAAGAAAGGTCACGTAAAAAGGGGCAAAACTCACTTAACAAATGTCTCACTTAACAACAGAAGTTTTAGACTCCATTGTGGTCATAAGTCAAGGACTACCTGTATTTTAGCTGTACTCTAAGATCACAGCTTTGTTATATATATTTTTATATGGCTATAACTGTAAAATTAACCCTAAAATTAACAACAGTGCCATATCCTCCCCTTTTTTTTCTTTGCTTCCCTTGTAGTACTTTAGCCTGTGTTAATTATGCCTTTTCACTTGATCTTGAAATAAAATGACATTTAAGAACAACATCTAGTCAAGGGGTACTTCAGTAGTGCCTGCTGATTTCAATTAGATACAAGTAGCATCTACTTTGAGGACAGCGGTTCTTCCTAGAAGGCAGTCTAGGGAAGGATTTTCTAGGGTGTGCACCTGTTCACACTCAAAAGCAAAGTAAAAAGTCAGCAATTAATATTTCAGGAAGAAAATACAAAGCCAGGTCAGCACAACTGCAATTAGGAAAGAAGTAATCTTTTTTTTTTTTTTTTTTACAGATGCTTTCATTTTGCTGCCCCCATTTTGTTTATGGGCCTTTATCACAAGATCTGTTTAAATCCCATCCAGGGATTTTCTTCAAAATATCATGGGGGGAAAAAAATAAAATTCTATAGCAAATGGCAATGAATATTTTATTCGCGTTCATTAAGAACTGAACTATAATGATGAGGCCTATTCCAGTGCATAATTCCTGGAACTGTTCCTGTCAGGCAGGAAAAAAATGCCACAGAGGGACTTTGTCAAAATAAATGCATCTTTTTTAAAAACATATTTTTTTGCACATGCGCTTGGGAAGATGTTACCGATGTCATAAAGAAATCTGAATCTACATTGTTTCTTTCAATCTGTACAAAAGAAGAGGTATCATTTTTCTCCAGTTTCTCTCACTCCTTCCCAAATAGGCAGTCCTTGACTTACAACTGTAATTGAGTCTAGAATTATGGTCGTAAGTCATGGCAGCCATTAAGTGGATCACCATGTGACTATACCCAAGTTTACAAACTTTTTCTGCAGACGTTGCTAAATGAATCACTGCAGTCATTAAGCAAATCCATTGTCTTCAATGGATGTGTTTTGCTGTAAACTGGAAATAGACCCTGGTTTCTGGCAACAACAATAACAACAACAACAACAACAACAACAACAACAACAACAACAACAACAACAATACATCATGGTCAAATGACTGTGGGATGCTGTAAAATGGGGGTCAATTGATGAACATCCAAAATGTGATCATGTGACCATGGGAAAAGGCAGTCATTGAAACTCTGAATCTACGGGGAAGGTCCATCATGACTTTTAATGGCTGCTAAGTAACTGGTGTAAATCAAGGACTATCTGTACCACTGTTATATAACCTAGGCCCGGAACGGGGAACCTGTGGCACACGTGACGGAAGTGGCACACAGACCCATCTCTGTGGGCACGCAAGCCATTGCCCGTTGCTCTTCCAGGTTCCAGCATGCTGGCCAGCTGGTCTTCATGTGCATGGGATCACTGGAAACCAGAAGAGCAGCCACCCAGGGAGTATGTGTGCACTGGAAAGCTGATCTTCTGGTTTCCAGCGCATGCATGCACACCGCAAAGACAGCTGGTCTTTGCATGCGCATGCATGCCAGAAACCACAAGACCAGGTGGTCAGTGCACATATACATACCAGAAACTGGAAGATCATCTTCCTGGCAGCTCCTCTTCCGGTTTCCGGCATGTGCACACGCGGACTCCCGTTTCGGTACTTAGTACCGAAAAGGTTCGCCAACACTAACCTAGGTATTCTGACTGGCCCTACCAAGAAAAAAAAATGTCCAACTCCATTATAAAATGATACACAAACCATAGGAAGAAAAACCCTGCTACCCCAAAGATAACACTCCTTCATACATCAGAATTTCAACAGAATTTGCTGGATTCCAACTTCATTCTGCTCCAATGCTTTGGGTTCCAGACCTGCCCTTTGTTTCATTGCATTTATTTTCCTTTTGTTTCAAGCCTCCATGTTCTCTCCTAATGGTTACTGTCTTAACGCCTGTCCTGATGAATAGACCAGGCTGAAAAGAGTGACTAAGCTTGAAATCATCCAATATGTTTCACTGTGGAATGGGAAATGGATGAATCTCAGCCACTCTGTTCCCTGGTTTTGGTCCCACCTATGATATCTTTCCCCAACAGATTATTTTCAAGAGAATGCAGCCTTTGAATAATAAAAAAAATGGCTGCCCATCTATGAAATAAAAGCAGCTTCTAAAGCAATATTACTGATTTGCAGCAACGGGTTTGTCTCAATGGCATTCAGAATGACAATATGACTAGCCTGAGGAGGTTCCTCTATAAATACATTAAAAAAACAAACAAACACACACACACAGAGAGAGAGAGCTGAACATTTCTGTGCAGAAAAGCACAGCTTGTTTTGTTTTCAACTTTTAGATGAGCACAAACTGCTTTAAAAAAAATCCATAACTGGTGAACCATATTCTCAAATGAAGCGCAACAAATGTGTGGTCATCCTTAGATCACTTATAGAAATTGAATTAGCAAGCTTTATTTCAACGTCCTCGGCTTTGCAATGCTGTCTGCTAAGAACATTTGATCCCCTTTCCTTGTGCAACCCTGCTCAGAAGCAGATGTGCTGCTCCATTGCAAATCAATTTGCCAGCCGTGATTGATCAGATTATTGAAAGACTTGGGCTCCTCCATTTGGTATCATCACCACATTCGACAGACATGTGGGAAGAGGCATGGTTTTTCAAAGAAAGCATGCCAGAGGGGACTAGCTTTTGGGAGGTGTTGAGATTGATGTTGTTTCTAGGAGGCTCCTACTGTTCTGGTTCTTTGGACAAAGGGGAATTTTTAATTTGAAGACTTTCCACTCTCGGGAGCATGAAGTCCCACATGGACCTAATGACACAAAATGTAGTGACACAGGCAGTCAAGCTGATGAGATTAAATGAAAATCTTTTGCCTGACTTCAAGGTGAGAAGAAGCTATTCATTCCAAACGCATAATCTTCTTCTGAAGGAATGATTTTTTTTGTTCCTTCAGAGCTCCTACATCTATGGAAGGTTGACTACATAATTCTCTAAAATCAGTCCTGAATGAATCTTCTGAGAATTATCTTCTTTCTCTGAGTTATTTACAGGAGAAAAAAAGCCCTAAAACACTTTTTTTCAATGTTAGGTTATGGCATTTTGGACTTTATGAAAGAAGAAAGAAGTTGGGTGTTTTGTTTTTTTAGTGTTGCTTTGCAAAGTTTTCCTGTGATTAGATTAGATTAGATTTATTAAATTTGTATACCGCCCTTCTCCCGAAGGACTCAGGGCAGTGAACAGCCAAGATTAAAATACATACAATATAAAAATAAAAATAAATTAAAACAGAATTAGATCAGTTTGGCTTCCCCAAATTTTAAAACCCTTTACCCATAAAATAACCCATTAAAATTTTAAGCCAGCCTGGCTTGCTGAAATAAAAAAGTCTTCAAGGCTCGGCAGAAAGTACGGAGGTCCGGGATCAGTCGTATTCCTGGGGGTAGCGCATTCCAGAGGGCGGGTGCCCCCACAGAGAAGGCTCTCCCCTTGGGGGTCGTCAGTTTACATTGCTTGACTGACGGCACCCTGAGGACACCCTCTCTATGGGAGTGCATTGGCCGGTGGGAGGTTATCGGTGGCAGAAGGTGGTCTCGTAAATACCCAGGCCCTAACTCATGGATCACTTTAAAGATGAGAACCAATACCTTGAAGTGCACCCGGAAGACCACCGGGAGCCAGTGCAGCTCGCGCAGGAGAGGTGTTACATGGGAGCGCCATGTTGCCCCCATAAATACCCGCACAGCTGCATTCTGGACCAGCTGGAGCCTCCGGGTGCTCCTCAAGGGGAGACCCATGTAGGGAGCATTGCAGTAGTCCAGGCGAGAGGTGACGAGGGCGTGAGTGACCATGCATAAGGAGTCCTGATCCAGAAAGGGACGCAACTGGTGTATCAGGTGAACCTGATAAAAAGCCCCCCTGGCCACGGCCATCATATGCTGTTCTAAAGACAGCTGTGCATCCAGGAGATGCCCAAGTTACAAGCCCTCTCCGTGGGGGTCAATGACTCGACCCCAATAGCCAGCAATGGCACCAGCTGGCTATATCGGGACACCGGCAGCCACAGCCACACAAGTCTTGGAGGGGTTGTGTCAGAGCCTGTTCCTCCCCATCCAGACCTGCACGGCCTCCAGGCACCAGGACATCACTCCAAGGGCATCATTGGGGTGGTCTGGGGTGGAGATGTACAGCTGAGTGTCATCAGCGTACAGATGGCACCACACCCCAAATCCATGGATGATCTGACTCAGCGGCTTCACATAAATGTTGAACAGGAGAGGCGAGAGGACCGACCCTTGCGGCACCCCACAAACAAGGTGCCTCGAGGTCGACCTCTGCCCCCCAGCCAACACGGACTGTGACCGGTTGGAGAGATAGGAGGAGAATCACCATAGCACAGTGCCTCCCACTCCCAACCCCTCCAGCCGGCGCAGCATGATACCATGGTCGATGGTATCAAAAGCCACTGAGAGATCTAATAGGACCAGAACAGAGGAACATCCCCTGTCCCGAGCCCTCCAGAGATCATCAACCAAAGCAACCAATGCCGTTTCCATGCTGTACCCAGGCCTGAAGCCAGACTGGAATGGATCCAGATAGACAGTTTCATCCAGGTACTGTGGAAGCTGTCACGCAACCACACTCTCAACAACCTTCGCCACAACGCGAAGGTTGGAGACAGGATGGTAATTTGCCAAAACAGCCGGATCCAGAGAGGGCTTCTTGAGGAGGGGCCTCACCATCGCCTCTTTCAAGGCAGGAGGTAAGAAACCCTCACTCAAAGAAGCGTTTATAATCCTCTGGAACCAGCCTCGTATAACCTCCTGGGTAGCCAGCACCAGCCAGGCGAGACACGGGTCAATAAACATGTGGTTGCGTTCAACCTCCCCAGCATCCTGTCCACGTCCTCGGGAATCACAGGATCAAACTCCTCCCAGATAACATTCTCAAGACCCGCCTCGGACACCTCGCCTGAATCCACCCAGTCAGAGTCCAGGCCATCCCGAATTTGAGCGATTTTATCATGCAGATAATGCGAAAATCCTCAGCATGCCCTTGCAAGGGGTCTTCCCACGCTCCCAGGTGGAGAAGGGAGTGGGTCACCCTAAACAGGGCAGCTGGGCGATTATCTGCCGATGCAATAAGAGCGGAAAAGTAGTTACACTTTGCCGCTTTTATCGCCACTAAGTAGGTCTTGATATAAGACCTCACTAGTGCTCGGTCAGATCCGGAACGACCAGCCCTCCAACTACTCTCTAGGCGTCTTTTCCAGTGCTTCATCTCCCTCAGCTCTTCGGAGAACCAAGGAGCTGGGCCGATTCAGCGCCGGGTCAGAGGCCGCAAAGGCACGACCTGATCTAAAGCACCAGCAGCCGCCCTATCCCAGGCAGCCACCAGGTCTTCCGTTGAGTCATGAGCCAGAATGACCCAAGCTCCATTTGGAACTATCAGGATCCATCAGGCACCTGGGGCGGAACTACCTAGTCGGTTCCGCCTCCCTGCGGTGGGGTGTAGTGGTCAGGAAGTCAAGTCTAAGGAGAGAATGGTCTGACCATGACAAGGGTTCAATGACTATATCCCCTATATCTAGGCCATTCAACCACTGACCAGAGACAAAAATCAAGTCCAGAGTGTGTCCTCCTGTGTGAGTAGGGCCATGAATTAACTGGGTCAGGTCCATGGCTGTCATGGAAGCCATGAACTCCCAAGCCACCTCCGACGTTTCACCAATGGATGGCAGGTTGAAATCCCCCATGACCAAAAGCCTGGGGGTATGAACCGCCAACCCGTTGACGGAGCTTGGGCAAGGCCGCTGCCACGCAGCAGGGAGCCAGGTACGCAATCAACAAGCCCACCTGCATCCCATAGCCCCACTTCACAAGGAGAGACTCACATCCGGCTATCTGAAGTACAGTGGCCTCCCTAGGATCGAGGCCTTCCTGTGGTTGGATGTATTTTTAGTTAGTTAGTTTTGCACAGTGATTAAGTTTTACTCTATCACCTTTTTTATTTCTTGTTTTTATTGTTTTAAACTTTTTTATTAACTGCCCAGAGGGCATTCTTTATTGGATAATAAAAACATGATCTAGCTTAGTAATGAACTAATTAGCGTACACCTCTCCTTCTCTCTTTCTGCCTTCTCCATTCTTCATTTTTAAAAGGCTCATTTCTAACATCTACTGATGGTGGCAGCTTGGTAGATACAGAAAAGAGAAGCAGCTTTCTCATTAGCGGTTTCTAAACTGCAGAACTCTGTTTTAGGAACATCATTTGCTCCATCCATTGTTTAATCATATTTTCTCCAAGATAAAATATCCAACGAAACCAGAAGCCTGAAATACAACTTGTATGTTCTCCTTTGTTTATCGGTCATAGGTGACCAATGTTTTATATTTAAGGGCAAGGAAAGATTAGGGGGGCTATAGTATAAGGATTCCACAACTTACAATCATCCATTTAGGTACTATTTGATGTTACAATCAGTGGTGGGTTCCTCCCGGTTCCGCCCAGTTCTGCCAAGCCGGTAGCAGTAATGATATGACATCACCAAACTGGTTCTGACCCCCCGCCCCCCCGTATTATTCTTACCTTTTATTTGGCCCCACCCCCAATCTATTGCTGCCTCTTGAGTCCCAGCTGATCGGCTAGAAGGAAAAGAACTATTTAAACTCTTGCCGCGGGGCTTCAAAGGGCCACCCTACAGCTGATCAGTATTAAAAGGCAGTGTGCTGGTAGACCGATGCCTCCAAAAACAAATGAGTAGACTGGTGCCTGCAAAAATAAATGGGTAGACCAGTGCCTCCAAAAACAAATGAGTAGACTGGTGCCTGCAAAAACAAATGAGTAGACCGGTGCCTCCAAAAACAAATGAGTAGACCTGTACAGCTCTGCAAGCAGTTAAAAGCCTGGTAGACCAGTATCTCTGCTAAATCCTAAAGAATTGTCACATGACGATCAAGCCACGCCCACAAAATAAGCCACGCCCACAGAACCGGTAGTAAAAAAATTTAGAACCCACCCCTGGTTACAATGGCACTGAAAAAAAAATAGGCTTACAACCAAACCTCACACTTACAATCATAATAGACTCCCTGCCTTCCTGTGATCAGAATTTGGGTGCTTGACATGAATTTATGATAGCTGCAAAGTCCTAGGATCATGCAGTCACCATTTGTAACCTTCCCATCTGGCTTCTAACATGCAAAGCCAACGAAGGAAGCCAGATTTTTTTTAACGACTGTGTGATTCACTTAACAACTGTGGCTAAAAAAGGTCATAAAATTGGGCACATCTCGACTTCCAGTGGCACCGTAGGCGCTGACTAATGCTCCTTTTGGATTGTCAGCCCCGCGATTTCATTAAAACCACCAAGACAGTGCAAATCAGCTGTCTGGCGGCTTGGAAACCTTCCCCTCAGGAGAAGAGAGGAAGGTGAGCATCTGGACAAAGGTAGTGCTCCCCAAAAGCCCTAGGAGGAATTCTGGGGCTTGGAGGGTGAGAGCTCCCTGGTAGTTCAACTGAGCTCCAAATCCGAGGCTTTTCTGCTTCAAGCAGAACAAGACGCCACGACCACCCCTGCAATCAACATTCAGATTCAAAATAAGCTTAAAGCAGGCAGAACAAAAACAGGAGACCTAGCAACTGCAAGTACTGAACTTTAACTCTGTGTCTATACTTCTTCCTTCTAAGACTTTTAAAGCGAAAGCAAAAATGGTGCCTGAATTGTAACAGGGCATGAAAATGAAAGTTATAGTGAAAGTGATAGTTAACATCATTAGTGCTTCTAAGGCTGTTTAAGATTACTGGGTTCTACAAAACAAAGAAAGAAAGATTTAAAGTGGAAAGATTACAGTTTGGACTTTAAATAAACTATAATACTTAAAAAATATTTTAAAACATTTGAATTTATTGATTTGGTTGCTGAAGGAAGTATAAATTGAAAGCTAAAAATGGCTTCTAAGCAAATAAAATCTGGCTTTAAAAGTGCTGGAGGATCACCAGCACAACCATCAAAACTACAATCTTTGTCTACTTCAAACCCACAAATATTGACTTTGGAAGTTCTACAGGAATCTCTGCAGGAAGCTTTGAAGCAACAAACTTCTTTTTTAGAGGGGAAAATTAAGGGAGTGTCTGAAGAGATGGCTGAAATTAAAGAAGTCATACAAATTCGGAATAAGGAAATAAGAAAAGATATAGTAATGGCATTTCAGGGTCTGGCAAAACACATTGAATTGTTGGATGAAAGAGTAGAAGAAATTAATCAGTTTAATCTGACTTTGGAAAATAAAATGGATGAAGTTCAGACCAAGGTGGATAGGGCAGACGATGAAGTGGTGATGTTACAGTATAGAGCAATGGAATTTTCCCTGAGAGTAAGAGGTCTGAGAGAACACAATTGGGAGAACTTGAGAGAGATCTTTGCAGAGGCTTTTGCAAAGATAACTGGGGAGCAACAAACAGATCTCTCATTGCAAATTGACAAAATATATCGTGTTAATTCATGGTTTGCTAGACAGAATCAATTGCCAAGACGCATTGTGATTTAAATGAAATTTTACAAGCTTTCTATAAAAATAAACTTCAAATTGCAGGACAAGAGGTTTTAGTGCTGAAAGAAATTCCCCCAAAAATGTTGAGAAGCAGAAAGGAGTTTGCTTTCTTGGTGGATGAACTTAGAAATCGACAGATTCAGTTTAGATGGGATGTTCCAGCTGGACTGGTGGTGAATTATATGGGAAAAAGGTATCATCTTGACACAATTTGGAAGGCAAGAGATTTTTATACTAATGTATTAAAGGCCGGATGCCCACCATGTCAGGAAATGAGGAGAAGAAAAGAAGAGCTGGCGATACAGGGACAGAAGGAAAGTAAACAGCCACAAGCTGCAGGAGAGACCTCACTTATTGAAGAAGTTTTATTACAATTTTTTGGTACTGATCAACCTTTAGAAGTTGTAGAAAAAAGAGAAGAACCAAAAGATCAAAGGCAGACTCGCGCTGCAGCAAAGCGAAAAGAACAAGATTTAAAGTTACAGCAAACCCAAATGAAAGCTCAAGAAGCTACAAAAACAGAAGCAGTGGGAGGAGCAAGGCCGAAGAGAAAGGTGAAGGAGGATCTTCAGCGCTCTTAAAGCTTCAAGGTGCCAAGAATGGTAACTAAATTTTTGACCTGGAATGTCAATGGTTTGAATTCACCACAAAAGAGAAAGAAAATATTTCATTATTTGAAACAGTTTAAAAACGATGTAATTTGCCTACAAGAAACACATATTAGAGTGACAGATCAAAAATACTTGATAAATTCAAGATTGGGGACACATTTTGTTGCATCCACTCCAGAGAAGAAAAATGGTATAGTTATATACCTAAGGACAGATTTAACAGCCAAATTAATTGAGGCAGATGCTCAAGGGAGATATATTGCAATTGAATTTCTAACAGAAGGGAAGAAAACACTTTTAATTGAAGTATATGCTCCTAACCAACAGCAAGAAAAATTTTATAAGCTTTTGCATACCAAAATAATACAATGGGATTATAAATCGTGTATATTAATGGGTGACTGGAATGGAGTATTAGATACCCAAAAGGACAAAAAAGGATTACTTCAAAATACCCCAAATCATGCAATATTGCCTAAATCTTTTTTTGATATAATGGATGATATGGAGTTGAGAGATATCTGGCGGGAACGAAATGTTGAAGAAAAGGATTTTACTTTTTTTTCTGATAGACATCAATCCTTTTCTAGGATTGATTTTATATTAATTACTAATGATTTCTTTTCTAGGGTAAAGAAGACGAAGATATGTTCAATAATTTTACCTGATCATAGTCCGCTGTGGATGGAATTTTAGCAGGAAAAGGGAGCCAGAAGGTCTTGGAGGCTAAATGAAAATTTGTTTAGATATGAGGAAAATGTGAAAGAATGTAAAAAACAAATGAAAGAATTTTTTGCTATGAATATGCACAAGGGTACGCCTATGGAAATGGTTTGGGATGCAAGTAAAGCATATATGAGAGGAACCTTAATATATTTGAATAATAAATATAGATGTAGACAAGAAAGAAATGGAGGGATTTAGAAGAGGAAATAAAAAAGAAATAGCAGGCACTTATATTAAATCCAACAGATAAGAAAATAAAGGAAATAATAAATTTGTTGCGAGGGCAGTTTAATATGTTGATGGCAGACCAAGTGGCAACTAACTTACAATATGCTAAACATAACACTTTTTGTAATGCAAATAAACCAGGTAGATGGTTAGCCTACTTGTTAAGGAAAAAACAAAAGCTACGTACTATAGAAAAAAATAGAATACAAAGGTAAAGAGGTATATCAACAAAATATGATTAAAAAAGCTTTTTTAGAATTTTATACAAAGTTATATGCTAGTGATACAATTCAAGGCAAAGATATAGATAGATATTTACAGGAGAAGAATATCCCTGTAATTACACCAGAGCAAAGGGAAGGACTGAACCAACCAATAACTTCAGAAGAAATTATTTTAGCAATTAAACAGTTAAAGGGAGGTAAAGCTCCAGGCACAGATGGACTGACAGCTGTTTATTATAAAAATTTGCAGTTAGAAATGGTAGAACCGCTTAAGGAACTATTTTGCAAGATTCAAGCCGGAGGAGATGTACCCCCTTCCTGGAGAACAGCTTTTATTTCATTGATTCCAAAGGAGGATCAAGACCGTAGTCAACCCAAGAATTATAGGCCAATATCGCTTTTAAATACTGATTATAAGATTTTTGCTAAAATATTAGCAAATAGATTAATGGTAATCATGCAACAAATGATTCATAATGATCAATCTGGATTTATAAGTGGGAGACAAATGAAATGTAATGTAAGACAAATTGTAAACTTATTGGAATATTTGGAAAGGAACAACCAAATCCCTGCAGCACTTATCTTTTTGGATGCGGAGAAGGCATTTGATCGATTGAATTGGCAATTTTTATTGAAAATAATAGAAAAGATGCAGTTTGGAGAATACTTTACACAATCTATTAGAGCAATATATCAGAGAAACAGCACAAATAATAATTAATGGTTTAACAGAAACTTTTAAAATTGAAAAAGGAACAAGACAGGGATGCCCTCTATCACCATTATTGTTTATTTTAACTTTGGAACCTTTATTGAATAAAATACGAGGATCAAATAAAATAAAGGGAATTAAAATTAGACATCATGATTATAGATTAAGAGCATTTGCAGATGACTTGGTTGTTACTTTAACTCAACCAATACAATCAGTTACAGGTTTAATGGATATAATTAGCCAATATGGACAAATGTCTGGATTTAAAATAAATAAATAAAAAACAAAGATAATAACTAAAAACATGACGGTAAAGCAAAAAGAAGAACTAGAAAGTCTAACAGGATTTGAAATAGTAAAAAAGGTTAAATATCTAGGGGTATATATCACAGCTTCAAATGTAAAATTATATAGAAATAATTATGAATTGTTATGGCAAAAAATACAGAAAGAGATGGAGAATTGGGGAAAACTACAATTATCTCTGTTAGGAAGAATAGCAGCAATAAAAATGAATGTTCTACCTAGGTTTCTATTTTTGTTCCAAATGATACCAATACTCAAGAAAGATGAAAATTTGAGGGAATGGCAGAAGGGTATTAATAATTTTGTTTGGGCAGGGAAAAGACCGAGAATAAAGTTAAAAATAATGCAAGATATACGTGAAATAGGAGGTCTTAAAATGCCTAATCTAAGATTATACTATGAAGCAGCTGTCCTAACAATAATTAGTGATTGGATTAACTCAACAGAAGAAAGAATATTGAACATTGAAGGATATGATTTGTTATATGGCTGTCATGCTTACTTATTATATAATAAAAAGATGGATAAGACCTTTAAAAGCCATATATTAAGGAATGCCTTGTTACGAGTTTGGAAAAAGTATCAATATAAGTTAAATTATAAGATACCTATATGGGCAATACCCAGACATGCGATAGAAAATATAAGTGTAGAACAAAAGCAAGAGGTGATTACTTATAAAGAGCTTCTTAAAATGGAAGGGGGTGTATTGCAGTTAAAATCTTTAAATGCATTAAAAGAAGAAAGAATAATTCAAACTTGGTTTCAGTATGGTCAGTTGCAAACTAGATGGAAAGAAGATCAGAGAATTGGTATCATGCAGAACGAGGAAAATTTGGTAAAACAAATTAGAGACCAAGGTCAAATGCATATAAAAAGATTATATAATGTATTGATAGAAATAGATTCAGAAATGGAATTAGTTAAGGATTGTATGATAAAATGGGCACAAAACATTCAGGAACCAATAATGATGGAAACTTGGGAAAAAATATGGGTTAGAAATGTAAAATTTACGCAAGCACAAAATTTAAGAGAAAATTTTTATAAAATGTTCTATAGATGGCATTTAGATCCTAAAAAGTTGGCTTGTATGTATCTGAATTTACAATCTAAGTGTTGGAGATGTGATTGTGATGATGCCACTTACTATCATATATGGTAGACTTGTAAAAAAGTTAAAGCATTTTGGATTAAAATATGGTGGATTATCCCAAATATTCTTAAAAAGAAGATAAAGTTTACTCCACAATTGTTTTTGCTGGGTATAATTATAGATTGTATGGTTATAGAGACTAAATTGATTTTAAACTTAATAACTGCAGCTAGACTTTTGGTGGCGCAATATTGGAAGAAGGAAGATTTGCCTACTATTGAAGAATGGACATTAAAAGTAGCGAATCTGGTAGAAATGGCAAAGATTTCAGCATATTTGAAAGATCTCTCACAAGAAAGATATATATCGGAATGGAGAAGATGGATTGATTATATTCAAAACAAATATCGGACTAAAAAGTATCAAATAGCTTATGAATGAATAGAAAAATTAAGAGTATTTATATTTAGTTAAGTAAAAGGGGAGTTAAAGTGTGAAAGGGGGATAGGAATCTTTAGTTAATTAGCTTAGTTTAGCATATGATTGTTAATTGTTATATCCTGTATTTTGTTCTGGGAAGTTTGGGCGGGGGTGAGGGGGTAAGGAAGGGAGGGGGGGCATGGGGAAATACTTGTAATTTTTTTTTCTCTTTTTGTAAAACTCTTTAATAAAAAAAAATTGGGCACGTCTCACCTAACAAAAGCTTTGTTTAACAACAGAAATTTTGGTCCCAATTCTGGTCATAAATTGAGGACTACCTGTTCTACATGCATTCAGTGTCCTTTCCTTACCTTTGACCACTTCCTTTCTCTCATGTTTCTCTGTAGAATTTCATTATCGGCACTAATCTTATGTGTTTCTGATACTTAATGATTATGTACTATAATATCTGTTTTTCATAGGGGTTTTTCCTTTTGTAATACAAGTGAAATTTGTATCCTGCTTCTGTCCACCAATGTATCAGAGGTGGTATTCAGCAGGTTCTTACCAGTTCTGGAGAACTGGTAGTGGAAATTTTGAGTAGTTCGGAGATCCGGTAAATGCCACCTCTGACTGGTCCCGCCCCCTGCCTTCTGAGTCCCAGCTGATTGGGAGGAAATGGGGAATTTGCAGTAACCTTCCCCTGGTGTGGGAAGGGAATGGAGATTTTACAGTATCCTTCCCCTGCCACGCCCACCAAGCCACGTCCACAGAACCAGTAGTAAAAAATTTTGTATCTCACCACTGCAATGTATATAAGACCACTCTCAAATAATATCATTACAGTGACTTCAGTGTATGAGAGTGAACTCTGTTGCTTCATATGTGCAAGTGAGTACCAAACTGCAATGACAAAAATATGCTATTAACACTGATGACTATTTTTGCAGCTTTTGCCCAGAAGCTGCAAAAACACAATGACCAAAAAAATGAAAATCTAATCCTTAATTTATAAAATGACCCAAAGATGTTGCAGATATAATGCGGTCCAGAATTGCATGATTATTCCATCCCATTGATGAAATATTCTTTGTATGTTGTGCACAGAAAGACACAACAGTAGTTTCTGCTACTTAAAGATGCTTCTTTTTCATTTTTAGGGGGTAATTAATATTTCTGTCAGTGCAATTCCCATGGCTAGGTTTGGCTGAGCCTGGTAGAAGTAGGTTTTCCTCATTGTGGCCACAGGCGTGAATTCCACTTAAAGGTGAGGAAATCATACTCTCAGCCACACATCTTTTAAACAAACTCTTCTGCACTGCGGAAAGGCGATAGAAAAAACTTCTAAGGCACAGTGAGAGACTTTTGCTTTATCTTTGTAAAAGGAGTCGTGCTCTTCTTATCACCTTTTCCTTCATCTTTTCTTTTCATGAAAGATACATTTAAAGCCAGGAAGGGGGCAGTGGAGGAGCGGGGAGGCTGTGTTCCTTCAATCCCTTCTCCTTGCCTCTGAATACTATCTCTAGACTCTAGACTTTATAAGGAAGGAAAGACTGGGAATACTCCATCTGAAAAGATCTGGAGTATTTTGACCCAACTATGTTAGCTCATAAAGAACATTCGAGTGCAACAGAGGTTCCATCTTCAAGCTTCAAAGCCTTTCAGAATGAAAGAATCAATTGTCGGCCTTGTGCCTGAGGGTGTAGATTCGTAATGTCATATGTCTGCCACAAAAGCCTTACTTGCAAGGGGAAAAAAAAAACCCTCAAGTCTGCAGTGCTGTAATGAAAAAATCTATCTTCTAACCACAACACATACTAGAATACATTTCCCCTCCTCACTACAGGCATCTAGGAGTCCCCTGAAGTCACTCTGTTTTGAACAGCGTTCGTTATGGATCCATTTTGAATCCCGGCAAATTTGCTTTTCCACTCATTCCTGTTACATTACGAAGACTGAACGTACAAAATCAAGAATAGTTTTCATACTGAATCTGCATAATTATGACACCAGTAGCAAGAAACCGTGATTTGCAAACAATTCTGGGCTCACTGTTTATGTGAGCTGAATCTATTTTTCACTGGTAGTTATTAACTTTAGCTGAAATCTGTCCCAATAGATTACTGCTCCTTCTGTCACATCAATTAAAAAAATATTTTTTTATCCATATACTACATCAAGTTTGGGGTCTCCAAACTTGACAACTTTAAGACATGTGGATTTCAACTTCCAGAATGCTGGCTGGGGAATTGTGGGAGTTGAAGTCCACAAGTCATAAAGTTGTCAAGTTTTGGAGACCGCTGTAACTACATCAATACTAGAATTGTATGCAGATAATATTTCCGGTGTCCATCTATTTTGCTGTTTTATATTTACTAGAAATTGATTAGAGTTATGTCCAGAGTTTTGGGACACATCATGTGGTACCATCCACTTTTCCTCTCATGGATTCTACTGCATTTCGTTCTCCCTAAAGATTCTACATTATTTTGTTACATCTGCAGATCCTGGTTCAAAACACAAGTTCAGCACTTCAGATTTCGTTCCAAAGATTTAGAGCTAGGGAATGTGCAGGAATGCAAATAAAGCACCTGTCTATGGCTTCTTAAAGCAGCAACATGCAGCAATTCCAGGAAAAATATGCAGCTGCTTCAAAGATGTGCAGATGGAGGGTACATTAGAATTGAATGAATCCAAAATGCTGGACAGGACTCATGTTTCATATGGTACACCATTGAATTTTAGAATAGAATAACAGAGTTGGAAGGGACATTGGAGGTCTTCTAGTCCAACCCCCTGCCCAGGCAGGAAACCCTACACCACTTCAGACAAACGGTTATCCAACATCTACTTTAAAAATTTAAAGAACATATTTATTGTAATAAGTATAATATGTGGCCAACCTATTGGCAGAGTGTAGGGAAAAGAAAGTGATGGGGAAAAGGAACATACCTTCACTTATCCATGTATAGATGTCCCAAACTTCCTGTCCTCTACATATCTATCCTAGGATTCATTGTACACTAAATATTAAACACAAAGGCATTTCTATGACAATGGTCTCTGTATCAGAGAAAGAATTAAGTCAAGGCTATTTGGTATGCACAATTAGATTTGGAAAGGGAGATGGACTTTTGCTTTGTAATAGATTGGAACACAAGACAGAAGTTTGGCTCTCATGCTGTTTGCTTCCACTGTTCCAAAATTGTCTATTGCTGGAGGAGGACATTCATGTTATAAAACCCCACTGGAATGAAAAAAGATCAAGAGCACACAAAGGTAAGTGCTGAAATCTTTCTTAAAATCAAATATAATTCTAGAAGTTAGAACTACTTACTGAATATTTACGAAGCTCATAATTGTGGTGGCCAAAAGAATAGTCCCTGCTTAGCAATCAAAATTGGGACCTGCAACTCCATCACTCCTTCACTGTGATCACTAAACAGAAAATCCCATGCCCACAATGGATTTATTGGCAAATGCCTCAAAAGTGACTCTCCCTAGTTTCTTGGGCTATAAAGGCGAGGAGGAAAAGATGTGTTCTCAGACTTGCAAAACTCTGTTAATATAACCTTACGATATGGGTCTCCAAACTTGGCAACTTTAAGATGTGTAGACTTCAACTCCCAGAATTCCTCAGCCAGCCAGTAAGCAATGATCAGCCCATACCAAGACACCTTTCTATGATATTCAAATGGTATTATTTATGGAAGCACAGTAACTGTAACTCATAAAAGATCAGGTCCACACATGAAAGTCCAATTAAACTGATTTATGTATATTTTCAAATAGCAGTTAGCACCTGCTTGGAGTTAGCTAAGGGTCCATGGACTTCAAGGAAGGTTGGACTTAGCTCGCTTGTGGCTATGTACAGATTCTAGACTGATCCCCCTTTTAACTCCGCTCCCAGGTTCTTCCACTCTTCTCCTACATTAACAGAGAGACCAAACTAATGTTACTAGAGGTGGGATTCACTTACCTTCCCTACCGGTTCACAAATGTGAGCGTGCATGTCTCATCTGCGCATGCGCACGGCCTTCTGTGCATGCTCTTTGCTCGTGCATTATGTCAGGACGAGTGGGCGAAGCCTTCCACAGTCAACACTACCAGTTTGCCCAAACCGGACATAACCTGCTGAATCCCACTACTGAATGTTACCTATTAATTATGGATACAACTGAAAGAAAAATATGAAATATCAAAGTTTAATCAAAGCAGCACATCTGATACTCGATTAAACAATTGACTAGATTTTCTTAATTGTTTTCTATTGCAAATGATGTTGGCAAGATTGGCCCAGCGGAACTGTTCTCTTTGAAGAAAAATACCAAGCCAAATTGTGCAGCAGAATTTCCACTTTGGTTCTCAGTAGGATTGCGCATCTTATTCAGACTTTCACATCCACTCCCATAGATCATCTTTGTCCAGGGGATATGCAGTGGATTGTTGCCTGGAAATAAATAACTAAAGGAGCTTTTGTCAATTTAATTAGCTCCTTAATTTACATTTGCATATGAATGCATACAAATATTTCAGCATTCTGAATAAGAAGTGATCTGGTATAAAACATTTAACCTCTATCCTAGTCTACGTTCAGATAGTTAATATCTTCACAAGTCCATATCCAACCAAATGTATTATTGCCATCAGCACTTTCTTCTCCTCTGGAGAAGAAAGTCTTTGCAAACAATGGGTGTAGGTGAATGACAAAAGGCGCTTTATTGGCAAATATAGCTTACTGAACTTTGTTTTGAAATGGGACTATGAAATGGGGATGGCTTTGAACTCTCAATGCCAGCTTTGAAATACAACCCTAATTAGCTCTGAAGGGCACTTGATTGGCTTTGGAATTAGGGTGTCACCTTTGAAATCTAAAACACCCGTTTCAAAGCTTTGAAATCTAAACCATACAAAATGAATCTGTTCAAAAGGGAAGGACAACTTGGTCGAATCTTGTGCGAGGTTGGTGATTCTCCCCCTCCCCATTTTTTTTTTTTGAAAGGGATAGTTTGGGTGGGTGTGTCAAGGTTGCTTTGCTGTATTCCAGAACTGGATAGAAAAATATTTGAGAAGAAGAAAGAACTGTCTTAGTTAACAGGACTAATTTCTGAAAAGCAAAATAAAATAAAATAAAAAATAAAATAAAATCCATTAACATTCTAGTTCGCATTAGTAGGAAGGGTTGTGGCATTTTTGTAACCACAGTTGAACAATAAGTGCATTCTCGCAGTGTTTAATAAAAATATATATGACTCTTTAAAGTTTGCCAGTCATTTCTTAACTATAAAGACCATATTTAATTCTTTTCTGTTCTTCGAAGGCAAACCACAAACAAACCTATTTCTCAAAGCATACCACCAGTGACTAGAGACACAGCTGAATATTAGATTAATATTGTGTCTTACCGAAATCTGTCAGCTATATTTGTGTGGCCTTTTTCTGTTTCACACCATTAATTCTAATATTTGGAATACTACTGTACACTTAATTCTCACCAATGTTTGTGAAACTTGCTTTCTAAATCCACCTGGCTAGGTGGCTCAGTGGCTAAGACGCTGAGCTTGTCGATCAGAAAGGTCGGCAGTTCGGCAGTTTGAATCCCTAGTATAGGTCTTCTGCGTGAGCGGGGGTTGGACTAGATGACCTCCAAGGTACCTTCCTACTCTGTTACTGTTACTGAAGTCTATTTAATCTCACGTATACCCACTGAGGCTGTGCTCCAGACATAAAATAAGGTTTCTCTTCTTTAAACACTTCTAAAGTCACTGAAAACCCATCTCTCTACATTTTTCTGCCTCCTGTTTATTTATGCTACAGCAGCACATACAATTTAGTAATTCTTGAGCGTTAGATGCATTAACTGAGAATCTGAACATATTTGATATTTTTAAGTTTAATATTACAGGTACTACTTGACTTACTATATTCATTTAGTCATAGTTCAAAGTTACAATACACTGGAAAAAGTGACTTATGGGCATTTTTCACACTTATGACTGTAGCAGCATCCCTGTTGTCATGTGATCAAAATTTGGATATTGGCAACTGCATATATTTACAATGGTTGCAATGTCCCAGGGTCACCTTTTGTGATCTTCTGACAAACAAAGTCAATAGGGAAGCCAGATTTACTTAACAACTATGTTACTAACTTAACGTCTACAGTTACAGCAATTCACTTAACAATTGTGGCAAGAAAGGTATATAAAATGGGACAAACTCTTGCTTAGCAACAGAAATTTTGAACTCAATTGTGGTCATACGTTGAGAACTACCTGTGGTCATTTTTCAGGGGCATTCAAAGAAATAAAGACAGAAATGAAAGCATGTTTACCTGTGCCTAAAAAAAGGTAAAGGCCTCGTACATATGTGCTAGTCGTTCCCGACTCTAGGGGGCGGTGCTCATCTCTGTTTCAAAGCCAAAGAGCCAGCACTGTCCGAAGACGTCTCTGTGGTCATGTGGCCGGCATGACTAAATGCCAACGGTGCACGGAACGCTGTTACCTCCCCACCAAAGGTGGTCCCTATTTTTATATTCTTACTAGTTGGGCCATATTCAATATCATGCAATGCAGCTTTTACATAAGAACTCCTTTCAATCTCCCCAACCCATACCTACCAGATCTGCTCTATATAATCTTCTGAACCACTGGAGCATTGGGAAGTCAGGCAGAAATAGAGAGAGAGAAGGTGAATCCCTCAGAGCTATTTATTCTACCAGAAGGCAGATACACTTGGATGCCATCTCTTGCAAGGACATAATCTGACCAGGTATTTGGTTAAGGGAGCTTTATAAGCAACCAGTAATGGCATTAAGCATTGCATATCTTTTAAATATACCACCAATTCTGCATTCTTTCCAAGAGGTTTGCAGACACATCACTTTGCCCACCCTAGCATTAAAAATGTCACTCTGGAGGTGATTAATGTACTAACATAAGAGACCCCCCACCTCCTCCCTGTGTGCATTTGTTCGCTTCCTCCCCAACTTTGTCAATGTTAAATCAAATTTTGTGTTACTGTTTTAATGTTTTATATAGCTGTTTTTACTGATTGTAAGCCATCCAGAGACACTGCCCAGGTGAGATGGGCATCATATAAGTTTAATAAATTAAATAAGTAATAGCAGCAGATGAGTCCTTAGTTAGAGAGTGGACTGAAGTTTCAATTTTCTCTTTCAACTTATTTAGGTTAGGTAGTTGCAAAGAAGAAATTCATCTTCAGATTGCTAGAAGTTCATTGCCATTGGCAAGCACCCATAATCTCTGTCTGGTAGGTTAAATGTGTATGTTTCAGAAGGATCCAGATGTTGGAAAGTTGTTCTCAAATAAATACAGGCTCACATAGCTTCAGTGCCTGGTTTGCAATCTTAATTACTGTTAAATTTCTGTGAGGCAAAGAATAAGATTTTAAAATTCAAGTTGCTAGATGTGAAAAACATTTCCATAGGCTTAGCCTGATTAGGTCTGTGTGCTTACACAGAGCAAAACAGCAGTTCTGCCACACCAATATGATATGGTTTCAGCATTACTAATTCTGACAGCAAGCTTATAAGCAGTGTTCAAAGATCCAGTCCTAAATATATTCATTAATTTACATTCCACCACCCTATTTTATGCTTTGCATTAAAAAAAGAGACACGTTAAACTCTAAAACGAATGGATTACTGAAGGAAAAAAGAAATGCTTTCATTGCTAAAGTCAAATCTATGTAGCTTTCTATTTTTAAGAAGGGCAGGGCTGACTTTAAAACTGATGGATGTTTTGATCACGTTCCATCGAAGGACAGATTAAGCTTTTTCACATAACATGGAAATAGTTTTAAAAAGAGTAACAGAAATCACAAGAATCTAGGGTTATATATTGTAACAAATGCATTCAGGTATCTGACTTTTGCACATCCTTGTGTGTTCTACTTTATTAAACATTCACAAAAATGATTGCATGTGTACTCTTTATTGACAGTTCTGGACATTTTTCTTGCTACATGGAGAAGAGATGGGGGCCTTGGGGAAAAAATATCTGAAGTGGTCCAGATTCTGCAAGACAAGATCTTTCTACCTTGTGTTCATTTCTGAATTGAAGTGAACTTACGTCCAATTTGACATGGATAGGATCACGTTGTTAATGTTCTTACACAAAACTACCCATAACTGTCCCCTGAAGGATTCCTGGAGATCAACCAATGTTATTAGCCAATGAATATATCAGAGGGAAATTTATTGAATACATAAGAATGATAGTAGCAATTGCCTTTATCTATTTTATTTATTAGATTTTATCTGCCTGCTTATTTTTTGTAAGTAAACCAAGGCAGCAACTTACATAATACTTCTACACAAGGATTGAATTGAGAGACAGTGACTGGCCCAAAATCACCCAGGCAGCTTACTTGTGACTGTGTCCCTCACAGTCACTTGGTTTCTAGTCAGCGGTGGGCTGCTGGGAGTTTGCAGGGGTTTGGAAGAACCTCTAGCTAAGATTCTGTGCAATTCGGAGAACCCCCAAATCCCACTCCTGGTTGGCCTCACCCTGCCCACCCCGCCCCTTCCAGGAGTCCCCACAAGGCCTATTTTGGATGCAGGTAAGTGCAGGGCATGCACGGGAGCTTGGGGAGGGTGAAAAATGGGCCTACTAGAAGTTTGGGAAGGCCAGAAATATGCCCATTTCTGGCCTCCAGAGGGCCTCCGGAGCCTGGAGAGGCCGTTTTTGCCCTCCCAGAGGCTCGAAGAAAGCCTCTGGAACCGGGGGAAGGCAAAAATGCCCCCCCCCCATGTGCAGGAGGCCGACTAGGTCACACCCACCAGGGCCATACCCACCCAACTGGGCAGAGAACCCCTTGCTAACATTTTTGAAGCCCACCCCTATTTCTTGTCCAGCACCTTCACCACTATACAGGTAATTCTCAACTTATAACAGTTTATTTAGTGACTGTTCCAAGTTACAATGGCACTGAAAAAAGTTATTTATAACCATTTTTCACACTTATGATCATGCAGCATCCCCATGGTCACATGATTTATATTTGGATGCTTGACAATTGATTGGTGAGGTGAAAGGATGGTTGCGGTGCCCCAGGGTCATGTGATCACCTTTTGCAATCTTCTGACAAGCAAAGTCAATGGTGAAACCAGATTCACTTAATTTAATAACTGCAATGATTCAGTTAACAAATGTGACAAGAAAAATTGTAAAATGGGGCAAAACTCACTTAACCAATTTCTCACTTAGTAACCAAAATGTTGGACTCAATTGTGGTTGTAAGTCGAGGATTACCTATACCAAACTCATTCAGGATAAAAATTGTTCACCTTGCCTTGAATGTGGAGACAAAAATTGTGTTGTCCAAAAACAACAAAATTCAGAAAATGAAACTTTAGCTTTGCTTAGGGAATTCTGGGAGTTGAAGTCTATCCACATCTTAAAGTTGCCATGTTTGAAAAATAGTGAATGAAAACAGTAACAATCTTGCTTTGTTTGGATTAGAGAATGTCAAAGAGACATGAACAGATACAAGGACTTTCCTGATAATTTCAATCATTAAGATAAAATCACATCACTTATTTAGCATTTTCATAGCTGCAAATTCTGTACATATCAGCAATTTGCTCTAATGTCACTTTAAAAAAAAATTTTAAAGATCAAATCACCTAAGGCAGTTGCCATTTTTACAGCTGTGAACCTGTACAAATGCTCACATTTCAAATTTAGTGATATAAGTTGGTTTAGGCAATTAGAAAATAAAAAAAAAATGTTAGTGTGTTATTTAATCAAATGCTTCTGTTTCTTAGATTCCATGAATGATCAGGTTCAGATATATAGATCAATGTTTTCTTCAAAAGGCCTTCCAATATTTGGCTTGATTTAATAAAATACAGGGCTTCAAGTATTACTTTAGAGATAATTATTGGATATGTATGCATTATTGGATATAATAATTTATTATCATGTTGTTAGCCTCATTTGCAAAACATGAAATACTTTTTTTCCCCCTGTCTGCATTCCCAGCAGCCTCTTAAGCTATCTTCATATCTTCAAACAACATTCAAGCATTGTTATGGTTGGCTGTATGGTCATTCAGATGTTTAATTGGATTTGGCATTTTTATCCACTTATCAAATCCCTCCCAGGGATCTGGAATAGGCAGGTAGTAATTGCAGTAGGTAGTAACATCATTGTTTGATGATGTTAAAGGTATCATCCCAAAATGAAAGATGTTCCAGCTAAAGCTGCCTTTTGCAATTGATTGATGGCGATTTTCTCAATGTTGGTTGCCTTCAAGTGTTACTCCAGTTATTAGGAATTACATCCAAGGCACATCTAAGGTACTATTAGTAACATTATTAAATGCAATCAGGAAACCTGTGTTTGTGGGCATTCCTTCATTTCCTGAATAAGAGTATTCAAACGTATCCACATTTATGCCTAACTTTGTATATAATCTTTCCCCAACTTTTATCAACCTTTTATTCTGAAAATAAGAGAAATCTGCAGATATTCACCATTCTCTCTGACTGAGCCATGGAAGAATATATTTTGGTGGGTCACACAGTTTTAAAATCCATTTCTTTTGCATTCATCATAAAGTCTAAGAAAAGTGAGAGTTCATATTGATTGCTGGCCTGCTGCTGCTGATATTGATGATGATGATCAGAGGTGGTATTCAGCCGGTTCGAACAAGTTCAGGTGAACCAATAGTGGTGACCTGTGGGTGGGTCTGTGCCCACCCACCCGGGCGCAATCCCATCCTATATTACTGTGTTTTTGACGATGCATGCTGTGTTCTGTGATGCCGCACACATGCATGGATGGGGCATGTGAGCGAATTGCCGTGTTTTGTGATGCCGCACACATGCATGGACGGTCCACATGTGAGTATACATGCATGCACGCTCACGTGCTAGGCGAACCAGTTGCTGCAGTATATGAAGCCCACCTGTGATGATGATGATATTGATGATGATGATGGTGACAATGATGGTGGTGGTGGTGAAGAATGATATACCCATCAGTTTTCACTAGGGTGGCATTCATGGCCGTATTGACTAGAAGCAGAACTCAGTGGGACATCTTGAGTCTCAGCCTCAGAGTCTGCGACTAATAATGAACAGTTCTGGCTCAGGGGACGCAGTTCTCAAAATAATCCTTCCCTGCTGTGTTTTTCTTGAAGACATGGACATTTTATGTCTTCTTTCTCCCTTGTATTTCAATGACGTGTCAGACAATGTAATCTGGGTCTAAAGCCTGGCACATCTGAGAAACAAACGCCAGTGATACCAAACCACTTTCTGGGTTAGGAATTTGGATCCAAGTCAAAACGTTTCTGTTCTCTAGCTATTAGTGTACCCAGCTAACTGCTGGGAAAGTCTATTGCTGAAAAGATAGAGAGAAACAGCACCTGCTTTCTCACGCATCTCAATAAAAATGCAAGGCAGTATATGCAGAAACTGTGCGGAAGCACCATTCATATGGTGATTCCTTTGTATCTGAATAATTTCTTTTCAGGTGCCTCGATGAATGCCAAGCTAGAGGGAGGATTTTGATCATTCTGCTCCTTAAGTTTGTTCATGACCATGTTTAGTGTCTAGCTGATTCTGAAGATCAAACACCACTCCTTTGTCTGGGTACTCAACAATAAAAAGTTGAGTTGCGGGTTCCAATCCAAATCAAGTATGCCTGAATAAAATATGTTTAGACAACATGACCTCAAACGAAATTAATCAAAACCTAGATTTTGCCTGGTCACAGGAAAAAGGCATCGTTTTAAAAAAAAAAAAATGCCTCAAAAAACTCCAACTCTATGTTATTTGTAAGCTTGACTAATAGCAAACAGGGAATTGGAGAACAGAATGCCTTTACTCAGACAAACTGTACACCATCCAGAAAGGTATAAAGTAATTGAATGAATTCCAAGTCAAGTTAATTCAGTCCATGAAATCGTATAATGTTTACCATTAAATTGGCAAGATAGTTGGCACTAATATTAGAAGGTCTGGGAAAGATCCTTGGCTGAGTTTCTAAATAGTTCTATATTAACTCTAATATAAATAGCTTGTTTTTCAAAATTGCTGGTACTGGTCTTTGCTTTAAAGAAACACTTTGACATCCAACAGCTGTAATAAATCTTCTCCATTTTCCTTTTTTTTTTTTTTTGATGGATAAAACTTTATAGAAGAACTGTCTGTTCTTCTATGAAGGAAATTTCATTGTAATTTGGCCTGGAAGAAATGATAAGATAAAATAACATCCTATTCCTTATGGGGAAATTAATTTTGTTTATATCTGATGGTAGATAGGAAGTAATAATTAATCAGATGAGGATAGTTTGTTTTTAATCTTTCTGAAACCATTGAAATGTTCATTCTTACCACTGATGAAGCAAAAATAGCATTGTAAACTAAGAGACACATGATCCGCAACAATACAGATAAGATAATGCTCAAATGAATATTTAAATTCTGTTGATATCAATGAGGCATGCTGACATGTTTTTCATTGGTTAGTGCTGCAAACATCTTGGGTAGAATAGTTAGACTATTGTCTTTTATTAAGCCCTTAAACTATTTCTAATCCTATCATAAATTCATGCAATGCAACATTTATCTGATGGTATGCAGGAAATTGCACAGCAGTTCTGCTCCAGCTGAAAACAGCTCAGGGCCTCTGCATTCCCATGATGGGTTGGAGGGCTGGGATTATTTATATGTGCCTCATTGGCACTGTAAATGAAACAACCACAAAAATAATTCACACTTAACCACCACTCCCCCCTTTTTTTGTGAGACATTGTGATTCAGCTTCTCTATTGAAAGGGATTTTTGCCTCAGCTCTCCCACAAACTCTCTGAGCTTCAGGTCCTTTAAGAGAAATGGTAGCTCCATGGCCTTGTAGGACTCTCTTAGCAGCTCAGACAAAATGAGCAAAAGCAAATATTGTGTCTCAAAGGTGCTTTTTCAAGAGGCAACTGGGCTTTCAAAAGCCTTGTTTGCTTTGTTTTCAAAACAAAAACAAAGCAAAACGTCTTCTCATCCAAGAAGCTTCTTCAGTTCTGACTGAATGCTGAGGAATGGATGGTTTTATATTCCTTGCAGTCATCTGGTCATTAGCACTCTTTCTGAGAGTCATTGAGGCCACCTGAATAGTGCAAATGACAGTAGAACCTTTTTGGAACTGATGAAAGGACTGTGTGATAAGGTTCCACACCCATTTGCACTATTCAGGTGATCCTGACGGCACAGATAAACCTCCAAGTGGCCTCAATGACTCTTAGAAAGAATGCTAAGAGCCAAATGACTGCAAGGAATATAAATCCTTCCATCATCCACCATTCAGTCAGAGCTTCTTGGATGAGAACCGAAATGGCTTCAAGGAAAAACAAAGTCTAGTTGCCTCTTGAAAAAGCACCTTTAGAATAACCATGAGCTGGATGACTGAGAATCTCCATATTCTGTCAGTTTCCCCCCTTTCTCCAGATGGGAACAAAGCAGAGCACTAAGGCTAGAATCATGGAATTCTCCTTTGCTCCCCCACCCACCACTCATTTCTTGTGCAATGAATTTTGCTTGTTGTGGGATTTGAAGTAGTTAGGGCGAGGGCAGTGGTTATTTTTGCTACTTGTTTCCAGCATTTCAGATCAACAGATGCAAAGATGTCACAGATTGTCCACAAACTGTCTTGGAGGTGTGTGGGTGGGTGTGTGGGTGTGTGTAAATAAAGGCAATGGAAATATGCTCCCAATATTTAGAAATTTTATTAATGGAAGTGCAGTTAAGGCAACATGGAGAGATGCAGCTTATTTAGTTATTTTATTTCTGTGATTATATTAAAAGAAGAATCTTGTTTTTTTTTTTCTTTTTAGCTCCATCATAAACTTCTTTTTTCATATGCTTGGATTGTTTTATACGGATTCTCTCAGTAATCTGTACAAGTGACCACTGTTAATATTTTTTATCTACTGCTTCCCCATATGAATAGGATGCTTAAAAAATCATAGCTAAAATATGTTTATATTGGTGACTTAACTGCTTCACCGCTTCTCCTTTGTAATTACATAGTAATTTCGTAGAGGCACCTCAGAGCTGAGGCTCAAAATGTTCATTCAGTGGCTCAATGATTGAAACTAAATTCATGTTATTAAAATTGATAAGAAGAGCTAATTTTTATGCAATACCTAGTTTATATTAGCATTAGTTAATTATTATTTTTTAAAATATACTTCTAGGCCACCCAACTGCAAACAGTTCTGGGCAATATACTGATGTAAGTTTTCCTGGCTCAAAACTGCCCAGTTCTGGGCAACTTTACAAGGTTAAACAAATAAAACAAAAACAAAACAGGAATTTTACAAACCAAAATAGTACTGAATAATTTCCTGGAGCATCAAACTAGCCAGGACTGCTATCTTGATGCTGATTTCTACTGCCTTGATGGCAGCATAACTTGCTGAAGAAAGAAAGTGGAAGAGAGCTTTTGTCTTCTTCTTCAGGAAGATAAACTTTCTAAATGCAACTAGCTGGTGTTGTGGTCCGCCAGCAGCCTGCAGAGCTGGCAGCGGAGTCAGACAGTGAGGAAGCTGGGGAGGAACATGGGCCAGTCCTGGAGTCTGGGGAAGGCCGAGATGAGGGCTCTGCGTTGGAGGCAGAGATGGGGCCATCTGGGAGTGATGCGCGGACTCTGGAGCCTCCAGAGTCGGACAGCAGAGAGGCAGAGAAACAGGAAGAGTCTGTTCCTAGTGCACGCATGCACAGAGCTGCCAGAAGGCACAAACAGTTAAAACAAAAGGGATGGACTTGGAAGTAAGGCCTGGAGATGATTGGCCCGTCCCATAAGGCTTAAAAAAGGAGCAAAGGCACATGGGCACTATGCAAGAAAGCGCAACGTTGTTAATTCTGTTCCCAGTTGGTATCTCTGTTTGATTCTGGAATCCATGTAGCTTTGTCAAATAGGTCTTTGGCAGAGTGTCAAGGAAGATAAAGGTTGGTGATTAGGAAGGAGTTCTCCTGAAGGACTTTTTGCAACTAATTGGGACTCAGCTGTGAATGAACGTAATTCACAGCTGTTGCAATAAAAGAGGTTTTTGGGACTACTCGTGTGTTTTAATGACTCAGGAAGCCTAGGTCACAACAGCTGGCCACTGTATAAGACAAAACTGCAGCCTGGATGAGTCATTAGCTGGATGTAGTACAGCTTTTTAATGTTATGATGGATCCAGAAACACAAAACTGAAAAAAAAATCTGCAGTGATTACATTCTTTAAGGTGATATACCAAAACAAGATGAGATTTTGGCAACAGGGTCCTCATCACATATTGTGGCTACCATAATTTATTCTTTATGGTTTTCTAGAGATTCTCAGTCATCCAGGTCGTGGTTGTCCCAAAGGTGCTTTTTCAGGAGGCAACTGAACTTTGTTTTTTTCTTTTGAAGACGTTTCGCTCAGTTGTGGGTTTCAATTTTGGCCGCTACTGGTTCACTCATGGGTGCATATGTGCTCATGCAGAATGTTTCTGTGCATACACAGAAGCTCCTGCGCATGCACAGAGACATCCGGGCAGGTGGGCGAAGCCTCTTGCCACTGCCACTACCGGTTCGCCTGATCTGGGGCGACCGGTAGCAACCCACCACTGGTTTTGCTTCTCATCCAAGAAGCTTCTTCAACTCTGGCAGGACAGTGGGGAATGGAAGGATTTATATTCTTTGCAGACAGATTACCAGCTGTCTGCAAAGAATATAAATCCTTCCGTTCTCCACTGTCTGGTCAGAGCTGAAGAAGCTTCTTGGATGAGTAGCGAAACATCTTCAAAAGAAAAAACACAGTCCAGTTGCCTCCTGAAAAAGCACCTTTGGGACGTCTTTTTGGTTTTGTTCTTGATGATGACTCAGAAACTACTGCTAGTGGGTCAGAGCCATTATAGCAAGCTGGTATCTATCCTGTGGGAACTTCTTTGCCTGCTACAGTGGTACTTAAATTACAACCACTCATTTAGTGACCGTTCGAAGTTCCAGTGGCATTGAAAAAAATGACTTATGACCATTTTTCATACTTATATCCAATAAAGTATTCTCATGGACATTTGATCAAATTTGGATGCTTGGCAACTGGTTCATATTTATGACAGTCCTGGGGTCATGTGATCCCCTTCTGACAAGCAAATTCAATGGGAAAGCCGGCTTCACTTAACACCCGTATTACTTAAGTCATAAAATGGGGAAAACAACTGTTTTCCTTAGCTACAGAAATGTTGGGTTCAGTTGTGATCCCAAGTTGAGAACTACCTGTAACTTGCTTCTTATTCAAATTCAACTCGTCATACCTTAAGTCCTTATTACCAATGTAACCTGCTCTTCCATAGGTGCAGTCTGACCTTCCAGTATAGATGAGCTGAAAAAGCTTAGCAAAGATTGCCTCTTTCTGTGTTTACCATGAGGACATGAAATGATTCTCTTTATGTGTGTCCTAGCCCAATGGAACAGGTTCTCCTCTCCCTCAAGTCCAGGTAAGGCATCTCTCTTTTAATCTTTTAGAAGTCATGAAAGGCCCTACTGTCCTGCTGAGTCTTTGGCGTGTTGGGACGACATTGAGTTTGCTGTCTTTCAGACTGGATTTTTGTTGTGTGATTATTACTGCTTGGGTTATGACTTATTTTTCTTAATTGTGGATTTTGGATTTAAGAAATTGTGACATTTCTAGGGTTTTCGATTGGTGTGAAAAATGAAGTTTTAGTAAGCCAACAACTTACTAGGAGATGACCAGGCTGAACTTGAGGGAAGAGTCAAGCACATCATCAGTCTGGAGCCCCATTCTGCCCACAAGATTTCAGAATCAATTGATTGTTCCACCTCTTTCTCCCCTCCCTCATTATCCCTTTTGAGTTGGATGATAACAGAAGTACCAATAGAAGACAATATTTGTAGTCAGGGCTGACCTGTGGGGTTTCATTACCCAACTAGGCAACATCATCAGTGCTAGAAGGGAATGGAGTTTGCTTTCAGAAAATGATCAAGCTTCGAGAGCACTAAGGACACCCCAGAAAACTGGATTGAATTTTCTACAATCAATCAATCAATTAATTTAACCTATGTCTCAGATTTGCGTATGCCATCTTTTATAAAGGCCTGGACTGAATTGGGTTCTTTTCCAAATCACCAGATTAGGCTCCAAATCGACTTTAAAACAACTGTGAGATCAGGACTTCAGTTAGAACTAGGTCACTTCCATTTGAGTTGAGTTGTACTTCTTTATACAGATAGCTTGCTGCTTTTGAAGTCAGAGACCCGATTTCCATCCATAGCTTTCTTCCTTTCACAGCTTTCTGTTTTTATTCAATAACAATAATAAAAAAAAAAGGTACCCCTTGATTTCATCTAAAACTTCCTGAGGACATTCTCTCCTCCTCCTCCTCCTCCTCCTCCTCCTCCTCCTCCTCCTCCTCCTCCTCCTCCTCCTCCTCCTTCTTCTTCTTCTTCTTCTTCTTCTTCTTCTTCTTCTTGGTATAAAGATATCCTTTAGATCAGGAATCTCCAACCTTGGCAACTTTAAGCCTGGCGTACTTCAACTCCCAGAATTCCCCAGCCAGCAAAGTCCACCACCAAAGTTGCCAAAGTTGGAGACCCCTGCCTTAGATCTTCCTCAGCATGAAGCACTTTGGAATCCACTGACTTGGCTTTAGCAGTAGTATAATAAGCACTTTCTGATTTCCTAATGGACCTTCCACAGCGTAATGGTATTTTCATATTCACTTCCAGGGTGCAAAGAGAGCCTTCGAATGATTGAATCCAATGTCACTCTGTTGTTTATTTGAGTCCCCCTGCCCTCACCCTTCATATGGCTACTATTACAGCTGCTTTGTTTCCTCAAAAGCTTTCAGGCTGCCTTTTGTTTTCTGTTTTATTTTTTCCAAGGTTCAGAACGTACTGTGGAAGGGGGAAAAAAAAACAAGGTTAGAATGTCACTTGAAAAACACATTATTCATAATCAAAATGACTCTAAGGACAAGGCAAAGGAACGGGAGAGAAACAGAAGAGAAAAAAAGTATTCCTAGGCCTAAACCATCCCATTAGAAATAGCATGCAAAGATGAAAGCATTCATTTCCATAATATAGTAAATATATGCACTAGCTCTCTCTCTCTCTTTCTCTTTTAAAAAAGCCTTCCATTCCACATTTTCTTTTAGAAGTAAGGAATTATAATTTATGGTTTGCCTGTGCTTTCAAATTGTCGGCTATGCTAACCGATGGACTAGCCGTGTTTTTTCCTAATGTAATTGAACATTCCCCATGTACGCTGGTTAGCCAATAAACATAATCCAAGCCAAGATGAGTTACATGTGAGGATATGGTGGTTTTGTGTTTTTTTTTTTTTTTAACCAGCGGAGGCCTTGTGGTGAGATTTAGTTCCCTGGTTTTCCTTCCTCATGCAAATTTTAAAAAGGGAAGAGACTATTTAAATATGATATTCCACAGTTTTCTGGTGGTTCAGGGTTTTATGTGGTGTTTTTTTTAAAAAAATATTTGGTTTCAACACTAAAAATACTTGTGGTGGATGATTGAATGTCAGCCTGGTGAATGGTTGTTTTAAAACAGCTTGAGGAAGGTTTTTTTTTTTCCCCTTTTAAATAAAAAAAAAGCTGAGGAGAAGCATATTAAGTATATCTGACAAGCTTTTAAAAAGTCTTTTGACTAGAGTTTTCACTAATTGGATTGAACAAGGAATGGTTGTGTGTGTGTGTGTGTGTGTGTGTGTGTGTGTGTGTGTCCAACCTTGAAGACTTGAAGACCTGTGGACTTCAACTCCCAGAATTCCACAGTAAGCATGACTGGGGAATTCTGGGAGTTAAAGTCCACAAGTCCTATAGTTGCCAAGGTTGGATATCCTTGTTTTAGACTTTGGATACATTCCCAGTTTTAGAAACAGACAAGGAAACCAGAAAACATGTCCTGAAATTAGCAAGAACTCCAGATTGACTTCTGATATATTGTCACAACCTTCAGCTGGAGGCAATATGTGTGCTTCGGAGGAGAGGAGGCCGGATTTGGGACACATTTAGACTACTAGTTACATCATGGCAGTAAGCTGCAGAAAAGAATTCGAAGTAAATAGTTTTACTCAAAGTGACAGTACTGCTTCATGTTCTTTGTCTAAATGTGAGAAATTTAACCTGCAGAGAGAGGGGGGGGGAAAGGGAGGGAGGGAGAGGGAGGGAGAGAGAGGGAGAGGGAGAGAGAGATAGAGATAGATAACTATTTAAAAGCATTTTGCTCCAGACAGTTTTAACAACTGAGATTTGTGGCTGGTAGACCACTGAAGTGTCTTGCCATTAAATTATGAACTGTACATTAGAAACAGATGTAGCCCTGGAAACTTTGCCCGACAGCACAATCTTCAAGAATTGGCAATGCTGTTGTTGCTAAAACAGAAAAACGAAACTGGAACAGGAGACGAGTAATCCTAAACATGAAGATATGTCAACAACAGGGTTTTCAGGGTCACACTGCCACCTGTTTCATAAGCCACCCATTAGTTGTTCTCTTTGACTCCTGAAACCGGGTGGCTGAAAATGTTCCGGGACACTGAAGTTGTGTAAGGCATGTAATGTAAAGGCAGGATTGCTTTCTTTTATCCCTTTCCATTTTATACATACATGCAAGTATATGTGTATGCATGTCTGTGTAGCTGTGTGTATATCAGGTGCGAAGAATCAGGACCACACATTAAACTTCAGCTAAGTTCATTTATTGCTCATCCCTATACACAAGAATCCAGTCAACCAAGAAGTTGGAATAGAAGACCTCCAAGGTCTCTTCCAACCCTATTATTCTATGTGCTAACATCCAACACTAAATTGGCACTTTGTAAGAGTCAGTGGAATTCAAGAAGGGTTGCATTTAGACCATTTGTGGAAACGTAACAACTTCACGCTGATTCCTTTCTTGACACCACCTTCAGATTCTGCCTGTCCTTTTCCTACAGTGCATGACAAAATGACTTGACAATAATGATGCATTTCACCTAACCCTTGGAGTTAACTCTTAGTGTCTAGTGTCTTTTTACTTTAAAATCCAGAATCCAAGTGGAAACTGACAGCTTCCTCACAGTCCAGAAATCCAAAAAGTGATTGCACCAATCACACAAGGATTTTAAGAGAGGAACCAGAGCCCAACTCAGAATCTTGTTCAATCTAAGATAATTTCCAAGCATAATACTGTTAGCTTATTTTATTATTAGCATAGCTTCCTGCATAGCACTGTTAAATCTGATTTACTGATCTGGGGATTTATCCTATCCTGGAGTCAAGCTAGGTGGAATCACTTAGCTAACTTTGTTTGATTTCCTAAAGGTAAGCGGGGTTAGCTCTGGTGATACTTTGTATAAATATTTTCATATTTAAAATAATTTTCATTCAATTTAATATATATGTTCAATGCTACAGTGGAAAATTGGGAAAATTAAAAACCCACCTCCTTTTTCACATTGGAGTTGCACTTATAAAAGTGAACCATAAACATTTCAAAAATACCTTATCAATATGTCCAAAATGTTACACTACAATTACATAATTTCTGTTAAATTTGAAAGAAAAAAAATCATTTTTACAACACTTATCCTTCCCGATAAACTCATAGATAAGCTAAACTGTCTTAATATTGCAATTAATCTGAGTTCTTTTTTTTTTTTTGAAATATTGTTCCCAAGTATTAGAAGTATCTAAAAAATGAACAAATCTCAACTTTACATATTTTCATGGAAAATCTATTACAAATTGGCACTAAATTAGATTTAATATTTTGTATCTTCAGAAAATATCCCATATTGCAGAATTTTGTAAATGTAATATTTTACTCCTCGTTTTAGGGTTTATGGCTATATTAATTATGGAGTTTGTTTTTGACAAGTATTTTTGAACAGATAATATATAAATCAAATGGAGGAAACATTAGACATCATCCATCACCTATCTAATGCACTATTTGGAGCATCTGTCCACTAAGACCCATCCCACTCATGCCAGAAGAAAAGATCTTCTCCAGATCAAATCAGCCAAGGTATTTCATCTTGCGGGGTCAAAGAGAATAGCTTTCTCGGCAGTGGCCCCAACACTCTGGAACATCTTGCCTCCTGAGGTGAGATTTGCCTTCATCCTTCTGGCCTTCCAGAAAAGCCTTTGCCAGCTTTGCCAGTTGGCCTGGAGCCCCAATGGGGGCACAGACTATGTTGGAGATGATTGAGTGAGAGACAAAAGTCTAACCCCATAACATCCATGCTTTTGATTTTCACTTTTTATTTATTCAAATGTTATTAATCTTAATTGAAATGCTGTTAGTGTTTTTATATTTATGTTTTCATACTATTGTAAGCTGCCCAGAGTCATGCGAGATAGTGAGACAGGTAGCATGTAAATTTAATAAACAAATAAGTAAAGTAAATAAGGACACACTTATTCGGGGAAAAAAGTGTCAGTAAAATTAGCGGGTCTTATTTTTGAATATATATATATGAATAGAAGCTGTCTCAGAAAACACTAGTTTTGGAAGAAAATGATTTATTTTTTTGTTTTAGGTATGGAAGACAAATTTAAGAATGCTTGCATAGATATGGAAATTCATCAGTATGCAGCTATGTCCTGATACAAGTATAGCCCCTGGCAGAGGCAAAGAAGCATTTGTTTATATACATTTCTCATTGCTTCTCAACATGAAGAGCATAATTACTCATTGCTATGAATTTTTGCACTGCAGGTGGTAACATTAAGACATGCTGTGCTGTCATTTCTCTATCAAACCAAGGGGAGCTGTGTACCACAGGAATAAATACAACTCATGTAATTACATGTAGGTACATATAATTGGCTGATTTTATGACAAAATGTTCAGATTTGTATCACTTAGATCCACCACTATCAACTTTGCATTCCCCCCCCCTTGTCTCTCTCCCCACCCCCCCTCTCTCTGTATTGAACATTTGTGGAAATTATACTGTGTATTGCTAGCTTTCCCTTTTCAAATATTTAGGTTGGGCCTATTTGGAGAGAAAAGTCAAATTGGATAATGATTGGGAGGCTTTTGTATAAAGCAATGAGTTATGATGGTCTCAAAAATTAAGCGGAGTTGAAACTTTTTGGTAGATGAGGCATTGGGAAATTCTGAGAGCATAGTTAAAGTGAAAAAATGGATAGAAGAAAACCAAAAAAACAAACCCCATCAATTTCTGTATTGTTGAGAAAATAAGAAAACTCACATGGATGTAACCATGAAGTCATTAATTTCTTTTTTCATCAAAAGAATGAGTTGAAGAACTTCATGAGATAACTTCTCCATCAGGAGAAGTCCTTTAAAAGAGATGGACTGATATCCTACTACTCCTTGCCCATCACCTCTTCAATAAAAAATAGTACTATGTGCAGAATGAAGAACAGATCAGCAATCCCTATGAAATCAGAAATGTCCTTTTAATTCAAACAGTGTGTTGTGATCCACCAGCAGTCCGCGAAGCTGGCAGCAGAGACGTACAGTGAGGAGGCTGGGGATGACAATGGGCCAGTCCTGGAGTCAGGGGAAGGCCTGGACAAGGCTCTGAGTCGGAGGCAGAGATGGGCCATCTAGGAGCGATGCACAGACTCCGGAGACTCTAGAGGTGGATAGCAGAGAGGCAGAGGAACAGGAGGAACCTGTTCCTAATGCATGCATGCAAAGAGCTGCCAGAAGGCAAAAGCAGCTAAAGCAAAAAGGACGACTCGGGTGTAAGGCCAGGAGATTATTGGCTCCTCCCATAAGTCTTAAAAGAGCAGGAACGGCTCTTGGGTGCTTTGTAGGAAAGCAACGTTGCCACATTTGTTTCTTGTTGGCGTCTCTTGCTTCTGAACTTTGTGGGGGTTTTCCAAGAAAAGCCTTTGACAGGGTGCCAAAAAAAGACAAAGGTTTGTGATAAGGCCGAAGGACTGTTTAATTTGGACTAAGATGAGAATGAAGTAATTCTCAGCTGTTCTAATAAAATATGTTTGTTTAGGACTGATTGTGTCTGGTAATAACTACTTGGGCCTGTTAAGGATATTCTTGGCTCATAACCGATGTTATGGGTTATTGAGCAGAGTACCCCTTGAGTATGCACATGAAAGCGGCTGAGAGTGAATAATCACAGTTCATATACTGAGACACTGAGTTGTGGTAGTCTTTTACTTTTTAGAAAAAAGTAAAGCAAAGTCCAATAACAATCCTAGTCATACACAGTCAAGTCATAACACAGATACTTGTGTTATAACAAGTCATACACAGATAAGGCGATAGTCAAAATATCAATTCAGGGATATTCCAAGTACAAAGTCTTATTACCAGTTGTTGTCATTACACAATAAAATAGTTCTTCTTGAGTTTCAAACAGGAACAAGTTCAGTATTAAAACATTCAATAAATAGTAGAAAGCAACAAGTAGCAATGATCAAACAGTGATCATACAGAGAGAACAGGTAGAGAGTAACAGCAAATAAGCAGATAAAATGGTATAGTGTCCACAAGCCATGATTCAGGCTTCCCCTTAAGTATATTGGCTACAGATCTTAGCCAATCAGGATACAGGATGATGCAATACAGTCTTAAAGCAATATAATACCTTTTGACAAACATGTATTGATAGTTTATATATTGCCTGGCCAACTAGTTAGACAATAGCCATTTCCTAACAGGGCCTAGGTCACAACACAATGTGGATAAAAGCAGCTTGGGCAAAAGAGGGCATTTAGTGTGTGGAGGGCATTTAGTCTGTGGAGATTATCAGTCATCCAGGTCATGGTTGTCCCAAAGGTGCTTTTTCAAAAGGCAAGTGGACTTTGCTTTTTTCTTGAAGGAGTTCCATTTCTCATCCAAGAAACTTCTTCAGTTCTTGGCTATTCAAGAAAAAACAAAGTTCAGGTGCCTTTTGAAAAAGCACTTTTGGGATATTTAGTCTCTCTATTTCACCTGCAAGGAATGGATTTAGTTGCCCTGTGCTTTCCCGCATTTAAAAAAAGGTAGGGTAATTCCACCTCAGATTTCTGGCATCGCACCCATATAGGAATGAAGTGCTGGATGGTAAGAAATGCCTGTTCTAGTAAATGTCTCAGATAAGTCACATCCCAAAATGGCTGTCATTTGTAGCTTAGTGTTGGCCTCTGTGGAAGGGGAGGAGAAGTTTGGTTTATTTCTATAGAGTGGATGGGTCAGTTTGCAGTCTGGATTAGGTCCTTTGTTCAGTGCTTTCTCACCCCTGAGTTAAAACAATCCGAACAGTGATAGTAGTGATGGTGATAGTGATGATGATGATTATGTAATGATGTGACACACAAACTAATAGTTTGATCAAGATGTAGACATTGAGTAATTTGATTGATTAATGATCA
This sequence comes from Arizona elegans, assembly GCA_022577455.1. Taxonomy (NCBI): domain Eukaryota; kingdom Metazoa; phylum Chordata; class Lepidosauria; order Squamata; family Colubridae; genus Arizona; species Arizona elegans. The sequence continues at coordinate 32,384,703 of JAKOOJ010000008.1, read as the reverse complement.
TCATCATCATCATCATCATCATCACCCACTTATTTTCATAGTCAACAAAATTTATTATTATATAAAACATCCCTTAAGGTACTGATCATTACCCATAATGCCAATTTTCAGGACTGGGAATCTGTAGAACCAGCTTTCCAGATAGATTCTGCCTGCCCCATCCAAAGGAACAGACTGTGCATGTTAAAGATGGACAGATTTTGTTAGGGCTGACTAAAGGAGTCATGGAAGTGGCATTCCTTGCAGACGTCCCCCAGATTTGGAATAGTTTGCATCCCCCATCCCTCCCTCCCAACCCCTAGCAAGTGCAGCACTCATGATGACTTTTAAAGACTTGGTTGTTTTAGAAGATATTTTAGAGATTGAATCCTGTAAGTACTGAATGTGGGTTGTTTAATATGAATTATTTTTATATTGTAACCATTCATATTAAATAGCCTACATTTAGTACTTATAGGAATCAATATATTATATATTTAATGTGCTGTTTTTACTGATTTGCAATGGTAATTTGTTACTGTAGATCCAAAATGTACACCAGTTAAAGCGGTTTAGAATGAAGCGGTATATAAATCTAATCTAGTCAATCAAATCTATCCTTCACATAATTGAATTGAATTTATTAAATTTTTATACCGCCCTTCTCCCAGAGGGACTCAGGGTGGTGAACAGCCAGGATTAAAATACATACAGTATGAAAATTAAAATAATTTAAAATAATAGGTAACAGCAATTAATTAGTGATATTGGTCCTTCCTTCCTTCCTTCCCCAATGATATGATTAAATTACATATCTCTGTGTTCACCTCAGAATGAAATCACATTCTGTATGTATAATACACTGTTAGTAGATGTTACTCAAATCTGTCATGCTTCTAAATAAAATTAATTGTTGGGCATTTTACAATAGGAGAGATGAAGCACAACAGCTTGCATAAACAGGCTCTAATAGTAATAGCCAATTTAAAGGTTCATTAATAAATACCAGCGGTACCACTGTAAGACTCAGCTTCTTATTACCAAGATTTGAAACAACAGGAATGAAATGTTTCTTTGAAGTGATCCCTAAATCCCAAAACAAACAGAAGGGGATTTAAATGGCAAAGTTCAGTTTTAAGGTTTTTGAGAATATACAACTTATTGGTGCAGAAGTACTCCTTAATAAAGGGCCTATATTTATTTATTGGTTTGATTTATATGCCGCCCTTCTCTGGAGACTTAGGGTGGCTTACAACGTGTTAAGCAATAGCCTTCATACTTTTGTATATACCTGCTTAGTAGGGCTTTCGGTCGTCCCCCAAGCCCGTGTTCTTTTTTATACAAAGTCAGCTTATTGCCCCCACAAACTGGGTCCTCATTTTACCTACCTTGAAAGGATGGAAGGCTGAGTCAACCTTGAGCCTGGTGAGACTTGAACTTGCAGTAATTGCAGGCAGCTGGTGTTACTTAACAGCACTTTAGTCTGCTGTGCCACCAAGGCTATATAAGAATAACTTAATATCTAGAGTTAATGTGGACTCAAGCAGACCTGTAAAACTGATAGGTTACAAAATAATAAATAACATACCATTTATTAATATGGAGACAGATTTACCAAAGTTAAATTTTGAATCCTGTTAAAGTGCTGTCCAGGTGCAGATTGAGACATGACCCTAGCAAGATAGAGCAGTTTTGAGTTTGAATGATGTGCTGATTCCATAAGGTCCATCTTTTGCCCTTAACTAAACAGAACTGGTCCATAATTTGGGGATTCTCTTGGACTTATAAGTCCTGCTTGAGGACCAAGTTGCAGCTACTTCCAAAAGCGCCTTTATAGAGCATCATCTTGCACACCAGTTGCTACTTTTCTGAAAAGGGAGGCTTCACTCGCTGTCATTCATGCTTTGGTCACCTCTCAATTGGATGTCTGAAATGTACTGAATATTCAAGGCAATAGCTGGTGCGAGTAGTTATGGGAGATGAGACCATGTCACACCTTGAGAACAACACTGGTTGTTGGATGGATTCAAGATGCTTCGAGTCACCTTTAAAGCCATTAGTGGTTTAGGGTCTAGTAAAATCTGTCAATTTGTCTGCCTGGTAAGATATAATATCTTGTATGTGTCCCCCTCAGTCAGGGTCCTATAGAAACCATGGAAGTATTCCTTCCTAGTTGCTATCCCCTTCCTCTGCATTAATATCCCTCTAGATCATTTGAATGGCTCTCCTCCCTCCTCAGACAGTTTGTGAAGACTTGGCTATTTAGTCAAGCCTTAGAGGCAGGGCTGTTATGACTCTCCCTCTGGATGAGTAATTACTTTTAATTGTGTTTTTGGAATGCTTGACTCCCACTGTATTGGGTTGTTTTATAATGCATGATCTTGGTTTTAATTTTTGATTATTATGTAGAGTGGGGAAAAAAGCAGGGTTGCTTAGATCGTTAGGAGCCATTTAAAATTATCAGCTCCTTCTTTTTCTTCTTTATGAGATGACAGATGTTGTACGCACTGCAAGGGTGCCACAAAATATGGCTTTCTCCTTGTAAATGATCGTTGTGAATGATCTCTGCTTTGCAAAGACTCAATTATCCATTGCCAAAGTGCTCCATCTCAATTATTACTTTGTTTTCTGTCATAATTACTTGGCTCAAGAGCAAGGGTAGCTGGAGGGTGGGGAGAGTAAAAAAATTCAAGATGGTGGCTGCCATTTTAACTTTTTCATCCAACTTTCCCCACAGCTTCCCCTCAGCAAGAGATCACTCCCTGAGTCCATTAAACCAGGGATCTCCAGACTTGGCAACTTTAAGACTTGTGAACTTCAATTCCCAGAATTCCCCAGACAGTTTTAAAGTTGCCAAGTTTACTGCTTTACACCCAGTAAACATTTTAAATGATCCTTTAGGGTAAAAATGGGTAGGTTGGGTGGGAGACTCTTTTTGCAACCATATTTTTCTCCCTCCACTTTGTTTACTCACAATGGGCTGGAAAGATTGTGGCAGTAGTGACTCCATTTAATCTTTTTCTTTAACTTTTTATTTTTTGGTAAAGCTGTTCTTAGGATTGGGAATTTAAGTAAATCAATGTGCTAAGTTTATCAAGGCTTGTAATTGCCTTTTTTTTTTAAGGCAGAAAATTATATTGGTGTGTTCAGTACTGAATTCTGGCAGGGTAGTCTGATAAGCAAGAACAGGGAGACTCCAAAATTTTGAAAAAGCATTAAATAAACGCAAGCATTTCATTCTTCTCAATTTGGAATAATTTCCCTTCCTCTTTTCTGTTTCCCTACCCATTTTATTTTTAATCTCCATTCATGGAATCTCTCCCCCTATTTTCTTGTTAATCGACTGGAGTTCATTTTCCATTTCTGTCTCTATCCCCATCCCTCATTTTTTCTCATCTTCCCAAGTGCTTAATTATTTAAACATTTTCTTAACAGCAGTAACCACCAGTCTGCTAATTCTCTGCTCCACTTAATCCTTTCAGAGGCTGGGCCGTCTGTCAACAATGCTGAGGGTTCAGAATAAGAGCCACCAAAAAAAAAAAAAAAAAAAAAACAGATTGTGAAAGCTGCAGAACATTTTTTTTTAAAACCATCAAGACTCTCCAGATGTTTTAAAAGTTGGACTTGGGTGTAGTCAAGTGCAGGGATGAAGGGTCCTATTTTGCACTTCTCCCTGTCCCAAATCCATAGAATAGTTTATGTCATAAATAATAAAACTGGATAACAAGAAGGGGGGCTGAAATGCTTAGGGGAAAGAACTCTGAAGCGATTAAGGCGTCTGGCGGAGGCCTTGTTTTAATCAATCAAGTGTGAAAGTGCTAATGAGAAACCTGTGCCAACTCTAAAAAACACACAGAAGCAAGACAGGCTACAAGAGATTTACATGAGCAGCTTCTTAAAACTGGCCAGCTCTTTGGATGAGCTTAATAGCGTTTTGTTCTTTGGAGGGGCTTTGGTTTTGTTTTGCTTCTTTGAGGTGAAAAATAAAAAGGGCACAAGAAAGAAATGTGCAACTGATTTTAGCTCCAACTAAAACAGAGTTAAGGGGAAGAAAGGAATATAATTTAGAGAATGATTATGGGTAGCCCTCAACGTACAACCACAATTGAGCCAACAATTTGTGTTGCTAAGCGAGGCAGTTGTTAAGTGAGTTTTGCCCCATTTTACCACATTTTTGCCACTGTTGTTAAGTGAATCATGTGGTCATTAAGCAAATCGGGCTTTTCCCATGGACTCTGATTGCTGAAAGCTGGGTAAGGTACAAATGGTGATCACATAACCCCAGGACAGTGCAATTATCATAAATACATGCTGATTGCCAAGCACCCTAATTTGATCATGTGAGCATGAGGATGCTACAATGGTGGTAAGTGTGAAAACATGTAACTTTAACAGAATAACCGAGCTGGAAGGAACCTTGAAGATCTTTTAGTTCAACCCCTGCTGAAACAGGAAACCTAATACCATTTTAGACAAATGGTGCCCAATCTCTTCTTCAAAACCTCCAATGATGGAGCATCCACAACTCCTGAAGGCAAGCCGTTTCACTCATTAACTTTTCTAACTGTGAAGAAATTTCTCCTTATTTCTGGATTGGTTCATAAGTCACTTTTTTCAGTGTTGTCATAACTTTGAACAGTCACTAAATAAATGGTTGTAAGTCAAGGACTACCTGTATACACCTTCTTTTTGGGGGAATTAGCGTCCCATTTTTTCCATAGTGGGAGTGGAGAACAGCTTCAGATGGAGTATCTTAACTAACCTCAAAGACCAAATTACACTATTGGTGATAAAAATTGTAATAACTACCTAAAGGTAAAAGGTAAAGGTTCCCCTCGCACATATGTGCTAGTCATTCCCGACACTAGGGGGCTGTGCTCATCTCCGTTTCAAAGCTGAAGAGCCAGCACTGTCCAAAGACATCTCCATGGTCATGTAGCTGGCATGACTAAACGCCAAAAGCACATGGAACGCTGTTACTTTCCCATTAAAGGTGGTCCCTATTTTTCTACTTGCATTTTTTACATGCTTTAGAACTGCTAGGTTGGCAGAAGCTGGGACAAGTAATGGGAGCTCACCCCGTTACGCGGCACTAGGGATTCGAACCGCTGAACTGCTGACCTTTTGACTGACAAGCTCAGCGTCTTAGCCACTGAGCCACCACGTCCCCTTAATAACTACCTACAGTACTTCAAAAGATTCTCCATGGAATTCTTAATGGAATAGAACTTTTGCAAGGGGCAACACAGGTTCTGTCTTAGATTCAGCTGTCTGGAGATCTGGAACAAGTGTTATTTAACCCTTTTTGCTGAGCATAGGAATGAGCTGTGTAATGAATAATATATTCGTCTGTTGAGCAGACCTCCATGACACTGAGAAGAGAAGATGAAACAAGAACTGCCACAGAACTCAGTCAGGTGATGAAACTACTAAAGAATTGGAAGTGAAGTAAAATCAAGCTGTTGGAAGACTGAGCAGGACATTAGAGACATGGAAAAAAGTTCCAGAAAGCAATGCAAGGAACCTAGCAATACCACATGTTTTAATTATTTGCTTAGATCCCCGCTGTGGTAATTCTGTGTTAAGCCTCCCTCACATCTGTTCACAGTATGTTTCTCCCCACACCCTCTCTCTTTGGATAGATGTGACTTTTCAATCAATAGCAATGGCTCAACTTTTTCCTCACCTTGACTGCTGTAATGGAAATGTGGATTGGAGTCTTTGGTTTTTTTTCCAGAAGGAGGCGATGGCATTAGGAGTAAACCAGGACGATGCAGAAGTAATAGGTGGCTCAGCAGACTGAAAGCATTGTGATTAACACCAGCTGTCTGCAATTACTGTAAGTTCGAATCTCACCAGGCTCAAGGTTGACTCAGCCTTCCATCCTTTCTAAGGTAGGTAAAATGAGGACCCAGTTTGTGGGGGCAATAAGCTGACTTTGTATAAATATACAAAAGTATGAAGGCTATTGCTTAACACATTGTAAGCCACCCTGAGTCTCCGGAGAAGGGCGGCATATAAATCAAATTAAAAAATAAAATACCCTGTGTGCAATGAGGTCATAATGCAAACATCCCTTACATACTTTCATCCTGAAGTCTGAAGCAAGTTCAAACACATTACAAATACCTAATGACATCATAGTGCATGCAATAATTTTTTTTTCCCCTTTTGACCTATATCACCTTGTGGCACCATTAATGTAGGAAGTAAAAAAAAATGACAGCTATAAACATGTAATCAAAGTTGCACCCGTTTTTAACCTGATGCATGTACAAGCGCCAGCCATTGGCTTGGTGGCTGCCATCTTGACATTGTCAATACCCTGCTATAGACCTCCATGCACAAATAAGTGTAAAGTCCCAATAGTGGGACAGGTCATGTCCTCATCAGCCACATGAATGCCACAATTGTGTATTTATTATTGCAACTGAACGATTGCAATAACTGAACTGAACTGACGATGCATCCACACAAGGATATGCGCTTCACAATAGCAGATGCTATTTGTGAAAAGGCGTGCTTTCGTATGAAATTGAAAGAATGGAACCAACATATCCTCTTGAATTACATACCTAGTATATGGAATTTGACAACTGGATAATATAAATGGATTTTCCATGGCCTTACAGGTAATCTTTCACTTGCGACCAGTCATTTGATTACCATTCAAAGTTACAACGGACTTCAAAAAAGCTAATTACAACCCATCTGTTGTAAATTATGACTGCTAAAGAACAATCCCCCCCCATCACATGATCACATTTTAGGTGTTTGGCAGCTAGCTCGCATTTACAACCAGTTGCAGCATCCCACAGTCATATGACCATAATTTATGACTTTTTTTAATGTTTTCCACAACGACTCATTGTAAAAATTGTTGTAAAATCGAGTCTGGTCACATGGTGTCCAGCTTAATGACTGCAATGATTAATGAGCAAAATTCCAGGGCCCAATCCTAGTTGTAAGTCAAGGACTATCTGTCCTATTACTAAAAGACTGATATTGCAACATTGGAAAGATAAATGTATGGCCCCATTTACTCAATGAATTGAGGAGTTGATTACACTTGCTACTTATGAGCAAATTGCCTTTACACATAGATTTTACTTGGATAAGTATAATGAAATATGGGACATGTTTATACAAAATACAGTAAGTTAAAAAAATATAATAGTTATATAAATATATTAGAATGTATTAGTATATATGTGTGTGTGTGTGTATGTATGTATGTATATATATATATATATATATATATATATATATATATATATATATATATATATATATACACACACACAAACATATACATACATGAGCATGTACACATACTTATACAATGTTTGTATTAGACAATTATATGTAAAATTGTAATTGTTGTAATAGCATATTCTATATTTAATGTTTATGTTGTATTATTTCATTTTTAAGCATCTACAGTATGCTTTTTATAATGCCTACTTCCATATTCATTTTACTTCTTTTTCTGTTATTATTTTAAAAGCAATAAAATAAGTAAATTAAAAAACTATTGCTTTAGCTTTGTAAGAACCCTGATTGGATATTACAATATATTCCGCTATTAACTGAGTAGGGCAAGGGCTGATTATATTATTTAGACTACCATCTTGTACACGTGTCCATCCTAATGTTCACAGTCAAAAGAGCACTGATCAGAGCCACACTCAGAAATATTAGTTGATAAACAAAGTGAAGTTTTGCTAGGAGACCAAAATGTGGTTTCACTCTACAGGCAAACATTGCCATTTTCTTTTGGTGGGGTAGCTAACATAGCAACTACTTAAATTAGATTAAGATCTTCCCCACCACCCAGTTAGAGAATGCTTTGCAGAGCCAAGGCTGTTTTCCATTGTTGAGATCTGGATCTCATTGTGATGCCCTAGAAGGAAAGATTTCCCTAGAGATAACAAGAAATAGTTTGCTTTCAAGTCTCTCCCATCTATTATGTTTTCCCCCATTTTTATTACTTTAATTTATTACCTAAAGAGTGTGTGGCTTCTTATGATCAGGAGAAAAAAAGGGAGGTGGGTTATAATTTTCTCCAAGAACAATTTCCAGGTGCCTTCCTTATGCAGAATATAAAAAATCACCCTTTTTTAATGAAGTCATTTCAAGATGGTGATAGTTATGAGAAAAATTAGAACTATTTCAAATAGAGGGTTCCACTACTCATTGAGTTAATGTGAGCTGTGTACATTCAACTTTATTTATAATTTATAACTATCAAAATACCCATGTTTCTCTTTAGGAATATACTAAATGTAAATTTACAATGATTTCAGAATTATTTTCCATATGTATCTGAATGAGACAACTTGTCGCAGCCAACTCGCTGCAGTCAACTTGTCACGTTACAACTTGCCGCAAGACAACTGAACAATTCAGTTTAATTATTTCAAATTATTTCAAATAAATGAAAAATTATTTTAATTTTTGTCATTCACATTTCATTCTGTCCCTCCTTTTCCATCCTTTCTTTAATGATTCTATTACATTATTTCCACTAATATTGGTCTAACTCTTGTCCATAGTGAGTTGTTCTGTGGTAAGTTGGCCATGGTCAGTTGGCCATGACAAATTGTTGTAGACCCATCTGAATGTGCTTCATACAAATATGCTGATGCCTTTAGGCAACTGCAGTTAGCAACAGTGATGGGGAAAAAATGATCATATCAGTCCAGGGCAAGCCCTGTTCTTATACAAATGCTTTCCAATGTCAGCCACAAGCACATAAGCCAAATAAGTCATGGATGAGAAGAATTAGATTAACACAGTTGGAAGGGATCTTGGAGGTCTTTTAGTCCAACCCCCTGCTTGGGCAGGAAACCCTGTACCATTTCAGACAAATGGTTATTGCCTCTTAAAAACTTCTAGAGTTGGAGCACCCACAACTCCTGGAGGCAAGTTGTTCCACTGATTAATTGTTCTAAGTGTCAGAATTTTTTTCCCTTAGTTCTAGGTTGATTCTCTCCTTGATTAGTTTCCATCCATTCCTTCTTGTCTTGCCTTCAAATGGTTTGGAAAATAGATTGACTGCCTCTTCCTCAAATATTGGAACACTTCTATATGTTACCTCTCGGCCCTTCTTGTCATTAGACTAAATATAACTAATTCCTGCAATCCTTCTTCATATGTTTTAGCCTCCAGTCCCCTAATCATCTTCATTTCTCTCCACTTTTTCTCAACTTCTTTTTATATTGTGGCTACCAAAATTGGATGCAATATTCCTAATGTGGTTTTACCAAGGCATTTTAAAGTGGTACTAACACTTCGCCTGATCTTCATCCTATCCCGTGGTGGGGCAGTGGTTAGAATGCAGTACTGCAGGCCACTTCTGCTGACTGCCGGGCTGCCTGCAATTTGGCAGTCTGAATCTCACCAGGCTCAAGGTTGACTCAGTCTTTCATCCTCCCAAGGTGGGTAAAATGAGGACCCAGCTTGTTGGGGGCAATATGCTGACCTGTAAACTGCTTAGAGAGGGCTATAAAGCACTGTGAAGGGGTATATAAGTCTAAATGCTATTGCTATCCCTCTGTTAATGCAGTCCGGGATTGCATTAGTTTTTTTGCAGCACCACACTTCTGGCTCATATTTAAGTGGTTGTCCACTAGACTCCTAGATCCCTCTCATATTTATTACTATTGAGCCAGGTACTACCTATTCTGTACCTATGCATTTGATTTTTCTTGTGTAAGTGTAAAACCTTACTTTTCTCACCATTGAATTTTTTGAAAGGAGACGGGCAATTTCAAATGGAAGGCTACTGTGTTGATTTGATTTGTGACAGAGAAATGGCCAGCACATTTCAGATATAGGAGAACCATTTAATTGTCTGATGACAACACTATTGAAAGAAGAGCCTCTAAAGTTTTCTGATATCAAAATTTTAGCCATTTGTTTATGAGGTGACCCACTTTCATACAGGTACAAAACTCTTCAGGTAACTCTGAGGAAGGAAGCTTAGTGAGGCAAACCACTGCTGTGTGCATTAATCTGCTATGGTGGTAGACACCCTATCTGACAACTTGCCTTCATTGTTTCATTTGCAGGAAAGGCCCAGCTTGGTTGAAGTCTGAAGAGGTGGGGAGGGGGAAGAATAATAAAAGATAGCTGAACTTATTTCTTCCATGCTTCAGCTCCTTCAGTCTGCTATCAATTACTACACAGTGTTAAAATAACTCTGCCAAATTCTGTTTTATCAATTCATCAGAAAGTTCTTCCCCAAATTGATTGATCTGGGCAAAATCATTCCAATGCACATCTTTAGAATACACCTGGAAGTCAATGATGTGTTCATAAACTTGGCATATTCCTAGTCCTAGCATTCAGATCTTGCGATTCACAATTGTTCTTCTGCCAGGTTGTCAAATACAGTTCTAAATTTTTGTATGACATTTTGATAGCTGTGCTCATGCCAGCTTTCTAAGCTACTTTAAGAAAATGTGGTGCAGATTGAGATAGTTTGGCAACAGTTTGCAAGATATTCAGTATGGATTGTGGGTCATCATGTCTTCCCAATGGATAATTCTCCTCCTGCTGTATCCTCCCATTGTCCTGTCCTAGGAAGCAAAGGCCAATCCTTTGTGTAGGTGGGTCTTCCTACAGACCTGACACTCTTATTCTCCTCTTTCTTTCTTTTCTTTCTTTCTTTCTTTCTTTCTTTCTTTCTTTCTTTCTTTCTTTCCTTCCTTCCTTCCTTCCTTCCTTCCTTCCTTCCTTCCTTCCTTCCTTCTCTCTCTCTCTCTCTCTCTCTCTCTCTCTCTCTCTCTCTCTCTCTTTCTCTTTCTTTTCCCATCTTTATTATTTTTATAAATAACCGAAGGTGGTGGAAACACACAATACTTCTCCCTCCTCCTATTTTCCCCAGAACAGCAATTCCACAAGGTGGGTTGGACTGAGAGAGAGAGTGACTGGCTCAAAGTCACCCAAACAGCTTTCATGCCTAAGGCAGACTGTTGAAACATAATTCCACAAACTGTGTGAGAAGCCATTCTTAGGAACAAATACTGAAAAATATGAGAAATAAATCTTTCAGTACCCTTTTCTTTTGAGGCCACTGATTGTAAAAAAAACCCTATTATAATCTAAAATTAGAGGAAGTTTCCTTTTCTTGATGGAGGGCTTTACCCTACTCAATATTAAAACAAATGTGCTTTGACAAAATATGTTTTCTTTCATGCTATTAATGTTGCTTTCATGTCATTCTCAGTCCATGAATGAGGCAGTTTTAAATAATCCTTACCAGAACTGAGCAGCAAGTCGCTGCTCAGCCTCAAAATGTGTAAAATCTTTAAAAGATAGTTATCCACAAGTTAAATGGGAAGTTAGGATCCTGCATGTCTTGAAACAGAACAAGTAGGAGCCGGCTAGAGATCAGCAGAGGAAAAAGGAAATGCCAAGCTCATATTATCTTCTGTTGATTCAAGGACAGATGGGTTCAACTCCCAATGGGTCCTTAAACCTCACTCATAAGGTCACTATAAATCCTAAACTGAAATTGGGCAAGAAAATCATCTTGCTTCCCACATCCCTAAAAGGATTTAAATTTCAGGGTAACAAAGCAGGAGAAGCTAAATTATCCTTAAAATTGTATTTAAAACCTTTTTTTCACTTCATACACAAGAAGAAATTTTATCCAGTGTTTTCATGCCTGTTGATCTAAAAGTTCCTAATAGCTAAAAAGCAGTTAACAAGCAATTTCAGAAAACGATTAGATAAGGAAGTATGTGAACCCTGTGTCCATAAAGGTGCTGACTGTAGTTTGACTGAAGATTATCTTGCAGTCTCCTCCTGAGGACCAACTGTCTGGAGCACTTGTGGGCAATCTCAAATCCTCTCCTTGTCCAGAGAGGAATTGTGAAGAGCCAATCCACTCGATGGCTCTTCATTCTGTTGTGGTTATTGACTCTGCTTTTAGCAGAGCTTTCTTTGGTTTACTATTTCTTCCCCAGAAGTCTCCAAACTAACTAATTAGTATCCTGGAACTGCAGGCATTGGCAATTAATATACAATGTCCTCAGTACTGCAAAACAGTCTGAGATTTTGGTGAATAAACTTTTAAAGAAAATTACAAAAGCAGCAATGCTAAACATAATTTATTAGCAGTTTGATATAATTAATGGAAGAAAAGGAAGAATGTGAATGACCATGAGAAGTGATAATACAACTTCTCTATGAAAATGTATTAAAAATAGGCTATTCTCCCAACAGAATGAACGGGAAGAGGTTTAAGGAAAGAGGATGCGAAAGCTGCTTGAAACAAAAATGAAAAACAAAAAAATGCTAACAGAGTGCCAGTAAAATGTGTGGAGTTATGTTAATTGGAGGTATGCAAAAGGATGGTTGATAGAATGAGGTAATAATAGAGGCTGGGGATGAAAAAAAATGCATATTAGAAGACTGCTATTAGAATAAATTTATATTAGAGGATGACAGAAAGATATTGCATAATGTATCTATAGAGAAAAATTAATAGAGTTAATTGAAGTGTTTAAAGGGAAAAAAGGGGAATGTATGAAGCTGTATATGATCTTATACACTTCTTATCCATAGAAGTGCAGTGTGTAAGGATAGAAGACTATGAATAGATATAGTGATTCAGCTGTATTTACCTATACTTCTTTTGCTTTTCTTCCCTTAATTTGTCTTACACCTTCTTTGCACATCTTCTATAACATTACTTATTCTGAAAGTTTAATGAGCAGATATTTGTATCTTCCAAGTAAAGGAAAAATATTAATTCTACTTTATAAGCTCATGCTATATTAATTACAGCAGAAAAGCTATCTATGGAGGGTTTTTTTCTTTTTAGATCTATTTTTTTTCCTGCTAATTAGATGGTGACATAATAATATTATTGCCCTCATTTTCTTTTAGTACTTCTTGCTTCCTTCCCAACTTTTCCTTTTCCCCAACAAAAAACAAAACAAAACAAAACAACAACAAAAAACAACAACACCACTATCATGGCTTTCTCCTTAGCAAACTGGTGGATTACACGTCTCCATTTATCTTGCTCTTCCTTCATTTGTTGACTTACCGAGATGAACACATTAATTAGCTTTATTACATTTGATAAATTGTTATGTATCAATCATGTTTTTCTTTCCTTTTCCCTTTTCTTCTCTTTAACTTGATGTGACACTGCTTGGGATAAAGGATCTCATTAATGTTATCGTCAAATGGAAAACCTCTGCAGCAGAGCAGAGCAAAATGATTAGACAGATTTCTTTCTTTCTTTCTTTTTCTTTTTTTTAAAACAGAATTGCAATTTTGTGATGACAAGGGCCCCTGGGGCAAATAAAACAACCACATTATCTTAAATGGAGTTGCAGGGTCTGTGCAAATGACCTCACTGCTGTATTTGCAGCTGTCCCGCTTCCCTTAATGACCACTTATCTGTTCCTCCCTGCTGGAGAGACGGAGCATCACTCTCTCTCCAAAGATGACAAGTTAAATGAATCAGTTTCCATTTTTTTCCTAATCTGGCTGCTGTGAACATAACTCAGGACCAATGGATAACGGAATTAGATAAATTCTGATACTGGCTTGATTTATGCTTCTTCCAGATGCCATGTTTCTTACCTCCAGCACAAGCTACTTAGCAATAAGTCACCCAGCATCCCCAGGTAAGCAAGCAAAATAATTCCCAATGCATACAAAACAGGTAACTGACCCCTAGTTATTGATCTGTGGCAGTTGTTATAGAAATCCCAACACAAAGCTCGCAGTCTGATGCACAGCATGCAATTAAAGAATTTGAAATTCAGTCCCCATAAAAAGAGAGAAAGAGAGAAAACATGCTTATACAGTAGTGGCCAAAATTCTGGAAACCTTTTGAGAAAAATGTATTTTTAAGTTTGATGGCTAATAACTTTTTTTTTTTTTTTTGGAGTTTCAGGATAATCAAATTCCACTGCTGGAATAGCCTGGGAATAGTCCAGACCTTGACCCAATTGAAAATCTATGGAGCTGACCAGTGGTGAAATCCAAATTTTTTTACTACCGGTTCTGTGGGCATGGCTTGGTGGGCATGGCTTGGCTTGGCTTAGTGGGCGTGGCTTTGTGGCGTAGCAGGGGAAGGATACTGCAAAATCTCAATTCCCACCCCACTCTAGGGGAAGGATATTGCAAAATCCCCATTCCCTCCCCACTCAGCCAGAGGTGGTATTTGCCGGTTCTCTGAACTACTCAAAATTTCCGCTATTGGTTCTTCAGAACTTGTCAGAACCTGCTGGATTTCACCCCTGGAGCCGATTAAAGAAGCTTGTTAGTTAGAAGCGACCCAGCAATAAAACCCAGTTAATAGAAGCAATCATTCAGTCTTGATTTCACATTATAACAGCTGCAGAACTAAAAGACTTGGTTCACTCCATGGGAAGACATTGTAAGGCTAAAGGTTACCCAACTAAGTATTAACTGACATGATAATTTTTGTATATCTCATTTTTTCTATGTACTTTAATTTTCTTCTTTATACTGTAACTGCTATTCTAATAGAAAATCCTTCATCAAAGTTATCACATTACATTCTTGATTAAATTATCTTTCCATTGATATATAATTTTATGGTACTACTCCAAAAACAGGTGGTGCTATTAGCTAGTTTTAGAAAATACTTTTACCAAAAGGTTTCCACAATTTTGGTCACTACTGTAAGTAAGACTGGAAGAAAGCATTTCTCTCTTACTCCTGTTCAAAGAGTGCTGTGTTGTTCTGTTAGGAGGGTTTCTTCTCAATCTGGCTGGATCAAAAACCCTCTCTTTATATGCAGTTTGGTGACTGCATGCAAGTTTTTTTTATGGGAAATGTTGAAGCAGACAGAGCAATGATGTAAAGCAAGTAGTGACATACAGTCAGGTCTAGAAATATTGGGACATCGACACAATTCTAACATCTTTAGCTCTATACACCACCACAATGGAGTTGGAATGAAACAAACACAATGTGTGTTAACTGCAGACTGTCAGTTTTAATTTGAGGGTATGTACATCCAACTCAGGTGAACGGTGTAGAACTTACAGCAGTTTGCATATGTGCCTCCCACTTGTTAAGGGACCAAAAGTAATGGGACAGAATAATAATCATAAATCAAACTTTCCCTTCTTAATACTTGGTTGCAAATCCTTTGCAGTCAATCACAGCCTGAAGTCTGGAATGCATAGACATCACCGGATGCTGGGTTTCATTCCTGGTGATGCTCTGCCAGGCCTCTACTGCAACTGTCTTCAGTTCCTGCTTGTTCTTGAGGCATTTTCCCTTCAGTTTTGTCTGCAGCAAGTGAAATGCATGCTCAATGGGATTCAGGTCAGGTGATTGACTTGGCCATTGCATAACATTCCACTTCTGTCCCTTCAAAAACTCTTTGGTTGCTTTTGCAGTATGCTTTGGGTCATTGTCCATCTGCACTGTGAAGCACCGTCCAATGAGTTCTGCAGCATTTGGCTGAATGTGAGCAGATAATATTGCCCGAAACACTTCAGAATTCATCCTGCTGCTTTTGTCAGCAGTCACATCATCAATAAATACAAGAGAACCAGTTCCATTGGCATCCATACATGCTCACGCCATGACACTACCACCACCATGCTTCACTGATGAGGTGGTATGCTTAGGATCATGAGCAATTCCTTTCCTTCTCCATACCCTTCTCTTCCTATCACTCTGGCACAAGTTGATCTTGGTCTCATCTGTCCATAGGATCTTGTTCCAGAACTGTGAAGGCTTTGTTAGATGTTGTTTGGCAAACTCTAATCTGGCCTTCCTGTTTTTGAGGCTCACCAATAGTTTACATCTTGTGGTGAACCCTCTGTATTCACTCTGGTGAAGTCTTCTCTTGATTGTTGACTTCGACACACATACACCTACCTCCTGGAGAGTGTTCTTGATCTGGCCAACTGTTGTGAAGGGTGTTTTCTTCACCAGGGAAAGAATTCTTCGGTCATCCACCACACTTGTTTTCCGTGGTCTCCCAGGTCTTTTGGTGTTGCTGAGCTCACCGGTGCATTCCTTCTTTTTGAGAATGTTTCAAACAGTTGTTTTGGCCACGCCTAATGTTCTTGCTATCTCTCTGATGGGTTTGTTTTGTTTCTTCAGCCTAATGATGGCTTGCTTCACTCATAGTGACAGCTCTTTGGATCTCATCTTGAGAGTTGACAGCAACAGATTTCAAATGCAAATAGCACACTTGAAATGAACTCTGGGCCTTTTATCTGCACATTGTAATTGAGGTAATGAGGGAATATCACACACCTGGCCATGGAACAGCTGAGAAGCCAATTGTCCCATTACTTTTGGTCCCTTAACAAGTGGGAGGCACATATACAAACTGCTGTAAGTCCTACACCGTTCACCTGAGTTGGATGTACCCTCAAATTAAAGCTGACAGTCTGCAGTTAACACACATTGTGTTTGTTTCATTCCAACTCCATTGGGTTGGTGTATAAAGCCAAAGATGTTAGAATTGTGTCGATGTCCCAATATTTCTGGACCTGACTGTATGCTCATCTAGCAACTTTGTGGGTAGGATGTCTTTGCATTAAATCTGTTGTATACAATTGTTGTTTAAGTTTCAGTTCTCAAAATGGTAGGACATGGCCAAGGGTGGGTTCCTTCATATTTTTACTACTGGTTCTCAATGGGAGTGCAAGCACTTCTGCACATGCGCAGATCACCCATGATGATGTCATGGCGGGTGGGTGGAGCCTCCTACCGGTTTTACTACTGGTTCTATAGAACCGGACCAAACCGGGAGCAACCCACCACTGGACATGCCGGCTATAATTCTATGATGTGGTCATATGGGGTCTGCAGGGGACTGGAAAAAAGAATCTGGTGATCCCATGCAGACACAGGCTGCCAGCTGCAAAGTCCTCTAACCACACAAATGTAAAATATTCTGCTTTATTTTAAAAGGAGCCTTATTTATTGGTGGTGTAGCCTTACTTCTTAAGAGTCATTGAAATGCAGCAATATTGGTTGCAAGTGGTGAAATCTCCATTCCCAACCCACTCTGGGGCCAGGCAGAGGTGGTATTTGCCAGTTCTCTGAACTGCTCAAAATTTCCTTACCAGTTCTCCAGAACCTGTCAGAACCTGCTGGATTTCACTCCTGAATAATAGCTTCCTTCTCTAACATTCAGTTCTTCAGGAAGCACACTGCTATGCCACTACTTTTGCTATTTTTAAGAAAAGGGTCTTACTAATACACTGCAAATTTACAATAGACACACCAGTACAACAACTACTCAGTATTTTCTTATCATTAGAAAAAAAAACCCATAACCAAGACTGTGCATCAAAGTTAACTCATTAAAAATAATAGGAAAAATATATTTGATCTACTTACAAGATTTATGCTATTTTACACCATCTTAGGCCTTATGTATCGCTCTTAAGCAATGAGACCATATTTTCCAGCATGGTTAAATTACGCCTGCCTGATGCATCTGAAATAAAAGAAGTATTCCCTATTATCAGCGAGTAAAATGAAAACAAAGATAGTGGCTGTGATGCTGTGACTGAAGTTGAGGAGCCTGGTGGCGCAGCAGACTAAAGCACTATTATTAACATCAAGTTGTCTGCAATTACTGTAAGTTCAAATCTCACCAGGCTTAAGGTTGACTCAGCCTTCCATCCTTTCTAAGGTAGGTAAAATGAGGACCCAGATTGTGGGGGCAATACGCTGACTTTGTATAAATATACAAAAGTATGAAGGCTATTGCTTAACACATTGTAAGCTGCCCTGAGTCTCCGGAGAAGGGCGGCATATAAATCAAATTAAAAAAAAAAAGTTCCACCAATTTTTTATGTGCATCTGAAGGGATGCTTACAAAAAAGCAGCCCTAGTGGCAAGTCCAAGTAAAGTCCTACAGCATTGTGTGTGTGTGTGTGTGTGTGTGTGTCAGAGGTGGTATTCAGCAGGTTCTGACCAGTTCTGAAGAACCAGTAGCGGAAATTTTGAGTAGTTCGGAGAACCGGTAAATACCATCTCTGACTGGCCCCGCCCCCATCTATTCTCTGCCTCCCGAGTCCCAGCTGATCGGGAGGAAATGGGGAATTTGCAGTAACCTTCCCCTGGAGTGGAGAGGGAATAGAGAATTTACAGTATCCTTCCACTGCCATATCCAAGCCATGCCATACCCACCAAGCCACGCCCACAGAACTGATAGTAAAAAAATTTGAATCCCACCACTGGTGTGTGTGTGAAAAACATGTACAAAAAGGGTAGGTATTTGATTGCATTGTCACCTCATACATTCTTCTTCCCCACTCCCCTCCCCCACTGCTGCTGGAAAGAGATATTCTGTAAAACATTTAATCAGGTCACATTTACCTCATTTTTTCTACTTCTTTACTCCTTTTGGACTGGGAAAAAGCAAAAACAAAATGCCACAATGTTACCATTGTCCTATCCCTTGGGCTAAAAGGAGAAAATGACAGAACATTTGTCAATTTCACCTGGTTAAAAAACACACATATTTCATTGTCTCACTGTTCCGTCAATGAACTTGGAAAAAAAAAAGAAAAAGAAAATAGCTCCACCATTTAACTATTTCATAAGTAAACTTGTTTAAAAATACAGTCTGGCTTCCATTGCTGCCCTTATTAAAAAAAAAATGGCGGACAATATATCAGGCTCATCTAACATCTTCACTCACTGCTATAGAAAAGAGACATTTTCAAAGTCTTGTGGAAGGACAACAGGATTGAAAGAGGAAGGCTGCTCCATAGCCCAGGTGTCACCTGGGTTCCATCATGCACTATTGTTTTATAGAGGAGACCCAGAGAATGTCTTGTTGGATTTTGTGGAAGGACAGAAATAGCCAGCACCTTAAATGTTATCCAGAAGCCTACTGGAACTATGTGAGCCTTTAAGCTGTAGTGAGGGAGCAGAGAGAGAAGAAGAACCTGAGGCATCTCTATTCCATGGAACACCTCTCTGATGTGAACAAAATATCAAATCAAGCATGTGACTATCATACATTGGCTCTGTGACCAAGAGAGATGGCCCCATAGTTTTCAAGGTTTCTATAAACTCTTGAACTGTTCCAGACAAACCAGTCCTGAAACAGATATTGAATTCCACCAATTCCACCATAAAGTGGCATCCCTAGCCAGAGGTCAAAAGAAGCAAAATGGCAGTCAAAACAGTGAAATTTAAACCCCACCCCTCTTTTACATGTATGAAACATCAACACATGGGTAAAAAAGTGATGGAGTTTTGATCATAATCTGCACCTGCCAATTCCCCTGTTTTGACTACTGCCTGGTGACACCATGGCCTAGATTCTCCAACAACTCCAAATCAGCCCTATCAGTTGAAACAGTTTCCATCAGTGGAAGCAGGTGATTTTATGAATCATAGCTGCATACCCCAACCTTTCTGCAACAGTATATGGAGCTAGAAGAAGCTGGACTCAAGTCAATTGCTATCAAGTTAGCTTTTCCATCCATCTGGTTTGGATCCTTTGATATGGGCAACTATTGGCTCCAGATTGAGGTGGGTTCTCAACTACCTAAAGTCCTGTTGGAAGAAAATTAGATTATTTTATTTATTTCATTTGATTTCTATAGCCACCCATATCACTTTTATGTAATTCTAGGCAGCTTCAGGCAGATTATAGCATAAAACTGTCTTGGTTGTCCTGATGGATAAACTTTACTGGGGACCAATAGGTTCACAGCCTCACTTTGCAATCTCATATAAATGCACTGAAAGGTCTTCAAAATATTTGGAGGCCATTGTCAACTAGACCCTTCTATTTGTGCAATATAATGTACCTAAAAGACTTTTGATCTACTCAAAGTCTGAAGGTAAGAAATGCAAATTGCAAGAGTTTGCATCCAAAATCAACCAGTGGATTAAGATTTGTGGCTGAGATTAGCCAACAACATCTAATAAGGAATTTTCACACGCAGTATTGAGCAAATTCTGATCCAAATCAGATTTCTGTTTTTCACTTTTTATGAGCATATCACAGTAACATAAGAGTTCTTCTGGCTGGCTTTTGCAAAGAACGTTTGTTGTCCAGGAAGCATGAATAGTTGTGGTTACATTACATGGCAACTGCAGGAGGTTAAAGGAATATTTTTTCACACGTACAGTAGTTATAGCTATCATAGCAGAACTGCAGTTCCAGTGTGTTGTGGGAAGAACTTGCAAATAGCATGTGAGTCTGTAAAATCATATGACACTATTCACTATATTCCCCACATCAAAAGCCACCATGGCAGTTACATAGTTCAACATACAATTGCTCAGACTATAGAGCAGAAACTCATGGCATACCACATTTAATACAAAACAAGTGGGGAAATATCATTTCAGTATGTAATTGAATTCTCTTTTGTACCGCAGAGGTCATATTTAGACATTGGTTTGACCTAATTTAAATAGATGAGAATGTTTGCTTTCATCTGTATGAAAGTTAAATTGGGGATCACTCATCAGCTTTGCCAATCAAGCATTCTACAGTTATGCTGGGTTTTCACTTTACACCCATTAGCAGCTTTGGAGTCCATATTAGCCTGCAATGGCTCTTATTAATCCTCATCTTTCAACATTTGAGACTATAGAATGTAGTGTGGATTGAACAATGTGGAAAACAAATCTTGCTTAAAGATCTAACTAAATTTTCAGCTCCATATTCTGCTAGAACAGGGGTGGACATCTATGGTCACCTTACGACCTGTGAACTTAAACTCCCAGAATCACTGGTTTAGGAATTCTGGGAACTGAAGTCCACAGGCCACCCCTATGCTAGAAGCTGACTGACATCATATAATTATATCTTAGTGTTGTTTTCTGTCAAGGATGAATTGAAAATTATGATACTGCATGTTAAATTACTAACCTAAGTTAGTAATTTGCATAAGTGTAATGTTTGAAGCCCAACATTATTTGGTGTCATCCTCTATCCCGTGGGTGTCAAACCTCTCGGTCCACAGGTCAGATGCGTCACACACAGGCCACACCCACCCCAGCTCTGTGAAGGAAAAAAAAAAGTCATGATATATGACAGCAACGTGACGCTGCAGGTTTGACCACTGTGCTCTATCCGTTGTTCCAAAATTGATATTTAGTTAATTGGCAGTTCCGTTGTTCCTTTGAACTATATTGTACAAGCATTGGTTACTCCTATGATAAACTACTATGTATTTATGTATTATTTTTCACTACAACCTCATGTATCAATGGACATGAAGTCATTCTTCTGCCTCATAAATGAAATATAATCATTTTAATGCCCAACAGGCTGGTCTTGCCTTACTTACGTATCAAGATGAACTGTTGGGTAAGTAGTGGAGCAGAGGCACCATCGGAGCTGCTGAGGTCTCAAGGCATTCAAGGTGCTTGGCAGCACATTTTTCAGAGTGGAAGTGGATCCTTCCTGGCAGCAGCCATGAATTTAATGATTAAAAAAAAATGCCAGTGAGCTGCACAAGGCTGAAGGGTGGTCCACATGTTGTACAAATCTGTTCTACAGGGTGCAAAGGATTATTGCTCTACCTCAACATTTTGCCTTTATCCAGGCCTCAATCTGATTCAAGGTGGCTACTCAACTTGGAAAATCAATCCTTCTACTCTGACACCTTAATTTGAAGTATTAGAACAAGCAATTTCAATTGAGTCAGGCACCTTGCTCTTAGCTGCCATCGAAAAGAAGATCTGAGTTAATCTGGACCACTGGTTTGGAAGAAGTGATTGAAACTGCATAAAATCCAAGTGTCCCCTCAAAGCTCTAAAGAAATTGCTTATCAAATTTGGCAACTTTGAGATTTATGGACTTCAATTCCCAGAATTCCCCAACCAGCATGCTCCCTGGCAATTCTGGGAATTGAAGTATACACATCTTAAATCCCCAAGTCTGCAAAACACAGGTCTAAAGAGAGATTTTCCTCCCCCTCCCCTCCCCCTCCCCACCTTATTTATATTTTTTTGCCTGGGCAGGTGCATTCATTTCCAGATCAAAACCACTTCCTGTTTCATTTTTTAAAGAATGCCCTTGGGCCCCATTTAGGCCACTGAACACTTTTTAAAATAACAGTAAAGGCAGGGGCTAGTATTTTGCTTGGTTATTTCTTGAATTATAATATTAATTTGTTAAAGGCAAGGCACAGCTCCCAGCAAATTCCAAAAGAGATTAGTGGTCCCAACCTCAAACTGTTCAAGGCTTTGAAAATTAAGGCCAATGTCAGTCTGGAACCCTGGAAAACAGTGGGTCACCTGTGCTGACCTTTCTTTTTAGGGGAATGATATGAGAATCCTAAGACCAGGTCTCTTTGTTAGAATTCCAGAAGAATCTCATTAACAACGGGGAAAACATGCAATAAAGTCCACTAGACAACATGTAATTAATTCCTTCAATCTGAGGTAGATCCCTAATTTGTTGAAGGCTTTGTTTACCAAGCAAAGGCAGTGAGATATCCATAGTTTACAACAAGATCTGCTTCCAGAATGGTGTGATGCCTCACTGATTTTACACAGTAGAATTAGGAGTTGGATCAAGTAAAAAACACATCCCATGTTCTTAAATGGATGGAGACTCGGGTCCAAATCTGGAATGCAGTGTTGTACCTCATTTCCATATCTAATTAATATGCAAATGCTCTTCAGTTTGTGCCCTCATTTGCACTGTGTAAACAACTTCAAATGGGTGCTTTCTCTTTTTGCTAAAACAATGCCCCTTGAAACCCAAAGAAAAATTAATAGCAGGTAAGAGATTAAGTTTAATGAAGCATAGATAAAGCGGTCATTTAGTATAAATTGTGAGGGCTTCTCTAATCTTATTCAGTTCCTCAAAGATATATCAATTTGTTTTGTCACTAAAAATTGGATTCTCTCCCACGCCTTCAAAGCGTTCAGATCCTTATAAATTAACAGGGAGAATATATTTCATTGTTCTTCACCAGATGAATAGAAATAGGATGAAAGAACATGTGAAATCATCAAGATTGTAGAGCCAGTTTTTTTAAATGAGAAATTGCTTAACAGCACACTTGAATGCTTGCCCAATTAGGAGGGTTTCAATGAATGTAATTCATGTTTACTTATATGTGAGTAAACTGAATTCAGTGGCTCTTACTCCCAGATAAATAGATTTATTGTAATTGCATGCATGGAATTTTTGTTTTGATTTGAATTTTGTTTGGGTAATAATTTTATGAAGTACCGGTAGGCCATTTCTCTGGATGAGATATGGGAGAATGAGTTTTTAGAAAATTTGCAAACATTGGCCTGGTATTTTGAATTACTCATAGGCTATTAATTTTGTTAATATTCTTGGCTACATGCAGTTGAGACTGATTTAGATTTATTCTGAATTAGATTTGGTCTAAAGATAACTTTTACTTCTAGAATATAACCTGGGATACAAATGGAACAACACAAAGTTTACACACACCTAGGATTACCAGACATCTGACAAAAAGAAAATATGTCCTGTTTTTGGTCTTCATGTCTTCCATCTGGCAGGCATAGACTTAAGGGTTTTTTTTTTTTAGGTTTTTTTCTTGTTTTCACAATTGTAATCATTCAAATGTTCATGTATTGTGACTTTATAAATTGGTTTCATCTGTGGATTTCTTCTCCCTCTCAACCCAGGTTTCCACGATTATTGCCTGATTCCAGCAATCAGTTTCAGTCCAGCATCCTGAACTCTACGATCATTCCAGTCCAGAGGTGTCAAACACGGATATGGCCCATGGGGCTGTCCTGAAAAATGTAAGGGGCTGGCCCACATGGCTTTGGCCCAGTCTACCCATTGCGAAGAGGAAACATTGGGCCAGTGTGGCTTTGGCCCGGTCTACCCAATGTGAAGAGGAAACATGCCAGCAGTTTGGAGAGTGGTGTCAAGCTGGCCACACCCATCCAGTCATCCATGCCCATCCAGTCAGCCACACCCAGTGAGTGGTGTCAAGATGGCCATGCCCACCCAGTTGGCACAGCCACCCAGTTGGCCACACCCACCTGGCCTCCTGAGGTCAACCACAGCCTGATGCAGCCCTCAATGAAATTGAGTTTGATATCCCTGTAGATCCCATGACTCATCATATTTTTACAGTGAAATTTGAAGAGCACGTTGTCGATTCTATACTATCACTCGAGCATGTTCTTGAAAATAAAGATTTGCTGAAAAAAATACAGCAATTGAAACAAACAATCTTTCTGATGTTGAAAAGGTAATTTCATATACATGTAGGCCCAAGTATATTTCTTTTGCAGTTTATTTATTAACATTTTTGTTGTGAATCCAAGAAAACTAAACAGTGTGCTCTTTTTCCCCCTGTCCACCAATTTGACCTCCTTTCCAATTATCCATGTTCTCCTTTGGCTGTTCAGATATATGATAGCCTTATATTCACCAAACATATAGTCTAGATGCTAAATATAATCCCAGATCCCCTTCTTCATGCACACCAAAGCCATAAAATGGGCTTAATTTTTAATTTGCTTTACATTTTTTATACATGAATCAATTAGTTCAACATTCCTAGGCCCAGACCTCTAGACTCACTGCTTATCAGCTATTAATATACTTAAAGCACAATACAACTGCCCAACATCAATCCACTTATCCCACTTTCTGATGCTTTGCCTTCTGAGAAAATTGCAAAGTACAGTCCTCCAAGAGATAATCTCACCACTTTTCTGTACAGATTTTTCAAGCATGGAGTGAGGTAGAACAAAGCAAGCATGAGCCTGAGATCCAGCTTGCACATTCACAGGCAACAGAATAAAGCTTTCTTTAGTTTTCCCATCTTTATACAGTGAAGTTTGTTTATTTATACAAGTTTCAGCATATTTTGCTCCACGGAACATAATTACACTTGCATGTTTAAAATTACATAGTTCCTTCCTCCCTCCCTCCCTCCTATAGCTTATTTTAGAAAATGTTTTATGTATTTTGTTCAAGGAATACAACTTTGTAAAATCCTTTGTGTTAACTGGGCCATTAAATTAAAATTATAAACACAATAATTTGTCATATGCTGCTTATAATTGCACAGGTTTTTTTTTAACATCACCATGGTATAAGAACCAAATGAATAGCCCAACCCACTTGTTGGAGAAAGCTTAAGCCTTTTAGTCTTTCTTCTTTTATGCTTCCCTTCTTTTATTTCCTTTTCAGTCTCTCTCTTCTCCCTTTCTCTCTCCCTCCCTCCCTCCCTCCCTCTCTCTCTCTCTCTCTCTCTCCCTTTCTTTTTTTGTTCCTGTAACATTCTGTTTCTTTTACGAGCTAACAAGTTTGATGTGGGCCTGTGTCTCCTTCCCTTCCAGGCTTGCAGCTGTTTTGGCAACAGAAGAAAAAAAATCTCCATAACAAATCAAATAAAAGCCCATTCTATAAAGAGGAATTGAAAACAGCAGGCCTCAAAGTGGTCTGCACATGAGATGCCTTGTTCTGGCTTTCAACGCAACTCAAATCAAAAACGCATTATCATAATCTGAAACAGCTCACTGCTAACACAAGACAGATGGTGGGTAATAACCCATGCATCATTAATAAATAAATTCCAGCATTAAAGGCTTTACCAAATATGACAACATTATCTGGGCAAAATGACTGGCCCACTCCCACCCCAACATCATTTTGCTACGTTGTGGGTCTCCTCCATCCTCCCATGTCTTTCTTTTCTTCTTCTTAAGTCTGTGTGCTTTGAAGGAAGCTAATAAGGCTCTTCCCCCCACTCCCCACCCCTTTAACCAGATGAAAACCATCTCAGTATATAAGACAGTTTTGAAGCTCCAGAAGGGAAAAATAAGATTGCTGCCAAACTGTAATAGGTCCCATGCACTTCCTTTGGATCAGCAAATGGCAAAATATTACACTGCCCTTCAATGCTTCTCTCTGGTACTTTGCTGTTGTCATTTTCAGCTTCATATTTCAAATAACAGTTTGGGCATCATGGTGGCCACAAACCTGAAAGAGAAAAATAGAATTTCTTAGCTTTTCTTCAGGAGTTTCTGCCCTCTATTGTATCGTTGCCTATGTAACTTGCCCACAATGTTAACTTCATATCTTTGCTCTAATCCCAAGAATCATAGAGCAAGTTGCAGTTACCAGAGGGATTCGATCTTGCATTAAAAAAAACAAAAACCTTCCATGCCCCATTACAAACTCCTTTAAGAGACAGAAGTGTTACAAATAAAGTTTAAAGTTCATCAGGTTTCATAATAAGAAAAAGAAAAGAGAAGCAACTTCCATACTACCCAAGAAATCCCAGAGAAAGGAGTTGAATCTAGTTCTTCTGGAGTTTCAAAACACAGTGAACCTGCAGGAGCCAATCACTCTTCCATTCAGTGGGTTAATAGGAGGGTGAAAAGAATGGTGTTCAATCAGTGCCTTGTTCTTCATCTTCATTTTTATTTCATGTTGGGTGCATTTGTCTGGGGATTTGCAAAAACTAAGAGTGGTTGCCATAAGAAAGAACTGCATAGCTGCCCAAGCTCAATAGCCATTATTCTGGTGAAATGATAGCATCTTAGCCTGATTATTTTGGCAGTTTAACTTCTATAAAGAAGGGAGGGGATGATCATGTGACCAGGAATCAGAGAACAAGAGTTTTTACCTATGGGAAACTTTCAGATGGAAAGTTCATTTTGGTGTGGTTTCAGAGGCACTATACTGGATCTTGAAATTGATCATCTCACTTGCTAAAATCAGACAACATCATAAGATCACACAAGGCAGATCCACACTTCCCACTTGCCCCAATGCCAGCATGTCCCACCAATAATTTTTCAAGAGCAGGGATGCACAACAACCCCCTACCCACCCAAAGCCAACAGGGCAAAGAAGCTTTGCTGTATCTTTCCGGAAACAACACCTCTCCTTTATTCATTGGATAGTGGTAGGCATGGACATTCTCTCCTGAGTTTCTAGGTTGTCTGAACCATCTTGAAGGGATGAATTGGCTTTGTTTGTCTGGTTAACCCCTCCCCCTCTCCTTCCCTCCTTTTTGTAATTATAGAAATAGCTCAAAATGTTGTGAAATGTAAAGTATTTTTGTAAGCTATTGTACCAAAGAAAGTCATTACTTGTTGCATTTTTCTCTTTTTCTAATTTATGTGTCATCTATATTTTTATGTTTTAATGAAACTTAATAAAAAATTACTATACAAAAAGGTACAGTCCTTGGCTATTAAAATAGTTTGTTCCTGTTATAACTTTTTAGTGCAGCCAGACCAAAAGTTATCCTCAACCCCCCTCCCCCCACAAATGTCTTCTTTGCATTCCTTCTTTTCTTTTTCATATATCCTCTCTTCATACAATGAGGTATCTGACTGACCTTGGCTCATCAAGAAAAGCCATGCGGGATCAGACTGACTACTGCCAAGGTAGAAAGAAAGCAACATGGCCATCTGCCAAGAAAGCTACATGGACATTTCTGTGAAAGAACCAGGAATAGACTTTGATTGACAGAAAACTCTACATCTCAAAGGCAGGTATTATTTCGTTTGTGTGTTAGGGATGCATTTTTGTTTTCTGTACTCAAAGTAGCTTTATATTATTTTGCTAATCCTGAAGTGGATTTTCTATTCATAGTAGATGATGGCATATAGAAATTTTAGAAACACAGCCATAAAATATAGAATTTGCCCAAAGCATATTTTGTCATTTAAAGATGCTACTGTGACTGTTTCTTTCACAAAACAATCCTTAGCTATTTGTAAAGGCCCATTATTCCAGATTTATGCATTCTCTTAATACACGGCCCTTCCTTTTTCATGAGTTTAGAAACTTCTGTGGGCTCTTGACAGAAAATGATTGACTTATAGTTGGATACGAAATAAACTTGTGCTCACCAAAGTCGATTTTTATGGATACAATGGAGATAGATCTCTTCATCGGATGGTTTGCTTTTCTCCCTTAGCCCTTTCTTGCAATGAAGAATTAATATTGGGAGGTGGAAAAATCTAAATTGAGTCTTTTATTATCCAATGTGAGCAGTGGGAAAAATCCAGTCAGTCCAACTTGTTGGATCTGGATCAAATTTCCTTTCTATGCTTTTTTATACAGAGATTATTCTTCCTGCTAGAAAAGGCCTGGCTGTTCTGAGCACCACCAGCTGTGTTCCCTGCATGCCTCAAGTCTAAAAAAGCTTGTCAAGGAGGCAGAAAAAGAGTGGGCTGGAGCTGACACTGAACCTTTTCAAGTCATTCTCATTCTGTGAAGATTTAAAGGACATTGAAGACGTTATGTAATGGATTTGCAAAGCATGAGCCGAGTCACTGCACTCTGATCAGTGTGTGCAACAAGGATCAGTGATCTTGGCATCCATCATCTGTTTGTTTCTGGGAGCAACCAGAGAGGGAAGACTTGGACTATGAAGGCCAGAATTATTGTTAAAAGGGAAGTCGCTGCTTGGTTAACCCTGTAGAACCACATGGACAGAAAGGCTTCCTCCAGAAAGAGTTTAGAGATGACATGCTACTTCGCTCCATTTAAAACAAGTGGACGATGTTTGAATAGCAACTAATAGTTCTTACTTGAGACTCCTGTAGTTCCTGCATTCTCAAAACTCTTGCTTGTTTCCAGGGCATAATGCGCCTTAAAAGAGAGCTGAGGCTTTACTCATGCACTCATCACTACCAACTTGACATTTTTTGACACATGCCACAGCCCTGGTCTTGATGCGCCTGATTGTTCCTCATACAATAAGAGAAAAGTATAGAATGAGACAGAATCAGAGGAACGAATGTGATGTACTCTTTAGATCAGTGTTCCTCAATCTTGGCCACTTTAAGATGGGTGGACTTCAACTTCCAGAAATTCCCCAGCCAGCCATTTCTTTTTAGATCAATAAACTTCATCTCTCCGGAATCATCAGATGGTCTTCTGATACAGGTGACCTTTGACTTACAACTACAGTTGGAATCAGAATTTCCATTGCTAAGGAAGGCAGTTGTTAAATGAGTCATGCTAGATTATGTGACCTTTTTTGCCACAGTTATGAAGCGAATAACTGAAGTTGTTAAATAAATCGCATGATTGTTTAGCAAATCTGGCTTCCCCCACTGACTTAGCTTATTGAAGCTGGCTGGAAAGGTTGTAAATGGTGATTATTGAGTTGTTAACCAGTTAACCTATTGAAAACTATGTGGCAGCAAAGAATTTGGGTTTCCTCTTTCTAGAGATTAGATGGACTCGGTCCCTGCTGGCCTTCCATAAGGCCTTGAAGACCTGGCTCTGTGCCTAAACCTGGGGTCCCAGCTGTGGGATGGAGCCCATTGCTTGGTTATGCAGAGTGATTGTAACTTTGTATTTTTTTCCCCCTGACTGCTACGATTTTTATATTGTTTGTATTTGTTTGCATTATTTTTAATATTGCTAGCTGCCCAGAGTTATGTATGAGACCTGAGAGGCCATATATATCCATAAATAAATAAATAAATACAGGAGGCAAGGATTTCAAAAGCATCAGTCAGAAGGGAGGGAATTCCTGACAGAAGAAACTATGGAATCACAAGAGTCCCTTCTTTCAATGAAATGCATTAAGGTAGATAGGCAATTTCAGGGCTTTAGAATTTCCTGTTTAAGATTTCCTTTAAAATTTATTCTCTCTGCGTACAGTAGTTTTACTTAGTGCTATTTTCCATTCTGTGGGCTGTAATGGATGTATTTTTACTTAATGCCTAGGTTTGCATATCACAAAATACTATAATGTGTTTTTATGTAGTGTGGAGTATGATGCCAAAAGTTGTGGTTTGTAAATCACGGTTTATGGCTTTGTGTGTTTGATGAACCCAGCAATTATGATTTATTCAATCAATAATGGTAAAGGAAATCATAGCTTAGTGTGATATCCAAACCCAAAGTCTAGGAGAAACTGCCAACTTGGGTACCACTTTATAATTATACTATTTACCCACTACTTCCTTGTGTATATTTATAACCAATAAGGGTATTTCACTCAATGGCTTGAGTAATCTGTACTTTGCAAATTCCAGTCTGTAGTCGTCAAAATCTAGAGTTGCCAAACTGAAGTTCGGACTTCCTAAACACTTCCATTCAATCCTTGGCTCGACAGAGTAGGAAAATATGCTTTTAAACATTGAGCTAGAGAGAAAAAGCTTAAAAACAAGTATTTTGCAAGGAAATAAATTAAGAAAACATGTAATACAGTTTTATGTGGATTTCTTTTTTTCTTTAAACCTGGATTCCTGGGGAACAGGAATGGAATGGGTTTTCTGAGTCAACATAAACATAACCAACCCAGCCTAGAAAGTGATTGATTTGCACTTTCCTTCTTTATTTTCTTCTTCTTCTTTTTTTTTTTCCAAAGCTTCCAGATCTCTCCATATGCAAAACCAAAGGCTGCTGGGGGTCTGGCAGCTTTCCAGCTGGATGGAATTTGTTGATCCCGGTTTGGCGAGACTTTACACATGTGCAAATGATTGGGCAAGTGGAAGACTTTATTTTCTTTGATGAACAGCATCTGCCTGGCGTGGCATCTGCTTTTTACAAGGGTGGGTGGGTGCGTACTACATTGCATGTGATGTTGGTGGTTTGCAAGAATAAACCAATGTTGTATTCTAAATCTTGGCTTCCACATTGTTTATCTGGATTTGGTCCATCAATAATAGCAACCTCTGGGGTTGTATCCTGGCCACTGGACCTTGGGATAAAACTCCTAACCTCTCCCCAAAACAAGTTAGTCTCTCACAGCAGCAGCAGTGCTGATGTTCCAGCTGCGGCATGAGACAACAGCAGAACTCAGGTTTTTTTCCATTTCCCCTGGTGAGTGTGTTGATTTTGAGTGCCAAGTGGGGAAAAATATACACTGCATTTTGGAATGGAAGCCCTTATTTTTGGGAGACGCGCTTGATTTTTAAATCCAGCATGTTCCAGAATATTTGAAGGACCACAGAGAGAAATGAGAGTTTTTGTGGAAACAGTTGGTGAGTTCAGATGTAAAAATATTACATCTTTATTTTTTGAACTTTTCTCCCCATCCGAAATGACTGAAGTACCTCCAAATATGAATTGAGGGGTGGGTTTGTATAACACTTTTGGTTCAACCCAAAAACTGGATTTTCTTTCATTTTGACTATATATTTCCTAATGAAATTGGGTTGGTGTATTGAAGCAACAAATTCATCCTAAATAAATATCCCAATATGTGCACAATAAGCAGGAAAAGAGGAAAATCAAAATGAAACCTATGTGGATTGTCTTGATCCTTGACCTTTCTTCTGCAAAACTGAATTTGTGATTCAGCTGGTAAGTGGATGAAGTCTTCAGTGAGCTGGAGGGCTTTATGAATCTTCAGGCTTTTAAACAAAGAATCTCATGCAGACACTTTGGCAACAGAGTCCAAAAACATTTATGGGACATGAAATGGAATATAGCCCATTCATACAGGCACACAATACTATCTCAAAAAAGCCAGCCCTAGACAGCTTATTTGGTTTGCCTTGCTTGTCATGTAAAACAATATTTTTAAGAATGTCTTCTTGAGCTCTTCCACGAAATATCTAATTCCCCTCGGAAAGATTTTTAACCTGATAAAATAAAATTTGGAAGTATGACTACTTTTTGTTGCTTTTTATATTTTTTTAAAAAAATTAAAATAGAACAAATAGAACCAAAATAATCTCTTTGGGAAGTGATGGTGTTGACGATGATTTTGGAAGAAAATAATCTATTAGGTGAGATGTTTAAAATTTGGAGGCCTTTAAAAATATTATTTAATTATCCTCCTTCCTTCCTTCCTTCCTTCCTTCCTTCCTTCCTTCCTTCCTTCCTTCCTTCCTTCTTTCCTTCCTTCCTTCCTCCCTCCTTCCTTTTCTTCTCTGACAGCATATCAGAGAAGATATGATAAACAGCTAAGAACATCGCCTTACTAACAACGATGCTTGGTGAAACAAATTGCATAATTACAGTTGATCCCTCCTCTATGGCTAGAAAAAAACTGTATCACTGTAAAATGTAAAGTTCTCAGAGGAAGCCCATTAGTTGATTGTCTAGCCAAGCAATGACAGCTGACTTACACATATTTTTTTTTTTAGAAGACCTGATAGAACTAAGCTTGATTCAGAGCACATGTTTCAGACAGTAAAGGAGGCTGCTGAAAAAGGAGTTTTGCCATGGAAATCTGTTCTTTAACTTACATGTAACCCTTGCCCTTAATAAATTATGATGGCTGAATACCAATTCATAGCCTCACTCATAACTGAACATATCCATACTTGGGAAATATGGGACGATTGTACTTTGTACTTCGCCTATTGTTTTGTGAAGCATGCTTGTTTGTTTTCTTGGAAGTATACTCAGAATGCCAGGGGTTTGTTTTCTTGGAAGTATACTTCACAAAGCCAGGGGTGAAATCTACTTACCTTCCTTACCGGTTCGGAAGCGCACGTGCCACGCACACATTACTTCCTGGTTAAAAGTGGGAAGTAATGACACCCGAGTGGGTGGGTGGAGCTTTGCTCCGCCATCATTACCGGATCGCCAAACCACTGGCTAAGATCGCTATCAGATCGGGCGATCCGGTCCAATTCGGGAGCATTTCACCCCTGGGTAAAGCTTAATAATGGTATCAAGCTTTGCCATACATTACGATATCAATTAATTAAAAAGGAACTAATTATTCCTGTAATAGCTACAATGTATGTTTTGACTTAAGGAAATAGAAAAATTAGAGATATTAAGATATTTAATAAAACCAAACATCCATAGTGATTTAAATTAGAGTAACTAACTTTCATAGTAGAATATTTATCTTAAAAGAGAAGGACTATAAATTGAATACAATGCTACAAAATTACAAAACAAAAATTTGCTCAGCACCCAGTTTCTTCACTTCTAGGCTTGCTAAGACCAGTAATAACTAACTCTGCTGATTCCACACTAAAATGTGTGCATGTGATACACTTATACACGTGTATGGGCAGGGCCGGATTTAGATGAAAAGAGGCCCTAGGCTATTCCACTTATTAGGCCCTTTCACCTATAGTGAAAGTGTAATTTTAATTTTGCTAACAATTTGAATGTAGGCCCCTCTTCATCTTGAGGCCCTAGGCTGAAGCCTAGTTAGCCTATAGGAAAATCCGGCCCTGTGTATGGGTGTATGGATACATATTTACATTATAGAATTCAAAACCAGGGAAGATCAAAAGATAAAATAATGTATAGTGATGGAGTAACTGCAGAAGAAACTTATTACGTGATAAGCTATTCAAACCTCCATCGCTTTTCTTACCAACCACTTTCACATAGAAGAATACGCTTTAAGCACATATGCCTTCTCTTCCTTCCTCCCCTTAGCAACAGAAAAATTAAAAGGGTTGGAAGAAAAACTGTGGGTGACTGCAATGGGTAGTGAAAGAGAAACAACGTTGGATGCTGAAAAGTGGCGAGAGAGGGAACGGGATAAAGAAGGATAAGAAAGAAAAGAGAAGTCCTAACATCAGACAAATGACCCTTCACATGCAGTGGCTGATATTTTATCACCACCCTTTCTGTCCTAGGTGTTGGTTACCACCTTTAAAGTGCTCCATGGCTTAGGACCTGGTTACTTACAAGACTGCATTCTGCCACTGTTTTCCTCCCACCGACCTACACGCTCCCACAGAGAGGGTCTCCTCAGGGTGCCGTCAGCCAAACAATGTCAAGTGGTGACCCCCAGGGGGAGAGCCTTCTCTGTGGGGGCTCCTGCCCTATGAAATGAATTGCCCCTGGACATACGAAGGATCCCGACCTCCACACCTTCCGTCCTGCTCTGAAGACCCTATTATTTCAGCAAGCTGGTCTGACAGGATAAATGATTTTAAATTGGGTTTTAAAAGTGGTTTAAAATAGCTTTAATTGGAAGTTTTAATTTTGGCCAAAGATTGAATTGTTTTAATATGTTTTTTAAATTTTGTCTTGTATGTTGTTTTATCATGGCTGTTCACCGCCCTGAGTCCTTCGGGAGAAGGGCGGTATACAAATATAATAAAAACTAAAACTAAAACTATGGAACTATAGCTTCCATCGTAACTCCCACAATTTGAGGTTTATGCTACATTTTAAAAAGATTGTTCCTTCTCACGATGGCAAAGGAAACGATGCTGCCAAGTTTTAGCAACCACAATCCATTCAGAAGTTTCTAGCAGCTGCAAAATAGGAATCAGAGGGCCCCATGTGGCCCTGGAGGCTGCAGATTACTAGCCCCAATATCAATGATTGGCTTGTGCATCAGGTGACATTGCAGAAATTAAACTCTGCTAACATGCAGGGAAGACTTTAAACCAAACCCAACTCAAATCCCTAAAGATGGTACGTGAGGCGCTAGCCTAATAGGCTGGGGTTTTGTTAGTATTGTGCAGACAACTAATTAACATACCCAGTGAAAATCTTACCCCTCGGTAAACCCTTGGTCTTTCTGTTGTGCTAAAGACAGAAAGCACAGTTGGCTCCCAAATGAAATATAAAATGAGAAGAGTACTTGAATTAATTATTGAAGAGTTCCACAACAATAAAAAGCTGAAGGCGGAAGAGTCCTACTGTTCCATCTAAACAATATAGTTGACTGATGCAGGACCCAGAGAATTAGAATGTTGAAGAAATCAATCAGACCAGTGAAGGGATAAAAAACAGTGTGAGACTAGGAAAATCTAATTAGATTTTTTAAAAATCACAGCAAACTTCAAAAATAAGCTGTGTGAGCATGGGCTTCCGGCTGTTACACAATATCCAGGAGTTAACAGAAATGTCAGACAACCTCATTTGGAATTTGGCAGGAAGATAACCTTTGGCTATTGCCAGCTAGCGATATCTCCTAGGAAGTGGGGTACTTGGGGTCCAACTTGTTCAGTCTAAGTGGCACAGGCGTGGCATTGGATGTCTCCTCTAACAGGCCTTGGGCAGAATGCTGGTCAGGAAACCTATTAAGAAATCTTTCTATATAAATTGCAACCTGAAAAACAAAGGGCAAAAGAACCATGGTGGTGCAGAAGTTAGGATGCAGTATTGCAGGCTAATTTTGCCAACTGCCAACAGTTCGATTCTCACTGGCTCAAGGTTGACTCAGCCTTCCATTCTTCCGAGGGTGGTAAAATGAGGGCCCAGATTGTTCGGGGCAATATGCTGACTCTGTAAACCACTTAGAGAGGGCTGTAAAGCACTATGAATTGGTATATAAATCTAAGTGCTATTGCTTGTGAAAATTGTCACTGGCATCATAGGCAGACATTGGGGGAATATTGAAGCCCATGTCCCCTTCTCTTCCCAAATGCAAGCTGGTTCATGAGGCTGGGTAATTGTTTACATCAGTGGTTCCCAACCTGTAGTCTGCAGACCCCTGGCAGGCTGTGGCAGGGGTCTGCCAGGCTGTGATGTCAAATGAACGAAACAAATCCTTCTAAAGGATGGTTTGGCAAAGTTTTGTACCATGGTGTTACTCCTAGCCATTTTGAAATTTACACATCAATAATTGTGTTTCTTCTCCTTGCAGCTGCATCACATGAAGGTCACCTGGTCCTCACTTATTTTCTTTGTATTTTCTCCTCATTTCTAGAGCTAATTTTTCTTGCTATTTGTCCATGTACTCTGGACAAGATTGAATTTCACTTGGCATTAAACAATCCCTAC
Organism: Arizona elegans; assembly: GCA_022577455.1. Taxonomy (NCBI): domain Eukaryota; kingdom Metazoa; phylum Chordata; class Lepidosauria; order Squamata; family Colubridae; genus Arizona; species Arizona elegans. The sequence goes on along the minus strand of JAKOOJ010000008.1, from coordinate 32,349,116 downwards.
TCTACTTGTTAGCATACCTTATCAGATACTCACCTTTCCATCACCAATTGTTTTATTGGTATTGACACATGATTCCTACGATTATGCTTGTTGACAGATACAAATTTCACATTACAAGTGTTTATTCAACAGATTTAATAACAATGGTGTTTGGTTCAAAAATGTGAGAATGGGAGTTGGTATTTCTTTGAGAAGGAGAGTCACCTGATACATGTGTCCTGAACAGGAATAACAGTAAACATTATATGATAATCTACAGGCTAAACTTAGTTTGTTCATGGGCAGACTCAAATGTTTTGAGCACTAACATTGTATATTTAAATGTTTTCTTATCCATCCCTTTTAGGCTGCATGACTACAACCACTCTACTGTTCTCAGAATACAATATTCACCATAAATTCCAAAACCAAATCTATAAAATTAATAGTCTCTTGTCCCCATCAAGAAATTCCCATGCCTTTCCCCCTTCTTTACAACTCTGAGCATATTGAACCATAGCATATTATCCTCTAGGTTATTTTTAATAAAATATATAGCTTCTGGGGATTTCTTGGTTTTTAATAGTATTGCCACACTATTTTTTTTTCCAACGTGGGCTTGAAAAATGTAAGATATATCAACTCAGATGTTTTGAAGACTTTTAAATTTTAATTGTATTATTGTGCAGCTATGCGCCACTCGGGTGACAACAATTGGACCAAATCTGAAAGGAGGAATGTGGAGACACAAAATCACTGAGGTGTGTTGTGTTATCTCTTTTGAATACTGAATCAGTTCCTAAAGCAGGATAATAGAGGTGTAAGACAAATAAAACATTTATGCCTCACCTTACAGTATATACTCAGAAATTAAATGATATTGGACATAATACACCAAGTGGATTAAAACAGTGGAATTTACCCAGAGGTTATATGCTGGACAAGCAATCAATGAAATTGATAATAGCCTGCTAGCCCAATAAAATAAGTCCATCTATAGCATTTTATCCAGGGGTGGTATTCACTTACCTTCGCTACCGGTTCGCAAATGTGAGCGTGCTTGCCCGCTTGCTTCACTCGGACATGCCACCTCCGTGCATGGGCAGAGCATCAAAAACATGATATGATGAAATCCAGGTAGCTGGGCGGAGCCTCCCACAGCCGCCGCTACTGGTTTGCCTGAACCAGATAGAACTGGCTGAGTACCACCACTGATTTTATCACATAAAATGTTTTCTCTGATTTTTAGATCCTCATGGATATCAATCCTAGGACATATAGAAGCCAATTCTCTGAGGCTACCTAGTTCCATATGTAGATATATGTATGTGAATTACTGGATAAGAAGATGATTCTGAGAGCAGGTGCTAGGATTGTTTAGTGGAAAATAGGTCCAGACATTTATTTGTTCATGAGAAATTCCATCCTTTGTTTTTCTCTCCAGGTAGCCCTCTTTTCTTCTCATAAGAGCCAATGTCAGAAAATATAAATGAAAGAAACTGGATCAGCAGGAAGGGTTTGTCTGTGGAAAGTAGATTTATTGAGTTGGTCTTTCTGAATAGAGTCCCTTTTCTTCATCAGAGGAGAGTTTCTTCATATAGTAACAAATCACTAGAATTTCATGTGGTCATTAGCAATCCTTGGATAAATGCATCAATTCTCATTAACCACCTATCTCCCTGTTACAGTGAGGTACTGCTACAACTTGTAGTGCAGATTAAAAGAGCTAGAGCTTCAACTGCGTAGTCATGCCTGCCTTTTTGACTCTCCACTCCAATATGACCTTGGCATCCCACAACAAGCAATTCCTCTGAATTTCTTGATTTGGGTATTTAACTCCTATTGCACCTCTTTGTTGAATAGCCTTGGGAGATTTTCTCCTGCCGCTCATCATTTCTAAGGTGATGTCCTTGCCTTTGTGTCATATTACAGCTAATAGTACCAGCATCTGCAAAAGCACAATTGTGTATCATTGCGGAGTCACTTCATCATAAACTGCACACTTAATCCACAGAGTTTAGTCATCAGGCATTTTAGGATTGTGTGGCCAGCTAGCAGACACAAATCTCTGGATCATAAATACAGCTATCGGGCAGAATTAGGAACTTTTTCTGGATTTGGAAATATTCTTTATTATAGGTAAGAATTGGGTGGAGGTATTTTTGTTTAGTTTTTATTTTATTTTTTTATTAAATAAGTAGAGGAAATCCTCTCTAATGTAGTGCTACATTATGTCTCTGAGTTCAAACCCCTCAATTTTGAATGTCCACCTTATTAACAAAATGCACTGGAAGCTGATGGTATTTTGTTTAGAGACTGTTCAACAATTGCAACATATTTGGCTCTTCCAGGCAACTCACTGGACCCAGTGTAGATGAGTGATGGCTCTGTAACAATATTTCTATGTAAGCTACACTCAGTAAACAGTGTAAGACATTACACACTACATTTATATGAGAAAGTACTCAGAGTTATGTGCAGTGACTTGGTGATGATGTAGTGTTTACCCAATGTGCCATAGCATCTATTTGCATCCGTATACTGAGGTAGTTGAACAATAACTTTCAAGCTAGCTACAACCAAGGTTACTAAAAATTCACAGCAGCTGTTGTAACCTCAAATTCTTGAACATATTGTTCTTTATGCACACATTAGGGGCTAATTATCCTCTACATTCCATTTTCATAAACAAATGATTATTGAGTTTTATGGCAGCACATAAACAAGCTTAGAGCAGACCAAACTCTTTTATGTTCCACTTGCAATATTTCAAAAATTGGAAAAACCACTTTTTAAAACAAAAACAAACAAACAAAAACCCCTAAAACCCAGAATTTACTGCCGAAGCAACAACAACATCAAAAAAAGCATACTCAAAAAAAGTTTACAGCTCCAGAAAAGTAAAAAACAACAACAACCAAACTTCATAACAGGAATACTCATACCATTTTAATTATAGATATCCAACCCAGCATATCACCATTGTGTGATATAATATTTGATTCAAATGGATGAGATGTTTACAAAACTTAGAGAATAATGGAAGAGATTTTCAGACATCCTTGAGACACAATTGGGACTGCTCCCCAGCTACAGTTCTAAGTGAAGTGTGTGTCACTTGATGCTTTAAATGTCTGCCTGGTTTGTCAGGTGATTGATAACAGCTGGGCAAAATTGGAAGACATGAGATGAAAAGGGGATAAAAATAGTGCAAATCAAGCTCCATTATTGATGCTGTAAAGGTTTTTCTGTTTTGCATGAATAATCGGTTTAGGCTTTGAGAGCTGTCAAAATTGTTGGAGAGGAGGTGATGGAAGGGAGAAAGAGCTGGACAATGTTTAGATGTGTCTGATAAATAGTCCAAATTCTACAATAATATATGGTATATTCTATAGTGTATGTATGTATGTACCTTAACATCTATTATTTCTGCTTCAGTGTTTTATTTTTAAAAAATCATAATAATTTCCCAGTGAAGCACTATCTTGTAGTGCTGGGCAGATTGCATGCTCTGAATGGGATGATAGCTATGCCAGAGGTTCAACCATAATGGACAAGTCTCATCAGAGGAACCAGCTAAAAAGTACCTCTCCCACAAATAAAATAATGAGACATAATTTAATAAAATCCAGACCAGATTGGCCATTACTTAGCTCAACAAGCTCAACAAGAACCATGCTAGTGTTGAACTTTCTGGACATCTGGGCAGTGGTGAAATCTAAAATTTGTTACTACTGGTTCTGTGGATGTGGCTTGGTGGGGGGTAATGTGACTGGGTGGGCGTGGCCAATTTTTTTTTCCTTTTAAAACCATTTTTTACATGTAAAACCATGTAAAAAAATGCTTTCAAAAGGCTCTGACAATCCCAGCTGAGTTGCTTGATCGTCAGAAGGTTTTTAACCCTCTGCCGATCAGGCAACTCAGCTGGGATCGTCAGAGCTTGATCGTCAGAGCCATTTAAAAGAAAAAAACTTTTTTTCTTTTAAATGGCTCTGACAATCCAAGCTGAGTTGTCTGATCAGCAGGCAACTCAGCTTGGATCATCAGAGCTTGGTTCGTCAGAGCCATTTAAAAGAAAAAAAGCCTCTGATGATCCCGCGGCTTAACTGGGCATGGGGAGCGGGGGCAGGGATTTGTGCTACCAGTTCTCCGGACTGCCCCCCGCCATTGCTACCTACTCGCCCGAGCCGGTCTGAACTGGGAGCATTTCACCCCTGCATCTGGGGAAAAAATGGGCTATAGAACTCAGGACTATTGGCTGAGCAACCAGGGCAAGCAGCTGCAGGACTATTGAAGAAAATGTGTTTATCCATTGCAAATATATGAAGACTGAAGTGAAAACCAAAGAACAATGATCTGCAATTACAAATTGCCCCCAGCCTAGACTTGGACACTTGGAATTACTTCTAAGCAGTTTCCTTTATTGTTCCTCACCCATAAACAGAAATATTGTCAAACTAAAGCAACTACTTGCTTTAAACCATTAAAGATGTACTCTAAAAATTTCTAGGGAGAAGCCATCTTAACTCTTTGTCCCAACCAAACTATCTAAATAAAGGACAAGCTTGGTCCTCTGGCATGCAGTTCCTCCCTCCTGAGAATCCAAATTACACTCCACCACACAAATCCATAGCATAAGAAGAGGATTTCTGGAAAGAACAACATCCAGAATCAGAAATAACAGCATCTTGATTCTTTCAGTTTTCATGATTTTTCCCCATTTGGTGAGGCACATTTGGTGAGTGTGACACATTTATCCAGTCCAAACTCCATTGCAATATATTGGACACACACACACACACACACACACACACACACACACACACACACATCAAATGGGGAAAAATCCTGAAAACTGAAGGAATCAAGATACCCTATTGAAATAACATCAAGAATTCAGATGAAGAAGATCACTACAAATACCTGGGCATCCTTAAAGCTGATAACATCAAGCACACTGAAGTCAAATACAAGGTTAGAAGTGAATACATCACAAGAACAAAGAAGATCTCAAAGTCCAAACTCAGTGACATAAATGCTATCAAGGCATTTAACACCAGGGCAATGTTGGTTATTAGATTCAGAGCTGAAATAGTGGACTGGATTCAAGCTGAACTAAAAGCAGAATCAAAAAAAGGACTTTCAGGTGTTTTGAGAAATTATTATTATTCTTAAAATTTATTATGGCTACCAACTCTAAAAGACTTTGAGCAGCTTACAGCATCAAAGCGTACAATTTAAAAAGTTGGTAACTGAGGCTTGAATAGCTGCCTGCTGATGCCTCTCCCTGCTGCAGCTGTAGGAATCACAATAATTGGAACTGGAGTGAAGCTTTTAACCATATTCCCCATCTTATAACAAACCAAATTAAGATGTCATTATTTTGATTTTTGCTCACACTTTCCTATTTCTCATGATTGAGTAATCTTTTCTGAAAGTCCACCTTCCTCCCACGCTCCCTTAATGATCCACTCATTCTTTCCATTTGTTCCAAAGCTGTATCTACATTCCTTCATTGAAGAAATACAGGTCCCAAGATATGTCATGGGATGCTGGGTCCAAGGGAGATTGCTGTTGGACCACACTGGCTACTGCTCTTTAATTCAATACAGAGACATTAATAATGTTTCTTTGAAGGCAGTTAGATAACCAGTTATACAGGACCTTATTATAGAGCTATTCAACCCACAGTATAATAATAATAATAATAATAATAATAATAATAATAATAATAATAATAATAATAATAATAATAATGGGCTACCCCGCTATTTAAAAATTCTAAATTTGCCAGACGTGAATATTTTGACTCTACAAAAAACCACCTTACTCGGAACAGCTTACATCCTCCGACAATACCTTAACAGTTCCTAGGTCCTTGGTTAGGACTCGAGCTGCTGAGCTATTAACCAGCCTCAAAGGCTGTGAATCTCACTAAAGATTAAATAATAATAATAATAATAATAATAATAATAATAATAATAATAATAACAACAACAACAACAACAACAACAACCACCACCCTAAAAGTGATCTTGACCAATTATATTTACCAAGAGCAGAGGGTGGTCGAGGACTCCTACAAATAAAGCAGACTGTGGAAGAAGAAAAACACAGCTTGAATGATTACATCCAGAAAAGTGAAGAACCAATGATTAAGGAAGTAAATAAAGGAGGCCTTTTAAAGACAACTAAAACAAAAGCAGAGTATAAGAAAGAAGTAATTGAGCAGCGAGCTGAAAATTGGAAAAGCAAAGCTCTGTATGGCCAATATTTGAAAAGTATTGAAGGCAAAGCTGACCAGAAACTAACTTGGAACTGGTTAAGATCAGGAGTACTGAAAAAAGAAACAGAAAGCTTTATTTTGGCAGCTCAAGAACAAGCCACAAACTGCATGAAGGCAAAAATTCAACATGTTACCACCAACAGCAAATGCTGCTTCTGTAATGAGAAAGATGAGACAGTCGACCACCTGATCAGTGGGTGCAGCAAAATTTCACAAACTGACTACCTATTAGATCTCTCAGCGGCTTTTGATACTATCGACCATGGTATCATGCTGCAGTGGTTGAGGGGGTTAGGAATAGGGGGCACCATTTTGCGGTGGTTCTCCTCCTTCCTCTCCGACCGCTCACAGTTTGTGTTGGCAGGGGGGCAGAGGTCGACCTCGAGGCACCTCGCATGGGGAGTGCCGCAAGGGTCGGTCCTCTCGCCCCTTCTGTTCAACATTTATGTGAAGCCGCTGGGTGAGATCATCCGTGGTTTTGGGGTGAAATGTCATCTGTACGCTGATGATACTCAGCTGTACATCTCCAGCCCAGACCACCCCAACGATGCCCTTGATGTGATGTCTCGCTGCCTGGAGGCCGTGCGGGTCTGGATGGGGAGGAACAGGCTCAGACTCAACCCCTCCAAGACTGAGTGGCTGTGGCTTCCGGCGTCCCGATATAGTCAGCAGGTGCCATCACTGACTATTGGGGGTAAATCTTTGCCCCCCACAGAGAGGGCTCGCAATCTGGGTGTCCTCCTGGATGCATGGCTGTTTTTAGAAGAGCATATGACGGTCGTGGCCAGGGGGGCCTTTTATCAGGTTTGCCTGATTCGCCAGTTGCAGCCCTTTCTGGACCAGGACGCCTTGTGCACGGTCACTCACGCCCTTGTCACCTCCAGGCTGGACTATTGTCTACATGGGGCTCCCCTTGAAGAGCACTCGGAGGCTCCAACTGGTCCAGAATGCAGCCGCGCGGGTGATTATGGGCGCAACTCATTGTGCCCATGTGACACCCCTCCTGCGTGAGCTGCACTGGCTCCCAGTGGTCTTCCGGGTGCGATTCAAGGTGCTGGTTACCACCTTTAAAGCGCTCCATGGCATAGGACCCAGGTACCTTCGAGACCGACTTCTGCCACCAATAGCCTCCCACCGGCCAGTTCGCTCCCACAGAGAGGGTCTCCTCAGGGTGCCATCGGCCAAGTTATGTCAGCTGGCGACACCCAGGGGGAGGGCCTTCTCTCTGGGAGCCCCAGCCCTGTGGAATGAACTGCCCCCGGAAATACGTAAGATCACCGACATCCAGGTATTTCGCTGTGCACTGAAGACCCTGTTGTTCCACCAGGCCGGGCTATCGACATGATAATTTTAAATTGGGGTATTTTAAATTTCTGGGGTTTTAAATGGAGCCAAATTTATTTAATAATTTTAAATTTTAAATTGATGTTTGTCTTGTGTTTTTAAATAGGTTGTACACTGCCCCGAGTCCTTCGGGAGAAGGGCGGTATAGAAATAAAATTATTATTATTATTATTACCTACAACGCCATGACCGGGTTGCTAAGATCATTCACTGGAAATTGTGCCAGAGGTTTGGATTTGAGTACAACAAAAACCACTGGGAACATCAGATTGAGAAAGTTTTAGAGAATGAGAAACTCAAGATCTTGTGGGACTTTAGGATTCAGACTGACAGGCACTTGGTCCACAACACACCTGACATAACAATAGTTGAAAAGAAAAAAGTATGGTTCATTGACGTTACAATACCTGGTGATGCACGGATTGAAGATAAGCAGAAAGTAAAAATCACAAAGTACTGGGACTTGCAAATTGAAGTTGAGCGACTGTGGAAAAAGAAATCGTGTGTTGTCCCGATTGTAATTGGAGCCCTTGGAGCAATACCCAAAGGGCTACCCCGATATTTAGAAATTCTAAATTTGCCAGACTTGAACATTTTGACTCTACAAAAAACCACCTTACTCGGAACATCCTTTGACAATACCTTAACAGTTCCTAGGTCCTTGGTTAAGGCTCGAGCTGCTGAGCTATTAACCAGCCTCAAAGGCTGTGAATCTCACTAAAGATTTAATAATAATAATAATAATAATAATAATAATAATAATATATTTATTTATTTAAATTTATCAGCTGCCCAATTTAAGTGAAGTCTGGGCTACGTACAGAACAAAGGAAAACATAAAAACAACTACTAAAAGAATAACAACAATAACAAAAATCAAATCAAGCAGACAGCCCAGGCTAAAATAATCTAGTAGGCAGCAAAAGCAACAAAACAAAACGGGCTATTGAACAAACAATCAGCATCAACCCACCCACCGCCCAGTCTAGGAATAGAGCCAGGAGAGAGGGGGCCAGCCTTATCTCTGGGAGATGCTGTGCCAGAGAATTAGATCTTCCAAGAGAGGAAGCATAAAACTTGTTAATAAGAATGTCAGGGGGAATCTTATTAAAAACTATACTGAAATTGGGGTAGATTTTTCCATGGCATTCTGTTTCACCACCAAAGTAGTTACCTTGTTGAAGATTTTTGTCAAAAAGAAGGGCTTTTCTTTTCACATGATCTATTTTTGAGAAGGCCAGGCTGACTTTTAGAAAACCCAGCATTGTCTTCAAGATTTTACAGATGGTCTATTTTATAATCTCCTCTAACAACTTTCCAAGAATTGATGTCAGGTTCAGTGGTCAATAATGCCACAATTTTCTATTTCTCTCATTGTCTCTTTTCTTTTCTTTTCTTTTCTTTTCTTTTCTTTTCTTTTCTTTTCTTTTCTTTTCTTTTCTTTTCTTTTCTTTTCTTTTCTTTTCTTCCCTTCCCTTCCCTTCCCTTCCCTTCCCTTCCCTTCCCTTCCCTTCCCTTCCCTTCTCTTCTCTTCTCTTCTCTTCTCTTCTCTTTTTTCTCCTCTCCTCTCCTCTCCTCTCCTCTCCTCTCCTCTCCTCTCCTCTCCTCTCTTCTCTTCTCTCCTTTCCTTTGCTTAACAGGACAATAATTATCTTTCTCCAGTCCTCTGCTACAACAGTGGAAGCTGGAGTGACTTCAGTCTTCCTACCAGCTTCCACACTGAGTTTACTTATAGGAAACTGACAGGACGCATCAAAAATCCTTCCTCCCTTCCTCCCTCCCTCCCTCCCTCCTTCCTTCCTCCCTCTCTTCTTCCCTGCCTCCCTTCCGCCCTCCTCTTTACACTACTCTGGGTAGCATACAAACTTTCTTATTCAGAAAGTACAAAAATTAAGTTATTAACTTAAGTAATGTTATTATATTAGTATAAAAAGGCTAAGATAGAGCTTCAGAATACAAATAATGGAGCCATCTCATCAGATCAAGCAATAGTTTGTCTTTAGAATACCATAAGGCAGATATAAAGTCTTTCGACGCAACTCCAAACAGGATTTTCATCAACCACTTTAAAAATTAGCTGAAGGTGACCAAAGCATGGATGCTGATGCTAGCCATTCTGTTTCATATGCTTTCCCCCTTTCTCATTTGCAACGCTTCTGCTGTAGAAATAAGGACTATATAGTACCTGTTTTATATAACGCAAATCAAGTGACATAAGTCAGTGGACAGTGTTACATTGTGGGACAAGGCTGTGGCTTCATCATTTGTATTTATAGCTGAAGAACACAAGAATTTCAAGAAAGCTGTTCAGTTTTTTTTTTTTTTAATAGTCCTATAAATAAATGTATAACCACATAGGGCAGAAATTCAGGTGTTTCAACAAAAAAAATGGATTCACACTTCTACAGTTGTGGAGGCATCTACTGAATTATGATCACCACCTTCCAGACCAATTATCCACATCATCAGGTAAGCTGAAGCAGAGGGCATCCACGTATTCCTCTCGCGCTTGTGTCAAAGAAAGAAAATGTAGCCAAAGTAGTTCTGCAGCTTTGAAGACATTTACACCATTAAGAGTTATAATGCCATTAGTCTGGAGCACATAGAATTTAGCCGAGCATGGAAACTGCAATCACCCACCCCTACAATTAATAATAAAAGTATTTTTCAAAAGAAATGGGATATGAGGAGGGAAATAACACTAGGGGGATGACTTAGGAAATCATCATGGACCACAACAGTGAAATAAAGCATTGCAATGTCAAGGGAAATTCTTGCTTATAGATAACCCCTCGGCTGTCATTTATTTGTACGTTTCTCTCTGTATGCATTTGTATTTATCTCTGTAACACCTTCTCTTCAGCCAGCAAACATATCTTGGGGCCTTTACATATCCATTTAGATACCAATTAGTGGAATTTGGGATTTAGCATTACCTCTAATGAAAAAAAGGGACGTGGTGGTTCAGTGGCTAAGATGCTGAGCTTGTCGATCAAAAGGTCAGCAGTTCAGCGGTTCGAATCCCTAGTGCCACGTAACAGGGTGAGCTCCCCTTACTTGTCCCAGCTTCTGCCAACCTAGCAGTTTGAAAGCACGTAAAAAATATGTAGAAAAATAGGGACCACCTTTGGTGGGAAGGTAACTGCATTCCGTGCGTCTTTGGCATTTAGTCATGCCGGCCACATGACCATGGAGACGTCCTCAGACAGTGCTGGCTCTTCAGTTTTGAAATGGAGATGAGCACCGCCCCCTAGAGCTGGGAACAACTAGCACATATGTGCAAGGGGAACCTTTACCTTTACCTAGTTAAAAAAAAAAGAAGATTTCTTTGGAAATAATCAAAATTTTAAAAAGTCATAGGCAAGATTATCCAGAACTTAATATCTATCAATTTGTTTACTCAACCTAAATTTAGTTTTTTTTTTGAAATGTCTCTGCAATGTGCATGCATTTTTGTGCACCTTTCCCCTGATTCGTTGTTTGGAATTTTGTGCTTATTTTTGCAAGCAATTTCCCTTTTCTATTATATCTGTTTTGGAAGTTCATCTTCGTAATACACTTTTATTGGCGAAGTGCATGGCAAAATCTGGAGAAGCATGAATTTCACACCAGTACTGAGTTACAGCTTGTGTTTTGATTGGAAAGCATGAAACTGTATAAATTTGCATTTAAAAACAAGCCAAACTGAAGGAAACATCTATTATTCCCCACCCCTTGAAAGACACACACAGTCCATAAAAGATTTGGTGTGCAAATTTTATATTTTGTCTGATTTTTCTGGTGAAGTGAACTTTGGCCATTTCTCTAGGGGTCCTTTCTTCATGCAAACAGCTTAAATTTGAAAAGTGATTTGAACCAATATCAAAATGCAAGGCTTATTATATGAAAATATTCTAACTACTCAAAAATCACTGCAGCAGCAGTAAGCAGAAAATGGTCTTCGAATGATATTTCAAGCTAAAATTTAACATATAGACCCATACCCTCAATTTAGAATTGCTATTCTGAAACATCTCTCCCCCTCCTGTCCAACATCCAAGTATTTGGAAGAAAGTATGCTTCTCCCACCTTTTAAATGTACTGCCTTTTAAAATTCTAGCCAATTGTCACTGGGTGAAATATTCTAGTGGGCTTGTTCTGTGAAAGGAAATAGATCCTAGCAGTGAAATTTATCAGAAATCATACTTATTATTTAGTCCATCAACACATCAAATATATAGTGATTTTGTCAGAAAAGAGGATATTTCATTCCAAGTGTAAATTAAATCTATAAGAGTATAGGGGGAAATCCCTGCCATATTATCCCACCACAGGTTAACTAAACCACAGGTTTGGGAAGCAGTGACAATTAACTGCATTTGGGGGGAGGGGTGTGTCCTCCATTTTTTTAAAAAAAATGCTGAAATCCCATGGGATTCCAAGCAGAATTGAGAAGCTTAGCAGTGAGCAAAATTGGGAACACAAGTGTGAATCTCCAGTTCTTCAGTCCAAACTAAAAACACTGGCTGAGCTACTATAATGTAGTGTTTCTTGTAGATAATGTAGTTTCTTGTATTTTTTCTTCTTCTTCCATGCTGTGTGTCAAGTGCAGGAAGAGTTTACTGCTGGTGCTGTATCTCTGAACAAATCTTCCCTTGGATAATTCAACAGTTTCCTTGAATCAGCCTAACTCAGTAAGCTTGGCCATTTTACAAATGGCCAAGGCAAGGACCATCTCTCACATATGAACCATATCAATTATGGTCCTGCCCTCAATCCGTTCTTATCCCCTGCAATTATTAAACTGTAGCTCTGCATTAAACCTTTGAATTTTTTTTAATTAGGTTCCATTCAATTTGAGGGCAAGGCATTTTCTTTGGAAATTTCACTGGAAAACAGGTAATCTTCAACTGACGACCAAAATTAGGACCAGAAAATTTGTCACTAAGAGGTGCAGTCATTAAGCACCCAAATTTTATTACTTTTTTTGCCATGGTTGTTAAGCAAATCCCAATGGTCATTAAAGCAAGATATCACATGATGGAGAATTGCGACCTTCCCTGCTGGCTTCCCCATTGACTTTGCTTGTGGGAAGCAAATTGGCAGTCGCATGATCCTGAGATGCTTCAACTATCATAAATATAGTTGTCGAGCACCCAGATTGTAATTTTGAACATTCAACAATCAAATGGTTGTACGTTGAGCATTACTTTTATGTATGAAATGCTTGTGAATTAGGAATGGCATTTGTGCTCTTTTTAGTGGAGATGAAACCAAACTGGTGAATGTGGACAGCCTTTCTTTCATTTTACAATAGTATGTTTCACATCTGGCAACTTTATGCTGGCTGGGTAATTCTGGGAATTGAAGTGTACACATCTTAAAGTTGCCAAGTTTAAAACCACTGTACTAGAAAGTCTCCAGCAGTGCGCAGTCTTCCCAAACTAACTAAATCATACATTTGTTTGTTTGTTTATTTATGAAGGGATGGGTAGGGAGGCAGGCTTTAGGGTGAGGGAAAATGTGTGATATAAAAACAGAAGTCGCACTTTGGCTACCTACACTTACACACCAACACCTTTAATAAAGTAAGCAGAAGAGGGCAACCCAGAGGGAATTGAACAATTGGTTTTTCCATGCATACCATCTTTAGAATAAGGTAGGAAAATATAAACCATTTTCTTGAAGGGAGAAAACTTGGTGAAACATTCCAAGTTAGCTTTCTACGAACATGCTGGCTGGGGAATTTTGAGAGTTGGAGTCCACAAGTCTTAAAATTGCTAAAGTTGGACACTCTTGCATTAAAACCAACTCCTCCATCAGCAAGATGGGAAAGGACAGATGGCTTAGATCAGAACTGGGCATTTTACAGCTCTGGGGCAACATCTGGCCCGTTGGCTGTCCCACATGAGGTCGATTGGAATTTATAAATCAAATATAAATAAGTGTGCCTCATGGGGCAGGAGGAGAAGCTGTATCGGGTCTGGCTCTGTGCAATCATCATGTGCTCTTTCAGTCTGCTGATGGCCACTGGAGGTGAAGAGAGAAAGCACTTTTCTATTGCCTGCATAGTGCACACCCCACACCTGGAGCAGCCTGAGGAGTTGATGTGATGGAATTTGAGGACATTCATTCAGGTTAGATTGGTTCAGCCCTGCACAACATTTCCAGTTTCTCATGTGGCCTCTTGGGAAAATTAATTACCCATCACTGGCTTCGATTGATGACTTCTCAGTACCTTGCAAAAAAGACCCTTAGCCTCTTAAACCTATTCTTAGTGTGGATTTATTAAAAAGGACACAACAGAGTCAACACTTTGTAAAAAAAATAACATGGCTGACTTGAGTATGTTAGTTTGGCGTGTGGTATTTTCAATTGGGTTTGAATTGACACATCACAGGTTTGCTTTTCATCTCATCTCATCTCTGTCTAGAAAAATAGAATATTCTCAAGCTTCTCAAGCAAGGCTGCCTTCCAGAGGCTTGTTCAAGTAGAGTTCAGATCTCTGGCAAACAGCTCAGTGTGTCTGTAGTGCTACTAATGCAAAATACATGGGCTTTTACATTGTAGTTGTGAGAGTGATGGACCCAGTGGCATCCCAGGCTTTTAAATATTCATCTGTTCTCGTAAATATTAAATATGAAAAACAGAAAAGCCAGTCTTAACTACACTTCAGTGAGCAACTAGAGAAGAACAAAAGCACATCTGAAGAGAAATAAATTAAGTACAACTCCAGGATAACTGACACAGATCTTAAGATGCTGGATCAAAATGTGCAATCTGTACCTAAAAGCTGTGAAAAGTCAATTGGAAAAAAAAATAGCATGCAAACACATGCACACACACACAATGTCTACAAGGAATAAGTCTACCAGGAATACCATGAAGCACTACAAAAAGGTGGTAATATTAGGGAATAGAGATCGGAAGGCGGGGAGGGGAAACACGAAAAAAACCATTCCTAGAAAATGATTGTTTCCTTACTAGCGTAACTATCTCCACTCATTATTAATCTTCAATTACATAAATAGACTTGATTATTGTTTGCCTGAGTCAAGATATTATTGCTATTATTATTCACAGGAAATGTCATGAACTTCATGTTAGACTGATTCCTTGATGCAATCATCCTTTGATCTGAATCAAACAATCTGGCCTGTGCTTGCCTTTGGATCAAGAACTGTACGTGCAACTATTTTTGGCATTGATCAAGTTCAGATGTGCACATGCATCCATGTCCAATATTGTGGGATCTCCTCAATCAGCTTTGCATGCTACAAATGTAGATGCATTTTCCATCTGTTTGGAGGTGTGGCCTATGTATCCCTTTTATCTGTTGCTGCTATATACAATTCTTTCCTGTATCTTGATCTGGACATCTGTTTTTGGAGAAACACTGTTCTTTAGAATTTCAGAAACTGAATCCAGACTTTTAGAAGGTAGTTTAGAAAAAATATGTCAAAACTCAGCTTTCTTTTTTTAAATGGGCTTTTATTTCTTGAAAATCTGATGAAACTACTTCAGTTCTGGAGCATGTTTGCATTAAAAAGGAAAAGATGGAATCTCACCCAAATAAAGGGGACCATCTGGTCTGCTAACTGTTCGTATGTAAAGGTTCTTGCTAATCACTCTAAAGTGTGTTGGCTTTTACCATCTTGTCACTGAATTGTTATCTAGACAAAGAAGAGAGAAAAAAGTCTGGCACATTCATGAATTGGCAAAATGGCAGCATTCGTTATTTTTCAATCTCATCCAAATGAGCCTTGTTTGATTTTCCCCAGAGCTAATTTTCCTTAATCCAAGTGGAAAATGTATCAGAGCATATGGGAGAAAACACATTATTGATGTGGCTAGAGTAGGTTTCATTAGATTTTGCAATAAAGCCAAGCAACAAAGAAAACTTCACCCAAAATGGATTTATATGACAGTATGTAGCAAGAGAGAAGTTTGGCGGGAATAAAACAATATGACTATGGCCGTGCCAAGTAAAAGTTGCTAATAATTCAATAAAATGATTAATAAATTATGAGTATGATTAATAATGTTATGATTATCAGTGGAACAGCGGATTTGTTGGTCAAAACAAATGGAGTGATCTTTCCTAACTAGAACATTTGCTCCCACTGCAAACATTTGTCTCATGTTAAATACATCAGAGCAGAATAGAACAATAAACATTTGAAGAAGAAATGCAGCATTATGACACTTTGTCTTCTTTTTATGATGTCACATTATTTCATATACGGATGCTATCATGTTCCATGTTTATCATTCCTATTTTACGATTTCAAGAAAGGGATATAAACTGTGGCAGAAACTACAGAAGGCACAGATCTGCTAGATTCAGTGTTAGGTTTGTGCTAACACTTACTGTTCTGAGAATGGTAAAAAATAATATAAATCTAAATATAGATCAGAAGAGGAACTAAAGCAGACTTGACACTAGTGTTGATTCAGGAAAGGTGAGAGAACAGCCATTGCATTCAGTACAAATATTTGTGTTTCTATAAACAAAAGGTGGATTTGACAAGGCTTTACAGATACGTAGATAATAGAACCATGCGGCTCCCAGTGTGTAAATAAATTCAGCATATTTCTGAGTTTGTGAGTTCTTCATATCTTTGCTGATATTCAAAACACTATCATCTTGAACCTGCTTATCCTGTTGCATAGCTGAAGCCTGCAAAGAACCTCAGCCAATCAGTGGGCACATTAGTTGCTCCTAAATTGGCCAATAGCTGTGTATCTTTTGAGATCACTCACAATCTGCAGCCTCTAATCATCTGGCTGTTAATTCACATATATTCCTTAATTATCTTCTCCCACAAAATACGGTACAATGCCATATTTTGGAGTGATTGTAGCGCAATCACTCACTGCCATTTTTGTATATGAATAGATGTACTGTATATTTATGTATACGTGTATGTCGTATATGTTGTAAGTTGCCCAGAATCTCCCTTGAAATGGGCAGCAAACAAATTTAATAAATAAATAAATGTACGCATGTATATGTTTGGTAGTTAGAAAGTTTGAGAAACCTTCCAAGAGTCTGCTCAATTAGACGTGGAAAGACATTGATTGTAATAAATATATATAATTTTCCTAGCTGTAGCATTTCTATAGCTGAAAGCACTTAAGGTGTATACAGGAATTCTTTTGAGTTTCTGTAATCACAATGGCAAGATAGCACAGCAACAAACCATTTGAAAGTCCTTCCAAGCTGCTTCACCACTTGTTGATATGATAGCAAACAGAAGCTGTTCTGAGGAGTGATGGAAGGAGGGAAGATCATAAATTGTAAACAAGGCATACACAAACACCTGAACCTGAACCCCATAAACAAGACATTTAACTTCAGGCAGAGGAAGGGGGGCGAAGCAGTGACAAATTGCAGATGCTGTTTTGCAAAGCATCTGGTTTCTCACAGAAATGGAATGGTTAAGCTGAGCATAGTAGCTGGAAGTGAGTAGGTGCGTCAAGAACGCTCCAGAATGGAAAACAGACTCTCCCTGAGCTGCAGAAGGGCTCCTGATAGAATAACAACAGCAATGAAGTAGCCCATTTCAAAGGAGTGGGGTGGAGAACCGTTTTTCATTGTTTGATGAAATGACAGGGAAGGAGCACGTAGACTGAATTAGAGGCAGAAAATTTCCAGTCCGTGGAACTTTCTACCAGTGGACTAACCACCCTCCCCACACCCCAAAGATCTGGAAAATGTCAAATTCAAACAACAGGGAGAAAATAGAGTCATCTTAATATAAACACATTCAGTAGGTGAAAATCTGTGAGCCAAATGGTGTACAAGTTGTGAAGTTTGCTTTCAAATTACACAGGATGTCTAACTGACACCAGGAGTCTTAAATCTTTCAGTGCAGTGGTGCATTCTCTAGAGTCACAATTGGATAATATTTCTTCACCTCTGGGTGGTGGTAGAATGCAAATATTCATCACATTGGCTTGGATACAGAGAAGGTGTTGTGTATGTATCTATTTTGTGCGGGAAATTCAAATGCATAGTGAATTCTGATTGGTTCTTGGTTGCCTCTGGAAAGTATATAAAGAGGGCTGCTGCCTGTGAGTTTTTGCTGAAGTCTCACCCTGAATTAAAGAGCTGTTGTTACTAGCCTGCTTGTGCCTCTCGTTATTCCCGCGCTACAACATTGGCGATGAAGGTAGGATAGAGGCCACAAGAGGCAAATCAAAAAGAGCTTGGAGTTTCAGCCAGGGTGACTAGCGAACACGGAGACGCAGCATGTCTGCCTACGTTCCGCCAAAACCCTTCGACCCGACCCGAGAGAAGTGGGGATCGTATCTAACAAGATTCGAGTGCTCCTTGGAAGCGAGCAAAATGCAAGGGCTCTCCGCGAACAGAAAATGGGCTCTGTTTTTAAGCCACTGCAGGCCAGACGTATTCGAGATGGCCGAATCCCTCTGCGAGCCAACCCCAGTCCAGACGGTCCCCTGGGACATCCTTCAAGCCAACCTGAAGGCCCACTACGCTCCAGTTCCGTCCAAATTCATTCAGTGCTACGAACTCCAGCAAAGAGTTCAAAAAGAAGGAGAGCCGGTCAGTGCTTATGTGGCCGCGCTTCGAAAAGCCGCTACGCATTGTGACTACAGAGACTTAGATGATGCATTGCTTGAACAACTGATTTGCGGGGTTCATGATACCTGGTTACAAAGGCATCTTCTAGCCAAGCCAGACCTAACACTAGCCGGCGCGCTAGATGAAGCCCGAGCACACGAGGCATCAACAAAAGCCTCGGAAGCGCTGCAGCATCCCAGTTCAAGCAAGGACGGGCCGAAAACAGCCCCGGTCCACAGAGAAGAGGTGCGAACCAGCACAGAGGAAGAGTCAGACGAGGACGTCTTCCATACAGATAAGAGATCGAGCAAACAAAGCCGCCGCCACGAGAACTGCCCCAGCTGCGGCAGGGATCACGAGAGATAGTCATGTAAATACAGAGAAGCCATCTGCAGGCATTGCGATAGAAAAGGCCACCTAGCACAAGTTTGCAGAGCTCAACTTCCGCGTAGTCGAAAACCACGTGACTACCGCGACCAACCAGAACCAGCTCGTTCAAAACATCCGATCAAAGATGATGGTGCGAGAAAACGGCACGAACCTCAAAAGTGGGAAACCTACAGCACGACAATCGGCCAAGCCAGCACACCCGACGATGGGAAAGTCTACACGAAAGTAGAAATTGATGGCAAATCGTGCGAAATGGAGATCGACACCGGGTCTACATTGTTGATCATGTCCTGGTCAACACTCAAGGCACTCCTGCCCAAGCTTCAGAAAAACCAGCTATCCCGACAGAAAATCCGCCTACTTGACTACCAGGGAAACCGAGTTCCCGTTGAAGGCGTGGGCACGTTCCGGGTCACCTACGGCGAGTTCCAGAAAGAGCTGTCCCTGACCATCGTCAGCAAGCCCCTTCCGAGTCTACTGGGCATGAAGTGGTTCTGAGCCCTCGGCATGGGCTTCATGGGCATCCACAACATCAATGGATCATCACTGAAAGAAACACTGCTTCACGAGTTTCGGGACGTTTTTGAAGAGACTCTAGGCAAGTACGTGGGGATCCCTATTTCTTTCGATTTAGACCCCAACGTAGCGCCAATTAGACTGAAGGCAAGGCGAGTTCCTTTTGCCTTAAAACCCAAAATCGATGCGGAGCTCGACAAGCTCATTAAGAAAGGGGTGCTAGTTCCTGTAGATCACGCTAAGTGGGAAACTGCAATAGTTACTCCAGTTAAAGCGGATGGCTCAATTAGGATTTGCACCGACTATAAGTGTTCAATTAACAAGGCGTTGCAGCAGAGCACCTATCCGGTTCCTATAGTCCACCATCTACTACATTCCCTGGGCCCTGGCAAGCTATTTGCGAAGCTAGACCTTGCGCAGGCATACCAGCAACTGCCAGTAGATGACGCTATGGCAGAATCACAGACAATAGTAACCCACAGAGGTGCCTTTAAATGCACCAGGCTTCAGTTTGGGGTCAGCATCGCCCCAGGACTTTTTCAAAGTCCTCAGAAAACTATTCGCAACACATGGGTTGCCGGACACTCTGGTGTCCGACAATGGGCCCCAATTCACGGCAACTCAATTTGAAGGCTACCTAGCCGAACTAGGCATTAGACATGCACTATCTGCTCCTTTTCATCTGGCTTCTAATGGCCTTATTGAACGATTTGTAAGAACGGCCAAAGAAGCCCTCTCCTGACTCGATGCAGGGGACTGGCAGGCTAGGATAGACTAGCAGTACAGCATGCTACCCCGTGCCCCACTTCAGGCTGCAGCCCGGCTGAACTTTTAATGGGCCGAAAGCTACAATGCATTCTAGACAGACTGCATCCTAATTACTCCTCTGATAGTTTCACCGGGGAAGTGGGAGGACTAAGACACTTCAAAGTAGGATCACTAGTCTTTGCTAGAAGCGACACCAATGGGCCATTATGGGTAGAAGGAACCATCGTAGGAATTACCGGTCCAAAGTCATACACAGTAGATATCGGGCATGGTAAAATCTGGAGGAGACATATAGATCAATTGCGTAAACGATTACCAAACGAAAACCCATGTCCTAACTACCGAAGTCTTTCCGACACAGCTACCTCAAGCCCGAGTAAGCTGGAATACTTATCTGGCAACCCTGAGTTCCAGCGCTGCCCAAGCGAGCCGACACTCCCAGCCGGAGATCGCCACACCTCCGGAGAAATCCAGGAGGTTCCATTGGCGGAGCCGGGAGAGACGGGAGGTCCCTCAACAAGCTTGACGCCTCACCAACAACTGAACTGCGCAGGTCAACCAGGATTAAGACACGCCCTGGTCACCTGCATGATTTTGTATGTAAATATGTAAATAAATAGAATAAGTGCCTTCTGGGAAGGCAGGGGTGTTGTGTATGTATCTATTTTGTGTGGGAAATTCAAAGGCATAGTGAATTCTGATTGGTTCTTGGTTGCCTCTGGAAAATATATGCCTGTGAGTTTTTGCTGAAGTCTCATCCTGAATTAAAGAGCTGTTGTTACTAGCCTGCTTGTGCCTCTCGTTATTCCCGCGCTACAACAGAAGGAGTAGAATTCACTTCGGTGATTTGGTTTTCCTATCTGTCTCCTTGCACTGCAGACCCTGAGAAACCACTTCAGAGCACAGCTAGTTATTTTGGAGTGGCATGAGATAGTGCTAAGAAGGAAGAATTGCCAGTAGATGACAGTATTTACAAGTTTGGATCTATGGTATATATTCTATGCTCTTCTGTTCTGAGTAGAATTTCCTGTTTCCTGTTACAATTATATAGTTGAGCTGTAAAGCACATGGTGACTGTACTCTTTGTTTGCTCTGTGTGATGCTTTATATAAACATAATTTCTAACAAGACCCTTCCAGCCTACAAAAAGGGAGTTTTGGGATCCGAAGAATCAAGTGAATTACATAATATTATAATGTCAGCATTAAACAGTAGTCCCACTTATGATGTTTTAGCCCATTCTTTGTCCTGTTTCTCAGCTCTTTCAGAGGGCTGTGGAAAGTATATGCTAATATGGAGTTATGGAAAGTCTGGAAGGAGATACATAGATTTCATGAGCCTTGTGCCTTTCCTGAAGCACTAGCACTAGTTGTTACCCATGAATTTAAAATAAATTTCAACATTTGGAAGAGGAATCTGCTTTGCTTTCACATATTCTGAGGGGACTTCTAACCAAGAAGGATTTCTGAGCTTCTCTATTCCTAGATCAGCTTGTTTTGGAGGAATGAAATGATTTGTTTCTATCTTAGCTACAGGGTTAATTAAACCAAAGAGACCCCCATATCCTTTTCACTTTACCTATAAGCCTTGCAAAGAGTACATGGCACCAATACATCAGCCCTACTATTTTATTAATACCTTATTAATTTTCCAAACTTCAGTCACTTACACTAATAAACTAACTCAAATTTGGTAGCCTTGTCACTGGGGCCTAGTGAACTCCCTCGCATAGTTGTGCTTGTTGCTTTCCAAAACAACATCTGATTTGCCTTATTTATTTCAGGCATATTCAACTTTGATCATTCCACAAGGCCGTGACCAACGAATTCCAGAGGGGAAAACTGGAGCTCTTATAATCCCTGCTAAATAATGTGTTTATTTCTTCCTACTTAAACATCTGGCACTTTACAAGGCATGGGTCATAATTCTAAACGAAAATCTAGTAATAAAATGAGAGCTCCAGCAGGTTAGTACCATAAAAGGAAGAGTGACCTTGGGAGATCCCGAACATCAAATTTGCTTATTAATACAGCTGGACACACACACACACACACACACACACACACACACACAATATGTATTCAGCTAGTTTGTTTATTGGCATTATAAATTAGATTCTGTGATATATCTAGAAGATACATTCAATAGTAGTTTCTTAGCACCCACCCAACCCAGTTTGTAATGTCGTCATTAAAGCAAATGCCAAGGTGGGTGGGGGGGAAGGATGTGTGACATTATTTATGTCTATAAATAATGTGTATTTTTCCAGGCAGTAAATGATGGGAACATTCTCAGCAAGTATGTGTCATGTCATCCAGAGTCAAGTGTCTTCAACCATATTCAGGATTGTGGCTGCAACATGTAGGGCATGCTTATTATGGCTCACATATCTAGGGAGCCACCCAAATAAATCACTAATATGAAGTCCAGAGGAATATTTGCCATTTGAGAAGTTGGAAATAATTTATATTGAACAGAACCAGCTGTTAATATATTGAAATATGTAAGAAGTGCTCACAGTTAATAAGTAAATGAGTCTGACTTTTCCTGAAAAAGTGCTTTTATAACATTTAAAACTTATAACATTTAAAACTTATAACATTTAAAACTTATAACTTCTAAAAATGAAAGTCTAAATGACTTTTGGACAATACGGCCACCATATTTGCAATACCAAATGTCCACTGTAATAGCCTGTAATAATAACAACAACACTGTACTCATCCTAACACAAATGGATGTTGCAGAGTATCTTATGTCAATAATGTGGCTTGTATGGCATTCCAGTCCTAGTCATTGTCACCAGTTGGGAGGTATAAGAACAAAAAATAGCCATACTGAATGAATTAGTGATACTGAATGAAGTTAAGAAGGATTATTAAAATGGTGGCATTTTATACTGTTTTAAGACAAATTTTGTAAATGAGGCAAGGGGAGATATAGTGCAGTAATTAATTCTTCTTTCAAATCCTCAATGAGATATACCCCAATTTTAAAATAATTTTGACTTCTCCAGACAATGTTTGGGTATTTTATCTAAGGATATGAAATCAAGTTTCAATACCCCCAACACACACACACAGTCTTGTACGAAAAACAAATATAATTTATTGACATACAGATATATGCACTTCAATTCCTTACAGTTACTTCAATAAAGAGATATTATCTACTTTTCCACTTCCAGAGACCAATTCAGTTCTGTTTTCTTCCTTTTTTAACTACATTAGCTTATATCTGGATAGGATATGGATAATAAATACCTCTGAAGAACCAGCATATTTGAGATTGTGAGTGATCATCTCACATCTGTTAGATGGTCAGATTGCTGAGAGTTGTAATTCAGCTACAGCTGCACGGCTCCAGGTTATTTACCTAATTATCAACCAATTTTCTTCCGTAAGCTGCTTTATGTCTTCTTAGACTATGTAACCACAATCAGCGAAATCTGATAAATTCTTAGCACACTCAAGATTTTCTACTAGAACTATAGGTCTCTGCCTGGGATGGGAAGGAGAAGGGCATCTGATAAAATACTGTATTTGAACATTGCCACTCACACTCTACCTCTTTTGCATAGAGTCACAACAAGGATAAGCATCACAATTTCCATTTCATCATTGTGACAATTTAATTGCAGCCCTCTGCACCTTCTACATAAAAAAACCTGGAAGATTTATATTGTATGTGTTAGAGTTTGCATCAATCCAACCAGCACACAAGTAAATAATTCAGCAGGATTCATTTATATAAGATACTTCTTTATATATAATACTATACAGCAGAAGCCAGAACAAGAACTCAGAATCCAGAAGTACAGAATCAATAATGACAGAAGCTATAGAATCACAGAAGCACTCATATATATACAGATCAGTGAACCTAAACCACACCCAGGTTCCGAGCCGTCTGGGTCACCAAACAGTTCCCATTGGCTGACTGTTACCATGTCTATTCCAATTCATGAACCCTTATATACTGACAGTATGAGTATGGGGACAGGCGTGTCTTTTGTTGTACAGTGTGGGAAGGCCATATTGTGGAAGGTAAGAGTCATGTGGCCATAAAATAACAAAGACCTTGGAGATCCAATAATTCTAAGTCCTGTCAACAGGAAATTTTTGCGGAATGAAACAGCATGAAGTCCAAAAATCACTTACAAATAAAAATGCCTGCTTTGTGGTTGAAATAGATTTTAGACTAAGCAATTTGTGTAACTAAGTACCAATTTATGGAGATCAAGATCAGAATCAGCATAGGACAAGCAAATAAGTGGTACACTCAATTACTTATAGCTGACTCTCTTGCTAACAGAAACAGAATCAGTTAAACAAATTATGGGAATTCTCTTTATGCTTTGTTTAACTTTACATACATTCCAGGGCTCTTCTTGTGTCTCCCAAATAAGCCAGAAATCTCAGTCCAAGAACACGCCTCCCTCCCCATGACTTCTGATTTTGTTAGGAAGGAGACAAGCCAGACCTCCTGGCTAGCACATATTAGTAAATAATCCAAATAAGAAGTGTCTATGGTTTGTTTAGTCAGTCCTGCTGACAAGAGAAATGAAGTGAGGACAACCAACCAGGATCTAGTAGCATTCTTGCTTGCTCACACTAAGCCAATGTTCTTGTATATTCTACCCTAGTGCAAAATGTCATTGTGTAATTTCAAGTCAACTTTTTTCAATATGATATATAGCTTCTTTGTACTCTATGGCAGGCTCGGGATTCTGAAGACATTATTTCTGTCTTTTAAGAAAATGAGATTAGAATTAGAAGCTGACATCTTTATGTACTGCTCTTCCTGCTGCCACTTAGCATCTGTGCACATCTTTTAAAGTTCACTATTGAAGCCCTGCAACTTGAATAAGTTCATATTGAGGCCAACATGCTAACCACATCTCATTTACAATCCTGGCTATTAAACATCTTAACAATAATTTCATCGAAGAAAGCCACATATGAAGCTAATGGTTTTGGGAATGTATGTTACCAAGGTAACAAATAAAATTCTGGCTATTGGGGACTACTTTGCTTTCGATGAAGAGCTGCATCCTTTTCAATTATTGGGCGGAATAGAAAAGTAGTAAACAAGGTTATAAATCTTTGGAATTCATAATCACAGTAATAGAACAATAGGCAGGAACTGATATGCTAGACATGGAGAGAGAAATATTGCAATTTATTATTTTACAATTATGCAGTGGTCATTAAAAATGTGATAATATTTCAAACCTGTTAGTGCAACTCAGAATACACTGCAGGAGCGCCACATGCAAAAAATTGGATTGAATCGAATTATTTCCTTCCTGTAGTCCATGGAAGCTCATGGATTTCTCTTTGCAAATTTATTCTGAATTCTCACCTCTGAAGTTTCACAAAGGGCTCTGCATTTGACATAAGAATCCCATTCCATCTTGCTTGCCTTCCTATGGAGTAGGGCCAGTGGTGGGTTTCAAATTTTTTTACTACTGGTTCTGTGGGTGTGGCTTGGTGGGCGTGGCAGGTAAAATCTCCATTTCCTGCCAATCAGCTGGGATTTGGGAGGCAGAGAATAGATGGGGGCAGAGCCAGTCAGAATTTTTACTACCGGTTTTTTGAACTACTCAAAATTTCTGCTACTGGTTCTCCAGAATTGGTCAGAACCTGCTGAAACCCACCTCTGGGTAGGGCTGCTTTCCAAAATAAGAAAAATATGTTTCCAGCCATAAAATGTTACTGACCAGTTAGCAATGGTCAGAAATGGGATCAGAAGGAACTTGAACTTGATCTTCTTAGCAGCTTTAGAAGTGAGCATCAGTAATCAAGATTAGGTTTTATCATTCTAAATACACAATTATACTGTACATACCCAATTCCAACCTATGTGGACCACAATGAACCTGGGAGAATGACCCAGGTTCTGCAAATACATATGTTAAAAAAAGAACAAACTACAGTTTAAACGGTCTGCCATTAACAAAGATACCATGTAGCACTTTTGAAATAATCATGGAAAGTGAAATGCTTCTCCCTAGTTAAAAGAGGGAAAACATGCAATATTTATGTTTTAAGGAGCGTGAACTTTTAATATAGCCTAGCTATATAATCTCTTTTCTTTAACCATCCTTTTGTTGCCAGTAATCAAAACTCTGGGCTGCAGTGTATCGCAAAACAATGTTTTTGTAACATTTTTAACTATTCCCCCTGCCTTTTAAAACTGGCTACCCAATTTGTTTTCCATGAAATTACTCTCTAGACTCTTCAAATCTATTTCTTTCAGAGCTGTTCTCTTAGAGCTGTAATTTTGTTCTGAAAGCAGCATTCATCTCATTTTTTTTTCCACAGCAATCATTGTTCTAGATGAGCGTATTCCCAAGGACACATTTAAAAGTACTAATGTAGCTTTACCTATTTGAAGTGGCCTCCTCTGTTGTCAACAGTTGTGGAGTAGGAAGGCCCACTCTCTAGTGTTTTTCGGTAAGTACCACCAAGTTTTTATTCAGCTTTCATAAGAGCACGGCATTTGGGTCTCTCCAAACTATTGTGGGAGAATAGCTTTCCGGGGCGGGGGTGGAGAGAGAGAGAAAGAATGAGCGAGAGAGAGAAGATGAATTAAATTGCTGCTATTTGGGCCGCAAAAAAGCAATGCACTCTTTGACATGCTTAAGCTTCTTTATAAAAATAATTTTATTGAAGATTACATGGTACAGATAAAATGAGTACAGCCTATAAAAAGGAAAATGTGCAAAGAAAAAAGAGAAAGAAAAGAAGTAATTTCCCCTTTCATCCCATCAGGCGTAAACAAATTTATCAATTCATCACCATCTCTTAACATACACCAGTCTTTTCTTCCCAAATCTCACCTCTTCTCTATAAACAAGTCATTGAGACTATGCCTCATCATCCAATCTAATCAGCAAAAATTCATTAAGGACTACCAGAAATAATATCTATTGTAAATCTGATCTAATAAACCTACTTGAATTCCTTCCTTCCAGATTTATACTTCAATTTCTATTTTTTAAACAAATTCCCCAAATCTCATCATTCAAATTCAATCTACCAAAACACAATAAAATTTACTAGGTTTAATCTTAATCAGATAAATTCAAAATGTAGTCAGCAACTTTTTCCATACAGAGATAGTCCTTGATTTACAAAGGGTTACTTAGTGATCATTCAAAGTTACAACAGACCTCCCCAGGGCTACATACAATCTGAATTTGAAGTGTTGATAGCTGCCCCTTTCCTGGTGGTAAAGTAATCATATTTTGGGCACTTGACAAGTGGTCTACAATGACAGCCATTTGCGGCATCCTGGGGTCATATGATTTACATTCCCCCCCCCCCCAAAAAAAAAACCAATTTGGATTTACATCCATTGTGAACAATGGGTTTGCTTAATGATGGTGGTTAATGACTACTGTGAAAAGGTTTGCAAAATCATACATGGTAACAGGACCTGCTTAATGACCAGCCCAGCTTCTGACTGTAATTCCAGGCTCAGTTATATAGGACTACCTGTATAACTCTTATCCTTAATCAAAACTTTAAAACATCATTAGGTCCTGATCAGGAAAAAATCCATTAAAACTTGCCAGAGATAGCAACCTATCTATTTTAACCTTGGTCAAATAAATCAACTTCATATTCCTTCCCTTTTCTCCCAAATAATAAAAGCACTTCATTTTTATTTTATTTTTATTTTTTTATAAATACTTTATTGACTTTTCCAAAATTAAAAAGGATAATATACAATCTCTATCTTGATCAAAGGTACAGTGTTTACACAATTGGTGACTCAAACATTGGATGGATTCCATCCATAACTATACAATATACTATACAATATACTATACAATTCTATACAATTAAATCCAATTCTAGTGCCTAATAAGTCATAACCTATTATCATACTTTTGTCTTGTTCTTCAACCAGTTATACCAATTTCCCCATACTTCATAATATTTAGAATTCTCCTCATTTTTTAACTCGCTCGTCAATTTTACCATTTCTGCGCACTCTAGAATTTTATTTATTAATGTTTCTTCTGAAGGTGTAGATTTATTTTTCCAGAGTTTCGCAAATGCTAGTCTAGCCGCGGTTGTGATTTGAATTACAAGTTGGGTTTTGTTATTGTTAAGACTATCTTCGGTCATACCTAAGAGAAAGGATTCCGGGGCCAGGGCTATCTCCTGTCCCGTTATTTCAGAGAGCCAGAGTCGAATCTTTAACCAGAACTTTTTAGTCTCGGGACAAGTCCACCAAAGATGATAGAAGGTGCCGACCGTTTTACCACATTTCCAACATGTAGCAGAGAGGTTTGGGAATATTTTCGCCAACCTGTCCGGGGCTAGGTACCACCTATGTAACATTTTGTAATGATTTTCTCTGAATGTTGCCGATTTCGTTATTTTGTAATTCCTGTTCCAAGCTATCTCCCAATCATTGAAATTAATGCTGTATCCTAAATTTTTTTCCCAAATGCTTAACTGATTTTTTGCTATGGTCTCTGCTCTATCCTCATCTAATAAAAAATTGTAGATTTTCGATAGCATTTTCTTATCTGTTCCCCAGATAATTTTGTCAAAATATCCATATTTCATTTCAATACCACATGTGTCTCTATCTTTTTGAAATCTAGAATTTATCTGGAGATAGTTCCACCAATCCAGGTTGAACCCCTGGTCCCTCAATACTTCCAGGGATTTGAGCTTCCCTTCTTGATCCAAAATGTCCTTATATGTGCCCAATTTATAGTTTCCTCTCCTATTTGGGGCCACTAAAGCTTCCATAATCGACAACCAGCTAGGAGCCTTGGTATAAATCCTCTGTCTGATTTCTACCCACGTACGAATCAGTGTCTCCCTAATTTTATGTTTATGGAAATAAGTTTTCCTCCTATCCTTTGAATCCCAGAGATAGGCATGCCATCCTTCAAGGAGATCATGTCCTTCTAGTGTCAGAATTCTCTCATCTTGTAGCTTGATCCACTCCTTTATCCAAATTATTTTTGCCGCCTTTTGGTATAATTCCCAATCAGGGAGCCCGAACCCTCCCAAATTCCTTTTCCCTTGAAGTGTCTTAAGAGAGATCCTCGATTTTTTGCCCTCCCACAGAAAGTTCCTTATATGTTTGTTCAAATCCAGAAAAAAAAATTTATCTAGTGATATCGGTATATTTTGGAATAAAAATAGAATTTTAGGTAAGATATTCATTTTGATTGCCGCAATTTTACCAATCAGGGATAATTTAAGCCTCTTCCACCTATCAAGGTCTTGATAAATTTTGTGCAATAAGGGGATATAATTATCATCTTTTAATGAAGAGAGTCTCGCAGTGATCCATATTCCCAGATATTTTGTTTTCTTAACTGCTTGGAGGCCTAATCGATCTTCTAATTCTTTCATTTGTGGGTTTGTCATATTTTTCACAATTATTTTAATTTTATTCTTATTAAGTTTAAGGCCCGCCACTTCTCCGTAATCCTGTACTTCCTGCATTAATTTTAAACCGGTTTCTAATGGATCTTCTATTATGAGGGCAATGTCATCGGCAAAAGCTTGAGTTTTAAATGTTTCCTTCCTGATCTTTAAGCCTTTAATATCTTTATTGGCTCTAATTTTTCTAAGTAGGACCTCTAGTGCCAAGATATAAAGTAAGGGAGATAGGGGACATCCCTGCCTGACTCCTCTTTGAATCTGAAATGCCTGAGTTCTGTCTCCATTCACTAATATATTAGCCCTCTGATTTTGGTAAATATTCTCTATCATCCTCCTAAAGTTGGTCCCGAATCCCATTAGGTCTATTTGGTTTACCAACAAGGTCCAGTTTAAATTGTTGAATGCCTTTTGGGCATCGACAAACATTAAGGCCAGCTGTTTTTCAGGGTGTTGTTCGTAGTACTCTATAGTATTTAGGACTGTTCTCAAATTATCTCTAATCTGTCTCCCTGGGAGGAACAAAACATCATTAGGTCCTGATCAGGAAAAAATCCATTAAAACTTGCCAGAGATAGCAACCTATCTATTTTAACCTTGGTCAAATAAATCAACTTCATATTCCTTCCCTTTTCTCCCAAATAATAAAAGCACTTCATTTTTATTTTTCATTTTCTCTTTGTCTCTTCACACAAAATAACTGACAGAATTAATAAGTCACTTTGGTAACTCTAATATACAAAAGTCATTATTGACAAGTCATTTTTCTTGTCATTGTTTGTACATTGTTTTTAGTTATTAATATATCAACCAGTTTAAATTGTATATTAAATATTTCATTTCCTCCCCATATTTTTCTTATAGGCTATTTTCAAAACCACATTTGAATAAATTTCTGTCTTGTCTAGTAAAACCTGTTCCTCTTTGTTTAGTCTATCAATAGTGGCAGAAATCTTTAAAATTAACTTCTGAATTCATTATTCACAAATACCTCTCAATACATCAATTATTTTATTTTCTTCTGCTGCAGTGTTAAGCAACAGCTAAGATACTGTGGGGGAAACATGGACCACCCATGGGGTGAGAAGGGAATTCTTATAAATTCTTAAACACATACTTAAAACTTCTTTCATAGTGGATTAAAGGGAAATCACCAAGAGAATTCTATCGAAACTTGCCATTCCAGAGATCCTCGATATTAAAAAATAAAATAAAATCCAAAGTGATTAAGGAATAAAGATTGTCCTGAATTCTTAAAGGCTGCCTTAAATGCTAAAATGTAATTCCTAATTTAACTCACAAGCAGATTACAAAAATGTCAGTTCCTGCCATCTACTTCTGAGGACCAGCCATCCAAAGTGTGTGTGGGCTTACAATAGCTTCTTTCTCTAGAGAAATTTTACCAGTCTGGATCCTATATCTGGCCACAGATTCAGCAGTATGTTTGTTTCCAATTTTTCAGGGGATATCTTCTATTTGCTATGTTCTTACCAGAAATCTAACATACTTATGCATCACAACTCATCAGAAATGTTGTTTTATGTCTGATAAGACATCATAATCCCAACAAAATTACTTTGCTGTAAGAGCTATCTTCAGAGGATGGGGAGCTGAGAAGCTCTGTATGCCAATGAATGTACTCAAGTAGGGCTTGGTATTATAACCAAGGAAGAATTCACTGCAGTGAAAGTAAATTTCACAGCCTCGAAATATAGCCAGAGTCCATGGAATTACAAACAAACCTGAAGGCATCATTTGCTCTAAGCAGCTCAGGGTCCTCTGGTTCTAAGGTTGTACCATATGTGGTGTTGGATAGTGTTACACTGCCCAAAAGAGACCCTCTCTGCAACCAAGAGGTGCTCCTGGACTCACGACTCCTGTTTGAGGAGCAGATGCAGTAATGGCTAGGAGGATTTTTACACAAGTTTGTATTGTGCACCAGTTGTGCCCATTCTTGGATCAGAGGGTCCCACTCATGGTTACTCATGCCCTGGTTACCTCCTCTGGACTTTGCAATGCTATGAGGGCTTGAAGAGGGCTAGTGAAAAATGTAGCAGCACAAGCAGTTATGGGTGTCTCTGGTAGAACATATTTTACACTTCTGCTGTGCCAGCTGCATTGATTATCAATTTGTTTCTGAGCCCAATTCAAGGTGCTGATCTTGACTTTGGAACCCTACATGGCATGGAACCAAATTACTTAGGGGACTGCCTTTTCTTGATTTCTTCTGCCCATACCACCAGATCTAACAGGATGGGCTTGTTATGGGTTCTGTCATCTAGGGAGCTATGTTTGGCGAGCCCTAGGAATCTCCTCCACACCTGAAGTGTGGATGGCCTCATTAATTCTGAGCTTCTGAAGGTCCCTTAGACCTGGGGGTTCAAGGGGACAGGTGAATTAGTGATATGGCTTCATTACTATTAACATCCCTTTGTCTATCCTTGTTTTAGATGTTTTGTAAAGCTTTTTAATATATGATAATGTTTTTATATATTTATTTAGTTTTGTTGTATGTCACCCAATGTCATTTGCTTGTGAGATGGGCCACTATATAAATTAGATAAATAAAATATTTTCTACTCAAACGTCTGACTACATGTTGATTCAGAAGAACCTTTAGTCTACCCAACCATATCTGTCTCAACTTTGCTGAGCTAGAACAATTACTGCTATTCAGATATTAGAAAACCACGTCTCTTTGAAGCATCCCTATGAATAAAGAATTGGCTTTGCATTCATCAATTTCAAACTACAGTAATTGGAACTTTAGAATACAGCATTTTTCTTCTCTGTCCACTGGACAGAGGATTGATTGATGGGTCATGGAAAACCATAGCAAGAAGGGAAGTTAGAGAAAATTGATGATGCTGGCATGTGAATCTTGGTTAGGACAAAAGGAAAAGTTTTATGGGTTGAAAAAAGCAAACTACATCTTTCTAATCATCAACCAAGAGATAATCTAAATATCTAATTAAGCATCATCTAAGAAACAAAGAGGAAAAATGTTAACACAGAATTTGTTTCCCATTGCACCATGCAGGTAGTCCTCAACTTATGACCACAATTGAGCTCAAAATGTATGTTGCTAAGCGACATATGTGTTAAGTGAGTTTTGCCCCATTTTGCAACCTTTCTTGCCATAGTTGTTAAATGAATCATTGCAATTGTGAAGTTAGTAACAGGGTTGTTAAGTGAGTCTGGTTTACCCATTGACTTTGCTTGTCAGAAGGTTGCAAAAGATGTTCATATGAGCTGGGAACACTGCAACCGTCATAAATATGAGTCAGTTGCGGAGCACCTGAATTTTGATCACGGGACCATGGGGATGCTTTAACGGTCGCATGTGTGAAAAATGGTCATAAGTCACTTTTTTCAGAGATGTTGTAACTTTGAACAGTCACTAAATGAGCTGTTGTAAATCAAGGACTACTTGATTTACAAGTAGTATTATGTATTATGTTTGCAATATGAATGTTGTGTCCCATCAGCAGCCTGTGCGGATTGTAGCTGATTCTGACAGTGAGGAGGCTGGTGTGGTGTTGCACCAGCAGTCTGTGCAGCTGGCACTCGAGTCAGACAATGAGAAGGCTGGAGAAGATGTGATGCCAGAGGCAGGGATTCAGCCAGGGCCTTCAGAACCTCCAGAAGCTCCTTTAAGTGAAGAGGACGAAGAGGAGGAGCCTCTTCTCGATGCACGGACACCAAAGGCAGGAGTGGCTCCTCAGGAGAAGGTCTCCTCGAGAGTAAGTCTTGGGCTAATTGGCCACTCCCTTAGCTTATTTAAGGAGGAACGCTGACTGAAGCAATTTGTAGGGAACAACTTTAGTTCATTCTCCTTCGCATCTGGATTCTCTGCAAATTGCTTCTGGGCTTTCTGCCAACCTTAGTAAGATTGTGATTACTTTATCTTTGGTTTCTTGTAAGCTGTTAAGAAAGTTTATTAACAGCCTTTGTTTGGAAAAGACTGAGTTATTTTAGTAAATTTAATTTTTGTGCAGACTTTGTGTGTGCTGTGTTCTTTGGGGTCCGTAGCTGGGGCAGAACAATGAATCCGCCTACTTGCTTGCTTGTTCACATTTACTTGAAGTCTACTGTAATTTTTATGGTGCCTATTTTCATAAATAATGACACTAGTCTTTATCACATTATGTTCCTGTTCTTATGCCTAGTGAAATAGGTTTGGCTATGTGCAGATCTGCATTTCTGTGGAGCAATGAAATAAAAACCTTTGCAAGAGTCAGGGTAGACCACCCCAGAACTCATAATTCTAGGAGCTGCAGTTAAGTTAAAATAGTTGTGGTTTATTTTTTTTCTTTAAAAATTATTCCCAAAGCATTGCTGGGCTCGGATGACATTCTCTTCAGCAGAAAGAAAGAATTATTTTACAATTTAACTCTGCCCTATTACCTGCTGCCTCATTCTCTCCTACACTATCTTTCACCTTTCTGAATATCTTTAATGTACTCAGTAAAACATAATCAAATAATAGTCTTTTGTTTGATCTCAATCAAAGCAGTATACACTTTGCCATCATCAGATTGATTAATTAATGCAGTTCCAACTGATGATATTTAATTCTTTGGAAGAATTCTTTGCATTTCTCTTTTTTTATATAAGATCAAATGCTAATGCTTTGTTATATTCCTGTATCTAATCAAACTTACATTAATTGTGCTCAATCAAAGTCCTCAGGTTCCTTCAATGACAAAGCCTAACAAAGAATATGAAGTTATTTAAGTTGTGTAACGGGAGCTGACAAGTGGATTTTTTTTGAGACCATTTTGAATTTTATAACAATAACAAATCTTTTCAGAAATGACTTGAACTTCAGTCTTGAGCGCTGTCTAGACAGAAGGCTTCAACTATTGCCAACGTTTAAAAAAGATTCTGTTCTTCCACAATTGATTTTTTTTTCTAGGCCAAGTAAACAGGCAGAAGAAGCTGTGAGAACATTTGTGAAGGTTTCAAGTAGAAGATAAACTTGCTGGACCATTCACAAATGAAGATGGGCAATTGCATAACAAAGAATGCCTGTAACTAATTTCCTTCATATTTAATAGCAAGTACATTAAAATGCCATATTTGTGTTTTAGCTATGTACCTGAATTAACAATATGCCATTTTAGGTAATGAAATTCTCCAGAGAAGCTAGCATTTTGCTAAATATTTCCACTCCCATTGATCTAACTTGTACATTTGGCCTGCTGTTCAAAACTTCTGAGAAATGTACTTCTAACACACTTGGAAAGCTCTAAATTTGGAGAGGCAAAATAAAACATTTCAAGCTACTTTTCCTCATTATTTGCCTAATGGAGAAATATGTTAGAGACAGATACAGAAAGCAATCTATAAATTGCTTCAATCCTCAGATGATTTTTGTCACTGAAAATTGTGGGACATTTTCTAAAGTTATGAAAATCAGCGGCTTGCTCCAGCCCTGCTGAAAATGTAATCAATAACTGAGAAATGAGGTTTATAGATTCTTACCCTGCCTCTTTTTTCACATTTAGGTCAAGCAGGTGTTGCTTTTTATTCTATTGATTTAATGATCTCTGCTGCCTATATCGTGTTCATACACTTAGCAACTTAGTCAATGGCTTCCAATTTGGGATGGAAATACTCACGTAATTAATTATCTACTTAAAAGGTTAGCCATTGATAGAGTTATTGATACTTTGCTGCTCTCCCATCAATAAAACAAAGCTGAATTATATGGATTTGACAGATCTGAAACTGAAGAAAACAATGCCTGGCCACTGAATAGTTAAGCCATTAAAAAAAAAAATCTGTTTCTGTTTCATTGGGAATTTGTGAATAAATAAACAGGCTGTATGACTTCCAGAATGGGATGGAATTTATAATTAGTTAAAAAAAAAACCACCCCACAAATAAACCCAAAACAAACAATAAATTCGACCCACACACATATATTAAGCTGAAGTGGTAAATAGGAGTGAAGATATATAACACAATAGGATTCCCAGCCCAGATAATAGAAGATAAATGCTCTCAATCAACTAAATAAAGATGCAGAGCATTCTACTTCAGTATGAGAATGTGTTGTTTTTTAATATTGGGTCTCTAAACTCTGAAAAGGATGTTAGTTAGTGATATTATCAGTTGAATTGATTGATGCGATATCTTCACCCCCTGGTGTAGGGGGTCCAAAAGATAACATGGTGTCTTAAGCCTGCAAGCATTATCCGTTAATCATTCCTGGGAATAAATAAAAAAATTGAGTTGAAGGTATTAAGGTAGGACACTGGGGTGCTAGCAAGTCTCTGCAGAGTTAAAGACAGGCGTTTTGCATCTTAATTTATTCCTCAAATAAACTCAATAATTTATCTCTTCCCGAGATGATAAAAAACAACAACAACGCATTTAGTTAATGGCCTGCATGTTATCCACTCATTTATATAGGATTGCAATATTTTCAGTCCTGAGAACTCAATAGATTGCATACCAGTAGCTTGAGATCTACAAGTAGTCCTCAGTTACAAACATTAATTTAGTGACTGAAATTGTGATGACACCAAAAAGAGTGACTTATAACCAGTCCTACCAGTTATGAACATTGCAACATCCACTCAGACATGTGATTGTGATTGTCACTTGGCAACTTGTTTGCATTTATAAGAGTTGCAGTATGCCACAAGGTCATATGATTGCTATTTGCAACTTTTTCCTATGCCGTCCAATGAGCCAAATCAAAGGGGAAACTAGCAAGGAAGGTTGCAAACAGCGATCAGGTGAGGTCTCACTTAAGAATTGTGGTAATTTGCTAAAAAACTACGGAAAAGTTATAAAATCAAGTGTGGTCACATGCAGTTTCATGACTGCTCTGCATAATAACAAATGTTTTGGTCCTAAATGTCTCATAATTTAAGGTCTACTTGTAGCTACATATGGATGTGGACACATGCACAGTGGTGGGTTGCCCCTGTTCACACCGGTTCTATAGAACCGGTAGTAAAACCGGCAGGAGGCTCCGCCCACCAACCCCGACATCATCAAAACACTTCTGCACATGCACAGAAGCTTCTGCGCTTGCGCAGAAGAGTGTGCATGCACAGAAGAGTGTGCATGCCCGCGAGCAAAGCAAGCAAATGCGTGCGGCCCCACTGCAAACCGGTAGTAAAGGTAAGTAGAACCCACCCCTGATGCACATACACAATACATACAATCAGATATCACTAATGCCACACATTGCCCTCCACAGGCATACCTTTTACTCTAGATTTCCCAGCAATGAGGGTTCAGATCACTAATTTCCTATTGCTATGTTCAAGAAGCCTTTGACACAACCATAATGGAGCCTGCCCATTAGGTCACAAGTCATGACGATTATTAAATAAGGCAACCACATGTGATTGCCTCCCTTAACAATTCCCAACCCCACTTTCCATATGCTGTCATTACGTGGTTATGTGGGTCATTAGCAGAGCGTAGGGTGCCTCTAGGATTGGGGAAGCCCTGGGAGTTCTAGTGCAGGCCCACCCAGGCCTGCCTGTCCTAGGGGTCTCAAGGCCTCTTCTACTCCCTTGGTACCCTATGCTCCAATTCCCACTCCTCAGGGACCCCACAGGCCTTGGGCCTGTTTTCCTCCCCCCAGGATCTCTGTAGGCTTATCCCATCAGGACCTTCACTCTCCTTCACACCCACATTGGTCATCTATGGCACACTTATCTTTTGAAGAGCTCTGGAGCTCACATTGAGGAAAGTGGACCAGCCACTCCATTCCTCAGTGTCCCTGGGCCGCATGGCATTGTTCTGGAAACAGCCACCATTTTCAGAGCAGCCACAGTTCATTGAGGCTTCTCCAGAAATGGTAGCCAGTTCTGGATTACCCTACATGGTTTTGATACTCTCCCTGAGTGTGGAGGGATGGAGCAGCCAGTTCTCCTTTCCTAATGTGAGCTCTGGAGCCCAAGGCCTTCAGGAACTGGGGAGGGGTAAGCAAGCCCCAGGCTGGTAGGGACCTGGTAGAGAGGGATGGAGGAGAGATAAATGGAGGGTTGTTGTCCTTGCAGTCAGTCATAAGGGTGAATGACTGCAGGGGTGCTGCAGTGGCTATAACTTTGAAACCAGGTTTATCAGTAATTTTGAAGAGCTGCTGAATGACCAGTCGTAAATTGAAGACTACTTGTAGTAAACCAGTCATCTGTCTGGTGAAAAATAAGGGGAATTTTTGCTAGCTGTAACTTTAATTGCCTATGTTGACTCAGCAACTATATAATCCTTCCCTACATGTACAGATAACCTCTGACCAACTCTCAACGGAAAAACTGCTCAGACTTCCCCTCCATCAGTATATGGAGTGTTAGTTCAGTGAGGTTATACAAACATACTTCATCTCACTGATCAGACCCTGAGTTTATCAGGAAATGTAATAGATCCTCCTCTTTCCAGGAAAAGGATCCAAAGACCCGCACCACTGGGTAGTGATTCCAAACTTGGAAGATTCTCCATGAAATTAATGCCTTGCCACTTCATACAGCTGCCCTCAGATCTTATTTTTACTGACCTTAGAAACCTGGAAATGTTTTGATAGCCAACCCAAAAACAAGAAAATCTGTTCTTTGCATAGCAGTCTAGGAAGGCAGCATGGTCCCTTGTTTCTACACAATCTTTTCCCTCCTGACTTGAATTAATGTGTAACATGACTGCTTGCGCACTGTTAGTATTTTATTTTAACAAGGAGAGCAATGTCCTTCTTGTGCTTAAATCTGTGAGCCTCGTTGCTGCACTGAGCCAGGTAAAATATAATTCTAACAAGAGCTTGATACTTCTGCTCAGTGGGTTTCGATTCCCTATTGTAAGGCTGCTTGCTAATTTTCCGGCTGCCTGTTTCTGACATCTATAATCCAACATCATACACAAAACAAAGGAAAGGGTTTTTTTAAGCGCCTCGGACAAAAACTGAAGAAAAGAAAGCAGAAGCAGTTGCAGAAGTCTCAATTTCACAATTATGGGAAACTATCCAGGGTTGATTAGTTTTAATGAAATGTGCAAGTTTTGAAAATAGCCTAGAACTGAGATTCTCAAACTTAATTACTCAATTTCTGCAGCCTCCATTGGGGGTATAAAAGAGCTTTAATGAAAAATCTTGGATATTCCTTAACACTCCCTGACCATTTTTTTCACAGAAGGATGTATGTTGGGTGCAAATATAATCCAAGGCATCTTTGTTTCCAACTGAGGAATGGAGAATTCATCAAGGGATTGGTGGGTTGTCCTCACTTTATGATCACTAGAAGATAACTAAAAGGCATCTTATCCTTTTCCTCAAAGATTCTTCAGATCCAAACCTCCTTTTCATCAATATATGAAATTTCATGTGACCTAGATGATATTATGTGATCACCTTTGGATTCCATGCAGCGACAAAGATGGACTGTTAGGAAAAAGACTATACATTAAAAAAAATGACTGCCATCTTACAAAATCATAGAGCAAATCTGAATCCCTAAACTGACCCAAGGAATTTTATTACCAAATAAAAACATTATTTGAAGGTTAAGATTAATTTTAAAATATTAAATGCTAACACAAGCAATAAAGTAGCAGATGTTTTGCAAATCTGCACTTTGCTTGTCAATATGTTTCAATGTAGGACAGGGGTGTCAAACTGGCGGCCCGCGGGCTGGATGTGTCACACTCAGACCACGCCCACCCCAGCTCCTCAGAGGGGGAAAACATCATAATACATCATGTGACAGCAACGTGACACTGCAAATTTGACCCCCGTAATGTAGGACTATCATGCCCCATGTCATTCTGTGCAAGGGAGGACATTTTGTACCACTTGAGTTAAAGAATTAAGGGGAGCAAAACTGCAGGACAGCAATATTTTTTTTGAAGGCTGATACAGGTGGCTCTTATGATTACAATTGACTCCAAAATTTCTGCTGCTAAGTGAAACATTTGTTAAGTGAGTTTTGTTTCATTTTATGACCTTTCTTCCACAGTTGTTAAGTGAATCACTGCAGTTGTTAAGTTGGTAACATGATTATTAAGTGAATCTAGCTTCCCCATTGTTTTTTCTTGTCAGAAGGTTGCAAAAGGTTGTAATAAAATGACCCCGGGACACTGCAACATTCATAAATATGAACCAGTTGCCAAGCATCCTGATCACATGACCAAGGGGATGCTGCAAAGCTTGTAACTGTGAAAAATGGTCATAAGTCACTTTTTTTGGTGCCATTGTAAGATCAAACAATCACTAAAGGAATTTTGTAACTCAAGGACTACCTGTACTGTTTTTCCACTTTCTTTTGCAGTGGAACAAGACTGAAACTCTAGCTGACTTCTGAAGAACAACTGGAGATACAGTCCCAAGCCTACACTTGATACAGTAACTATGGTAAGCAGGAATCTTCCATCTCATAAATGTGGAGGCTGCTTCGACATACGGTCACCCGTTTGATTGTTACTGTCATAACTGCATTTACTTTTGGAGGCAGCCTTATGCTGCACAAATTCTTAGGTTAAGTTTGAGTAAGTTCAATGGGACTTTATATCTTCTTACAGGGATAGGTGGCAGCCCTCCAAAGTTGTCTTGCTTTGGAAAGCATCATGCTACTTCATTTACTTAAACTTGGCTATGTGGAGCTGGGCATGGGAAGGGGAGGGGGGGTTAGAGAAGGGGAAAGGAAGAAAAGAACAGCTGGTCCTCATCAAAATAGGCCAAAGAGCCTTCACACTTCCATCAGTGAGACCAAAGGGCTGAGAGCACGCTTCTTGGCTTGAAAGCTGCCCCACATTTTTGAAAAATGACTCCTTGCAGCTCTATCAAGCTATGGATAATTTTTTGCTCTGAGATCCAAAACACATACAATTCTTGTTATATATCTAACAACAGTGAGACAGGGAAATAATTTGGTTTCCATTAGCAAATGAATGGGGTTGGGTAGAGAGGTGGGACTCAGAGATGAAAATGAGTACAGGCACAGAATATGTTTTGGAAGCTACAATCTGTTTCCCTTGGGAAGAAGTCATATCAATAGAGATCCAATTGAAAACCTTGGATGGAAAGATTTTTTTTTTTTTTAAATCAGGTCTCTCCCTGCAGTGGAAATTTATTATACATACATGGACAAGCAGTTTCCATTTTTTAAATGGAATGCTGTGGTGGGTAAACATAATAAATTGATTCCATCCCATTTATGATGTTGAACTCCTCTGGACAGAAAAACTCAAATAATCAACCTAGGGAGAAAAAAAAAATCTTTAATGGTTGAAGGGAAAATAAAACCAACTCACCCACAGAACTGGAACCAAACCCAAACTCCTGCTATGTCCAAGCCAAAAGGAAATAACATATGGTTTCAAGTTCAGAAGCTTTTGTTGTGAAATTTACAGCTGTAAAATTTGTCTCAAACAGTATAACCACCTCAAGTCAAAGCCAGGGGCAACGGGAGAAATGAGTTTGGTATGTATTGTAAACTCCACAACATATATATTCAATTATGGCCCGAAAACCATAAATTCCTACGTCGGGAGATTTCAACAGCCCCTCTCCCTAAGTTTATGAAAACCAAGCATAAAAACTGTGGGGTTCTTGGTGCTCTCTGAGGTTTTTTGTTTTCTTGCAGACATTTCATTGTCAAACTAGATAACATCCTCAGTGCTAGAGGGAGTGAAGTCTCCTCTCTGTTTATATACTAGTGGCTTGCCTCGTCAATGTTGGTGGGAGTGTTGTTGGTAGTTTCTTTATTAGGCTTGTTTACTGTTAGTTTGTTTGTCTGCATATCCCAATCAAGGAACCACCAATGTTCCACCAACATTAACAGGACAAGCCATTAGTATATAAAATGAGAATAAATCTCATTCCTTTTAACGCTGATGATGTTACCTAGCTTGGTAATGAAACATCTGCAAGAAAACAACCAAGCTCAGAGATACTAAGGACCTCACAGTTCAGCTTTGAGCTACAAATATTCTCTCCTACCAAACACACTTTTAGAATGGTTTTTCATCCTCTTGTAGCTTGATAAGAATATTTGGAGTTTCGCAGGAGAGGGGAGGAATGAGAAGAATTTGTTCAGTGTGAAAACCGGAATATACTGATTCTTCAGCAGCACCTTGCCAAGCATTTAAATTATGTTGGTTTAAGCCCACTTTATATGCTGCTCTTGCTACTATGTAAATACTAGAAATATTACATTTTTCTTCAATGGTTTGAGAGTCACTTCCCAGGTGTCTGCTTTGGGAAAGGACTGCAGCTTTTCTTTGGATTATTTCCAGACATTCTGAATGTGTGTTTCCCATTGTGAAAGATAGCAGTGGTCTCCTTTTAATCCCTTTTAATCCAGTTGAGAAGTACTAATTAGGCAGCATTTAGAATGAAAAGGATGGCTTTTCTAGATACTGAAAGAAGGAACCCTGAGTGCTCCTGAGAGGACTACAAATCAGGCCTGGGTAAATTATTCAGTGAAGCATTTTGGCCATGAGCAAACTGGGATTTTTCTGGATTTATGCAGGAAACCACAGAGCAATTTCAACATGCCTGGAATCCTCAAGGTGGCACACCGAGCCCAGAACGGTATACAGGTAGTCCTTGACTTACAACAGTTTGTTTAGTTATCGTTCGGACTTATAATGGAACTGAAAAAAGTGACTTATGACTGTTTTTCACATTTATGATCATTGCAGCATTCCTGGGATCACATGATCCCTTTCTGATAAGCAAAGCCAATATATTCATTTAACAACCATGCTACTAACTTAACAACCGCAGTGATTCACTTAACAACTGTGGCAAGAAAGGTTGTAAAATGGGGTAAATTCACTTAACAAATGCCTCACTTAGCAACAGAAATTTTGGGCTCAATTGCAGTCAGAAGTCAAGGACTATCTGTATACGGTTAGAAAAACCCACTCACAGGAAGGAAAATGATTGGGAATTACTATCTTGAAACAGGAAAGTGTGGGTACAATACCAGGGAAAATGTATGTATGTATCTACATCTAGATATCTATCTCCTGACTTTATAAGTAACTATAATTATACATCTAGATATCTATCTCCTGGCTATATAAATAACTCATACCTACTTCCTCTTCCTATTTTTCCCAGGAAAACAACCCTGTGAGGTGGGTTCAGCTAAGAGAGAGTGACTGACCCAAAGTCACCCAGCTGGCTTTCATACCTCAGGCAGGACTAGAACTCACAGTTTCCTGCCTTCTAACCCTTAAC
The DNA here is from genome assembly GCA_022577455.1 of Arizona elegans. Lineage (NCBI taxonomy): Eukaryota > Metazoa > Chordata > Lepidosauria > Squamata > Colubridae > Arizona > Arizona elegans. Next base: position 32,306,646 of record JAKOOJ010000008.1, on the reverse strand, counting down.
CACTAGACCAAACTGGCTCGCCAATTCTTCAATGCTAAGATGGGGCAGCAGCATGCTATATTCAAATTCACATCAAACTGTCTCAGTCCCAGCAGGATTTTCTTAAGCCAGTTTGGAGTCAAATCCGAATGAACATGACTTGGCACTTTATCAGTGTAAGGGAGAGATTGGTCAACTTGACTGAGTGGTCAACTTGACTGAGGAGGTCAAAGGAGTTTGAACTCTTGCATTAAAAAAAACCTGAGCTTTTTTCTATATTGTTGATAATGGGTACATGCCTTTGGTTTTTAGTATTTTTAATTTTTCTCCTATTTTGTTATAAAGAGCCTTAGTAGTACAGTGGTCTAAGGCACCCTGTTATTAAGCTGGTTATTAAGACCAGCTGCCTGCAATTACTGCAGGTTCGAATCTCGCCAAGGCTCAAGGTTGACTCAGCCTTCCATCCTTTCTAAGGTAGGTAAATTGAGGACCCAGTTGTGGGGGCAATAAGCTGACTTTACATAAATATACAAAAGGATGAAGGCTACTGCTGAGCACATTGTAAACTGCCCTGAGTCTCCGGAGAAGAGCGGCATATAAATCAATTTTTTTTTAAAAAAAAAAAGCAAATTAGATTTATGTGTTGTTGTTTTTTTTTTTAAAAAAAAAAGCAATTATGTAGCTCTCTTTATTAACTGTTCCTATATTTTAGCGTCAAATATTTTGTTTAATGATATATTATGTTCCACCCTTGCCCTCTGGATTTTGAAAGTCTCAATCAAATGGCAGGAAGATGACCTTGAAGGCAGCAGGCAGAAGTGAAAGTAGATTTTTTTTCTAGTGGCCTTGGAAAGTGCATTGTGGGAAAAAGCACTTCATTGTTCCCAAAAACAATGATTCAGGAGTTCTGTCTGAAAAAAAGACTGAAAGGCATATTTGTAGCTTTACTACACAGATTCTAGAGGTCATATCCATTCAGTACCTGGTGAGAAACTGGCATCATTCCTACCACTGAGAATATAGTTCCTTGGACCCAGGAACCATATGAGCCTCTGAACAATATTGTTCTTTTATTTTTCTTGTGGCTTGATTTTGCCATGGTGGTTTCAGTTATGTGTGTAAAAGGAAATTTAGTTTATCACCACTTACTCTTGCTGCCAAGTTCAGAGGTGTCCAACCTTGGCAATTTTAAGCCTCGTGGACTTCAACTCCTAGAATTCTCCAGCCAGCTGGCTGGAGAATTCTGGGAGTTGAAGTCCACGAGGCTTAAAGTTGTCAAGATTGGAAACTCCTGCTCTAGATAACACACCCACACCCACACCCACACACACACACACACACAGAGAGAGAGAGAGAGAGAGAGAGAGAGAGAGAGAGAGAGAGAGAGAGAGAGAGAGAGATGCACATACAAACAGGTATTAGCTTGCTTCCATGAATATAACTTATCTAAGCATGTGTCTCTTACTACATAGCTTCACATTATCCACATGAACACTAAAGTTGCCTCCATATTTTGGCAGCTTCAGAAATTTTATTTCCCATCTAAATGTTTGTTATCAAGTTCTCAAGTACTCACAGAGGTAGTGGAAGGGGGAAAAAAGCCCTTAAGAAGTGGCTGAATAAAAATGGATATGTCTAGGTCTATATATAGAAAAAACATTTTAGTTTTCACTGTTTCATAACAGAAGCAATTCTCTTTTCTTAAGAGGAATCTCCATTGCTTGGCAGGCATATTCATTTCCTTCTTGAGGAAAGGGAATAAGGCAACTATTACCCAAGAGTGTGAATTTAAAATACAAAAAAAGAAATCTCATAGGGTAGAAACCTCTCTTAAAATGTTTGGGAAAAAATCCGCTAAACAGTATATGTCAAGTGAATTTTGAAATGCAATTCAAAATCATCAAACTCTTTCAATAATAAAAAATAGATATTAATTTTTTTTTAAAACCAGAGAGTTTACTCAAAATTAATAAGCAGTTCCAATCTAGAGATACAGCTTCATCCACACATGCCAACTGCTTTCAGGAACCCACACTTTCTGAATTGAGAGAATTTATATTAATACTTTTTATTAGAGCTGGCGACATTAATAATTTAAAAATATAGCCCCAAGACTTCAGTGTTTTGAACTGTGCCAATGGAAGTCAATAGTGACAGTATAAAAATACAGTGAAGCAGAATGCAATGAGAAAGAAATGTATGGGCAGGGGAACTCAGATATTTTGATTTTGGCAAAATCTGTACTAAAGACTATTGCAGTTATCAGTTCTTCTGCGATCCAACCAAGGTTGAAATGCTATCGGATTGCACCAGTTTGGGCAAATCGGTAGCGGTGGCGGTGCGTGATTCAGAGAGCCAGTAGTGGTGGCAGCGCGAGGCTCCGCCCACCTGCCCGGACATTGTTACTTCCTGGTTTTAATCAGGAAGTAACCTGTTTTTGACCCTCTGCGCATGCGCAGAAGGCTTTGCACATGTCATGTGCGCGCACTTCTGAACTGGTAGGAAAGGTAAATAGATTTCACCCCTGGATCCAACCCAATGATATCATGGTTGACAATATCAAAAGCCACAGAAAATGAATGTTGAAGAAGGTTGTGCTTCTTTATTCATCTCCGTCAACTACTATGGTCACAACAGCAGTTCTCAAACCAGGCTTAAGCCTGTATGAGAATGGATCTGAACAAGCAATATCATTCAGGATTACCTGGAAATGAGAGTTCAACCTTTTACTTCAGGATTTTATTTATTTATTTATTTATTAAATTTTTATACCGCCCCCTCTCCCGAAGGACTCGGGGCGGTGAACAGCCAAGGTTAAAAAACATACAATATAAACATTAAAATACATTTAAAACAAAATTAAGTCCAAAATGGCTCCCCAATTTAAAACGCCTTACCCATAACCCTATAATTAAAACAAATTTAAAATTTCCACATTAAAAGGGGGAAGATTTAGGCCAGGCCAGCTTGATGAAATAGAAGAGTCTTAAGCGTGCGGCGGAAGGTGTACAGATCCGGGATCCTCCGTATCTCCGGGAGGAGCTCGTTCCAGATCGTAGGTGCCCCCACAGAGAACGCTCTCCCCCTAGGGGCTGACAGCTGACATTGTTTGGCCAACGGCACCTGGAGGAGCCCCTCTCTATGGGAGCGTACTGGCCGGTAGGAGGCTATTGGTGGTAGCAGGCGGTCCTGTAAGTTACCAGGTCCTAAGCCATGGAGCGCTTTAAAGGTGATAACCAGAACCTTGAAGCGCACCTGGAAGACCAGGATGGTAGATGTGATACATCAACTTTTTTATTGAATAATAGGGTATTTTTTAAGCAACTGAGAAACACATCATACTTCAAGAAGTATTAATCCTTTCAAATCTATACTCAGAACTATCAGATTTCACAAGCTAGGTTTGCCAGCTGCCCAGATAACAAATTAAGGATTTTGGTTTTCCAAATATTGATCCCAAGAAGTACAGACTCAAAAGTATCTATAATAATTGATTGAGATGTTGCATCATTATTTTGGTTTGTCACACAATGGGCAATCAATTTGACATGGTCATGAATTGTTTATCTATATGAAGCTTGTAAATTGGTAACAGTTTGCAGTATTATACAGTTTACACTATTATATTCCAGAGCTCTTCCGAGGAACTCCTTCATCATCTGAAACACTATTAACTGAGCAAATAAAAAATTAGCAGTAAACTAACATTATTTCACCACCATTAGTTTCAAAGACTATAAATGCTTTATTAGTGTCTTTTTATACATACTTCCATTTGCACTGCAGCCATCATTACTATCTTCATTGTTACCATCCTATTTTTCAAAAATAATAATAATAATAATAATAATAATAAAGGTGAAAAACATGACTACCAAAACTCAGCCATTTTGTGCCTGCGTGTCATTTTGTGATGATTGTTAGGGGCTGGAATTCACAAAAACAATGCTAGGGATTATCTACAACTCATTTGTCATCTTGACCGTAATGAAATGTATGGAACAATTGTGATGTGTTGGGGAAAAATACAGTTACAATCTACAGTATGTGCAAACACTATATGGAAAACCAGACTTATGAATGGAAAACCAAGCCTGGTAAGGCAGGGACATACACAGTTATACTGTCAAGAGTTTGTTGCAGCACACACAATCAGACACACAATTAAATAATTCTGCAGAATTCATCTACATAAGAAAATTTCTTTATATACAATACCATACATCAGAAGTCAGCATACAAAACCAGGAACACAGAAGCAATGTTCATAGAAGCAAGTCATTACAGAGTAGAGAGATACCAAGGCTAATATATTGTACAGAGGCATCCATTACAGAGGCCAAACCAACTCTTATATACAGTTCAGCAAGTGTAAGTCATGCCTAGACTCCAAACGGTCTCTTATAGCCCCATACAAACAAATGCTATGTTTCAGTTTCCAAACAGTCCCCATTGGCTGACCTGTTGCCATGTCTATTCCAGCTGATAATGACTTATATTGACATATACTGAAAGCATCTGTCAGAAAGAGAAATAGCAGAGGAAATATGAAATCAGGCCGATTGTCTTGCAGAAAATTGAGACCCCTGAGGATCTACAGGACAGAAGGACCTCAGAGAGATAAATGATCAGTATGCTATCAGAATCCTAATTCAATCAAGATATAAACATGTATAGAATAGAAATGATTGACTCTTAATATAAGGGCGGACAAAAGATAATCTGTCCTCCAAAACTGGTGAACTCATTTGAAAGAGGTTAATCAACCTCTCTTCATCCAACCAGAGCTTGGTGAGGCAAACAAGATGCCATTTCTCTCCCTGATTAAGTCACAAATAAAACATCCTTCCTTGTGAGTTGATTTTGTAAACTGAATTTGTTTGAATCCCTTATTACAACATGTTTTGCTGACATTTTTGGTATTTTCTTTATAAGAGTGCCAAGCCAAAATAATCAAATGATTATGAAGCTTTTAATCAGGAAATGTTGCCCAGCATTCATCAAATGGTAAAATAGGAATTAGGAATTGCTCATTGCAGAAACAACAACAACAAAAACAACAACAACAACAGCAACAACAAAAACATAACCTCAAAGAAGTATCCTTAAAAAAATGTATCAGTCTTAAAAAAAAAAAAGCCACAACTGCTATGAAACTATAGGTAGGGGGAAAGGGAAATAAATGTGACATTGTGATACAAAATGCTTAGGGATTTTTGTGTGACATTGCTATGCAAGTAGGAAGGCTATTGCTTAAGGCATTGTAAGCCGCCCTGAGTCTCCGGAGAAGGGTGGCATATAAATTAAAGCAAAAAAAAAAAAAAAAAAAAAGTAGGAAAGGGCAGGTTTTCATGACAATATCACAATGTACATTTCCTCATTTTGGCATCATCAGAGTTGGGAATGGACAACTATGCATTCAAGTGAATCTTTACAAAGAATATTACACGGTAACCTTATTTTCTGTATATTAGGTCATAGTGTGGTCTGGAAGGCTACAGCTGCTTCCAAAACTACACATCTGGTAGAGATTTAGGAGGAATTAAGTTAGGAATTAACATTTAAAAAAAATAGTTGAAAGAACTAAAGGAAATTGATCTTAAATATTTTCATGATCTCTGGAATAACGAACAGGAACATCCTGTTTGTATATATCAGTGGCTTCAAAGAATGTGAAATTATGACTTTCAACGTTTGTTTATATATATATATGTCAAAAACATCAGGGAATATTTAATAATAAATCCAATTTCCAAAGTCCTATGAAAAGATAATGACTTGTTTTATAATAATAATTACTTCTTTTGTGTGGGAGACACCAAGACAGAGGCAGAAGCTACACAGCTACAAAACCAGTTCAAATATCAGAACATGACTTCATGGTGATGTTCTGGAGCATGGTGATTTTGCTATCACAATTTTAAATCACTTCAGAGGATCTGCTTTTGTAAGAGATCCCTCCTAGTTTTCTCTGCAGAGCAGAACCTACCTGCTTTCTACAAAAGAACACTGCTCTCTAGTGGAATCTGGGTAAAAATTCTATGACCTCACTTACCTTGTGTATCTGTCGTGATAACCCTGCTTGAACTGGTTTGGGAAAGAGTTATCAACTAAAGGCAGAAAATATTTTCATAGTATTTTATGTGCATTCTGTAAGGGCTTCATTGATTGGCAGGTAAAAGCAAATGAAACTTGTAATGATATAACCATGATCAGCTGTCAACAACTGCACAACAAAATAATATTGAAGAAGCAGCTAAGGAAAATGCCTCAAAAATCAGCATATTTCTTTTCAAACAATGTCAATAATGGAGATGGTTGCAATTGGAGGGTTAGTCTCACCGTGAGTTTATTTATTTGCCAATCAAAGCATTGCAGGGTATTTTCTTCCTTTACTTATTTAACACTTAAAAAGGAAAAAAAGCCCCACTGTACAGCTGTTTTATAAACCATAACTAGTAGGTCCTTCTTTATTTCCTCCTCTAAACACAAGATCAAGGAGAAAGAGTCTGGAACTAATCACAATTTAATTTGCCTAGGAACTCATAATAATTTAACTTGCATAAGGTTAATTTGAAAGTGATTAATAGCAGCATTTATAGAGCTGGAAATTTTTAATAACATTTCACTCAGGAATTTATGGTGCTAATATTTCATAGCCAGGAATTGTATTGGTGTTGCAGTACTGTTTATTTTGCTGTTACGCACACATACACACTACCATTTGCTTAATAAATTGCTCACTCCAGCAGCAGATGTGTTGCCAAAACAAATGTGGCATATTTTATTTTCTACCTTTTGGATTCACTGTAGATGTCCTACAGCTTGGGTTGGACAGGATAAGGGAGCCAAGGCCTTGAAAGCTTTATTTGTTACCACAGTTTTTATACACTTGTGGAGAAGGCTCTCTGGACACATGTTTCAAGTGCATTCATGTAGCAGAAATGAATAAGTATGGTACGTAACAAGCTGCAGAAGATGCATTCCAAACTGACATTGCCAGCTTTGAAGTATCACAGGGTTTAAGCCAGGAAAGTGTTGTTGGGAGATTTATTTTCAAAATGTTCTTATCCTTAGGCAGTCAGTAGAGATTTTCTGTCTCTCTGCATACATATACATTAAACATACACATAATACTTTAGCTTTCATTTTGGGAAGGCAAATAAAATCATACTAGATTACTACAGAAACTTGCTTACTCTAAAATCACTAGGTCAAAATGCCAAGCACAAACTATTTTAATATGCTGTAAGTAGAGTAGCTTGGGGAAAATATTTTAAAAGGCATCCTTTATAAAGCTTCGATGCTGGCAATTCAAGAGAAGAAATAGATGATGCAAATAAATCTCAAGAGTATTTTCTTCCTATTATTCTACACTGGTAATTGGTATTAAGTGGGCCTCTATGATGTTTTAGATATCCGTGGGATTAAAACTCCAGTTCTTCAACTCCATGGGAAGAAACTATTAGTTATCTAACTTTAAGGATGCTATAAAACCTCTTGGAGCTATAATATATGTTTTTAGGAATGGAATTTCAAATAATTTGCTTGTTCTTGCTTCTTGAACAGGTTTGGGAAAGGGAAGACTTAATATAACGTAATATTTGTACTTGATAAAAAACAATTTGCGTGTCCCTCATCCTATCTAAAAAATACAACAAAGATAACTGGATTGTAATAGATAGGATAGCAATTATTGAAGCACGGTAACTCAAATTGGCTAATTTATCTAATGCCGGGACTCCCCTGGAAATGAAATATAGGAAAGCTGTGATTGCTTCAGCCTCCTAACTACACTTCTGAAAAATCCATATTTTATATAGTGCTAGGAATGATGGGAAGGCTGTATCCCTGTCCCCTTCCCCCCCTTTCTCTGGCCCTGCACCCAACTGGTTGGCCACAAGTCTTAATAAGTGAATGGTGATTGGCTGCTTTGGAACAGAGGCTGAAAACTAAAATCTCTGAATGGCAGTGAATGGTAAGGGAAGGATGAATAAGGGACTCAAATTCCTGCTGGTAAGGTAGGACTGGCTGGGGGACATGGGCAGTCAGCGGGTAAGCCACCTTCCTCTTTGCAGGGTGTGGGCCCTTGGAGACACAGTGGCATGGGGAATGGGGATAATGTTTTCCTCGGACTCTGTAGCCCAACCTCGCCTTCACCCCCCACTTAGCAAAGCGGCAGCCAGTTCCACAGGTCAACCAAGGAGGAGGACGGGGAGATTCTGACATTCCATTATAATTTCCCACAAGGAAGCTCAATGGGAAAGCCAGTAGGAAGTTGGAAGTAACTTCTAGTCCCACTGCTTTTGTGCCCACCCATGGTCATTCTGTTTTACTGTTTAGATAAAAAAAAAAAATCTTTGAAACAGTGCGTCAGCAGAGCAATCGTTGCATAGTTTTGTTGTATAAAATTGGACTACATGTGAGAAGTCCAAAGAAAATTCTAAAAATGCCAATAGTGGAAAGGATTACAGAACTGAAGAGAAATATCCCTCCTAAATAAATATCCCTTTTGGCTAAAGGAAAAAATATTTATTCTCCAAAGAATGCTTAATATGATGATGGCCATCTGTAAATAGTTACTGTTACTAATTCAAAGTATATATGTATAAAGTTCACATTTCAAATGAGAATTTTGTTTGATGTTTACCTGAACGTATCTTCTTAAAAAGTGTGCTTGTATATTTAACCACAAGATTAATTATTTTAATACTGTGACAAATATTTACCTAATCTCTAAAGACTTGCTCATTTATGTTTCTAATGCTCATCTGTGTACTTGGTTCACTTAAATTTCCAGAAATCTCTTAGAAGTAGCATTGTTTTTTCTCCTTTAATTCATTTTTTTTCTATGAAAATGAAAAGGGCCAGAGTTTAAAAAGTGAAAATAAGTGAGAGATCAAAGAAGATTATGTTTAAAATGGCTCCTTTTGCCCAATTTCATAATTGTGCAACTCTCATTTTTCAGCTCTATTTTGGGGCTCCTCAATTAACAACAGATCAGTCAAGTGACTATATTTGAAGACATGACCAAATGGAAAAGTTTCTAGCTTCAGGAAAGCTGGATTTTTAAAGGGAAGGGAAATGGGGGCCCTGACAGATCTCGCTCAAAGTAAATTCTTGATTCTATTCCTTAAAGAAATTATTTTACTCTCTATGAAAAGATGGGGAGAAATCTGTGTAGTAGGAAATGTGAGGATCAGGATTCCTTCTGACATTTCTTAACACTGCATTTGTATTTGGGTTATATCTTAGTAACAGTAGTACATATGTTTTTGCTTATATAAGAGCAGACAGTATATATGTAGCATCTTCACAACCTTATAACTAAAGAACTATTCCATATCCAAATTAATCCTGGTCTGCATTAACACTCTATGGATCTTTGAATCACTATGAATATATAGATAACAATGACACATCAACATGCTGATGTTTGTTAATATTGGTCTTGAAAATATGCATCCTAATCTAATTCACCTTGCACTTCTTCATTGCTTAGCAGGGTGGTCTGACATTTTTCAGTTGGTCCATTAATGATCTTTAATTATCTTTAATTCTCGCTTTGGATAACTTAGAACTGCGTCACTTGCGGTCAGGCCTAGGTATTGCATATAAAATTTTACGTAGCAATGTTTTACCTGTAAATGACTTTTTCTATTTTAATCACAGTAATACGCACATGAACAACTGCTTTAAACTCAATGTAAATTGTTCTAAATTTAACTATAAAAATATGATTTCTGTAATAGAGTTGTCAAAGTCTGGAATGTCCTACCTGATTCAGTTGTCTCAGCTACAAATTTTCAGTTTCAGTCACAAATGGACTTCCGTGGACCTTACTTCATACTTAAGTGGTCAGTAGAGGGGGCGTGCATAAGTGCACCAACATGCCTATTGTCCCTGTCATTGTATTTTTATTTGCTTATTCTTGTTCTCATTTTGTTTGACAATTTGCAATAAATAAAATCAATAAATAAAATCTTTAATTCTGGTTTATGTATGCTAAAGAAGTTAAAAACTGTTCCTACAATAGGAGTAATTTTGCATATCTCTCTCTCTCTCTCTCTCTCTGTGTGTGTGTGTGTGTGTGTGTGTGTGTTCGTAGATTTTCATGGGTATAGGTATGCAAGTCTTGGCGTATTCGGGTCTTTTCCCGTGTAAGATTGAGAGTATCTTGGCCCCCATCTATTCTTTGCCTCCCAAGTCCCAGCTGATCGGGAGGAACACCAAAAATATTTGTATTTTTTTAAAAGGTGGAAATGTGAACATTCTCTTTTGAGAGAAAAGCTGCACCCATTTTCATTTTTCTAACCAAGATGTTCCCCAAATGATAAACATAATTGTATGACACAAGTTCTTCTGTTTCAGATGTGTGTTCCAATATTCGGGACAGAGTTTGTATCACAGCAAAATGATGCACGTTTAATGCCTTGCTTCCCTTTGGATATATGAGCCTGTTTTCACCATATTCTGCCTAAAACCCTAACATGGCTTGAAATTATGCCAACATTTGATGCAGTGGTGAAATCCAATTTTTTTACTACCGGTTCTGTGGGCATGGCTTGGTGGGTGTGGTGTGGCTTGGTGGGTGTGGCAGGAGAAGGATATTGCAAAATTTCCATTTCCACCCAACTCTGGGGCCAGCCAGAGGTGGTATTTGCCGGTTCTCCGAACTGTTCAAAATTTCCGCTACCGATTCTTCAGAACCTGTCAGAACCTGCTGGATTTCACCCCTGATTTGGTGGCAAAACTGAATTTCAGTATTGGGGTATTCACTCATTTTTTTGGAGGGAAGGAGAAGGCATGAAAAATAAGAGAATATAAACTTTCACAATTTAAACCTCAAGACAGTCACATTGGCATATGCAGAAAAAGAAACTCCTGCGACATTATTTTATCAAAAGTGTAACTTTACTGATAGATCTATATAGGCACAGTAGAAAGCAAAGCCAGTTCTGCCTTTTGGCATGAAAAGCTTCATAATTAAAATCCCCCTTCTTCCGTTGGCTACCCACTGTCCAGTGTCCACCAATCCAGTTGGGAAACAGTCCGTTTGGTTCAGAAGGCTCTCATCGTCAACCTTGAGGTGTCGAGATACTCCTAGACCACAGATGGTGCACATGAAGTCCTCAATTGCCTCCCAGCCACCCATACCTTCCACTCATTCCTCCCCTCTTCCTGGTTTCTGTTGTCTGGCCTCGAGTGAATGTACAGAGCCAGTTGACCTTGACAAGGAAGAATGAAATCCACTCACTCGGTCTCTTTTGGGGATGTCACACCCTATCAAAAGGTATCTTGCACTTCTGTCAGTAGTCAAACAATGTGTAGTGATTCCCAAAAAATCAAAATATTACTTGCTTCTGCATGAAGCCATACACCAGCCTGGCTGGGTTTGTTTCAGACTAAACCAATCCCCTTCCTCAACCAATTAAAAAAAAACCCTCCCTTTTTACAACCATGTAATCCATCAATTGCGGGATGCAGTGACTCAGTGGCTAAGATGCTGAGCTTGTTGATCAAAAGGCCGGCAATTCAGCAGTTCGAATCCATAGTGCCACATAATGGGGTGAGCTCCCATTACTTGTCGCAGCTTCTGCCAACCTAGCAGTTTGAAAGCATGTAAAAAATGAAAGTAGAAAAATAGGGACCACCTTTGGTGGGAAGGTAACAGCGTTCCATGCGCCTTTGGCATTTAGTCATGCTGGCCACATGACCATGGAAACATCTTCGGACAGCTTTGAACAGCTTTGGACAGCTCTTTGGCTTTGAAACGGAGATGAGCACCACCCCCTAGAGTCGGGAATGAGTAGCATATATGTGTGAGAGGAACCTTTACCTTTACCTTGAATCCATTAATTAGGGTTAGGGTGACTGGATGAAGCTGAGCCTTTACTGAGTGGATGGAGCTGAACTGGATGCCCTTCTTGATGCTATGCAGATATTTTTTCTTTACGCCCTGAGAAGGAAACATCTGCTGCAGTGGTGGGTTTCAAATTTTTTTACTACCAGTTCTGTGGGCGTGGCTTGGTGGGCGTGGCATGGCTTGGTGGGCATGGCATGGCTTGGTGGGCATGGCAAGGGAATGATATGCTAAAATCTCCATTCCCATCCCACTCCAGGGGAAGGTTACTGCAAAATCCCCATTTCCTCCTGATCAGCTGGGACTTGGGAGGCAGAGAATAGATGGGAGCAGGGCCAGTCAGAATTTTTACTACTGGTTCTCTAGAACTGGTCAGAACCTGCTGAAACCCACCTCCGATCTGCTGTACCTAGGATTGAACTCTCAACCTTCTGAGTGGAAGTGAACATCTTTACCACTAGGTTACTGTGCCATTCTTCCCCTTCTTCAACCAATATGGGGGAGGAAAATATGATGGTGGAACTTGTGACACCCGGGGTCCCCTTTAGTCTGCTTTTTAAGAAGATTTGTGAAAAACACAAATCCCTCTCTCCGTCTGTCCAGAACATAAATCAAGGGCCCAGCTCTCTTTGATCTAAAAGGAAATCTGCGCACAACTCAACATATCTAAATAAGGTGAGGGAATAAGTGGGGAGGTCTCCCGACAGACTTGAGCAGTTTTTGAACAGCAGGTTGTCTGAGCTACCTGATTACATGCAAGGTAATAGCAGAGCAAAAATGCTGCAGCTGATTGTTGGGACCCAGAGCTGGTCTTGAATATTTAAGCAATAATTGTCAGTATGTTCGAAGCTGCAAATGGCTCCCATGTTGAGGCTGCACATTGGTATGTTTACTGAGAAGGAGAGTTAATGATAGGCATTATATTGCAAGCAGGAAGGAAATGAAAGAATCTGGAAAATCTTTCTTTTTAATGGAATTGTTAGCGCTGAAAAGAACGCTGTGGTGGGAAGAGGGGAAGATGAGGGTGAGTCGACTACCTCTAAAGTTTGTGAAGGAATAAATAATGTCATTATTACCCTCTTTACTTGTTCGAGCTACTTACACTTTCTTCAGTTATCACTTATCCATATGTATGGGGATGGATGAGAGTTTCACACCGTTTAATTTTTTTTATACAAATTTACTGTCTGATATTCAGGGGTGGATGAATCCATCAAGCTTATCTTGCTCCCACCCTTCCATACCAATGTTTACATTCCTCTCACAGTGCACACTTACCATATTACCATTAGTGGTAATGGTAATGGAGACCATTAGGAAGCACCTGAATTGTAGGCCAGAAATGAATATAATATTCTGGCAAAATGGAATAGTCAACCAGCTCTTGTATTGCAGTCAGAAAAAAACCACCTTCATAAATGTGTCCATTTAGTCAACAACAGTTGAATTTGATTTGTGGACACATGTTTTTTTTTTTCCCCAGAGGTGTGAAGAGACTACCAAGAATGTAATTGTTACCATTCGGGCATGTATTCTGTCATGCCCCTCCTGAGTGATCTGGGATTTAACTTAATCTAAAGAGAAAAACTCCTGGTGGAAATATTTCAAAATGTCCTCTGTCCTATCAGCACTAGTGGGCACCAATTGCTATCAACTCAGTTTTCTCTTTAATAGGGTTTTTTTTTTCCCATGGTAGCAGCTGGCATGAGCAGGAAGGTTGAAATCTATGTTAGGCATGCTGGCCAGAATAGGATCCTCAATTATTCCGGCCAACTCAACTTAATGGCAATAATTAAAGAACTGGCATGATCCATGTAGATTGCGAAGGTCAAGGGACATCATGCATCATTTCTGAATTGATGTTTATCTCTGGATATGAAATGATGAAGCTTTAATTGGCATTAATAACTCAGCTCAGTCATGGTCATACTGAAGTTGTTGTGAAAGTCCTTCCAATTGACTAGTAGGCTATTCCTATTTCTCAATAGTTTGGGGAAAGTTCTGAAATTTTGTCACATTTATCAGTGAGCCTCAGTGAAGGCAGTAATGAAAAAGGGACTAGGCCTGATTATGGCCAACATTTTTTTTTCCTTTGTCCTGTTTAAAGGGGAAAGAGGTTAGTTATTCTTCTACTATATAAAGACTATTTTTAATTGGCACAACACTCTTTGTGTAATTGTCAACTCAAAATGGTAGCAAAAATTTGGCAGTGCACTTGGAAGAATTCCTGGGGTGAATTCAGAAAATATATTTGGAGGATTTGTATCCTTGTGGTTGCAGGTTTTTCACCGTTGTTCTAAAGCCATTCTCTAGGTAGATGGCTTTCAAATCACAGGTTTTTAAACAATGACCATTCTACTTGTGGAATTCTGGGAGTTAGAATCCATTCCTAACAATAAGGACAACAAAATGACAAAATGTGCATTGCAATGCCAATACATTTCTGTGCTTGTGTTGCAAGGTTGCACATTGCCTCATTTTACGACTTTTCCTGCCACATTTGTTAAGTGAATCACTGCAGTTCTTACATTAGTAACATGGTTGTTAAGTGATTCTGGTTTCCCTATTGACTTTGCTTGTCAGAAGGTTGCAAAAGGTGGTCACATGACCCCAGGACACTGCAATCATCATAAAAGAGAGTCAGTTGTCAAGCATCCAAATGGAAATCACATGACCATGGGGATACTGCAGTGATCATAAGCAGGGGTCTCCAACCTTGGCAACTTTAAGACATGTGGACTTCAACTCCCAGAGTTGAAGTCCACAAGTCTTAAAGTTGCCAAGGTTGGAGACCCCGATCATAAGTGTGAAAAACAGTCATAAGTCACTTTTTTCAGTGTCGTTGTAACATTGAACAGTCACTAAATGAACTGTTGTAAATTGAGGACTACCTGTATGGGATTCTTGCACTGGACATTAGATTAACTCCATCCCTTTCAATATTCTGGAAGTCCTTCAGGGTCTGATTACACCAACAAGTCTGGGGCTCCCAGGGAATAGGAGCCTTGTTAAGATGGCTCCGCTATTGACGTGGACGTACTCAATTCTCTCTGCTTGGGGTTTGTATAGTTTTATTTTTATTCCTCTTCATTTTAATGCTATTTTTTCTATTTTTAAATGCCTGTTTTATATACGTCTTCTTTTTTTACTGACTGTTGTATGCCACCCAGATTCACTTCTCATGAGAGGAGTGGCTACACAAGTTTGATTCATAAATAAATAATATTTAAAAATCACATCTACTCCTGGGAATGCCTATTGTTACACTCTTCCCTGACTGACCACATCCATTTCACCAACATTATGAAGGGGTCTCAGAAACAGGGATTTTCCCACTATGCCGATTGCCTTTCAAACATTTTCGGAGTAATTTCAATTAGCTAGAAAATCAAATGGGGAAAATTGTTCAATTTACATGCTAAATTCTGAGCCTCAGCAATATAATCTAACTTAGACTTGAGAGCACATTTCATATGTATGAAAGAAATTTCTCTTTTGAGTTATTTGCTGTCAAATCTTCTCTCCTTGACTCTAGAGGGAGGGTAACCTAAATATTGCTTGCTTTGTGTAGCAACCATTTCTTCTTTCTATTATTATTATTAATGTATGGAAGAGACCAAGTTCTTGGACTAGTGGTTAGCAATGTGCTCATGGATAATAATAACAGGAAGCATAGAAACCATAGTGATTCAAGTTTGCAGCTCAAGAAAATTTTCTCAAGGATATTCTGGTCATACTGTTGTTGTTAGTTGCAAAGTTGTGTCCAACCCATAGCGACCCCATGGACAACATTCCTCCAGGCCTTCCTGTCCTGTACCATCCTCTGGAGTCCATTTAAGCTCACGCCTACTGCTTCAGTGACTCCATCCAGCCACCTCATTCTCTGTCATCCCATTCTTCTTTTGCCCTCAATCTTTCCCAATATTAGGCTCTTCTCCAGTGAGTCCTTCCTTCTCATTAGGTGACCAAACCATTAGGTGAAGAGTTTCATCTTCAGGATCTGGCCTTCTAAAGAGCAGTCAGGTTTGATCTCCTCTAGGACTGACCGGTTTGATCGCCTTGCAGTCCAAGGGGCTTGCAGGAGTCTTCTCCAGCACCATAGTTCAAAGGCCTCAATTCTTTGGCGCTCAGCTTTTCTTATGGTCCAACTTTCACATACTAACTTTCACTACAACTTTCATCATACTAATAACTGTAATGCTTATAATGCCTTACAATAATTCCTTGTTTATTTATTTATACGCACAAGTATGTGAAGCTTGAGAACTGTGAAAATCCCTCCATCATATGTTAAAACCTCCACGCAAAGTGTTCAATTGATACTGTAATAATGATATATTACATTTTAATTATAATCTATTGTGGTTTACTTTAGACGATGCAAAGACAACCTGCTACTATAGTCATTTCTGGTTCCTGCTTTCAGCACTATTAAATACACAGACTTGGATGTAGATTCCTTCAGACTTATATGGGACCCACAAGAACCGTGATGGTGAACCCGTGGCATGCGTGCCACAGGTGGCACGTGGAGCCATATCAGTGGGCACACAAGCTCAACTCCACCAGCTGATTTTCAGGCCTTCTGGCCCACCAGAAGTTGGCAAATAGGCCCTTTCTGGAGGGCCTCTGGGGGCGGGGGAGGCCGTTTTCACCCTCCCCAGGCTCCTAGAAAGGCTCTGGAGCCTGGCAAGAGTGAAAAACAGGCCCACTGGGCCCACCAGGCCATCATGTACCAAAAGTGGGGGGAGCGGGGTGGGTGGGTCACACGTGCATGCATGAGGGGCATTGAATTATGGGTGTAGGTATACATGAGCACGACCCCCCACGCTTTTGGCACACAATGGCAAAAAGGTTAGCCATCACTGCACTAGATTTAAACTAGGTTGAAACTAGTTGTAAATTCTTTTGATTTAACTGAGTACCAAGCTGTTCTGAAACCCACTGACTTTGCATTGAAGCTAAAACAAACATTGGGCCAAAATACCACAGCAAAGAAGAACCTCACTACGTAGACCAGTATTTTTGTACAAAAAGAATCATTCTGTGGCAATACCTGGTCATACAGAGATCTTGTTTGTTAATTCCTCTCCTGGGAGCAAGAAGAAAAGAGGATCACAGGAATTGGGCCTCAGCATGATTAGTGATTTGCTTGGAAGGCTTAATTCACACTGAAGATTATCTGCATGTTGGAGGGAGGTATTTATTATCATAGTCTTTGATCACTGCATTGGTGTGTCTTCCCTGCAGGAAATTCATACAAAAAGACCCACAACCTTGAATTGAAATATACAAACTACAATGTAGGGCTTTGCAGAAGTCACAGGCTGCTTCAGAAATAATCCACCTTGTTGGCTTTCAACAAGATTATTCTGATTTCTTCCCAGCTTTGGGGCATGATTTTGGAAAAATTAAAGTTTCTTTTCCTGGACAAGATAACAGCATTTCTAAAGGAAGGAAGGAAGGAAGGAAGGAAGGAAGGAAGGAAGGAAGGAAGGAAGGAAGGAAGGAAGGAAGGAAGGAAGGAAGGAAGGAAGGAAGGAAGGAAGGAAGGAAGGAAAGAAAGAAAGAAAGAAAGAAAGAAAGAAAGAAAGAAAGAAAGAAAGAAAAAGAAATGGTTCCTTTCAGGTATATGTGTGCTTCTCTGTTCCATTCTTTAACTTTTGTTCCTTCATACAATCACTTTCCAAAAATTCCTAGAGGAACTCTGTACAGATGCCCCCCTATATTGCTCAGTCATTGCCTAAGAGATGCCATTCTCATTAACCCCTGACCCATCTAAAAGGCTGCTATTGAACTAACTACAGGTGGTATCCTTGATTTAAGACTACAACTGAGCCCCAAATATCTGTTGTTAAGCAAGGAAGCTGTTAAGTGAGTTCTGCCCCATTTTATGACCTTCTTTGCCACAGTTATTAAGGGAATCACTGCAATTGTTAAATGAATCATGCAGTCATTAAGTGAATCTGGCTTCCCCCATTGACTTCGCTTGTCGGAAGCTGGGAAGGATACAAATAGTGATCCCATTGCTCCGGACCCTGTCATAAATACATACATACATAAATAAATACATCCCAGTTGCCAAATGCCTGAATTTTGATCACGTAACCACAAGGATGTTGCAATGATATAAACTGTGAAAACCGGACATATGTCGCTTTTTTCAGTGCTATGTAACTTCAAACGGTCACTAAACAAATGACTATAAATCAAATACTACTTGTATTGGTGGCCTAATCAAAGGGCAGACCCGTTGGTCTTTGAATCTAAGACATTTCCTTCTCTGCCTTATTCATTAAGGCATTTTATGAAGCTTTATACTAACTTTTATTTCATTGTTATTCTTCTTTTAGTTTCCACTATGGAATCTAGTCAACAAACTGGGCTTGGGTCTCCAAAAGGGCCTGCAAATCAAATCTTGCATTGCAAATGAGGGAAAAATTATCCTAATTTACCTCATCCCAACCCAGGTTCAAACTTTACTATAGGACAGTGATGGCTAACCTTTTTGCCATTGCGTGCTAGGAGCAGTGGGGGGTCGCATGCATGTGTGCCCATACCCATAATTCCATGTGCACTGCCCCCACATGACCCCCCCCCACTCCCCCCGCTCCTGGCATGCGATGGCATGGTTTTCTCTCTCCCCAGGCTCTAGAGCCATTCTAGGAGCTTGGGGAGGGTGAAAACAGCCTTTCCACCCAGAGGCCCTCCGGAGGCTGGAAACGGCCCATTTGCTGACTTCTAATCTCATTGGAAGTTGGCAAATGGGTCGTTTCTGGCCTCTGGAGGGCCTCCGGGGTGGGGATGGGGAAGGCCATTTTTGCCCTCCCCAAGCTCCTAGAAAGGCTGTGGAGGTTGTGGAGAGAGAGAAAAACAGGCCTTCCCCACCCACCCCCAAGGCCCTCCAGAGGCAGGAAGCAGCCTGTTGATCTGTCCCCGTCCCCACACACACACAAACACAGCCAGCCGAGGGTTAAGGAAACACTTTGGAACGCACCCAGTTCTTATCTCCCACTTGGCAGCGATAGACACACCGTCTGCCAAGGGACTTTATTTCCACAAACAGAAAACTTAAGATACGAACGTTCACAAAAGTCCAAGCAGAAATAATATTCCTCCCAGCAGTTCCGGACAAGGCTTTAGTGACTATCCAAGGTTTACTTTGTTCGTCACAAAGATCCTTGACCACCACCCTCTATTATATAGTCTCTGGGGTGTGGTCCAGTGACTCAGTTCTAATCCCTAGCATGCCTCCTAAGCTGCTGCAAACGTTTATCACGCCTTCGGAAGCGTGCGTCCAGGAATGATGTTTCATTATCACTCTGATCCGAATCAGCTGTCTCTCTCCCTCGGCCGGCACTTGAGACAATGCCAGAGGGGAGGGGCCTGGAGAGGGAGGCCTGGCTGACTCCTCTTCCTCATGCTCGGAGCTTTCTTCCTCTGATGGGACAGGCTCAGAAGGCGGGGCCACAACACCTGTTTCCATGCTTCCAGGAGGCCCAGAAGGCCCAAAAATCAGCTGGCCAGAGTGCACATGCGTGCTGGAGCTGAGCTTGTGTGCCCACTGATATGGCTATACGTGCTACCTGTGGCATGCATGCCATAGATTCATCATCACAGCTATAGGATGTTTCATTGTCCTATGACTTTGCATAAGTTGCAGAGTACTTATATTGCCATGATGATGATTAAAACAGCTTTATACATATCATTCAAAGAAAGTCATCCTTTGATTTTCAAAGAAAGCCATCAATTTTTTCCTCATATTTGAGTTCAGAGACAAGAGAAAGACCAGATATTTTATCAGTAGTTATAGGTAATTGGATATCAAAATGGCTGTTTTTCCCTTATAAAGAGATCCGAAAACCCCTCAACATTTTAAATAATACTGTATTCCTATTCAAAAACTAAACTTAAATAATAAAGAGAAGGAGCAATAGAAACTGAATTCAGAACAACATGAGCCAATAGTGTCTTATTAACAAAAATGGGAAATTAGGAGAAACTGAGGCTTATAGAAGCTTATGGAGTCAGGCGTTACTTGATTGAAGTTTCAGTGTGAAAAAATGCTACCAAATTCATGGTCAATTAAGTAATTACTAATTCTGAATGTGTGATATTCTTTTTTTTTTTAACCTTTCAAAATAAGCTTCTGCATCATGGGAATTCACCTATCTTGTGAATTAACTTAGGGGCATTGCCTTGGTATTGACATTTCCCACAATGTGGTTCCTGAGACATAAGATTCAGTACAAAAGCTGTGATTGCAAACACTTAATAGAAGCTGCTAAATGTTTTCATGCTGTGATGAATGTCTTACGTTGAATGTGCAGTGTTTGGTGTCATTTCTCCTGTGGTAATATGGTGCTGATATCTCAAGGCAATAGCACAACCGATAGAAGTCCAAATATCATTTGATGTAACAGAATAACACAAAAGCTTTTTCAGTGACCTCACCATGGAAGAAGGAATACGACATATGAATAATCTGGTTCTAGCTGTCTTTTTTTTTTTGGAATGCAAATCACAGAATCACCCTTCTAATAGGAAGTATTGCCTTATAACCGTGATGGCAAACCTATGGCACGGGTGCCACAGGTGGCACGCGGAGCCATATTGGTGGGCACAGGAGTGTTGCCCTAGCTCAGCTCCAGCGCGCATGCACACCACCAGCCAACTGATTTTCAGGCCTTCCGGTCCCACCAGAAGTCGGGAAACTGGCTATTTCCGGCCTCTGGAAGGCCTCCGGGGGGGGAGGCTGTTTTTGCCCTCCCCAGGCTCCTAGAAAGCCTCTGGAGCCTGGGGAGGGGGAAAAACGGGCCTACAGTGCCCACCATGACATCGTGTGCCAAAAGCAGGGGGAAGTGTGTGGGGGGGTCACGTGCGCGGGAGGGCGGGGCACACTGAATTATGGATGTGGGCACCCGCACCCACGACCCCCCACACTCCCCCCACTTTTGGCACGCGACAACAAAAAGGTTAGCCATCACTGCCTTATAACATATTACTCTATAGAAGATGCAAAGAAGCAAAGAAACCTGGTTACTTTACTATTATATTTCTTTCATCAGCAAGACGATTCTTGGCCACAGTTCATGTGATATCTTCAGAATGATCCTTCAGTCTAGTTCCCATATATATGTGGGAGAGACTGCACATATACATTGATTTTGTTGTAATAATAATTAGAGCTAAGAGGGCACAGTGGCCGAGTGATTAACTGGAAGGCTGGCAGTTTGAAACCCAAGTACCTTATGACAGACTCCTGTTCTTGTCCCAGCTCTTGCAACCTAGCAGTGATGGGAAACATTGTGGAGACCGTATAGTCATACTGGCCACATAATCACAGAAGCATCTTTGGACAATACTGGCTGTGAATTGAGATGAGCGCTGCCCTATAGAATTAGATATGACTGGTAGGGAAAACCTTTTTAATAACTAGTGCCACTTGACACACATTGCAAAAGTATTCCACATACTGCAACTATAGATTGTCTTAACATGGCCCACCTTCGTATGATGAAAAACTGATAGGTTAATCATGGATGCCCTTCCTGAAAGACTCAGTATAAAGTCTCACTGGATTCTGTATAAGGACACTACATCATATAGACTAGATCTGCAGATTCAAGACTTCCAAGGTTGCAGTGCTTGCCTACAGCCTCAAAGATCACAATTTGGTCCTCAGTTCTCCCATAAAATCTCACACTAACAGCAGTTCCTTGACTTTCTCTAAATATAACTTTCAGTATGTAGTAAATTCTATTAGTCCCTCTACATTTCTCTTAGGGAAATTGGCAACAGGGATATGTGAGATTAGTTCCATTGTTCATTTATAATGCATCAAAACCTTTTCAGATCTATTGACGTTACAGAGCAGTGAATCAAAAGGTACCACACAGCCATAAATAAGCCTGCCAGAACCACTCCATTCAAATGGCCTTTTTTCATTTCCTTTACAACCATGTAAATAATTAGTTGAGGATTAATCTCAGTCCATTTTTTTTTCTTTAAAAGTTACTGAAGTAATTCCAGGTGCCCATTGTTTTGCATTTTGGTGGTGGCTAAGTCAAAGGGGCAAATATATTGTGGCTTTGGTTCTATTTGCAATTAGAAACTATCACCCGCATCCATTTCTGGCCTTACTATTGAATTCTTAAGGGAGATGTGGAAGGCCAGGTGATGCCATCTCTGAGGTTTCATTCCTTTTTGCTTGGCTCTGATCTCCTATGAAAATATAAAGCAGTTTAAAATAAAATAAAAGATTATTTATTTCCCCAACCTATATTTTATTTGTTTTTTTTTTCCATAAGAAAAAATAACATTACACGAAGAGTATGATTTCTGAAGAAGATGAAAACAGAGAGGGTTTTTTTTGTTGTTTTTTTGTTTTTTTTTGCTTATTTACATTATATGATCTAATCACTCTTAATGATATATAGAAAGCAAAACTTCCATCAAGAGCACTTTCTGGATTTCCTAATAAAATTGATTCCTTTTGGATCCATATCACAAGATGAGATTAACAGGCATTAGTGGAACCAAGATGGCGAAAAGGAGAAAGAGAAACTTTACTGTATCTCAGGGCCAGGTCAGTTACTGGTGGCAGAGTGTTGCTTTTCTGTGTTAGTTTTTTCTTTTTTTAACTTTAGAACTAAAGGCAGTGATTAGAAAAGTCAAACACTAAAGTAAAAGGGGTTAAGATTTTCTGGCTTGAAAGAAGAGGGTTAAGTTAAAGTGTTCAACTTATTGAAAGTCTTAAACTTTAACCTTAAAATTTTGAAAACCAGAAGCCTGCAAATTGTGATCTTTCTCCTCCTATTGGGATGAGAGCTCAATTTTATACAAATGTTTTTATATATATAACAGAATCCATAATTCGATTATTCACTGAAGAGAGAGAGAGGGAGAGAGAGGGGGGAGGGAGATATTTCATTGAATTTATTTCAGTTCAGCTCCTGTCATTTCCTGACATCAGAAAAGAGTATGTGGGGGAAGAAATCCATTCTCCTGTCCTCTAAATAGGTTTCTCCAATTTCCTTCACATTTTCAGACGGTTAAAAATCATCATCCTTCTGATTTTGCATTATAAAAATGCATCAAGTAGCTTGCATTAAAAAAATGAAAGCAACCATATGACAGAATTTTCAGAAGAAGGAAAAAAGCAAGAAACCATTTGCACAATTAATCAACATTAAGAGAAAAGCAGAACAGTGCATGGCGAAGGGGAGAACCAAATATATCAAGCGTGTGGATAAGGTTCTAGAAGACAGGATTTTCAATATTAAGCACAAATTAAGAACACCAGGGCGTAACCTCAAACTGACAGGAGGGAAGTTCAAAAGTAACGTTAGAAAGTATTACTTCACAGAAAGAGTAGTGGAAACTTGGGAGCAATTTCCAGCAGAGGTGGTGGTCATCAGTCATCAGTAACTGAATTTAAACATGCTTGGGATAAATATATGTCTGTCATCTGATAAAAAATAAAAAAACCGTCAAAGGGTAGACTTTATGGACAGTTAAGTCTTTTTCTGCCATCAATTTTCTATGTTTCTACATTCCATAATCTTGGTGCCAGCACAGAAAAAGCTCTGTTCATCTTCAAGCTTAAAGTTAAGCCTGAAATATTAACTGTAGCTTTTAGATTCCCAGGAAATCTCAAACATCAACAGTGCCTGAGCAATGGACTTCAAATCACAGTGTTTCTGCCAAGGACTAGCTCCAAATTTGTGCAGGTCTATCTGTGGCAGGCTTCTTTAATCCTAAAGATGACAGATACTAATCTCTTATCAGTTATATGTTCATGTTCTATTACTCCCCTCTTTATGCAACATCAAGGCCCTGCATTGCACATCTAGAGAAAGGTACCCCAAAAAGGATATCCTCACTTCATTCACAGAGCACTTTTCAGCCAAAAAAGACAAGGTGAGCAAATGCTAAAGGTTCCTTTTATTCCCATCTCCATATTATTGATGTAATAAGTCTACATTCAGAGCATTAACAAGAAATTAACAAGACAAGGAACATCTATGGAGATTCTCAGTCATCCAGGTCATGGTTGTCCCAACCTTTGGGACAAGACAAGGAACTCACATTACTTTACCACTTTGTCATTCAGCCTCTTTTGAGAGACATGTTGAGCAGCTGTGCTAAGATTTCTTTTTATTTGCTTCCTAATTATTTCTTTGTGGGGCAGGGAGAAACAGGGCAGAGAGAGAATGTCAGTTTCAGTTTCTCTGGGTGTCTTGTTTTTGTGAATCTGTCCAATTCAGTTTCTCTAAGCTCCTCACTTTTGTGACTGCCCCTTAACACTCAATCTGAGATGAGGCAAGTTTGCCCTAAAAATCATATGCAATTCTGAAAATATAGGGGTGCGGGTATGTTGTTTGCAATACGGTTGCTGCAAATAAGTCTTCAGTATATAATAAATGCTTTCTATATCACAGTCAAAAGTATATTTTGGAATTTCAAAAAGGGAGGATTCTAAAGGCTGAGTAAGGTTTGATTAGCGGATCACTTCAAAAATGCAAAATAAGTTCTCATTTGCATCTGAGCAAAGCAAATGTCCTTTCCCTCTCTACTATAAAGGATACTTTAAAAATAACAGGTTCAATTGTCCAGTGTCAGTCCCCTGGAATTTTACCAGGCAGAATGGCAAAGAAGTTCTTTAAAACTTGCACTGGAGATGTTCTTTTAAGAGGTTTTTATCCTTGGCACTTAACATTAATAGCCAGTCTTCCGCTGGCTGCATTAGAAATCTCTCTGCCATTAATGTAGTACATTGCTTCAGAGGAATCCGGCAACAAAAGGGTTGGACAGAAATGAAAGCAAGGTCTTTGCTTATTGGCTGAGGCCACCTAGAGCTGTCCATGGTGCCAAATGGCAAGACAATCTGGATCCTGACACTTGCCTTCAGGGAACGGAGGACTAGTGCAAAGCTTATCTGAAAGTTAAAGGCTGATCGGATGAGACATGCTGTTGTGTGAGATTGCATTGTAATACTTTGCCATATTTGAAGAAGTGGAATACTTGCCCAGCTTGTTCACACCTGTCCGGCTAATGTCATAACTAATCTTTGACCTGCCAGCTACAGAACAGATCAACCAATAGGCTTCCTGTTCTAACATTTCTTTCTGAATGTAGCACTCTTAGAGGAAGATCTGCTAAAAGAGATGGAACCATGGGGGTGTTGCTGTAAGGCTGTTCTCTTGGACTGAAGCCCTAAAAATCACTGTGGGAATTAAAACTAGAAAGTAAACTCGGTAGATAAAATCTGCAAAATGGATTGAAGTAGTGAAAATGAGATTTTAAAAACTTTTGGACAATACTAGCCATTAAGTTTTTTTTTAACTTTAATGCACTATAGATCTGTCACTTTGTCAAGTCAAAACTATGATCAGAGGGGTTAAAAAAATCATCAATAAGTATCATAATTATATTGTTAAGATATTGTGCTGTATGTTAGATAACTGGTTGATTAAGTATTATCAACTTGGTATCAATAGCTAGTGACCACATAGGTAGACTTTCTCCAAGACAATCTTCCTAATCGGGTGCTTCAGGTCTTCTTCAGCGAACCCATAACTGCTCTTACTGAGTCCATTCACCTTGTTGCTGGTCATTCTTCTCTCTTTTTTATTTCCACCTTTCTTATCATTCTACAAATATCTAGATATTGTCACAGTATGCCCAAACTATAATGGGCTATTTGTGCCACAAGTGAGCTTGGTGTCAGGTTCCTTACAAATCAAACTCTGAGGCATTTCATTTCCTCAAAGAACAAATTCTTGTTCAATACATCACCTTGGCACAACTGGTGGAAAGCCAGTACTGAAAGTTCCCATGCTTTCCACCCCAATATAAGTAATAGTTTCTTAATTTTCCAAAACAAACTGTCGCATTGTCCAACCAAGATGAGAGCTAGTTGCTTACCGACTTCTCTCCTCCTCCTCCTCCTCTGGCCAGCCAGTTGTTAGAATGTACTTGACTCACTGGCTAGCTATGTTGTTTTGGCTGAAGGCTCTATCCTCCTTGGCTATCCCCCCTTCAGCTGCAAACTGTGTCAAACTGAATTGATGTCAGAGTACCCAAGAATACAAACAATCCCACACTCCAATTAAATTTAGGCTTGACACTAGGCTTGGTCATTTTTGTCTTCAGTGAGAATGCTGGGTTGATTAGTTCCATTATCAATTTGTTTGTTTCATTGGCTAGCCTTGGTATTCTCAGTAGTGTTCTTTAACATCAAAGTTCAAAAGCATCAATACTCTTTCTAACAAAGGCTCTATAAAGTCCAACTATTGCTTCCACTGAAAAAACTATTTCCTGTACAATTCTGATATTTGCAGGTATAGACAAACCCTGGACCTGGACTGGATACTCTTCTAAGTGCTAGCCTTTGGAATATTTCTTGACTGCTAGTTCCTTCAAAGTTGATTTTTCCTTCTTCTGTTCAATCATGTCTGTTCAATCATGTCTGATTCTTGGAGACTATCTGGTGAAGTCCCTGCAGTTTTCTTTGCAAGGTTTTTTCAGAAGTGGTTTGCCAATGCCTTCTTTCTAGAGCTGAGAGAAAGTGACTGGCCCACGGTCACCCAAATGGTTTTGTGCTCAAGATGGAATGAACTCATAGTTTCCCAGATTTTAGCCTGATGCCTTAACTTCTATAACTAGCTATAACCATAACTAGCTCACAGAACCTGTCTACCAGTATTTTCACTGCCACTGTTCTATGGCTGATGTTTTACCTGTTGTTTGGTCTTCTTTATATTTAATTCTATATTACATGTTTTCACTCCTTGACTTTCATTACTGGAGCTTGCTGATCCTTTGTATTTTCAGCCGTTAGAGTGGTGTTATCTTAATATATGTCATTGAAGTTTATTTCTCTTTTAAGGTGCCATAAGAAGGAAGGCCTATTTTCTGGGTTCCAACAGGTGGTTCTGCAGCATCTCAACTCTATATGACTAGATTAGACTGGGAAGTTAAAAACACCATGAAAAATAGCAATTACAAACTACTTTCACATTCTTCCAAGAAAAAAAACAAACATGACCATGTCCATTTAATCGCCTGGAGTTGAATTTACCTTAAAGAAATAATTAACTTTTTATTAATATAATTTATTAGTAGTTTTAAATTATCAACAGTGCTATAAAGCTTATGATAGAACAGTATTAACACTTGAACATTTCATCTTAGAACCTAAAAGCATTCAGTTCCTTAATTTCCATACCTAACTGAGTTTACCCCAGGAGTTCATGGGACAGACATAGATTACATAATCTGTGACATTTATTGTCAGTTCACAGGTAGTTTTCTTTTAACTTAATTGCCATTTGACCAATATGGTTTGTAAAATGTGCCTCATGGTTTCACAAGTTATTTGAATCCAACCCTTAGAGCAGCTTATTATCAGCAAATCAAAAGATTAAACCATGAATGAACCCAGTTACTGTTCACAGCCATAGAGCTACAAAAGAGCTTCTCTCAAAAATATTTCTTATCTTCATTGGAACATTTAAGTGGTCTCTCAGATTCTTCATCGCAAGAACTCTGCATAGGTTCAAGTTTGATAGTTAAGCACATGCATCTTTTATGCTCCAAAATGAAGTCCATCAGCAAAGCTGTTCATTGAGATTGAAACTATCTTGGCTGGCCGCTTTCCCTAAATACGCCTCTTCACAAAGTATTAAAAATACTTTTCTTAAAAAAAAATATCCCTATGTCAGTTTTCTGGCATCATTCCCAACATGTTGTAGAGGTCCTTTGCATGGCAGAAAAGTAATCATATTCTCTGTGGGTCAGTAGGCATGTTTCATTTGCAGACTTTCAACTTGCGGGGAGATGGGGGAACCACTGTCACTTTAATAACTATTTCTCAGACTAAAATATGTGGTAGATTGGGAGGAACTGAGTGTTTGTGAATTCCAAATTTCTGCCTACTGTTCACAAATTAAATACAAATGTGAGCAGCAGGAGGCTGACTTTTAGAACAGACAAGTGTTGCTACACATTTAAGAGATGGCTTCTCTTCAATATTTTCTTGGCTTTCTGTGGTGTATGCCTAAAATATAGACTGGTAAACCCTGGTTTGCTGAATTCTTCTGGTCTTTGGAATGCTAGATCAAAAAGCCAGTTATGCTAGGCTCACCTCAGTGCATGCTGGCTTAGGAAAACCTTCCCAGAATGCATTGCTTTCTTTGGCCATGCATCTTATTCCCTGAACAGAGGAAGAACACATGCATGCTTTTCTCTGACTAGAGAAGCAAAGATGGTGTCATTCCCATACAATTATGGAAGGTAAACTCTGATCATGGGTGTCTGCAGTAGGATGAGAGGGAGGGGGAGCTAAGATGGCATGTGATCAAAGCATTGGGCTTTGTGGGCATTCCTAAATCCAACCCTATTATAATAGGACCAACAGGCATATCAAAAGAGGATTAATTGGGGAGTTATTTTCACTAGGTACAATTTCAAATGATTGAAATGTGTAATGTTTACCCAAATCTAGGCAATTTAATTCTCAGTTACTTCTGTTTCATAGTGCCACAATGTCATGTGTAATCAATACTGTCAGAGTATGAATACTCATGGACTGGAATACATCAACCAATGGGGACTGTATGGAGACATGGTAACAGGCTCAGCCAATGAGACTTATTTGGAAACAAACTTAAGTCTGAAGTCTGGGCGTGGCTTAGGCAACTGAGTCTGTGCAGAAGCTTAACTGCCCTGTACGGAAGAGGCTCTCTTTGTATTAAGCTCTGTGCTCAGCTCTGAAATGAAACAAGTCTGAACTTGTCTGCTCTGCTGAATTGAAACTAAGAACTGTTCTCTCCTCTGCCTGTGAACCAGCTATTGGTATTGTACCTTTATCTTCATGTATTATTATGTATATAAAGAAGTTAATGAATCCTGCTGCATCAGGCTGCCTGTGTGTGCTTTCTGGATTTATTTTCTGCAACAAACTCTAATAAATACTATTGTCAAAAGAACATACCTCTTATTCTAGATGCCGTGATTGCCGTGATTTTTCTATCATTATAACGTGCCATGGAATCCTACAGTATTAATTAGCTGAAATTTGCCCACTGGATCGCATGTGAATTTTCTTATAACATTAGTCACTTTGTACCAATTTGGGATAGAAGTGTATTTACCTATGAGAAATGTGTATACTTCTCCTTCTCATTCTGCAGATCACATAAAAGAGAAGGAGAGAGAAAAATCATAGAATTGTGAATTTCAAAGGGACCAAACAATAATTTACTCCAGCTCTCTTAACTAAGTTGGAAAATCCTTGAGAGATGATTATCCAGCCTCCTTTTAAAAAAATTTGAAAATTGAGAATTCAAACCCAGCAGTGAAGGGCTGCTCTAGTGTTGTAATGGTATGTGGGAATTACCTTAGGAAACATCTTCTCCTCCTCCTCCTCCTCCTCCTCCTCCTCCTCCTCCTCCTCCTCCTCCTCCTCCTCCTCTTCCTTTTTCCTAGTGTAGAAGCAACAAATTAATATTCTCACAAATTTACTGTACATTGTGACAATTTATGCTGGCAGCAGATCTGGGACTTTTCTAAATTCTCTCTCTGTGTGTGTGTGTCTCAGAATTGCCTACCCTTTGATTTTAGGTGACAGAATTCTTCCTTTAAAGTATAAGAAAGTTGGCTTGCAATCACTTTTTCATCACTGTTTGGGAGAGGTAGAAATAATCAATTGAAGAAATTTGCATTTTTGCCAGATACCTGGAGTCCTTCAAGCTGCTGTAATAGATTATAAATATATATTAAAACTCAGATTATTATTTTGGAATGAAGAGGAGAAGGACTGTAGGCAAAACCCTACTATAATTATTCACTCTTTCCACAGTCTGACAGATCAAGTCAGAAGTGCTGGCTCTGGGTTAAGCCATTGTTTTTCAAATGGTATCAAATAAAAAGGAGGACATGGGGGGATTTCCTCCCCCCCCCATTTCGACATTAAAATAAAGTCTGCTTTGAATATTTACTCATATTTGCTTATTTAAAAATGACAATTTTATGGGATACTTCTCCCCTGCAATGACAATTAGAATATCACTTGAGTACATTTTGAAAATGCTTGCAGAACTGCCCTTCAGAAGTTGCATGGAAATCTTGAGGATGGTCAAGAAAGAGGAGGAGGAGATTATGCTCCTTTAGAGCAGGGGACTCCCAGAATTCTGGGAGTTGAAGTCCACAAGTCTTAAAGTTGCCAAGGTTGGAGACCCCTGCTTTAGAGGACATTCCCTGGGGCTGGTTTCTTCTGTATGGATATTTCTTGGTCTCAACTAGTGTTCCTTAACCTCAGTAACTTTTAAGACATGTAGAGTTCAACTCCCAGAATTCCCCATGCTGGCCAGGGAATTCCAAGAGTTGAAGTCCGCACATCTTAAAGTTGCTACGGTTGAGGAAACTTGTTTAAATCACCAGCCAGACAACTTCCCAATCTTAGAGAACACAGAAGGTACAAGGTGGCAAAGGAAAGAAGAACTCATCCAACAAATGTTGTTCTCTGCAAATAATAAGGCCTTTTTTTTGCACTTGAGTGCTGGGGAAAAGGAGGGTATTAAAATCTGCCATTTTGAGCTGCTGTTTGCTGAAATTGCTTGCTCACACAACCTATTGGGCATTAATGTGCTTTATTATTGGGACCTATAGATTTACTTATTAATTTTATAGGAGAAAAAGGCACCTCTGGCTTATTCAACAAATCCAACCTAGCAATTTTCTTATTAGCATTCCTTACACTATAATTTTTGCTCAGTCTACTAGTCCTTTGAATTTTCAATCTTGTTTGCATTATTTTTGGGTTTATGAGGCATAGAATGACTGAGTTGAACTGCTGTTAGATTTTGTGATACACCTTGGCTGGTGTTGCCACTAAATATGTCTTTCCCAGATTGCTATCTTTAATATTATTTTGTCTGTTTTACACAGGTTTTACACACAAAAGGAGACTTCCACATTGGTAGCAAAATTTAAAAAAGGGTTAATGATGTCATGTATGCAGTTCTGCCTTTTGTATTTCAAGAAAGTTGTTCTGACCTAGGCTTCCTTAAAAAGCATGAAGCAGAGTCTTGGTCCCAGCAAAACCCCTTTTATTTACACGACTGTGAATTCCTTTCATTCACAGTCAACTAGGCCGGGCAAACAGTCTTATCAACACGAACCTTATCTCACTTGGAAAGGTGCCAGGTAACTAGATTCCAAATGCAGTGCAAGGCAAAACTTGGCACAGAGTTTCCTAGAATCACCAACAGATCTCTCCACTCTTGCAATGACTGACCAAACAAATTGTTTCCTTCAGCCCACTCCCTATTCACTCCTCTTTTGTTTCCTATGGGAGGGGCCAATCACCTCCAAAGTGTGGCTTTACTCCCAAGTCGACCCTGCTTTCTTAGTTGTTCTTGTCTTCTGGCAGTTCTGCACATGTGCACACTGGGAAAGGACTCCAGCTGTTCCTCTGCCTCACTGTTGACTAGCTCCCTCTCTGCTTCTGACGCAGAGCCCTTGTCTGAGCTTTCCCCAGCCCCCAGGACTGGCCCATGTTCCTCCCCAACCTCCTCACTGTCCGACTCTGCTACCAGCTCTGCTGGCTGCCAGCGGGCCACAACAAAAGTAAAGAGCGCGAGACTTTTCATCATAACATTGTGAAATACGTTTTATCACTTGCCCTCCTTTTGTAGAAACCCATGAATTCAGGCAGTTAGTCCTGGCCAATTAGTAAGAAATGAAATGAAATGACAAAGTCACTACTTTTCTTTTTTCAGAGATTGAATCATGGGCTTTTGGAAACTGATCTTCCAGTTTCAGATGAATAAAAAAATTAAAATTTCTTTAAGATGAGCACAACCAAACTTGACTTCATGGATGGGTCCATGCACTTTTCTTCATAATAATGAGGAAGTGTTTGGTTATTGTCTTCTTTCCCATCTAGTCTACAACATTTGTGTTGCCAAAAAGAATCTCATCCAAATGCTAATCAGCACTACGTAACCTATGTAACTGATCCTACATAACTTCCTCAGCCAGACCAGGAATTACCTGCTGAGACTGAGTTAATGTCTTGTCTCTGAGTTCTCAAACTGATCAAATTACTACTAAAGGAAGGACCATGTCCAAAGAATATTTTGGAATTTCTTTTGTAAACTTATTATTATTAATATTATGACTAGCTGCTGGAAATAAAAAGATATAAGAACATACTATAATAACTTGTGAAGTGAGCCGATACATTACACAATGGAATGACTCTCTTTATTGCCATCCAAAAATATGTCTGGTATGTCTTAATCATTATTCATAAAAGTTAAACAAGTTTTATTACTATATAGAATATATTTTCGAGAATATTATGTATCAGTAGAAATGCCAACACAAATTCGGCTGAGGCACTCCTTGCCATCATATTTCTTGATTAATATTACTTTATTAGCTGGCAGCTTAATTTGCCTTCATTTTTCATAAACTATGAGACATGGGATATTGTATGCATGTATGTATTTGCATATGTAAGAGTTATAACTGAGGTATACAAATCCTTTCCTGTTTTGCCAAAGAGCTTTATTGTGTCACCTTCGTGGGTGGTCCGTCACAAACAACATGTCAATGATTTGTCTGGGAACAGAAACAACTGGTACCAAAGTGCCAATGCAAGGTCCCACCTGGAATTGACCTAGATAAAAATATGTCCATGGCAATATAGATCATTGCAGAGGAGCTCTAACATTGTTACTGCCTATTCTTCTTCTAGTTCTTTTTATCTCATGAAACTTCACTTGGCAACTGGCTATGGAGAGTTTTGAAATTTTGTTTATTTGTTTACCTATATCCTGCCTTTTATTATTTTTACATATAACCAAGGCAGTGAACATATTCCACAGGTGTTCCTTCTTCTATTTTCCCATAATAACAACTTTGAGCCAATGGCTAGCCCAAGGCTTAGACTTTCATCCCTAAATCAGGTCTTGAATTCACAGTCTCTTGCTTTCTAGCCTGGTGCCTTAACCACTAGATGAAACTGGACCAAAGTAGACCAAACTGAAATACTGAGTCGAGATACCAGTAGGCTCCTAAATAAAATTCTTACTAGATTACAAAAGCTAAGTGATTTCATTCACCCTTATCAGCAACCTCTCTGTTGGATTAAGCTTTGGAACTCCAAGCTAAGTTAAAACTCTGTAACTCTAAACTGCAGAGCGCCAGGTGCTTCCTAGAAAACCTCTGCTGTGATAAATTGTACAATGATGGACCTTAGAACCCTTGTTTCATTGTTCTATTATTAACGCACATTTTTAGCATAGGTGCCAACTTGGTTTACATCTGGATATTTTGAATTCTTCTTGAGTATTAAATAAACTCTTGGATTCATCTGAGGGTATCTCCTATGGTGACTCATATTTGCATAAATCAAACAATATTGCATGCCTTACGGAACTCCTTACTGAAAACATGCACATAGAAGTGATCAGAAATTCTAACATAAAGATTCTACCTAGCAGACAATTGGCTACCAAATCAGGTTCAGGATTTGGGTTTGATGCATTAGACCAGTGATGGCTAACCTTTTTGCTGTTGCGTGCCAAAAGCGGGGGGAGCGGGGGGGTCGCACTCGTGCATGCCCACATCCATGATTCAAAGCCCCCCCAACACACCACGCCATGCCACACACGCATGTGCGACCCCCCCACACACACTCCCATTTTTGGCATGCGACAGCAAAAAGATTATCAGTGGGCCCATTAGGCCCGTTTTTTTGCCCTCCCCAGGCTCCAGAGGCTTTCTTGGAGCCTGGGGAGGGTGAAAACAGCCTTCCCCACATACCCCAGAGGCCGGAAATGGTCCATTTCCTGACTTCTGGTGGGCCCGGAAGGCCCAAAAATCAGCTGGCCAGCGTACACATGCACGCTGTAGCTGAGCTAGGGCAATGCTCACATGCCCACGGATATGGCTCTGCATGCCGCCTGTGACACGCGTGCCATAGGTTCACCATCACGGCGTTAGACCTTAAGTATATGTGGCAGACTGTTTTCTTTATTACAGATCACTGAGATGATTAGAGGAAATCAGGTCATCTTCCTGTGTGAGCAGAACAGCAGTTATTTAGGGAAAGGAATTTACTGCAGTGGCACATATTCTGGGAAATTGTAACGGTCAGAAGGAGTAACCTTGAGGTATAGGAGGAAGAGTCACAAGCAGGACAAAACTCAGATAAAAGAAACCTAAGCAAGAGGCATGAATGTAATTTGAGAAAGCATCTCAGGCATGACTCCGCCTAGTTTTCATGAAAATAAAAGGAGGGAGGGGGGAAACACATTCAGGAAAGATTCTATTACCCTATAATAAAAGTTAATTAGCTTTTGTGTTTTTCTTTTGCAAGTTTGGTCTACCTTAGAGGATTGGCATCAATCTTGTACTGCTTGAATTGAGTTTTAATAATGGTATTAACAGCCAATGTTTCTGAACCTTGGCAACTTCAAGATACTGTATATGAATTTCAACTCTCCAACTGGTTGGGGGAATTTGGGGAGTTGAAGACCTTGAGAAGCAAGTTTACTGGGACCAGTATTAAATAAATAATAATAATTATGTACAAAACAGGAATGTCTCCTGTAGAATTAATTTTTTCTTCCAGAATGCGCCAATTCAGATATATAAAAGTAGTTCATTCTTCTCTGGAAATAAATGTTATGCAACAGAAGTAGTTTGTAGTCCTCATCTTGGGGAAAGACATTCTTTCTATCCTGAAGTAACAGGAGCATATTTAATATATATCTGAGGAAAAAAAAATCCTTCTCTATGATTTATCTTAAACTCTGAAAATCCCTGTAAAGACTGGATTGACTTTCTCTGTTGATTTACTATGAGTAAGTAATTCTGCTTTTAAATTTTGTATGTATGGATTTTATTGTTGGCTGTTCACCGCCCTGAGTCCTTCGGGAGTAGGGCGGTATAGAAATCAAATCAAATCAAATCAAATAAATAAATAAATATCAATATGTGTGTGACACTGTGTGTCTATATATATATGTATACACATATACATATTGTATGTACACACACATACACACACATCTTTGGCATATATACATGAATTTAGCATTACTTTTGCATTGCTTTTGCATTGATATCCATGCAATCAGATGTTCTCCCTGCTTTGTTTTTATGGTACAGTATTTGTATTATCATTCTTCTCCAGAACCTTGTTCATTTAATTTAATAATTATTTAACTATTTAAAATGAATGGGTTAGTCTATGGAAAGAATAGACTGAGGCAAACATTTCTGAGGAATTCTAAATCAGAATCACTGATTACATTATGCAATTTCTCCAAGTGTCTGTCCTCAAAATAGATTCATTATGGATAGATTGGGTAAACAAAATCATCAATGAATCTGATTTTCCCAGCCCCCCCCCCCCCCCAGTTTTAAATTTATCTCCATTTTGCTATGTATTCTGCCTTAATATCTTTCATTTATATTCAGGTACTTATTTGGGAGCACTTTGCCTTACATGCTCTGACAAATGTGCTGAATAGGGCAACTCTAGAGATGAATCGGTTAATTCATTAAATAACTATTCTTGTATGCACTTTTATAATCCAAAATCTGGAGAAGTGTAAATCCTGACAAATAAATAGATTTATGTTCATCTGTTGCTTTGGAAAGTATGAATAGATTTCCATTAAAAGT
This sequence comes from Arizona elegans, assembly GCA_022577455.1. NCBI lineage: Eukaryota > Metazoa > Chordata > Lepidosauria > Squamata > Colubridae > Arizona > Arizona elegans. The sequence goes on along the minus strand of JAKOOJ010000008.1, from coordinate 32,271,092 downwards.
ATAAATGGAACAAATTCCTCTCCTTTTCATTGCTTTGGTTCAAGTATGCACAGTATAGATTAGAACAGGGGTGGGTAATTAATTTTCCTAAGAGGCCACATGAGAAACTGGAATCTGATTTAATGTCCTCAAACTCCATCATCTCAACTCCTCAGACTCCAAATGCTCCAAATGCTCCAAATGAGGGGAGAAACACTGCAGATGCACCCAAGTATTTTTCTCTCCTCATCCTCCCATGGCTGCCAGCCAACTGAAGGAATGAACAGTAACTTTGAAGAGCCGAACTTGATTCTTCTCTTGCCTCCAGTGGCACACTTAATTACATTTGATTTCTAATTTCTGATTGACCACATGTGGCCAAACAGGAACAGCGAAGGGGCCGGATGTCACCTGGGGTGTATGTCAGAGGTGGGTTTCAGCAGGTTCTGACCAGTTCTGGAGAACTGGTAGAGAAAATTTTGAGTAGTTCGGAGAACCAGTAGTAAAAATTCTGACTGGCCCTGTCCCCATCTATTCTCTGCCTCCCAAGTCCCAGCTGATTGGGAGGAAATGGGGATTTTGCAGTAACAATCCCCTGGAGTTGGGTGGGAATGGAAATTTTATAGTATCCTTCCACTGCCACGCCCACCAAGCCACAACCACCAAGCCATGCCACACCCACAGAAGTAAAAAAATTTGAAACCCACCACTGGTATGTGTGTATGTAAAATGCCCAGGTCTGACCTAGAAGCTCTTAATTTTGATTTCTTCCCATAATGTGTAACTTTAATCTAATGATTATAGCTCCACCAGATCAGGTGAGGCCTTTCTAAAGTAGTTTCTTTTGGTGAAGGCCCTGTGGTTAGGTAGGTGATGCTGTTCCTGGTAACTACATTATGATCTACTAGATGTGAAGAAAAGAGCGGCTTGTTCTCCCACATTTTAGTTATATATGTTTAAAATCTTGACTGATTTTAGGATTTTAATTTCTTCTTAAAAGAGATGCTTTTGCTGGTTTTGTGCTGAAACTATATTATCTGATGGGTTTTGATGGGTTTATGTCAATTTTTTTCTAAACCAGTGAATGAGTGTGTGAATTAACATTTTATTTCATGGATGCATTCCATTTGCAAACCAGCCAAACAGCTCTATTGATGGGCACTATAAATGAAATAAATAAATAATCAGCCTTACAATCCTGTATCTAGTCCCACTGGATAGTAGAAATGTGGGAAAGGTTCGTTGCTAAGACTATGGCTACTAGATTTGGGCTGCAAAAATCCAGACAAGCAAAGTCTCACTCTTTATTCCAGATCTGCTAGCCCTAGTTATTTTTTCCCCCTTTCCTTTCAATTGTGTCCAATTCTTAAAGAGTTCATGGGAAAAAAACCCTGCAGTTTTCTTGATGAGGTTTTTCAGAAGTGATTTGCCATTGCCGTCTTCCTAGGAGGAAGATGGAGTTCTCAATCCCTGGACTGCAGCACACTACTGGGCCGGGGTCTGCACAAGCAACTGACCATCACACACATGCAGCTCAACTTGTGCAAGAAGTAGGCTGGCACACACGTACGCAGCTCAACTTGCATGAACAGTAGGTTGATGCTTGCACACACCAATCTACCACTTGCACGGGCCAGTTTGCCTCCCCCCCACCTGCTGGGCCACCAATCCATATAGGTTGGGGACCACTGTCCTACGGGGAAAGAGCCCAAGATCATTCAGTTGGCTTTGTCTCCAAGGCAGGACTAGAACTCAGCAGACTCCCATGCCTTAATTAGTACATCAGAGACGGCTCTCTAGTCCTGGTTGGGGTAGCATAAATGGTGAAGGTAGACGCCTCTTAAACACACTGGGTTCTTAGCAAACAACACTTTCTTCTTTGCAAAGGCATGGCTATATTTTATAGTTCAGTTGCTCCACAAACTATAGTTTCTGTGTGTTTGGTGAGAGGCAAGCTTTGATGTAGAGCTCTTAATGTGAGACAATGCGAATGACATTTACTAGCAATCTTTTCTCCCCATTAATGAACCGTACTTCAGGGAGTGTAAAGGCAAGAGGCATATAATTTCTGAACTATTTAAATTGCTAATTAGATCTGTACAGGAGGTGTATTCCTAATGCAGATAATTACAACGGCTCCTAAGTGTTTGCTTTACAGTTGCTAATTACTGCAGAAGCCAATTAATTGCTGTTGACTTTTTGTATTCTTTTGCATATCACCAGTTAATATTTACATTCATAATGAAGACAAAATTGGCAAACACTGTGTCATTTTGTAATGAACAATTCCAGTGTCTAAACAATGAGCACATTATCTCATTTGTGCCTGAAGAGTACAGCTGATTAGCATATGTTCTCTGCACATTAAAACAATGTTGCTCTTTCTTCTAAAGAGAGAAGCTGTCAGTTGGGTACAGTCGCTGCAGGTGTGGTATTCCTATGGTGCTAAACAACTCTTGTTCACAACTGATTATTATAATAAGTTCCCACACCCAACCTTTACTCAAGTAGGTAATTTTACCAATCCAAAATGGTTATACTTTTCAGAAGCCTTTTTGGGTCCTAGTTTATGACGTTCTGAAGCCACGAATATGACCCAAGGCCAAATGAATTTACTTTTCAATCTTCTTAGTGCTGCTTTAGAGACACAGGAGTCATGTTATCCTCCTGTGAAGAGCTCTTTCACATCATTTAAAAGGTTCGCCTCTGATGGATAGAGTCAACCATAGCTGGCTTCTTGTTTTTTTTACTGAGTCAAAAATCCATTGGGTAAAAAACCTCCATGGAACATCCACAAAATTAGCCTCTGTTTTCATGTTGTTCATGGAGCTCCATTTCTTGTGATGTGAAATGAAACTCACTGAAGATAATGACACTTGCTTTTGAGAAAACTTACGTGAGAGTGGATGGCACCCAACAATCTATCGGAACTCTCTGTTAATTGGAACTAAAGTCTTTCTTTTTATGGAATGCTGCCAGAAGGGGTTTATTTATGGTGTGGAGGCTTCTCATTCTGCATGTGTTTTCTGTTTCAGTTCATACCATTAAAAGTTGCCAAAATTGGTTAGAGATAATAAGAACAAAGATGATGTCATGCTTTCCTGGAAAATTTCTTCTCCTTGACTAGACCACACATGCATCTTTCCTGTGTCAGTTCAATGATGCAGAAAAACTGTGACAAATCAACTCCCTGTGTAATTACAGAAACTAAATGGGCAACATCCACTGACAATTACTGGGTTGTTTATGTGCATTGCTCTTTGATTTCCCTGCCCCTTCTCTTCTTCTCAAGGACCAGTCATTCTTGTTTTTTTTACATTTAGACTACAATTTTTTCAGACTGGCCCAACTTCACTATATCCCAGATCATGATGGTCCATGCTGAACTATGATGGATCAGTTCGGTAGAAGGACTCCCTAGATTCTGTGGTGTAGAAACTCAATGGTTGCCCTTAATGTAAAAGCTTTAAAATGCAATTTAGCAGCTTTGTCACTCTGATACTGAACTATGGGGCAGGCTGTGCATTTGGTACCTCTAATGTCTATGGAAATTCTCTGTCATCCAGTTCTCGGTTGTCCCAAAAGTACTTTTTCAAGACACAACTTCTTGAGGAGGGGCCTCACCACTGCCTCTTTCAAGGCGGCGGGAAAGGCACCCTCACTCAAAGAAGCGTTTATAATCCCCTGGAGCCAGCCTCGTGTAACCTCCCGCGAGGCCAGTACCAACCAAGAGGGACACGGGTCCAATAAACATGTGGCAGCACTAAGCCTAGCCAGAATCCTGTCCATGTCCTCGGGAGCCACAGGGTCAAACTCTTCCCAGGTAATATTCTCAAGACCTACCCCCGTCTCCCCCTCTGGACTCACCCAGTTGGAGTCCAAGCCTTCCCGAATCTGAGCGACTTTATCATGCAGGAATTGCACAAAATCCTCAGCTCAACCCAGCAAGGGATCTTCCGCACTCCCTCCCGAAGAAGGGAGTGGATCACCCTAAACAGAGCGGCTGGGCGGTTCTCTGCAGATGCGATAACAGCAGAAAAATGGTTAGATTTCGCCACTTTTATCGCCACTAGGTAGGTCTTGATATAAGACCTCACCAGTGTCTGGTCAGAATCGGATTGACTAGTCCTCCAAATGCTCTCTAAGCGTTTTTTCTGATGCTTTATCTCTCTCAGCTCCTCGGAGAACCAAGGAGCCAATTGAGATTGTCATATCCCTCCCCCTCTGTTAAGAGAGGGCTGTTCAATTTTGACAAAGATGGCTCTTTGATCCCTCTTTCAAACCAGAGGTCCTCTCTCTTGGTCCGTTGAATAACAGTAAGTCATATGTACCTTTTTAGGTTATAAGTAGAGCATTACCTGTAGAATAGAAGACAAAGCATTGGAAAAGATCACAGAATATCTAGATCTGAAATATAAATTTGAAAGATTATGGCATAAATTGCCAGTCCCAGTGGTTATTGGCACATACTGGGTGCCATACCAAAACATTGTGGATGGTGTTTAACAAACCTGCGCATTGACAAAAATTGCATCTGTCAATTACAAAAGACTACACTGCTTGGGTTTGCACCTATACAATGCTGATATACTACATCCTTGGCTCTTGGGAAGAACTGAATGCGCATCAAGGCAACACAGCTAAGAACTGGCAACTGTGACTTCACATTGTTGTAATCAGATAATAATGCAATCCAGTGGTGAAATCCAAATTTTTTTACTACTGCTTCTGTGGGTGTGGCTTGGTGGGCATGGTGTGGCTTAGTGGGCGTGGCAGGGAAAGGATACTGCAAAATCTCCATTCCCACCACACTCTGTGGCCAGCCAGAGGTGGAATTTGCCAGTTCTCCGAACTACTCAAAATTTCTGCTACCAGTTCTCCAGAATCCATCAGAACCTGCTGGATTTCACCCCTGATGCAATCCCAAAACATGTGGAGCACCACTTCAACACTGTCGGCCTTGACACCATCAGTCAATTGCAAAAAGCAGCTTTACTTGGAACAGCTTTTATCCTGCAGTGACACCTTTAATACCATTAAACAACCACATCTGCCTATCCTAGGCCCTTCTGAAGGTTCAATAAGTGGATAAAAATGCCAACCTAAACATCTATCTGACTGTGTGACCAACCTTAATAAGTTTATTTAATAATAAGTATACTTTTCATAAGTTTGAAGTATGTTTCTGTCCCTTTTGCTCTAGCATATAGGCAATGAACAGAGCATTGGGAAATGTAATCACGTAGGAAATGATGGAAGAAGGAAAGATTGTTGGCTGACAAGTCAGTAGATTGGAGAATGAAGACCCTATACACAGAAAACAAAGGTTCCAGCAGTCTCCATCAGGATTTAGAACTATCCATCTACCTCTACTATATATTTTTCAAGGCTGGCACTTTATATGCTCAGAATGAACGTACTAAAAATGGTGAAATTTCAGTTAGCATTTCTGAAGCAGGCTTAAATGTCCTCATCCTATCAGCTATTACTGATCAGACAGTCCCTAAGCTACATATAGTTCAAACTATTTTCACTATTATGCTAAGAAAAAAAATGGAAATCAATAACTGCAATTTACAATTTTACAGCTTGATATACAGATAGTCCTTGATCACAATTGAGCTCAAAATTTCTGTTGTTAAGTGAGACATTTGTTCAAGAGATGAATGCAAATGCAGAGAAGAGCAACAAAGATGATTGGAGGACTGGAGGCTAAAACATATAAAGAATAGCTGCTGGAATTGGGTATGTCTAGTTTAATGAAAAGAAGGATTAGTGGTGACATGATAGCAGTGTTCTGATATCCATGGGGTTGCCACAAAAAAGAGGGAGTCAAGCTATTCTCCAAAGCATCTGAAGGCAGGTCAAGAAGCAATGGATGGAAACTGATCAAGGAGAGAAGCAATATAAAACTTGGGAGAAATTCCCTGACAGAACAATTAACCAGTAGAATGACTTGCCTCCAAAAGTTGTGAATGCTCCAACATTGGATGTTTTTAAAAAGAGATTGGACAACCATTTGTCTCAAATGATATAGGGTTTTCTGCCTGAGCAACAGTTGAACTAGAAGACCAAGGTCCCTTCCAGAATTGGAAGGGACCTTAGAAGACCTCTAAGGTCCCTTCCAACTCTGTTATTCTATTCTATTCTAAGTGAGTTTTGCTCCATTTTGGAACAGTTCTTGTCACAGTTGTTAAATGAATCACTGAAGTTGTTAAGTTAACCCAATGGTTAAGTGAATCTGGCTTCCCCATTGACTTTGCTTGTCAGAAGATTGCAAAAGATTGTCACATGACCACAGGACACAGTAACCATTGTAAATATGAACCAGTTGCCAAACACCTGGATTTTGATCACATGATCATGGGGATGCTGCAAAGGTTGCAAGTATGAAAAATGGTCATAAGTCACTTTATTCAGTTCCGTTGTCATTTTGAACTGTCACTAAACGAATTGTTGCAAGTCAAGGACCACCTGTATTCACAGTTCTTAGTTTAGCAACAACTAAAATACTTAGATCTAAGATTAAACAAAGCCTTTTAAACCTGTTCTCAATTGCCCATTTAACTAAACCAGCAGGTCAATGGTTTTTCACTCCTTCAGATTATGTATCTGTGCCTCATAATGTGAAGATACGGCTATGTAATCAAATTAATCTATGTGTAAGTGTTGCTGGCTTTATCCCCAGTCTAGTGAGCCATCCGACATTTCATCTGTGATATATTCTCACCCAAAATGTGTTTTTGTTTGGAATTTCAATTGATAGATGAATGGATGTGGCATAAAACCCCTACAAAATTGCTCAGACTTAGCAGAAGAAGATTTGCAGTAACCAGCTGGCTAGAATTTTGTTGGCAGAGTTTGTCCATTGCAAGTCAACAGAGCCAAGATTTAGTCTTCTGTTAGGTCATCTGTCTCATCCCAACCGAGCATACGCTGACTATTTATAAGCTTAAAGAAATTATTATTCCTTAGCACATCTGAAAACATGTCACTGCTGGAGTATATGTGCCACTCATGAAGGAAAACTCAAATGCCATTTCTTTCTGACATCAGGTGGGGGAAAAATGGTTGGGAAAACATTTTTGGTTTTACTTTTCCACAAGAAAATAAACTTAAATTGCATGGCTTCCCATTCTGCATTCCTAAAAGCAGACTGTTAAAGAAACATGCCATTCAACGTTCATCAATGGAGAATGAAGTCATCTTTTAAAAAAATATTTGTGTAGTAATGGATGTATGACTAAATGCACTGTGTGGTATACTTAAAACCAGGTGATGCCTGTAATTCTAATGTTTCAGGATATGTATTGAACTAAACTCACCTGCCCATAAAAAGCTTTTAGTAAACAGTCTTCTTGTTTTCACCGCAAACCAGAAGAACTGCACTCTTCCTGATGTTTTGGAAGATGAGCTACTTTGGCAACTTCAGAATCTCTCGTGTATCCTTATTGAAATGAAACATCAGTGTCAATCAAACCCAGCACATAATCCAACATGTTATTAAGCAGTGCATATTCTTTTATTGGACAACGTGTCAATTAATTTGGAACTGGGTAACAGAAGAAAATTACAAGAAAACTTGTGCCAAATTTTACAGTACAAGAGTTGCTATAAGAAAGCAGAGTAAAAATAGAGACATAAATCAAAGATACGTGCATAAAACTATGGGCCGAATGAGATAAACTGCTAAATTACACCCAATTAGATGGTTTAATTTTTAACAATTTAAATAATAACTGTTGGAAAAGCAACAGAATTGGAACTATACAGTGGTAAGAGTCAAAAAATTTTACTACCAGTTCTGTGGGTGTGGCTTGGTGGGTGTGGCTTGGTGGGTAGGCATGGCTTGGCTTGGTGGGCATGGCAGGGGAAGGATACTGTAAAATCTCCATTCCCTCCCCACTCCAGGGGAACGTTACTGCAAAATCCTCATTTCCTCCCAATCCGCTGGGACTCGGGAGGCAGAGAGTAGATGGGATGGGGCCAGTCAGAGGTGGTATTTACCGGTTCTCCGAACTACTCAAATTTTCCGCTACTGGTTCTCCAGAACTGGTCGGAATACCACCTCTGGAACTATAGCACATCAACAAGAAATATATACTTTAAAAAAAAAAACCTAATTTATAATTGTCCTTTCTTTACAGGTGCTATAAATCCCCATATAGGAAAAAACATAGTCATAATGAAAGTTTCTAAATTTTCATTTTCAAATGGCGAGAAGAGGCCAACCTTCTTTATATTTTGCCAGAAATAATTTAACCAGGGTATCTTTCTTCCCTGGTTCATCTACTGTATATGAGGAGCAATCATATCTAAAAGAAGAGAATATTTGTAGTTTGGGGTTGAACAATGAAAGCCTTGGTGCTCTCTGAGCTTGGTTGTTTTCCTGCAGACATTTCTTTACCCAAATAGATAATATCATCAGTGCTGATGAACACTGATGATGCTATCTAGTTGGGTAATGAAACATCTTCAAGAACACAACCAAGCTCAGAGATCACAAGTACCCCACAATCATATCTAGTTTGGCCCAAAATAGGTAGCTTAAGCAACAACGTGCAAAAATAAGACTGAGGTCAAGCTATATGTTCAGCCATGCATTGGAATGAATTTTGAAGGAGATTGCAAACCTAAAATTATATGATCATAGCATAAGCAACTGGTTTTATACAATCTCTAATAGCCATTAATCTAGGCAGTAGAAGACATTTTTTGTATTTAACATTGCATTATAAATGCATTTTTGTAGACCATCAGATCATTCCAAAATGTTTTGGACTTCAATTGCTATTAATTTTAGTTAGCTTGACTAATGGTAGCAGATTGTGGGAGATCTAATACAAAATATTTGGAGAACACCAGGTTTTCTATCTTTTCCTAAATAACTATCCTAGAGCTCATGAAATCAGTCAATAAGATGACCTTGGTTTAATTGTATATTTTATCCGGGATCTTTTGAAAGGAAAGATTGTTTAAAGAGCATAATATTTTTGCAATTAATTTATATATTTATATAAACTTGGAGGTTTCATGCAGATACCTTTAATTTTGAAAGAGGAAAATTATTTCAAATGAATTGATTGATAAAGTCAAGAGAATGAACTTTCTCCAGAATTCTTGGGGTGCTTCATAACCACAGTGTTTGGTAGTGGGTGTTAGAAAATGTATTACTAAAATCACTCATGTAGTTAAGAATCACTTTGATGTTGACTCCTGTATTAGAGAGGTTTGGCATACAGAATTTGGTTACAGTTTTTGTTCTGGATTAAACTTGTAAATTTTAAAGATATGAAGAAAGGAAATGATTAATACCAATGTGCTAAAGGACCTTGTCTTCCTTGCTTAAAGAAGACAATAATTAAAGAGAAACATCCTTGACTCCACAGCCTTGAGAATTAGAGGACAATCTCATATCTACTTGTTTTCATCAAGATGATTGAGAAGGTGGTAGATGTAGACCTCTAAGTACATCTGAATAATACTTATTAGCTCGATTAATTTATATCAGGCTTACAACTGTTTCATAAAGCTGATTTTATCAAGTTGCTAGATGACCCATATCAAGGTTGGATAACAGCTGCTATAAAATAGCTTTCAGTATCATCAAGGATTCTTAATTCTCTCACAGATTTGGGCCTTGAGGGCTGCTATATTATAGGAGTGCTATTTTTTTCTCTCAAGCTGAGAAAATGAAGATTTCTGTACCATAACCCAATTGCTGGCCAATTGCTGGATTCTGTCCATTTGCACATGTTGTTTCACATTTGTATTAAGTCACTGATGATGTCACTCAGAAACATTGACTATGTTCTAGTTTACTGATCTGTACAGCTTAATTTTTAAAAAGTAGTAAATATTCTTGAATCAGGCTGGTTCTGATAATATCTGTAAGGAGGTGAACAAACATGGAATAAATCTAGCAAGGTAGATGTGCTTTTGTGGTTTGGCACATTCTGATGATACTGTCCTTCAAATCTCCCATTTGTAAGCATTTTCACCTGAGTGTTCAGATAGTGGTGAAGGCAGAGGATGAGATTTCAGGGCCAGATTTAGACATGGTGAGGCCCTATTATAAACTGTAGAGGCTATGTTCAGCAAGTACTCACTAAAATCAAGGCTGTGTACCAACTGAATTTGGCAAGAATACCACCAAGATGAACAACAAACTGGTCATGAGGTGAAAAGTACCTTCTTGGTGGGCAAGCCCTTGTTTGAGCAGAAAATATGAATGCAGGCAGATGTCTTCATGAGTTATGTGAGCCATACTAAAAGACATAATTCAGGGAAGCATAATGGCATTGTGACAAATGCTATTATTAAACAAACCAAATTTTGAGAGGCTCTTTCAGACTACTGTAGCTTGCTGAGTTTATCCCTCGATCTGTCTTTATTTATTTTGGTTCTTAAATTTTGAGGCTGCCCAAGTTCTAAAAAGACTTTGAATGCTTGCAGCAAAGTTATAAGAATATATAATATAAAAGGGGAAAAACATGAACACTTAAGACCCACACTGATAACTGTCAAAAAATTGTCAGGAGCTGTGCAGATACTTTAACCCCAGGACTGGCAATAAATTATATTTATTGAAGAAGCCACAGCCTTTCCTAACTCAGCCTGATCTGGCAAGAATTATGCTGCAATCCCATCATATTCAGACTATATAATATGCTTGTTGTAGAGGTACCTTTGGAGAACAAGTTTTATTGTGTAATTTGCTAAATGGTACACAAAATGAGGAACACATCACTGAAATAAAACTCTTCACAATTTGATAATTGTTTTCCAGAATAAAGTCTGTGTTAGCTTTCCTTCTTTTCTATTATTATCTCTTTTATTCATTAAACATGAAACTCAGTCAACTGAACATTTTAAAATGTATCATAAATACCATTGACTGGTGCTAATGGTTGATACAGGTTTCTGCCAGCGTCCTAGGTATCAACCAAGTATCTTTATAAAATAAGACTTTAAAAAAGTCTGTGTTAGCTTTCCTTCTTCTTTTTTATTTATTATTGGTTAATCTTTAGTGAGATTGACAGCCTTTGAGGCTGGTTAATAGCTCAGCAGCTCGAGTCCTAACCAAGGACCTAGGAACTGTTAAGGTATCATTAGAGGATGTAAGCTGTTCCGAGTAAGGTGGTTTTTTGTAGAGTCAAAATGTTCAAGTCCGGTAAATAATAATAATAATAATAATAATAATAATTATTATTATTATTATTATTATTATTCGCACAGTCAGCTAGATGTTCAGACTGGGTTTGGCATTTTTGTCTATCGAGTCCTTATCAAGGACCTGGGATAGGCAAATCTGGATGTTTGACCGTGTTACAAATATCATCGCAGGATGGAAGCAGTTCCAAGTAAAGCCGCCTTCTACAATTGACTGATGCAAATTTGTCAATGCCTATGGTGTTCAAGTTTATTATTTTTGTTGTTGTTGTTCCATGATGGCGAACCTATGGCACGTGCGCCAAAGGTGGCATGCAGCACCCTCTCTGATGGCACATGAGCCGTCGCCCCAGTTCAGCTCCACTGTGCATGCTGTCAGGTTTTCAGGCTGTCTTCAAATAAATTGCATTGCAAACAAAGTCTTTTATAAAACAAATTTCCATTTTATTAAGCACAGCACTTTTTACACTGACTTGTTGCAGCCGGCACTGAAGTGCTGACCCAAAACCCCTCCTCTTCCTTCCCCCACTCCTCTGCATTCATTGGCCATCTTCCCAATCATTCACCCCTAATCTACTGCTCCAATTCAAAGAATTTCCCCCCTCCCATCCATCTCCTAGGGGACATTATCTCCAGAGAAAATAAGTAGGTGAAAGGCAACCGTCCCATTGCAGATGCCTGCATTCTCCTTCTTATGTCAGCACTAGGATAAATGCATCTTGACGTGCTGACACATGCGCTCACGCCTCACGCCAGCTGGCTGGTTTATGGGTCTCTGCCATCATGCGGAGGAGGAGCAGGGTGAACGTGCATACTCGGGGATGGCATATGCGTGCGGGCAGAGCACATGCAGGGGCATGCGTGCATGCGTGGGGGTGGAGCGCATGCATGGGGCTATGTGCACATTGCATTTTGGGGGTTCGGATACACATGTGTGCATTCGCACTTTGGGCACTTGGTCTGGAAAAAGTTAGCCATCACTGTTATAGTTGGTTACATAACCAGATATTTAGACTGGATTTAGCTTTATCCACCTATTGAGTCCTTCCCAAGCACCTGGATGGGCAGATGTTGTTCTTTGATGGTGTTAAAGATACCCCACAGGATGTAAGCTGTTTCAAGTAAAGTTACTTTTTTGCAATTGACTGATTTTGTTAATGATGATCTTGATGATGATGATTAGTAGCAGTGATGATGATCTTTTTTAAAAAAGTGTTATTTGAAATTGTTTTAACGATTTGTGATGTAATTATTGACTTCTTTATTGCCTTTAAAATTATCTTGGCAATTTAACTGCTTTTCCTTGACTTACTTTTAACTACATTTTTTTTTTTCATTTAATAACCCTGTAATCCCTTGCATCGGGGTGGAGTCGGGGCGACTGAATGGAGCTGAGCACTTAAGGACAGGAATCCTTCCTGACGTCCACACTGTGTTTATCTGCTTATTCTTTTCTATTCAAACATGACCAGTGGTGAAATTCAATTTTTTTTACTACCGGTTCTGTGGGTGTGGCTTGGTGGGCGTCATGTGACTTGGTGGGCATGGCTTGGTGGGCATGGCAGGGGAAGGATACTGCAAAATCTCCATTCCCACTCCAGGGGAAGGGTACTGCAAAATCTCCATTCCCACCCCACTCCTGAGGGAAGGATATTGCAAAATCTCCATTCCCATCCCACTCTGTGGCCAGCCAGAGGTGGTATTTGCCGGTTCTCCAAACTACTCAAAATTTCCACTACTGGTTCACCAGAACCTGTCAGAACCTGCTGGATTTCACCCCTGAACATGACCCTGTTTTATCTTCAGTTTTATCATATTTTTGGATGTAGAGCTCTTATCTGATGTTCCATCTCAAATATCTCAAGAAGGCGATGATTTAGAAAGCTTTGTTAGAGGAACACAGACCCAAGTCCAATAAAAAAATAAATAAGGGGTCTTAAGCCTTCTCTAACTTTCTTTGCTTGACTTGAGAACCACCATAGCAACCTAGTTCCTGCGCTATGATGCAAAGTGGGATCATGTTTGCAGAAGGAGAAAATCTTTCTGACACAGTTTGCACTTCCTGGAGCCTAATGTGAGGCGGGACTGCATGCTGCAAACTGGCTCAGCGCAAAGGGCCAAGAGTTTTGTTTCCAAGGCAGGCATTCTCTGTAAGGTGCTTCTTTATGGGACTCAAAGAGGGCTCTCTTCCTTCTGATGATTTATTCTGTGTGTGCACAGACTTTCTGCATCAGCAGTGGCCCAAGCTGTACTTCTATTGATTACTGTCCTCTAGGTCTCAAGAGAACCACTTGTCAACTTGTACGGACTATGATGTTTACCGCTACAATAGGGGGAGGGAGGGAAAAACAGAAGCTTAGCTGCAGCAAAACATTTTCCAATGATTTAAGGCCTTAGTATTCTAACAACTCCCCGTTATAATGAGGTGTGAGGCTTTCCCCTTGGAGTTTTCTGGATTTGCCCTTGAATTATTTATATCCGGAACAGATACCTCATTAAAGCCATTTCTAAGTCTGCCAGGATAGTTAGAGGTGAGGATCGTGTTCACTCCAGTTCACAAAGTACCCTGCGCGGAATGTGTCACCATTTTTGATTGAGGCTCAATTCAGCTGGTAAAATGGAAAGGCTTTGGACATCAACCAAACAGAGACAGGCGCAGATGGTGCTCATTTATTCCGAAAAATGAGAATAGTTCCACCAAAGCTGAGCCATAGTGTTTTCCTCAAAGGCTGGAATTCATAAACATATAGATGGATAGACAGACAAAGAAAGATAAAGATAAAAAAGAAAGGAAGCCAAAGGGCCCCAAACAAACAGGGCTCCCCTCTGTTTTCAGAATACATTTTTATGTGCACAAACAAGCGATATTTCTTCCAGTTTTTCCTCACTCGCCCCCCCTCCTGTCCCCTACTTTTCATCCTTCCTTTTTTTTCTTCCTCTTTAACAAAAAGAAACATTACATGTTTGAACAGATAACAAGAGGTGCCATTAGGATACAGAAAATTGAAAACCGAGACTGCCATAAAATTGCAGACCCTGGGGAATTAGTAATGGTTTCTTCATGTTTTCGTAGAAGACTTCCTTTTTATTCACCTAGCAAACACTGTTCACAAACAATGGCGAAGAACAAAAGCCATGATTTATATTTCTGGACAGGTATACACGCACCTCTGACCTCCTGCTGCCTTCCTCGCCCTCCGCACCAGAAGCAATTTATGGAGACCGGTCTAAATAAACATTAAGGAGTCAAAGCCACAAACTGACAGCGAGGAAAATCAATGGCTCCAGAAACCAGCTCGTCGGATCAATAAAAGAGATTAGGCATCGCAAGCGAGTGTAGGGCACTTACAGGTAAATGTGGCTTACAGTTCATCTGACAGGGTTCTCTTAGCACCAGGATAAAAACTGTCATATAAACAAAAGCAATCCAGAGTAGCCAGTGGAGATTCTCCTGGGCTGCAAACACCAACCAATGACCTCTGAATGAAGGGGATTTACGAAGCAGCCGCGGGGAATTTCCAATTGGTTTTGTAGAGCTGCCTTGTGTACCTAGGCCTTTACTCTGAGGAACTGCTTTATATACTAGATTAATAGAAGCCTCTGGTCTTATCTCCTGCTCTCTCTCTCTCTCTCTCTCTCTCTCTCTCTCTCTCTCTCTCTCTCTCTCTGTGTGTGTGTGTGTGTGTGTGTGTGTGTTGCTACTTCCAGGAATAAAACTCTCTACCTTGTTCTGTGAACTGGGCAAGTAGAAAAATATAGCCACCAAATTCCCCTAAAAAGGTTATGAAAGCTAAGAAAGAACAGAATTCAGAGCTGGACAGAATCAAAGGAAAGATTCCCAGTATAGCATCCTCCCAATATATATATATTTCTTTTCTTCCCATACTGATCAGCAGAAGATGTCAGGGTAATGATGATTTAAAGCTGACCAGCCAATGTAAGGTTAATGCAACTGTAAGGCTGATGAAATGCAAGACTGATGCAATGAGAATGAATCAGCATTGGTGTAGCCTCCTTAAGACTCTGACGGGGTCCACACAAGTCTTTTACCCCTTTAAGAGGTGTTTATAAATTTCAGCCAGGAGAGGGCGTATTCTCTCTCCTTATGTCCGGTATTCATTGCAAAGTCCTCCGTGTAGAGTTAAGAAGAAGTTTGATTGCTTGTAAGGTATTTACCAACCACGTATATTTCTGTATATGTCTTGTATATAAATCACTGTTAAATGTCTAAGTCTCTGTGTGCTGTGTTTTGCTCCTGGGTTGTCTCCTAATAGTAGTCACATTGCAAACACTCTGACAGAAGAGCTACTACATCGGAAGTTCTTCCCATTGCAGGACTCTTGACACATTCTGCTTTCCTTCCTCACCAACCCTGTAGCTCTTCATCCTTTGATGGAAACTTGGCAAATCAAGAATTTTCACACTGTGCATGGTTGCTGTTATCAGATGGAGGAGGAGTAAGAAGAGAGGAATGAAAGAAATGGAGCTAGAATCCACGGTCCTATTCCTGTCTGCATGATGCATGGATAAGCTTCCATCCCAAGAGTGTCTAAATAGAGTCAAGAAAAACAGGATAAGGTTTGTAGATTTAGGTCGCTTATAGTAATATAAGCGCCTATAGAAATTTGTCTAAGTTAGGGGGTAAAAATACATACCTTGAGAACAATTAATTCATCTGAGCAAGGGGTTGCTCTAGAAGGCCTCCAAGGCCTCTTCCAACTCTGTTATTCTGTATTCGGGATTTAATTCCTAAACTGGAAGATACAGAGGATACTCCCAGAACTCTAATGTGCTCCATTTATGACTATGTGTTTGTTCAGAATAATACGCTACATGGATTACAAAGCATTTTCAGGAACTATAGTCTTGATTTGTTTTTATTGTCTCAAAGAGAATAACATTTGTTTGTACTTCCTCAAGAGTTTTGGAAACCAAAAAGATTATATCATATTCATAAATGAGGCACATGCTTGTTTTCTTTGGATTTTTTTTTTTTTAACCGCAACTGATTTTTGAGAATGTTGCGGTTTGGGAATCTGACTAAGAGCCTTGGAGAAACGTCTACAAGTAAGCAGCCAGTGAGGTATGAAAGTTCCCAGATAATTCATAGTGCCTTGAAATAAACCCCAAATCTCCAATCAAGGATAAGACCTCAGCATCTGGAAGCCCCTGAAGCTATGTGACCATGCAAAGCAATCCCTAATGAGATAAAATAGATGCATTGATGAAATAACAGACCTGCATTTCATTTTTCATTTCATTTCATTTTCAAGATGATTGCAGAGCATCAGTTTGCAAAAGGGCAGTCTAGGGGCTCCCATATCTAAACATGAATGATCGTAGTGATGCCTCTTTCTTGGTATTGGTATGGTTTTTTTTTCCTTAAAAAGCACATCAGTGCAACTTGACTACAATGGTATGGCACAGTGTATGTGGTTTTATTTAGCCTTTCGATAAAGGAGAATATTTATAGTTTAGGGTTGAACTGCAAGGTCCTTGGTGCTCTTGGAACTTGTGTTTTCTTACAGAGGTTTCATTACCAAATTAGGTGACATCATCAATGCACTGATGATGTTACCTAGTTTGGTAATGAAATGCCTGCAAGAAAACCACCAAGCTCAGAGAGCACCAAATATTTAGTCTTTCTTTGGTGCCTATCTTAAATTGTTTTAACTTTTAGTCAAGAATAGAACATAGAATTAAAAAAGGAGTGATTGCTAATAGAGGTTAAGATCAGTGAGGACAGCATACTGTGTATGCTTTGTATCTGTTTATTTGTAAGGTTGGACTGTCCATGTGATGCAAAATGCACAGAATCAAACAGCATTTACAAAATGTTTCTTTTAAACTGCATTTTATCTTTCAAATGAGCATTATGTGTTTTCTTTGGTATGCCTTTTCAATCAACAACAACATTTGAGGCTTCTGGGGAAGCAATGACGAACTAGAGATGGTTCCTCTGAGAGGAGCCAATAACCACAGTGGAACAAAAAGTTCAAATTCAATGCATGGAAATCCTTTTAACCTAAACATTCTGCAACAAATGGTAATTCTGGATTTGTGTGACTTTATACCATAAACAGGGGTCTGCAACCTTAAACACTCAAAGAGCCATTTGGACCTGTTTCCCACAGAAAAGAAAACACCAGGAGCCACAAAACCCTTCTTGTGCCTGATTATTTCTTGAGCGGCCACAAAACTAGCGTATGTAGTTGAATTAAACTTTCTGTTTTCTTCTGAAACTTTTTTTTTCTTGGATTTATCTATGGTTGGCCTATCAGGGGTTGAAAAGCTCAATAAATCATGTGCCGGCAGGTGTCACACATTGGCAGTTGTGACACATATTTTGAGTGACAGGGAGCTGCAGCAGAGGGGTGAAAGAGCCACATGCAGCTCCAGAGCCGCAGGTTGCTGACCCTTGCCATAAACTAACTAGAGTTGGGAACAACTAGCACATATGTGTGAAGGGAACCTTTACCTTTACCTTATATACCATAAGAATTGGTATCTACTACTTTGAATGTCTATGGTTATGTAGGTCAGACTCAACCCCTCCAAGACTGAGTGGCTGTGGTTCCCGGTGCCGCGATATAGTCAGCTGGTGTCATCACTGACTATTGGGGGTGAGTCTTTACCCCCCACAGAGAGGGCCCACAATCTGGGCATCCTCCTGGACGCACGGCTGTCTTTAGAAGAACATATGACGGCCGTGGCCAGGGGGGCTTTTTATCAGGTTCGCCTGATCCACCAGTTGCAGCCCTTTCTGGATCGCGATGCCTTGCGCACAGTCACTCACGCCCTTGTCACCTCCCGACTGGACTACTGCAATGCTCTCTACATGGGGCTCCCCTTGAAAAGCACCCGGAGGCTCCAACTGATCCAGAATGCGGCCGCACGGGTGGTTATGGGCGCAACTCGTTGTGCCCACGTGATACCCCTCCTGCACGAGCTGCACTGGCTCCCAGTGGTCTTCTGGGTGCGATTCAAGGTGTTGGTTACCACCTTTAAAGCGCTCCATGGCATTGGACCTGGATACCTTCGAGATCCTCTTCTGCCACCAGTAGCCTCCCACCGGCCAGTTCGCTCCCACAGAGAGGGTTTCCTCAGGGTGCCATCGGCCAAATTATGTTGGCTGGTGACACCCAGGGGGAGGGCCTTCTCTGTGGGAGCTCCTGCCCTTTGGAATGAACTGCCCCCAGAAATTTGTAAAATCTCTGATCTCTGTGTATTCCGCTGTGCCCTCAAAACCATGTTGTTCCACCAGGCTGGGCTATCAATGTAAAGATTTTAATTGGTTTTAAATGGGATTTTAAATTTGGGGTTTTATAAATTGGGCCTATTATTTAATAATTTTAATTAGTTTTAAATTTTGTCTGTCTTTGTGTTTTTAATTAGGCTGTACACCGCCCTGAGTCCTTCGGGAGAAGGGCGGTATAGAAATTAAATAAATAAATAAATAAATAAATAGGTTATCATTTTGAGGGGATGTAGAACCTTAGAATTAAAATCATAAAATAAAATAAAATTACAAGCCAAGAGACAAATATTTATGTTAAGACTATTAATAGCCATTTGTGATATATTCTTTTTATATTAAAAATAATTACCCTTCCTTTCCCTTTATTCCTTTCCTTTCCTTACCCCATCCCCTCCTCTCTTTCCCCTCTCCTCTCCTCTGTCTTATTTTTAAAAGAAAGGGAAAATATCCATCTGGAAACAAACAATAAGGTTTCTTCTCACTTTATTTATTTATTTATTTACTTGTTTATTTATTTATTATTTGACATAAATAACTTTCACTGATTTAATAAGTTTGGTTTTTGGGAGGAGGGGAAGAAGTCCCCTCTTTCCAGATTACTCACCCCACCATCTTTTCTTTAACTTAAAGGGTTTTATATAGTCGGCAAAAAGACTCCTCTGCCTCTTTCTTTAATTTCTTCACCAACTGAAGTTTGATCACATCTGGAGTTCTCGGGTTCTTTCGGTGTGTCACCTTACCTCCTGCACCTTGTTATAAGCCTCCCTTGTATGAAGCAGTTTTCCATGTCAACCCCTGAGGGCATCTGATTATAGGTTTGACCTTTTGCAATTCTGTGCATTTCCCACTTAATCAGTGCTGGAATGAGTTGCTGCTAAGTAAAGCTATAGAAGCCCTATGGGAAAAGGGAAGCCATCTAAAATAATGAGCGTCTTTCCCCTCCCCTTCCTCTTCTCTCCCCCCCCCCCCCGCTTTGCCTTTTGAGCTCTATTGGACCATGATAACTCTCTTAATCTCTGAACTACACAAAAGCATAACGTGGCATGTGATGTTTGCATTATTTGCTGGCAGGGCGGAGTGGGACGGGAAGGTCTTTGGGCAACCCGAATGGAAATGATGTTTTGTGGCTTGGTGAGAAATCTTTTCTTGCTCCCCTCCCCCTCCTTCTGCCACTCCTGAAGGCCCTTTCCTTGTTCTTCCTGATAACATTTGTTTGATCGAGAGAAGGCCTTGTGAAGCTTTTAAGCTTTAGCACCTCCGAGTTTGACAGAGTAATTGGTTCCCTGTTGCCTGGGCAATAAGACAAAAAAATAGGCCCCCGTCTCCATTTTGTCTTGTTACAGTAACCCGGGTGGAGATTTAGCTATAATCTCACAAAGTGCTCCAGTTTGGTCATCAGTTCATTTCTCAAAAGCCAAGGCCCTGGCATCCAATGACTCAGATCCCCCCCCCCGCCACCGCTACCACCACCTCCTCTAACTCCCCACCATCTCTACCTCCCCTCCCCAGCTTTCTGTGAAACTGAACAGTATAATAGATGTAATTAGACCTTCAGCAGAGGGACCAAGTGGAGCAAGCAGTGAGATTCCTTCTTGGAAAGCAATCATTAGGTTTCCCCAAGATTGAAACTACTTTTAACAAGGTTTGGGGCTCAGGGATTATGAGTCTAAAGTGTCCTTGGCTTCCCTAGGAGAAAGTTGTATCCAAAAAGCAAATCTCCCATTACAGTTGTTACAGATGAAGGGCAAAGAACACTGACCATTTTGTTACACGTATCATGAAGCACTCTAATTAATTAATTAATTTTTATTCTGCCCATCTTCACTACAAAGTGAGTCTGGGTGGCTTACAACATTATAAAGCAAGTAAAAATAATTAAAATACTAAAACATTAAAGCTAT
Organism: Arizona elegans; assembly: GCA_022577455.1. Classification (NCBI taxonomy): domain Eukaryota; kingdom Metazoa; phylum Chordata; class Lepidosauria; order Squamata; family Colubridae; genus Arizona; species Arizona elegans. The sequence continues at coordinate 32,250,782 of JAKOOJ010000008.1, read as the reverse complement.
ACAAATGAAGATACTATTAAAAACGGTGCTAAATTGTAACTGTATTGTATATACATATGTATATACATATGTTCTTCTACAGCAGTAAGTCAACTGCTGAGGAGTATAAATAGATGTCTCATTTATGTTTTAATTTTTCCCCCTGGTTTTTCTCATTAAATCAGGAAGATGATCATTTTTTGTGATGCCAACTTGTTATGATTATGGGTGGTTGCACAGTCAACCAGTTGTTTAGACTGGATTTGGCATTTTTTCCACTATCAAGTGTTTTCCATGGCCCTGGGATAGGCAGATATGGATGTTAAAGGCATTGTTGCAGGATGTTCCAAGTTTGTCAATGCCGATGGTGCACCTATTCCAATTGGTATTATTACTATTTTTAAAAAGTGCTTAATTTTGTTATGATGAATCATGTTTAGGATCCGTGGTGGTGCAGTGGTTAGAATGCAGTACTGTAGGCTACTTCTGCTGACTGCCGGCTGCCTGCAATTTGGCAGTTCGAATCTCATCAGGCTCAAGGTTGACTCAGCCTTCCATTCTTCTGAAGTCGGTAAAAATAAGGAGCCAGATTGTTGGGGAAATATGATGACTCTGTAAACTGTTTAGAGGAGGCTGTGAAGCACTGTGAAGTGGTATATAAGTCTAAGTGCTATTGCTATTGCTATTAAGCATTTGGACTAATTAACCTGACTAAAAGCCCTTGCCTCTACTGCTCTAACATGCCAATATCGTGGCTACTTATCTTTATATCTTTGAGACCAAAAAAAATGTAGGGGGTGACTCTTCTTACAGCACTTGTTAGTTTGGTGCTTTAAGTAAACCGTCACCACAATAAGATTTTATAATAAGGAACTCACCAGAAAAGTTGTAAATCTGGTAGCAATAAATGTTTTTATTTCTATGCTCCAGGTATTTAAAATAATTAAACATGTTGCAACACCAAGAAATTTAGTAAAGCCAGAACAGGAAACTACATTACCTTGGAGTAAATTTTTTAATTAAGCATATAGGTTTATAGGGTGTGAACAGTAGTGATTCCCTCCCTTGGAATATCATCTCTCTGGAGATAAAATTGGCCTCCACTTTGTTAGTCTTTTGCAAGGCCCTGAAGTTGTGATTTGGCCAACAGGACTGGATTCACCAGAGTGGGATGGAGCCCATCAAGTGGCTTATCTGTTGTCAACAGGACAGTGGAGAGTTATTGGTTTTTGTATTTGGAGTTTTATTCTTGTAAACCATTCAGAATCACCGAGAGTGAGTAGGGTGATTTTTCTTAATAAATAAATCAATAAAAATGAAGTCCTTATATATATTTCACTTTAAAACTGAACATTCTGGATTCAAAAAATTCGGCATGATGGAAAGGATGTGGGTTCTAGCTCGCAGCATCTGTCAAATAGCAAAACAGGCGTGATAAAGGAATGGATTCTTTTCAATTCTCCATAGCCTTCTTTACTTTAACATAAATCAACCCGATCCTTTTGGGTTTATGAGGACATCTGGAAACCTGAAAATCTGGTAGAGGGGTGGTGACAAAATGACTACCTGGGCAAAATGTGCCCATTCACAAATTGTCTGTTATGATGGATTAATTCCGTTTCAAAATATTCTTTTTCCAGCAGATAGGATAGGATAGGATAGGATAGGATAGGATAGGATAGGATAGGATAGAATAGAATAGAATAGAATAGAATAGAATAGAATAGAATAGAATAGAATAGAATAGAATAGAATAGAATAACAGAATTGGAAGGGACCTTGGAGGTCTTCTAATCCAACCCCCTGCTTAGGCAGGAAACCCTACACCACTTCAGACAAATAGTTATGCAACAACTTCTTAAAAGTAGTTCTAGGTTGCTTCTCTCCTTGATTAGTTTCCACCCATTGCTTCTTGTCCTACCCTCAGGTGCTTTGGAGAATAGCTTGACTCCCTTTTCTTTGTGGCAGACCCTGAGATATTGGAACATTGCTATCATGTCTCCCCTAATCCTTCTTTTCATTAAACTAGACATACCCAGTTCCTTCACCCATACTTCATATGTTTTAGCCTCCAGTCCCCTAATCATCTTTGTTGCTCTTCTCTGCACTCTTTCTAGAGTCTCAACATCTTTTTTACACTGTGGCGACCAAAACTGAATGCAGTATTCCAAGTGTAATCTGATAAGGATGATCCCCATTTAAGCACTTTCAAGCAAAACACTGGGTTCAAGGCACACATTGTTTTTATATTTTGTGAAAGTATTGTGGGGTTCAAGTCATGCCTTGGGGTTCCTAGATGCAACGCTGATCCTGAAGGCCTGCACTTTGTCTAAGAGCATGCCAGCTTCACCTCGCTGTTTTTTAATTAAAGAATCTGTACAAAATTAAAAAGTCAATTCAGCAGAAAGCTCACTGGGCACCAAAGAAGATATTTTCAGATATCACATCAGGGATTCTAGCCTAAAGTTTTGGGGAATAACCTAGAGCATGCTTGATAAATGTGAAGTAAGAGAGGGATGGTAGGAAAGAGAAGTTTTGCTATATGAATGGAAGTCCACTTGCATAATTTAAAGGAAGATCTTTGTATTTATTGCACTCACAGGACATTTATGCTGCCAGGTTAATATTCATGATTGATACTCATGAGGGGTAACCTGGCAGCATAAATATGCCCTGTGTGTGCAAATGGTCAACACTCATTTCCAGAAGGTAGGTATGGATGACAGCATTTTCTACTCACCTCCGGCCCATTCCAAATAGGCCTATGTTTATGTGCTCTGCCTTTAAAATAATATTTGCTAGCTTCTGGCACCTTGAACATTGTTGTCCCGCTTACACTTATTGCTACACAATACTTTCTTCTAGGTAATGCTCTCAGATTTGATCACTTAACTGTAGAGAATATGGAAGATTTATTTATTTATTTTTATTTATTTTATTTATTTATTTCTCAAGCATATATAAGATTACAGATAAAGTATAAACGTAATTGTGAATAGATAAATGTATAAACATGATAAACATGATTATGAATAGATAAGATGGTTACGAATGAAAGGGGACATTAGGACAGGAACAGTAGGCACATTGGTGCGTTTATGCACGCCCCTTACAGATCTGTTAGGAATGGGGTGAGGTCAAAAGTAGACAGTCTAAGGTTAAAGCTTTGGGGGTTTGGGAAAGAAACCACAGAGTCAGGTAGTGCATTCCAGGCCTTGACCACTCTGTTGCTGAAGTCGTATTTTCTGCAATCGAGTTTGGAGCGGTTTACCTTGAGTTTATATCTATTATTTGCTCGTGTGTTGTTGTGGTTGAAGCTGAAGTAGTCATTGATGGGTAGGACATTGTAGCAGATGCTTTTATGTACTACGCTTAGGTCAGACCAAAGGTGGTGTAGTTGACCTTGACTGACATAGGCAAGATCCTTCAGCAAAGCAACTAATGTATCTTAAGACTACAAGAAACAGAAAATGTTGCATATTGAATAGGAGGAAGCATTGGCTTCACTCAGGTCCGCCAAACCAGTGGGAAAATACTCAAATCTCATTGGCTAACCTGTCTGACAGCTCCCTATAAAAGGGCAAGCTGTTGGACGAGCCAATTGCTGGGTTGCACTGATCTACTTAGAAAGAGCTGTTGTTACTCTTGGAACCATGTCCTGTCTCTTCCATCACCCGATCTAACAGAAAATATGTGGAGAAAACTCAGAGACACTCTCCCTAATTCACATGAATTAAGAAGTGGAGGAGGTACAGCACAATCAGACTTGCAGCCTTCTGTTATTTTAGCCCTTCTCAACAAACATAGCTTTAGTCTTACTGTGAAGATGATTCCTGTTCTGATCTACTGGTAGGGCTGGGGCTAGTGCCACCTCACCTAATGCTAATGCTATGGCCAGTGCCAATGCTAATGCCACTAGTGCTAGCTAATAATAATATATTCCTTTGTGGCATTTTATTTATTTTTTAATTTATTTATTGCAATTTGTCAAACAAAAACGAGAAGAATAAGAGAATAAAAATACAATGACAGGGACGATAGGCACATTAGTGCGCTTATGCACGCCCCCTCTACTCACCACTTAAGTATGAAGTAAGGTCCACGGAAGTCCATTTGTGACTGAAACTGTGAAAATTTGTAGCTGAGAGAACTAAATCAGGTAGGGCATTCCAGGCTCTACTACAGAAATCATATTTTTTACAGTGAAGTTTAGAACAATTTACATTGAGTTTAAAGCAGTTGTTCGCGCGCGTATTATTGCGATTAAAACAGAAAAAGTCATTTAGAGATATAACATTACTATGTATAATTTTGTATGCAATACCTAGGTCTGACCGCAAGCGACACAGTTCTAAGTTATCCAAAGTGAGAATTTGGAACCTAGTAGCATAAGGAATTCTATCGTGTACAGAAGAGTGCAAGGCTTTTCTCGTGCAGTACTTCTGAACTTGCTAAATTGTATTGATGTCAGATATATGGTGGGGATTCCAAACAGTGAATAATACTCTAAAATTGGTCTAGCATAAGTTTTATAAGCTCTAATCAGCAATACGTTTCCAGAAGAAGAAAAAAAGCTTCGCAAAATTAAGTTTACAACTCTTAATGCTTTTTTAGCAATGCTGTTACAGTGAGCTTTGGAGCATAAATTGTCAGAGATAAGTACACCTAGGACCTTAACAAAGTGAGGGTCATCTGCTAGATCAATGCCACCTAGCTTATACTTGACATTCTGATTACGTTTACCAATATGTAAGACAGAGCATTTATTGATCGAAATTTGAAATTTTCTCAGATTTGGCTCTGTAACCTTTGCTGCAGCCATAATTCCAGTGGTGTTCAATGATGCGGTGGTTATAATTTTTGCATGATAAACAAAAGGTCATCAGCTTGAAATCTAGAAGAAATATTTTTCTTAATTTCAGGGTTTATCTGAGCTACCTACTTTACATTATATTACAGGAAAATCTGTCTACTAAGTGCACTGTTGACATGTTCAAACCATTTTATTTGTTTTTAATTCACCTTCAGGTAAAATGATAAGTTTCCTTTTTCCAGTATGAATTGGTTTGGGTTATTTGGGAGCTCAAATGAAACATTTCTATCACAAGTGATAGCAAATATGATGGAAAAAAATGCCTTGGTTTAAAAAAAAAATACAGTAATGGACAGGGGTAGCTCACAGAAAGGAAATTAGTAGTTAAAAAAAATTCAACTAAATTTAAAAAGAAGTGATCGTCAGCATCTCAGGCAAATGTTAGAAGGGGAAACTTATATTAATGCAGTAACAGAGATTAAAAAGAAGAGGGGGAAATGGAAATTGTATTATTGATTGAGATAGATGGATGGACAAGTGGATGGATGGATGATAGGGATAGATAGATAGATAGATAGATAGATAGATAGATAGATAGATAGATAGATAGATGATAGATAGATAGTAGTTAGATAGATAGACAGACAGAAAGACAGACAGATGATAGATAATATATATATACACACACACACACTCATATATTTTGATGCTTTAAATTTGTAAACGGATTTTTCTTCCAGAAAGTATATATGTCCAGTAAGATTTACCCCGCAAAAGGAAAGCAATTGACAATTCTTTTCCTGGCATGAACATTTGGGAGAAATCATCCATTAAGAAATCACAGTAGAAGTTAAGTTCATAGCGAAGAAATGCTGATGTTTGTTTAGTTAAAGAAAAACGTTTGGGGCACAGAACTTTTTTGAATGTCCAAATAAACAAGAATGAAGGTGACAGAGTGTAAGGATTTTTCTGACATCATTATTTTCCAACCAGGGACAATGTCATTTTTCTCCCCTAGAGTTTCTCCTAGCTAAAAATAGGACAGTTGGTTTACTTTTTTGCTCTTTAAAGCATTAACCTCTCAGTTCCACAACAAGTGCCCCAACTGCAAAACTAACTTGCAAGCTAATATCATGGTTTCAGCTTTTTCATGGTTTCTGGTTACAGAAATTTTAATTGAAAGCAAGGGTCCAACCAATCCATCGGTTTCTACTAGTTAAAATGAGCACAGCTCTGGAATAAAATCCATTAGCAGGCTAACTCCCTTGGGGACGATGAAACTGAATAGTTTTCTTCTACACAGTGAAAAGATTTCTTTCTCATACCTTGAGGCTTCATCAAGTCAAGTGACATTAACAGTGTAAGATCAGTTTAAACCAAAGCATCATGCATATCCACCCATACAGCACGGAGGTGAGAGGCAATGCCATTCCTTACCAACTGCAGATTTGCATCCCAATAAGGCATTATTTTGTCATTTCACTAGGTTGTAGTGTTGAAAGGATGGATCTAGCCCAATAACTCACAAGAAAAAGTAGTTTCTTCTAGGAATTCTTTTATTGTAGGCCTGGATTGATTTTAGGCCCATTCATGTAATAGCAACTGACCTTTTGTCCTTCTCTTACAGCTACACATCTGGAACTGCTGGATGGCCTCGTGGGGAGACCTCTTATACCCAGGGGGAGGAGTTAGAGGTAAGGTGGGATTGTGGGAGTGATGGGATATATGGTTACGTTAACCCTTGCAGGACCATGAGGGGTTGGAATATAAATAAGTTAGACATTTAATTTAACATGTAGCTATGGTGAGGATGAACAGAGGAACTTCAATGTCATTAGACAACCGGTCTATATGGACCAGTATTGTTGATGCTGGCTCTCTGGGGCTTCTTGTGAAAGAGTTTATATCTTGATCATGTTAAGATTTAAATCTGCAACTTTTTGCCCCTAAGATAAAGTGCTCACAGTAAAGGAGGGGCAAATGAAAAATGAAAACAAAATCATGTCTTTGGTAACATCCAATTTTCTATTTTCAGCATTCAGATATCACAAAGGAATAGTATCCTACAATACCTTAAAATACCTCTTTCCCTGTAAATTTTCCCCCTTCCTCTATCTTAAGGTACTTTAGAATTTCTGGTGTTTTGAACTAGCTTCATGATTATGAAGAGGCAGAGCGCACTCCTGCTTCCTTTCTGTTTTTCCATCCCTCTTCATCTCTGTCCTGCTTCCCAATCCTTACTCCCAACCAAAACAAAAAGCAAAGCAACAACAACAGTAACCTCACTATAAGAGGATGGATCCCGTTGGGATTTCATTGAAAACTGGGAAACAAGGCAGGCTGCAACTGATGAGACAGAACATCCAGACACCTTTCTCAGTAACTTTGTAGATGTAGGAGATGACCACGCTGAGCCCAAGGTAGAGGTCAAATGCATCATAAGTCATGCATCACTGCATGTCCACAAGAGATCTAAGCCCTGCCCACTCTGAATGCCTTTCTTATCTCCTGCTCATTTCCCTTGACTGTTAGTTGGTCAGATTCTTGCAGAGAGCTTAAGTTTGCAATAAATCTTTATACTCATTTGAACTGCCTGAATCTCCTGATTTCCCTGGCTCTTGATATTAATCAGAGACAGCCTGCAGGATCCAATGTTCAAAATGACAAAAGCAACCTTGTGCCCTTGTGATGCAAGTTAGATCCCTTGCATCAAAGATATGTGATGTCATGACACATGCACGAGAGGGGCAAAAGTTATGTTAGGGCACCATTTTCATATTTCCTCCCCCTTGACTCCTCTCCTGGTAGATATGTCTGGGATCAAGTTAACCGCAATACCACCAAATGTTATCTCTGCAAATATCATAAAAATGTTGCTGCTATTTGTGTGAGGGGGAGGGAACATTCCTTTTCTGTCAAATAGAAAAAAAAGAAGGTCAGGAAAATATGTGGGAGACATTTTCAACATAGATGACCTCAAGAAAGCTGAAGAAAGGGAGAAAATGATTCTCAGTTTCCACTGTGATAGAGAAGTTATTTAGGGTTACTTAGGAGAAAGCCCAGCTGAATTAACTGAATGGATTTTTTTAATTGAATCCTATTCTTGTTTTTCTACTGGTTCCTTGAAGTTTTTCATTATATGTAGAACAGAACTTCTGTTTAGCCTTTAGAGAATACATGATAATTATGAATGCCTGAGGCATTTTACAATAGATTTCTAGGAAAATCAAAACTACCTTAATAGCTCTTTTTAAACAAAGGAGAGAAATGTGATTTGAGCACTAACCATTGCAGCAGGAAACTATCTGTCCCCATTAGCAAGTCCTTAATGTTACTTCTACAATACATTATATTATTTCATTTACTGGTATTTTTTTTTTTAATGGATTTTATTAATGCTGTTCATCCTACAAACTGTGAACAGGGGAAAAGCTCGAAACACCTAGACAATAAATTAATTCCCCTATGTAGAATTATTTTACCGATGAGAGTGAAAATCTGTCCATATTGTGCTTCCATGGAACAATGTCACAAAAACAAGCATCAATCTTGTGTTCTGACTCATAAGCTGAAATGTCAAAATTCATTTATTCAAAAGGCTATTCAGCTCTATATGGATACTGAGGTTTTTAATAGGTGTGTGCACTGACCACAAAATTCAGTTCAGACCAAGATTTAACAAGCTGAGGAGCAACCTGATACGGTTGAAGTGCTTTTGTTTAAAAACAATAGTAAGTGTACTTCATTGCATTATATTTAAAGCTAATTTCCCATTCATAGGATGAAATCCCCTGAAATCCTTGAAGTTCTGGAATTAACTAGAATTTGTAGAAAATATTTTATAGGAAAGTGCAAGGATTTCTAAATTTTATTTGCAGAGAAGAAGGTAGAGATGCCATTGATGCAAATAAACAAAATATAAAATGAATCTTCATGTTCTCAGAAACATTTCAGATTCCTATTTTTGCATTTGCTTTGAAAAGTATCATATTCCTTGCTAGCAATATGTCAACAGAATGATATAACTTATTTAGCAATAGCACTTAGACTTATATACCGCTTCACAGTGTTTTACAGCCCACTCTTAGCAGTTTACAGAGTCAGCATATTGCCACCAATAAGCTGGTGGATTTCCACCTCGGAAGGATGGAAACCTAAGTCAACCTTGAGCCTGGTGAGATTTGAGCTGCCAAATTGCAGGCAACTGGCAATCAGCAGAAGAAGCTTGCAGTACTGCACTGTGCCACTGAGGTGCAACCCATCAAAACCTTGATGAATATATGTCACATTTAAATAAATTTATTTTCTAAACTTTTTCTTGCTTATCTGGATACAACAGCCTCCAAAGTGGCTAACTGAATTAAAATGAAAACAGTAACAGTATTCAGTAACAAATGGACAGCTTCCAAGATATCAGAGTCTATTTACCTGAACCAGCAAAGACAATGGAGGTAAATCAGATCAGAATGGAACAACTTGCCATGGCCAACTCGGTGCAGCCAACTCACTGTGGCCAGCTCAACAAGGTCAATCTGCCATGGGACAACTTACTATGGCCAACTTGACATGGAACAACTTGACATGGGACAATTCAACAATTCAATTTAATTATTTTAAATGATTTAAAAATATTTTAATTTATGTCATTCACACTTCATTTTGTTTCACCTTTTGGATCCTTTCTTTAATTATTCTATTCCACTATTTCTTCACTATTAGTATAACTCTTGTTCCACAGCGAGTTGTCCTGCCACGAGTTGACCATGACAAGTTGGCTGTGGCAAGTTGTTGTAGACTGAATCAGATTTTCACCATACTGAAACTCATAAATATTACCACCAATCTTCAGGTAATACAACATTCTAAAATATAGGATTTTCAAGCAAAATCATTCAGTATCCTTCTTTGGATAGTAACAACTCAAATAACAGGCTTTCTATCAATTTGTTTTGAACAAATTCATTTAGGATTAGATAGTACAAGTAGTTCTCAACTTATAACAGTTCATTTAGTGACCATTCAAAGTTACATCAGCACATGTCACTGAAAAAAAGTGACATGACCATTTTCATATTTATGACCTTTGCAACATCCCTAAGTTTCACATGAGCAAAATTCAGATGCTTGGCAACTGACTCATATTTATGATGGTCATGTGATCCCCTTTTATGACCTTCTGACAAGCAAAGTCAATGGGAAAGCCAGATTCGCTTAACAACCGTGCCACTAACTTAAAAACTCCAGTGATTCATTTAACAACTGTGGCAAGAAAGGTTGTAAATTGGGGCTAAACTCAATAAATGTTTCACTTAGGGGTCAAATGTGGTTGCAATTTGAAGACTACCTGTATATTTGATAGAGTCAACCTATGTTGTCTAAATCTAGATATGAATGTCCCCTAATGGGTGATGAATGAATTGTGTATGACCAAAGCAAAATAACGAAGTTAATCACAGTGATTTTCATGAATGAAGGCAAATATACATGTCCCAGGATAGTGTTGCAGGATCCAATCTGGTCAGTCATAGGGACAGAGGTTTAGCCTTCCAAGCTTTTGGACTCATGTTGGAGCCCATTCTCAAGAAACTTCTTTCTAGAAAAGTGTGTGCTCCAGGCTATTGTGTGTGTGGTATTTATACAAACTCAATTGCAGAAAATACAACTTCAGCAACAGAATGGTTAATGCCTGGAATGCACTACCTTACTCTGTTGTTACATCCTCAAACCCCAAAAACTTTAACCTTAAACTGTCTACTGTGGACCTCACCCCATTTCTAAGAGGTCTGTAAGGGGCGTGCATAAGTGCACCAGCGTGCCTACCGTCCCTGTCCTACTGTCCCCATTTATTTGTATCCATTTCCTGTATTCATAATCATGTTTATACTTATATCTGTTATATCTGTTATCTTATACATGTTTGACAAATTAACTAAATAAATAAAAATATATGGTGCCTGTTGTGCATAGCTTTTTAGATGTTGATTGTGGCTTTGTCAAGAGATCCAGGTTTTCAAAGCTTTCTCTAGTTTTCTTGGAAACAGAACTGTTTCTGAAAAATGAAATTAATTTTTTAAATCTCCAAAATTATTGATGCATGGTCCAGCATAGTTTATAAAACCACAACCTTAATATAGATGTGAATATTTTATGGCTTATTCTTTTGGCAGTTAGTAGAGATGTATGTTCTCTGATAAAAGATGCAAGGAATCCCAAAAGAGTTTTTCTTCTTTTTACATGTGATGTTTTTCCTTCAGAATCCACTGAGAAATATTCTCTTGAGACTTTTGTCATGGTACTTCAACATTCTGATTCTATTATTTGGTCCCCAGCCACTTATGACTTTAAAGGCTGCAATAAACACTTTGAATGGGGCCAGTTATTAACCAATGTTGGTGAAATAAAATCAGTAGTACATCAAAAACCCCAGGGAAGGCCTATGTAAAAAGTTATTTCTTCAAAAGGCACTAGAAACACAGCCTAGAGAATGCTTTCCATGTAATAGACCAATCAATTAAAATTTACTTATGGTTCAAGTCCAAACACAAGAAAAAAGATCAGCAATGTAGTAATTTATTAAAAGGAATACAAAACTGCAAGAAAGTCCTGAAACAATTTAAAAATAACACTGAATAACAGCTACTGTATACAGTAGCTACTGATAAAAAATTACCACTTTTCTGAAGGTTTCTGAAGAGTAGTCATCCACGTAACAACCTTCTGGTTACAATGGCAATTAGTATTATTTTTAATAATTGTAGGTATTAAGCACATCATTAGGTATATAATAGACATTGTAATAGCCCAGGTGAGACAGATTCTTCTCCAAGTCTGTATAAAAACAAATTCAGTTTTCAAATGTGACACTCATTTATTTACCAGTTGTTTTCCTAATAAGTGGTGTCCCAGCTCAAATCAAGATAGTCTCTCGTGAGGAACATACAAAATGTTAAAGAAATGTCTAGGGAAAGTCCATGAGAGTCCCATGTATTGAATAAGAGCAGAAAGTTAAAATGTTGCTTTGGGTGTCCATATCGTATGACAACCTGAAAATATTGCACCCCCAGTAAAATCCAGGGGTTCCAACAACTCTTCAGAACAATTAACCTTTTGGTTTCTTTCTCAAGTTGGAGATCAAACAGATTTTTAGTAACATATGACTGTCACGATCTTCATATAATAGTTATACAGTTACATGAAATGATAAAGGTACAGTGAATCTTTCTGTTCTTAGGTTTTATAATATTTTTCTTCATTTCAGACAGAATAAATTCTACTTCTTATTAGTTGCTATTCTACTTCTTGATTTTTGTAATAGTATAGAACTCAACAAGCTTCCTATATATTCAAAGGCTGAGCAGTAATTTTGCAGCTACACCATTTTATATTGTATAAGGTTGAGACCCACATCATACTGTCTGCACTATGCACATGTTGTAAACTTAAGCTATCATTCCACAAATCTTATACTTCCATTGCAATATTTTGCACTTTAAGGTTTTACAGCGTAAACTAGAAGGTGAAATGTGGACAGGAAGTGCTGGAGTTTGATTTGTATAATGTTGAGCTTATGGTTCTTTCATTCCGTTATGTGTTGTGTGTTGCAGTCATCGTCAGAATAACCTTGAATGCAGTAAATCAGTGAACTATTTTGTCATTTGCCTATTGTCTATGAGTGGAAGCATTTTATCCAATTATTGTCCCTTGAATTATTGAGTCAATTTCTCGTTTTCCTCTCCTAGCGATCATGGATATAGTGAATATGCTGCAAATAATTAATGGACAAGTGACACAAACCAAGAGCAAACTGCAGATTTATATTCATCTTTTCATGAATTGATTAAGAAACTCAACCTACCCCATAAATCAGATTAGGCTACAATCCTTTTTCTATCTATGAAGGTAATCCCATTGAACTGTATGGGACACATTATTGAATAGATACCTAGAATTCAGAATGGAAAATACATCTGTTTCCATTCTATGCCAATTTCATACGCCATTAGTCACAAATCTGTTTCATCTATCAATCTCACTTTTTAGATTTAAATGCAATTTTTCCCTAAAATACAAATTGACCCCAAATATGTCAATATTTTACCCTAACATGCTTCTTTATAAAGTTGAAAACAGCAGTACAATATTTGGAGAAGTGTTTAATTCACAAAATTACTGTTTTTCAGTCCTTATATAAATCCTGAAAGTACAGGTTAAGTCTGCACATTCAAAAATGCAGACCAAACAATTTTTTTTTCTCCATTTCTTTATAGGATTACAACAGTCTGAAGCTTCAAGTAGTAAATTTATTGGACCAATATTTTTTATAATACCTATCCAAAGCTGTATGTGATATTTTGATGAGCAGCTTCCTCACATACTGAATTTTTTAAAAAAAAAACTGTGTTCAGAAAATCAGCTAGTGTGAACTTAGAAATTATTGTTTTCAAAAATGTATTCCATTCCAAATGCAATTACAATGCGATGAAACTGTAACTCCATTCCTTTTGGATCCACTGAGGATTCCTCCCCCACCCCATATATAGGGGGAAACTAGATATTGTTAGAATTATTAAAACTAAATCAGAACTTTGTGTGGGTCTTTCTGATATACAAAGCGAATCTGAATGAGATAGAGGTAGAAACAGAGCAATTGAGGCAGATAATGATAGAGAGATAGAGAGGGAGAGGGAGAGAGAGAGAGAGGGAGGGAGGGAGGGAGGGAGAGAGAGAGAGAGAGAGAGAGAGAGAGAGAGAGAGAGAGAGAGAGAGAGAGAGAGAGAGAGAGAGAGAGAGAGATTGAGATTAGACCTGGCCCAGATTATTTCCAATTGTTTCATGAACTTCTCACACAACTGCCCATTCCTATTCCTTTTAACTGAGTTGATTTAATTGGAAGGAAATAACTTTTTTCATATTGACTCATTGTACAAATTCAGAAGAGGATAGATATGTTTTCTGACAGCACTATAAAATCAACACTTACATCTACCTTTCAGGTAATTATTTTGGAGCGTACACTCTTCTCTAATTGCAACTGTCCTTTATTATCATTATTATTTAATAATCCAGTTCTAATGATAGAAATTATTATTCTAATAATAATGTGCTGGTGAATCAGTGGTGGGTTTCAACTGGTGTTACCACAGATTCTCTTCATGCATGCGCTTTGCGTATATATCCTTGATGTTTATTTTACACACAATGCTAACAAAAATGAGACATACTAGCCATACTACCACCAGAATATGTGGAATCTCTACTGTTACATGTGCATAGTGTCTTCTAATGCAGTGATTTACATCAATATGATCTTTATTCTTAATATATACTTCTCAAAATGAGATGCTATCCCCACTGTGAATGCCAAAATGTTTTCTCAGCATCACTGCACATTGAAACAGCTTTTATGATGTTGGATAAGCAGAGCAATTTCTTCTGAGATTAGGTTTTTAGATTAGAATAGCTATGTTTGTTTGTTTGTTTTAAATTTCTTTAGGAAAGATTGGGTCACTTGTATTTGGAAAAGCCTAAAAGAACTGCTGAGATTTTTATTTTTATTTTTTTTACTGCTTCTTGTAAAAAGTGCAAAGAAAGCAACTTGGTTTGTTTTGATGAATCTTCCTTGAAATTATAAAGGGCAATCACTAATTCTTTCCATAAATAGTAAGGATACGTAGGTTTTATTTCTTTGGTAATAGTTTCAACCTTTATTATTCAGTTTGGTGACAGGAATTGTTTTTTTTTTTTTTTCCTGAAGAAAACATTTAGTGATATTCTCATAGCTAAAGAATGCCATTTGAGGCTTTTGTTTGTGTGTGAGTGTGTGTGTGTTGCAGACTTCCTGACATCATGGCCTCTCTAATGGGGAATAAGAGGAGTAAATGATGAAATGAATAACACAGCACCACAATACAGCCTACAGTCCTTTTGTACTTGAATCACAACACTGCAGATAAATATGTAAGGGACAGAGCTTGCCCAGTGACATCTAAAAACACTTTTTAAAAAATCAATCTAATGGACTCTAAACATGCTGCAGATTCCCATGGTCACAACTAAATTCCAAGAATAAGGTCCTCTTTGCCATGGGATCCAATCATGGGTAGGCATGAAAGCTGAGCAAATGTGCTACCAGGCGTATGAAACAGAAAGTAACTTCTCTTTCCTTAGAACAATAAAGTAAGCCGAGAAATATTAAAGATAGGAACTCTAAAGAACCCTAATCATAAAGCAATAAAATTTAAGCTTCTTCTCCAGGAAAGAAAACTTTGGGGAAAAAAATGAGGAAAAAAAATATAGGAAAGCTCTCAGCCATTGTACTAATTCAAACATTCCTACTATCCCGTATGCAACCTGATAATAAATTGTTCTATAGACGAAATTTATACTACGGAAAAAGGTGTAGAGGTTGTCCTCAACTTACGACCACAATTGAGCCCAAAATTTCTGTTGCTTAAGTGAGACGTTTGTTAAGTGAATTTTCCCCCATTTTATGACCTTTTTTGCCACATTTGTTAAGTGAATCACTGCAGCTCTTAAATTAATAACATGGTTGTTAACTGAATCTAGCTTCCCTATTGACTTTGCTTGTCGGAAGGTCCCCAAAGGGATCACATGGACCTGGGACACTGCAAACGTCATAAATATGAGTCAGGTGACAAGCGTCTGAATTTTAATCACATGACCACGGGGATGCTGCAATGGTTGTATGTGTGAAAAATTTATTTATTTATTTAGTTAGTTAGTTAGTTAGTTCAATTTATATGCCGCCTTTCTCCAGAGACTCAGGGCGGCTAAATGGTCATAAGTCACTTTTTTTCAGCGCCATTGTAACTTTGAATGGTCACTAAATGAACTGATGTAAGTTGAGGATTTATAACAGCTTTTATTAGTCCTTATTCTAAAATATAAACTGATTCCCTCTGTCCTTCCTAGGAATAATATATCCTTCCACTTTTCTACCTACAGGGTTAACGTGGAAAGTTATTGCTTGACAACCATGTAGCAGTCAAACTTCATCACCTTCAGCAGAAATAATTTATGGTTTAATCTTACATGCAGGCATATTAAATTAGCATTACTCATCAGAACCCACTTATTAATAAAACAAGCTGAATTAGCCACTGGAGAATCGTATTTGGAAATTCAATGACAATTTTACATTTTTAATAAAGGTTCTGAAATATTATTGCAGAGCAGGTGGTGTGAAGCAACGTGGTCAAATTTGACATTCATTAATATTTGAAGCCTGGGACGTGACAAAGGTGAAAATTGATATTGATTTTTCTCTCCCTCTAATATTTGGATGAGTGCTGAAAAGTAAATAAAATGAGATAACGTGACAGATCGGTTTGCACTGATTTCTTTGATTCCACTCTCTGAACACACACGTATATTGCTATGTTTTTTTTTCCCCCTCCGTCATGTTCTGAATAATGCAACACCCGTAGTCTTACAAGTTCAATGCATTATAAAACACACTCAAGCTGGGTTTCAATCATATTAGACAGAAAGCTGAATTTTTTATGAAGGATTATTTAAAACAAAATACATCTCAGGCCCCACAGTCTTGGAAACCAAACAGTCCTGAGAGTTCACCGAGGAAATGTCAACGCTATGGAGAATTTTTCGATTCTGGGGGAAAAAAATTAAAGCGATCCTGTTTGATGTATATTAACCATATCAATATTAACAGCCTTCTGCTGAATTTCAGAAGTGATTGGAGACTAGCCTTATTATCAGCCTTGGAGATGAGAAAGCTCTGAACGTATCTGTACACCTGCTGAACTTGACCTGCTTTTGGCAAACCTCAGGCAATGTGGCTAATCTGCAAACTTCATTCCAGCCATGGTGCTTCAGCCTCTTTGAACTTGGAATACCAAACAAACCAGCAAGATATGGCTTGTCTCGCCCTCCCCTGCCGTTCAAACTCCACAATTCTCTTTGTGAGTCCTTCTGCAAAGCAATCTCAGCTCTACTGGCCCTGGAGGGGGGAAAAAAAGTTGCAAACTTTTAGCATTTGGATAGATCTTTCTGTCCTCCTATTACAGTTTTGTCACTGAAAGTCATAGATATTGACAACACAGTCTAAAATAGAGTGGCAAGCTGTGGACTACAATTTCTATCATCCTTGATAATTGTTTACAGCAGCAGGGCTAATGGGAGTTTGGTTCAATTATACTGAAAATCTTCAAATTCTTCTTTCACATGGGAAAATCTTTCCACAATCTCTGCTCTTCTGCAAAGAATGGGGTTAAATGGAGTCCTAACGAAAGATATCATGTTTGCCATAGAATGCAATATCTGAACATGCTTTATTCAGTTAAGCACAAAATTAGATGAGAAGAGAATCAATATGTCTACCCAATTTCTGGTAGATCATATAAGGAAATATGATGGTAAATGTTTGCAGGGCTATTTCCTGGGATCGTTCAATATGGGTCTTGGCTGAAACTCTACAAAACTGCTGCCACTGGCATCTGTTGGCATGTTGACAACAAGGTCTTTAAAAATAGTGACCTCTCAAGTTTGTTATGATTTTTGAACATCTGGACCTGCTCATCTGTGGTACAGGAGCTCCATCTTCCTTGTATTATCACAGCTTCCTCTGTCTCACCCCAAATGTTAAATATGGTTCCTGCCCACCAAATGTTCTTTCCTGTCACATTATGCTGCTTTTCCCTTTTGAGAAAAGAAAAATGAAAATGTGAGGTAATCTTATTATAATATGTCTGTTTCCAAATCTAACAGAGCCCACTGTATTTTTCATAAGACGTTTCCTGTTCCACATTCACAAGCATAAATAAGATTTATAGGCTCAGGCCTTGTCAGTTGTCACGGTTTCTTAGCGCTTGCAGGTTGTGGGTTCCTCTGACTAAATGTATAGAGTAAAAGGTTGCTACTCCAGGCCTTATTTCCTAGGAGGAAATTTCAATCGACAGCAGCAGGAATGAATGAAACCAGAGAAATCAACCCAAAGAGTTTCTGCAAGGTATTCTACTTCAGAGGTTTTCCCAACTCCTGGGCCATGGCCCATTATCGGGCAATGGCCCATTTGGAACTAGGCCTCAAAAGCGGCATGTGCTCATGCTTGCATGCAAAACTCCATTTGTGTGAGCACCAGGTGCGCACGCCCAGTTCTTGCACATATGGAGCTGTGTGCGCTCATGTGTGTGCCTGCCTCAACATTCCCTCACCACCACCACCACTGGGCCACCAAGATGGAAAGGTTGCTGTTCTACTTTAATTAGTGAAAGACATTGCAGAAAGTATGAGTTATTTGAGATTTTAGATCCTTAAACAAATGATCTTTTTTTCTTCTTGAAACACACACAGAGATATAGAAAGGATGGAAGTCTCAATCAGAAAGTGATTTTCAGAAATGTCTGTCTTGAAGATGCAGCACTAACAAATATAATGCCTAAGTCTCACTTATATCAACATTTCTCAACCTCAGCAACTTTAAGATGCATAGATTTCAATTCTCAGGATTTCCTAGTCAGCCATGGTGGGAGTTGAAGTCCACATGTCTTAAAGTTCCTGAGGTTGAGTCTTACACTACGTACATGTAAAAAGTCACTATAGTCCATTAGATTGTTTAATAGTCTAGCTGTGAAACAACATACCTACCCATGTTTAAATTATGGTCCAATTAAAGCAGCTAATGCATGCCTAGCTACATAAATCAATGGGGCTACTTTATTAGCTGCACTATTTTCTGGGAAGTTTAGGATTGCATGCATAGACCAGTTTATCCTCACAAAGGTTATTTAAAACACATTTTGGCTGAAATTAGTCTAATTGTATAGGTAGGACTGGAACCCAAGGCAAAAGTTTGTGGCCCACAGCCAAGAGGGAGCCCAAATGATTATTGGGACCATGGCAGATGATAAGGATAGCAATAAAAAGGTTCTGATCAATTCTTGGGTTGACATTGGCATTCTTAGTTTCAAAAGAATTATCATTATTCTCCATTATATCTTTTGCTGTATCTTTCCCTTGTCCTTTCTGAAACAAAATGATGCTTAAGTCCTCAGATAAAGATAAGGTCTGTAAGATATTGTCTTCATGGTCTAAAGCTACCTATTTATTTCATTGGATGAATTCATTGATTTTAATATGGCTTTAACAGCTACATTGTGATAAGAATCAGACTGTTCCTATATGAACAGGAGTGAATGTTCCTGAACCTCAGGCTCACATTATAGTCACATAACTCTTGAAAATACTTTATTGGCTACTCATTGAAATGTGAGGTCTACTTTTCCAGAACACTGTTCCTGAATTTTGCACAACTGGGTCACAGCAAAGCATATTTCCCCCCTCTACTATAAAATTACTTAGTATCAGAAGGTTGACAAATACAGAACTCATTCTTATGCATATTGCACATGAGAATTAGAGCAAATTTTAATTTCAACCAAGATATAACAGCATAATTTCCTTTGGCTAACAGGGGCAAGAATTCTTTTTATTAACCTACACAACCTTCACATCACCAACTGAAAAAAATACTTAGTATGCTTCAATTTTAATTCCCTAACCCCAACACTTTAATATTAATAAATCCACGTACTCTAGCAATTAATACCCAGATCCAATAGAGAATCCAACAGCTAAGACCAGCACTTATTAATATGCTTCAGAGTCAGAAAATAAAACTTTACACTGAAAAATGTATTGCATTGGTTCTAACTTTGATTCTAACTTTCCCACATAGGAAATCCTTTGTACTATATATTATTAGCTGTACTGCAATCTTTTGGCAGCGAACTGGGCCTTGTACAAAGGTCCATATTTCATATTGTGCTCATAATACTTACATGCTTAAATCTTAAAATACAGTAAGTTAGAACCATGGATTCCATGGGTATGGAATATGATCAGTGTTTGTGATAAATGAGTATAAACTGAGAAAAAGATACAAATGATATTTTTACAACTCTCCCATCTAATAAACATACCCATTTCCAAAATTATACAGTACATAAAAGACATTATTCTGAGAAGAGGAAAACATATTCCTGGGTTGTAAATGGAAATACAAAGAGCATACTTACTCATAAGCCCCCATAGACAATAACAATTCATCAGACATTGCACTATTCTTGAATTGTGTAGATTCTTTCTCTCTTGTCATGCTCATCCATTATTCCTTTTGTGTCTATCCAAAGCACACCCAATAAAGACATCTTACAGAAAGATAACATAAAGATCAAAAAACATCCCAGTTTTGTCATACTCCTAGCTCTGTTATCTATTCCTGACATTTTCCTCTTATATTAGTCTTGTGCAGAACAATATAAACTCAGAAGCAAGTGAATGGTGTTGACTTCTGAGTAAGTGAGCCCAGGACTGTGGTCAAGGTTGCTTTTGTTTTATGATTCTATTCAGAAATGAGGAGATGACCACTCAAGGAGTTGCAAACTATTATTGCTGTATAACACATGCCAACAGTGCAATTGGCGACCTTATCAACCGGATTGTGGTTCTTTTAACCCCATGTCTCTATGGATTGTGCAGGCTACAAATATATTCCTTTCTCTCCCCTAGGTTCCATGGCAATCTTAAAGAACCTCAATTTATTTCTGGATACTCCCAGATAATTCACTGGAATTCACTGTTTAATATTTAAACTGTTCTCCATCTTCCAATCTTTTGTGGTTCTCACCTGCTCTAGATTTTATCATGTTCTCCTTTTTTCCTTAATTCTCAGCAAAATTAGAATTCCCTCCCCTCTTAATGACCAAGTCTGGTGGAAGGAATACATGGGTTCACCAAGTGCCTGTTTGATAAAGATTGTTGTATGGCTCGAGCATACAGGGCACAACTTTGTGGGTTAAGAGCTGAACATAGATTGCGTGGAATCTGTTGAAGGCCAACATAAGTGGGGCAAGCAGATACCATCAAGGAGGAAAGTGGCTATATTTTGCATCTCTTCAATTTTGATTCTCATTGATTGTTTCTCTGAAACTTTATGTAACAATAAAACCACTATACTTAATCATAACTTACTGAAAGTCTGTAGGCATTGAAAAGGTACCCATGATCCACAAAGAGGTCTCGGAGGGCAGCATGGTGCTCCTAGATGAAGGCTGTTCATCCATGTTCTACAAATAATTATTTGTAATCAGATTTGGGGTTCATGTTTATTGCAATTTAATTTGGACCCACAATTTCCTGTGTTGGGAATGCTGCATTGCATCACAGCCATGTTAGATTCACAAATCCAAAATGGCTACGTTAAATAGTGTTAAGATATTTAATGAAAGCTGGCAATATCATCATAAAAAGAGTCCAGTTTCTTAGGTATCTGTAGAGCCAGTTGAAGTGCTTATGAACTAGTCACATATAATGCATTCTAGATTCTTCCCTTCGGTGGTCTAAGTGTTAGGATTTATAAAATCCTATCTATCTATCTATCTATCTATCTATCTATCTATCTATCTATCTATCTATCTATCATCTATCATCATGTTTTCTTGAAATCCTGCTCCAATCCCTGAAACCAAAATAAAATAAAGGTATCCAAATATTTAACTTGGTCACTACAAACACTATCATTTCTGTACGGAGGTTTTGTACGATACAAAATGGACGTAAACCTTAGATGTGATCCCATTCAGCACTAATATGTCCCCTTCTTCAGAGCCAGCATTAAAAGCTGATATCCTGCAGATGGTGTATCCCCTTAAAGATCATCAGTTCTTTTAAAGTGAAAAGTTAGACGTCCACAATATTGACTTCACTTCATTTTTGAGATAAGTTTAGTAGGTTTCTGTTTCACTTTTCCCTTTAGACTTGATTGGACTGACATTATTATCTTGACCTATTTACAGTTTTTGAAAGAAATTACTTCTAGAACCGGGGTGGGCAACAATGGCCCCTTTATGACTTGTGGACCTCAACTCTCAGAATTCCTGAGCCATGCTGGTTCAGGAATTCTGGAAGTTGAGGTCCACAAGTCTAGGATATACTGAACAATTCATGTTCTAGGACAGTGATGGAGAACCTTTTCGGGACCAAGTGCCCAAACGGGAATGCGTGTTCATTGCTTGCACGTGCGCACGCCGGACCACCAGAAACCTGAAGACTAGCTGGCCGGTGCACATGCCTATTTTTGGCTGGTTTTTTTGGCTGGTTTTTTTGGCTGTTTTCTGGGCTGTTTTTTGGGGCATTTTTGAACCAAAAACAGCTGGAAAAATGGCCGGAAAAAGGCCAGGAAACAGCCCCCCAAAATGGCCTGGTTTTTGGCCATTTTCAAGCCATTTTCCAGCACTCCAGTGCCCGCGAAGACCAGCTGGCATGCACACTGGATGCCAGAAAAGCAGTTGGTGCCCACAGCACAGCAGCATGCGTGCCCACAGAGAGGGTTCTGTGTGCCACCGGTTCGCCATCACGGTTCTAGGATATACTGAAACAGGTCTTTGGCCTGCACTTGACATATGACCATCTGTTTAACATTGCAAGGTTGTCACTGGTAAACTTGAGACTAAAAAAGGCATTTTACCTTTCCCACCCCCCTAAATCCAATGATACTTGGAAATATATAAAAAAAATATTTTCTTAAGAGCCTTAGATACTCGCTGCCTCCTAGTGGTCAGTGTAATTGAGAAGTCCCACACAAGATACACAATGTGTAAAAATAGAGAAATCTCCCACCATAACGATGCAAATCCTCATGCTTGGGGACATGACACAACGTACATCTGTATCACTTTTCTCTGAGAATGAAGGTGGGGTGCATATACCATTGGGGCTATCAGAAAGGCATATACTGCCCCCCATCCATTAAGTTTTCAGAGGCTCTATCTATGACCATTCCCAATAAGGACAAAACCAGTAATGTTGTGTTTCCTGGAACACCGCTGACTGAGTGGTACAGTATATAAAGTACCAATCATTCTGGTTGATTCTATGTATTTCTTCCTGTAACTCTGCTGAGCATCAGGATTTGAATAGTTGCTAATACTTATGCACTGTTGTCTAAAACAGCAGCCCCCAATCTTTTGGGCACCAAGGACTGGTTCCATGGAAGACAGTTTTTCTGCAGACCAAGGGGCATGGTTTTGCACGCTGCCTAGATCCTGCATGTGAGTGGGTGGGGCTTCATTCCCCTCCGTGGCCTGGTTCTTGGTGGGCCATGGATTGGTACCACTCTGCAGCCCACAGGTTGAGAACCCCTGATCTAAAGTACAATGGCTGAAGAATCCAATTCCTAACAGAGGATTGACCAGTATAGAAAACATCTGGCTATGAACATCTGAAGAATGCCAATATAGAACAAAGCTGGTCACATACTGCCACCTGATGGGCCATATAATTCATTTTCATTTTCTGCCATTCCCAATTCTCACTTCTATGTAACAAAGGAGACAGAAAACACATACAAGCTTCTTTCAATAATTATTGATTGCATGTTAAATTACATTTCTTCATTTGCCCCAACATTCTATCAAGCTACACAAACTGCATTTTCCCTCTGAAACGTAACTATCAGGTTGTCTGATAAACTAATTTTCAGATGCATAAACTTTGTGTTTCATCTTATAATGTACCTAATCTCCACCGCAAATCATTTCTCAGATAACAATGTACCATTATCTGCATACAAATATAAAAACACATTCATATTCTTAACCAACACCACTCTAATTTTACAAGCATTCTTTATACGCATATTCAAAAATTATTTTTTAAAAAAAAACAAGATAACACACATATATTTGATATTCTCTGATTCATATTGAACCCTTTGCAAAGCATTCCATTTATTCCCCTGGATTCTTGCCTTCCATCATGTACAGTTTTTTTTCATGTTCAACAACGCTATATCCATGCAAAACATTCCATAATTTAATATATCAACTTCATTTAACAATAGACTTTCTCTAAATCAACAAACACATAATGAACTTTCTTCTTCAAAGTATCCCATTTTTACTCAAGTGATCAAATACCAGTGGAAATTAAGCACAGACTGGACAGCCTCAGGACTATAAATTAAATATATATTCACACACAAATACTGCAATCTTCTCTTCCCTATAAGTATGTGGTTTTACAGAGTTTTTTCCCTCATCAAACTGTCTTTGTGTTTCAAAACAAGGAGCTCTGGCAAAAACCAAAACCAAGACATGCTATTAAGTCTGACAATACTCAACTGAAATCAATACCCATAAGTTTGGCTTTGTTTCAAATATGGATCCACTAAAAGAACTGGTGAGTTTTGAAGATATCACGTCAAAACCATCCGAGTTGTGGTGGGCTAATGCAATAGAAATAATGTGACATGTCAGGAAAACTGGCTCTTTTAGTCTCCCCACCAAAATTATCCAGAATGGAATGACATTTACATTATATACTCATGAATAAGCCAAGAACTTTAGGTGCTAAAACGCATCCCAAAGCTTAGGTTCTTCATATCTGGCCTCATAGCCACAACTGTCAGCTGTTCTTCTTAAATCCAAGAGACCCCCCCCCCTCTGATTGGGTCTGGTTCGGTCTGAGGCAGTGTCACCCCCATCTAGGACTAGAGGTGGATAAATCTTGGTACCAGAAGGTCCAAGTGCCCAAAGTCACTTTGTCTTGCTTAGGTATCAAAGGCCATTGTGTCTCATGCACAACCAGGAAAAAGGCAACATGGCTGCATGGGTAAATGGGGGGAGGGGAGCCACATGTGGGATGCATATATGTATATATATATATATTTTCTCAGGTTTTCGCGGGTGTTTGTATGTAGGTCTTTGGTTATTCGGGTCTTCTCCCACGTAAAATTGGAAGTGTCTTGGCGATGTTTCGACGAAGTCTCATTCATCATCTTCAGGCTGGTGTTCTTGGCTTCGTGCTTCCAGGAGCACCTTCCAATTGCTCCTGGAAGCACGAAGCCGAGAACACCAGCCTGAAGGTGACGAATGAGACTTTGTCGAAACGTCGCCAAGACACTTCCAATTTTACGTGGGAGAAGACCCGAATAACCAAAGACCTATATACAAACACCCGCGAAAACCTGAGAAAATACACACACACACACACACACACACACACACACACACACACACAACATAGAAATTGACAGCTAGTCAACCAAAATTGATTCCCCCTATTCTTATTCCTGCTAATCTTTAATATAGGAAAGACATATTTATAGCCTAGATACCTGGTTGAAGAACTGATGTTGCATGCACCTTATGTGAGTTGCCTGTAGACGTGGTTTATGCATGGATGATTATAATGAAATTAATAATCTCTCTCTATCTCTCTCTCTCTCTCTCTCTCTCTCTCTCTCTCTCTCTCTCTCTCTCTCTGTCTCTCTCTCTCAAGACTGATTGTACAGTCTGAGAAGCCCTTATGCATACAATTTATCTTTTTTTATTTTACTATATTAATGATTTTTCCCTCTATATCTCTTTTATTAAATAAATAGAAAGAGAGAAAAGAATCCTACTATTATCAGATTATAGACACAGAGGCTTGACCCTTTAATGATAAAAGAGCAAGCAGCGGGTGTAAACTCTTAATGGAAAATGACCTCCTTTTAAAGATTTATTTTAAATTGTAACATGGACTTCTGGATCAGGAAATGCAGAGGAAGTGTTCCTGTCTGTTGTTCCTGCCTTAGCATTTGAGATCCCTGCCTAATTGGATGAGCAATTAACATAGTAGCCCAGCCCCAAAGTCTGGTGCAGTGGTGGGTTGCTATCAGCTCACCCTGGGTCAGGCAAACCAGTAGCACCGGTGGCGGCAGGCTCCACCCATCTCTGTGCATGCATGTTCTGCCCCAGCTATGGACCCCAAAGAACGCAGCACACACAAAGTCCGTACAAACCTTAGTTTACTAATTAAGGACTACTAATGAGCTTTCTTAGTAGTTGTTTGAACAAAGTACAATTTAAATCAGTCTTTTCTGAACAAGGGCTGTTCATTTAACTTCATTAACAGCCAACAAGAATTCAAAGAATAATAATTCAGTTCTGAGGCACAGTATTTCAGATAACCATAATCTTACTGTGGTTGGCAGAATGCCCAGAAGCAATTTGCAGGAAAACTGATAAAAGAAAAATAAAGAGCCGAAATCAAATGTTTCTGGAATCAAGACTCGAAGGAATGTGAATGAAGTTGTTTCCTGCAAATTGCCTCAGTCGTCATCCTTCCTTAAATAGGCTATGGGAGTGGCCAATTAGCCCCAAGCCTTACTCTTGAGGAGACCTCCCCCTGAGGAGCCATTCCTGCCTTTTGGCAGCTCTGCGCGTTCATGCATCGAGAAGAGGCTCCTTCTCTTCTTCCTCTTCATTTATGGGAGCTTCTGGAGGTTCTGAAGACCCTGACTGAATCCCTGCCTCTGGCACAACATCTTCTCCAGCCTCCCCATTGTCTGACTTGAGTGCCAACTGCACAGGCTGCTGGCGCAACACCACACCAGCCTCCTCGCTGTCGGAATCAGCTACTAACTGCACAGGCCGCTGACGGGCCACAACAATGCGCAGAGGCTTCTGCACATGCACAGAAGCAGCACACACATGCACGCATATGCGCCCGCCCGCCCACAAGCAAACTGGTAGCAACCGGATTTGAATCCCACTACTGATCTGGTGGCATCACTTAGAAACCCAAGAACAAAATATCTCATTGAGACACCCCATCCTCTCATCCCAATTTCATGGCTCCTGTTTCTGTTTCTCTCTCTGTGTGTGTACATACAAGATTAACAAGAGAGAGAGGAGGAAAAAGAAAAGAGAGAGAGAGGTCTTCATTTCTCAAATCCAACATAAACAAGGCCTGTGTTTATCCCAGGGGGTTAATTTGGTTGGACTTTGATCCATCACATTGTGCTGGGTGTTAATATTTTACTCCAAATGCCACATCATCTTTTATCTTTTATTTATAGTCATCTTCATATTCATTTCTCAACCGAGGCTGGCACTGCAGGGGAAGAAAGCATTGATCTTTAATATCCTTTTTTTTTCCTCTTCTGCCTTTTTGTAGTGTGTTCTCTTTGACCCTTAAGAAACAGCAAAGGGAGAATGGGAGAGAAAGGAGTGGGCAGGGAGGGAATCATCACACAGTTTGGGAATTCTTCAGAGGGAGCTGAAGACCAAAAGCGGCCTTTGTCCTCCCGGCAGGTGGTTTAGCTACAAATAAGAATATATCTATATGTATACGAAGAGTTTGTGCCTTTGTTTCCAGCAGGGAAGTGGCCTGTGTATCGCACAGCAATTGAACTTTGAATACCAAATGGTAAAGAAATCAATGTGAATGAACACCCGCCTACATTTCCTCCTTCTTGCCACAATTTTTGCAAAGTGTAAATGCATTCACACATAGAGTTCACAGACTGAGATATCAGAGGTACAGGCCTTTTGAAAAAGCAATTAATTCAGCTTGATTTTCCTTTTTATTGAAGCAACGGCTATGAGTCTATGTCATGTCATACGTTTCTTCGTAGAAACTTGAGCATCATAGAAGACGTAACGGTGACAAAATACTTGACCATGCCATCTTTTTTATACACATTTCCACCATGACACCCCCCAGCTTTCTCATGAATTTAGCTCCAGAGGGCAGATAGCAAATGAGGGTATCGTTCTGCTCTTCTCCACAGAGCCAATCCAATTCACTGTGAGTTGTATTGTGTTGGTGGGGGAGGGGGTGCACTGAGGGAGCTCAACCAATCTCATTGTACATACATTGTGCACTGACAATAAAGATTTGAAATTGAAATACTCCATAAATTAAGAGGCTGTTCTCAGATGCAGAAGGACACATTCTGTTTCCTTCATTCAGGACTTCATTCTAGTTCGTGTTTTAAATGGAATGGCGAAAGATTAGTTTGTCTTTTCCTTCAGGAGGTGAAATATGTTGAGATAACCTATACATTTGCCTATACACCAGCTCACATATTTACATATATATAATCTCATCCTTTTATTTTCCTTTATTTTATTTCTGCCCTTATTTTCCCATTGTATGGATCCCTACTTTTCATCAAATCAAGGATGGCCTACTTATGAATTTCCAAATGTTTCTGAAACAAAGTTCCCAGCAGTCTCAATCAGCCTAGCTAATAGTGAGGAGTTGCTATGTTGATGACGCTACCTTAATATCTGAAAACGCAGAGGATCTGTAAGCACTAGTAATAAAAGTCAAGGAGTGAAGTGAAAAAAAATAGGATGAACTTAAATATAAATACCAAATTAACAATAGCAGATAGAAACAACTAGCTTTAGATTTGGCAATAAACATAACAAACTAGTGGATAGCTTCTACCTTTTAGGGTCAACCATCAGCAATAAAGGCACCAGCATTCAAGAAATAGGCCACAGCCTAGCACTTGGTAAAACAGCCATGAAAGCAGTGGTGGGATTCAGATTTGGGTGAACCAGTAGTTTAATTAATTAATTAATTAATTAATTAATTAATTAATTAATTGGGCTTGTATGCCACCCTCTCTCCAAAGGACTTAGGGCGGCTCACAACAATAAATACACAAATTCAATTATAAAATATAACAAATATAAGAACCCGTTAAAATCACACTTAAAACCCTTTCAGTCCAATCCGGCCAGGCCAAATAACCATGTTTTAAGATCACGGTGGAAGGAGCGAAGATCAGGAGCCACCCGGAGCTCCAAAGGGAGCTGATTCCACAGAGTAGGCGCACAGAGAAGGCCCGCTCCCTGGGAGTCACCAGTCAACACTCTCTGGCTGACGGGACCCCAAGGAGGCCCTCCCTGTGAGAATGCACCGGGCGATGGGGAGCTGTCGCTGGCTGCAGATGGTCCGCCAGGTATCCTGGGCCTAAGCCATGTAGGGCTTTATAGGTAATTACCAGCACCTTGAATCTCACCCGGAGGGCAACCGGTAGCCAATGCAAGTTCCCCAGGAGGGGTGTAACATGAGAGTGTCGGGACACTCCCATCACTACCCGCGCGGCCACATTCTGAAACAGCTGAAGCCTCCGAATGGTCTTCAAGGGCAGCCCCATGTAGCATTGCAGTAGTCGATTGCTCTCTACAGATTGCAGTAGTAAATTGCTGGCTGGCCCCACTCCTTCCTGTCCTGCCCCTTCCAGTAGTCCCCAAGCACCCCATTTTGGCTCCCAGGAGGCTTCAGGGAGACTTCCTAGGCCTAAAATGGGGCATGGGGGAGATAGCGCATCCCCCCCATGGCCTGTTTTTGCTCCCAGGGGGTTGCAGGAGGCTGAGTGCTGCCTGTCACACCCCCTGACCGCGCCCACAGAACCAGTAGTAAAATATTTTTAATCCCACCATGCATGAAAGCTTTCAAAAGATATTCAGGTACGGTAATTACAAAGATCAGAACTGTTCAGAATTGACATTTTTAAAACTGTGATGTTGAAGGAGACTCCTGAGGATACCATGGTCAGCCAAGAAAACAAACCAATAGGTCATTAAAGAAATCAACAAAGAGTTTTCACTCCAGACACAAATGATCAGCCAATGTTGTCCTACTTTGGGCACTTTGTGTGAGCTGTCTGGAAAAAAGTTGTAATGCTGGGAAAAGTGGAAGGGAAGAGAGGAAGAGAACACCACCAACAAGATGAATGGATTCAGTTACAATGGTGATGAGTGCACTGTTGGGAAACTTGAAAGAACAGCTTTGGGATAGATCGCCTTGGAGAAAATCAATCTTTGTGGTTGCAAGGAGTTAAAAACAACTTGATAGCACATGATTAATCAATCAGTTTGCATTTTACTTCTGAGAGACAACATTCCTGAAAACCCTCTTTCTGGTTAATGCTAAATGAATGCTATTAACAATAACCGGTCCTTATTCCTAGGGATTTAAAATTCCCTAATGACAACCTTTGAAAATGTAAGAGTTATCCTGAGGAAAGAACAGGGAAAAGTAAGTGTTTCCAACAGATTAAAGGACCCTATTGATACCAATCTACATAATTCCATTGTTTTATATATATATATATATATATATACAGTACAAATCCAAGCATCTGGTCTTCTGCACAGATCAAGTTAAAAAGGACAAGATGGGATGTAACTAACATAACTGATAATCAGGGAATTAAATATTAAGTATTAAATATTAAGTATAGAAGAATGGAAGAATTCCTCCACAGAATGGAGAATTTTCTTCTAACTTTTATTTGGAAGATAAGCTAAAAATGATTGTCCCATTTTACAAAGGGAGATTGATATTGATTTTTATTAAGCAAACACTGGTTACAAAGTTGAGAATGTAACACAAACAAAAGATTACCCACTTAGATTCCAAGACAACAATGAGTAGAGAGGCTGGCTCTGGCTTTGAAATCAGCTTTCCTCAACCTGGTACAAAGCTGTTTTGTGACATCTTCCATAAAGCTGATACATCTGAGAGCACCCCATTGTTATAATAAGAGAAATGCTCAGGACTATAAGACACACCTAGCTTTTGGAGAGGAAAACAAGAAACAAAAAAATCTGTATCTGCCTCCCAGCAATTTGCCTCCTTGCAGCAAACAGCAAATAGCCTGGTCAGCTTCAGCACAGCCTGATTTAGCACGAGCAGCTGATTGGTGGTTGGATCTGTCTCCTAGAATACTAATATCAGATGTTCCAGGCTGCGGGGATCGCCACTGCCCATTGGCGCCATTGCCACCCATCGGCACTGCCACCCATCTCCACCTCCGCATGCCCCATTTTTGGCTTCCATGCACCCCATTTTCCACCTCCACGCATCCCATTTTTGTCCCTTTTCAGGTAGTGGGGATCATCACTGTTCCCACTTCCTGGAATGGGCTGAAACGGGACTTGCAGAGGCCAAAAATGGGCCCAAAAAACAGGATGCATGGAGGCCAAAAATGGGGCACGCGGAGGTGGAGATGGATGGCAGTAGCAATGGGTGGCACTGGCACCGATGGGCAGCGGTGATCCCGGCAGCATGGAACAACTGATTGGTGGTATTCTGGGAGGCAGATCGAACTGCCAATCAGCTGCTCGTTCTAAATCAGGTTGTGCTGAAGCTGACCAGGCTGTTTGCTGTTTGCTGCAAGGAGACAAATTGCTGGGAGGCAGAGGCTGAAGGGTGGGGGCCGGCAGATGGGTGGGAATTTGGCAACATTCACTCTATAAGACACACAGACATTTCCACCCACTTTTTTGGGGTGGAACAGTGCCTTTTATAGTCTGAAAAATACAGTGTGTGTGTGTGTGTGTGTATAATTATATTTTTATTATATTATATTATAAGATTTTAATTTAATATATTTAAGTATATATATTATACAATTAATTAATTATATCAGAGCAGGATCTCAAGTCACAATGAATTTTCAGGATATTTTAGGAGAAGAAGAAGGCATTTTAAAAGCCAAGTTATATTTGGAAGGTAAATGTCAAAGCTAATTCCATTCCCACAACTGAACTCAAAAATAAGTGGCCTGAAAATGGACTAGTTAGTTACAATACAGTAACAAAAAATAAGTAGCATCCATTCAGTTTACTCCAAAGTACATGACTTCCAGGACATTGTATTACACAGGCAGAAGAAAAAGGCATAAGAATTTAACATTGATCTTACTATAAACTGGGCTTGTGTTTTATACCTGGCAGTCACTGGATTCTTTCTTAACAGCCTTCCTAATTCTTGCAATAAACACACTTTATCTGGCCTTGTGTACTTGATTTATATCTGCATGACTTCTGGTCCAATATCTGTCAAGAGAATCCTATCAGTGAAAGAGAAATGATGATATGAACACTGTTTACCTGGAAATGTGCTTGTAGCACTTTGGACAGCGTCTGAGTTAAAATAAGAAACAAGTAAAAAATGGCAACATTGTCAGGAAAATGTAGATGGCACTCTGAAAACAAAATGCTATTTCAATAGGCATGAGGTGGTAGTAGAATTATAAGTTCTCCTTCATGGAGTGGCTGAAAGTGCAAAGAAATTAGCAATTCTTCATTTGATTCTAATTAATAGTAAGGTGTAATAAAGCCCCAAATTTGATCAACCTACCTTCCCTTAAGCTTGTTCTGAGAGAATCTCACTATTGAAATTGTAATATTTCATCATTCTATACTGACTGCAGAAGAAAAGCGGATAATTGAACAGACGTGGGGTTACAATAGAAAAATGCTTATCAGAAATTTTCCTTTTTTGTCCTCCATGGTATCCCATCTTGCAAATGTCATTTGCCTGTGAGTTAAAACTTCCCCTGTGAGAAGATGGATCAAGCATGTAGCACCCCATGGAACAGATGATTGGATTATAAAGTTCATTAATGTATAGGTGACCATTCCTAACTATGAAGACACCATAACGATAAAATGTGAGTCACATTTTCACAATGCAAACTCTGTTTTTTCATACTGTCAGGACAATGTTGCTTCCAGCTATGTAAGGGATGGCTTTTGTATCACACATCATGCCTCAGATTTCATTACTTGCCTCCCCTTCCTCCATGCTGTTGCTGATCTCATCAAAATGCAAGGGCATTTTGATGAGATCAACAATTTGTTAAGAAAATCAGAATTAGGCTGTTTCTATGAAGTTGCCTCTAAGTGAAGGGATGGCTTAGAAGCCCCAAAAAAGAATCTACATGAGGCAAACGAACATTTTTTGACCTCCCAGAGAGAAGGCAAACACTCACTTTGAATATTTCTTTCTATCTCTAGCTGAAGTCATTCAGTGGGGAACTATAAAGCTGGATAACCTGCTCTGAGTTCTCAATTTCCCCAAAAGTCTTTCATTATCTAGAGAACAACTTTTTGACTGATTTGAAGCCAAGTCTCCATTGGGACCATGAAGCAGGCAGAGATATGTGGAGTCCTCCACTGAGCTAGGCTTGCAGATAGATCAAGGAGACTGCTGAGCCTGCCGGTAGATGAACATATGACCTTCAAGATGATGATGATGATGATGATGATGATGATGATGATATAAAAATATAATAATAATAATAATAATAATAATAATAATAATAATAATAATAATAATAATACTTGAAAAGTATTGAAGGCAAAGCTGACCAGAAACTAACTTGGAACTGGTTAAGATCAGGAGTACTGAAAAAAGAAACAGAAAGCTTTATTTTGGCAGCTCAAGAACAAGCCCTAGCCACAAACTGCATGAAGGCAAAAATTCAACATGTTACCAACAGCAAATGCCGCCTCTGCAATGAGAAAGATGAGACAGTCGACCACCTGATCAGTGGATGCAGCAAAATTTCACAAACTGACTACCTACAACGCCATGACCGTGTTGCTAAGATCATTCACTGGAAATTGTGCCAGAAGTTTGGATTTGAGTACAGCAAAAACCACTGGGAACATCAGGTTGAGAAAGTTTTAGAGAATGAGAAACTCAAGATCTTGTGGGGCTTTAGGATTCAGACTGACAGGCACTTGGTCCACAACACACCTGACATAACAATAGTTGAAAAGAAAAAAGTATGGTTCATTGACATTGCAATACCTGGTGATGCACGGATTGAAGATAAGCAGAAAGAAAAAAATCACAAAGTACCGGGACTTGCAAATTGAAGTTGAGCGACTGTGGAAAAAGAAATTGTGCGTTGTCCCAATTGTAATTGGAGCCCTTGGAGCAATACCCAAAGGGCTACCCCGCTATTTAGAAATTCTAAATTTGCCAGATTTGAACATTTTGACTCTACAAAAAACCACCTTACTCGGAACAGCTTACATCCTCCAATGATACCTTAACAGTTCCTAGGTCCTTGGTTAGGGCTCGAGCTGCTGAGCTATTAACCAGCCTCAAAGGCTGTGAATCTCACTAAAGATTAAATAATAATAATAATAATAATAATAATAATAATAATAATAATAATAATAATAACTTTATTGTCATTGTACATGTATACACAGTATACCCATACAACAAAATTAATTTAGCACCCAAAAACCAGGTCCAACACACATAACAATCCCAAAACACAGACTGTTGGGGGCAATATGCTGACATTTGTAAACTGCTCAGAGAGTGCTGTAAAGCACTATAGAGCGGTATATAAGGCTAAATGCTATTGCTATTACTTCCCATTCCTCTTTCACTTTTTTACTCCTTGACTTTTCTCATCCACTTCCCATCTTTCTGTTACTTATAAGTTGGTTTTTCAGTTCCTCCTTATCCTGCTACTCATGTTGAAATCCTGATTCCTCCAACTGACTTTCCAAGACAAGCAAATCTCCCCACCTTTTCTAGATAAGAAAAGGGAGAGTTGCTTAGCTTGGAAAGTCAAACACGTACATTCTCTCTCTCTTTCTTTTGCTCTTTCCTCCAAAGAAAAACCAGAGCATATAAAGATAAAGATATATAGATATAAAGATAGATGTGGATTTCTTTCTTCCCTAAAATTCCACGGTAATTACTATCCCATTGCTATTTTTTATTTTTATTTTTATTTGATTTATATGCCGCCCTTCTCCGGAGACTCAGGGCGGCTTACAATGCGTTAAGCAATAGCCTTCATACTTTTGTATATTTATACAAAGTCAGCTTATTGCCCCCACAAACTGGGTCCTCATTTTACCTACCTTAGAAAGGATGGAAGGCTGAGTCAACCTTGAGCCTTGGAGAGATTCGAACCTGCAGAAATTGCAGGCAGCTGTGTTAATTACAGGGTGCATTAAACCACTGTACCACCAAGGCTCCTTACTCCTTATTTCTCAGGGGCTGTTCATTGCTGTTTCCTTAAACTGCTTAAATGGTATTTCTCCACTATATACTATTTTCTCAATGGCTATTTCTTTTCCTTTCAGTATCATTTCCTATTAACTGTTACTTTGACATTCAGTACTTGGTGATCTTCCTGTTTTCACTGTTACTCCCTCAATGCTATTTAACGTTTTCAAGGCTATTCCCCATGGAAGGCTATTTCTCCTATGCAATGACTGCTACTGTTGATGTTATGAAGAGTAGGCCTTCCTTTCTTACTGTTTGCACTTTTATAGTAGAGAGCTGTAGGTCCAACAGACATAGCCTTAAAATCAAATATTGTTCGGCTTTTTTAATGTCTTGAGTTTCTTTTTAAAAAAAACTATTTTCACCATTCAAAGTTTTGTATTTTGACCTTGTAAATTGTCTATTTTTCCTCATTCCTCATTTGACAAATCTAGACCTATGCCATTTATTTTCTGATTCTAGCAATTGGCTTTAATCCAGGCCCTTCCAATCAGTGGTGGGTTTCAATTTTTTTTACCGGTTCTGTGGGTGTGGCTTGGTGGGCATGGCATGGCTTGGTGGGTGTGGCAGGGGAAGGATACTGTAAATTCTCCATTTCCTCTCCAATCCAGGAGAAAGTTATTGCAAAATCCCCATTTTCTCCCAATCAGCTGGGACTTGGGAGGCAGAGAATAGATGAGGGCGGGGCCAGTCAGAATATTTACTACCGTTTCTCCAAACTACTCAAAATTTCCACTACCGGTTCTCTGGAACTGGTCAGAACCTGCTGAAACCCACCTCTGCTTCCAATCAATGATCATTGTAGTCCATGGGTCATGTGACTTATCATATATTTCCCTGGTTGAATTTGGAAAGTACATTGTTGTTAAATCTATGTTATCACTAGTATATATTCTTGAAAATAATAATTTGTTGGAAAAATATTTCAATTGAAAAACCAATCTTTTTGATGCTGGAAAGAAGCAATTTTATATACATGTCAGGTGAAGGATACTTTTTGCAGTTGTTGTTCTCTGTAATTTTTATTGAGGATGCACAGAAAGTGATATAATTAGTCTGTCCTTCTTTCTTCTCCCAACTGTCTTTCTTTCTAATTATCCATATCCTCTTTGCCTGTTCAGATCTAGAAATCTGCTCATACTAGAATCTTCAAGATCTAGTATAGTGCCTCTGAATGCTCAATAGTGAATATAACAACTGCTATTTTATCCTTCATCTCCATTTTACTGATGAGGTGTGAGGCTGTCATTTTCAGACCCACTCCAGAATAGTTTTTAAATACTCTTTCATATTTCTTCATCTGGCAGAGACCATGTAAGAATGGAGCTCTTGATTTTGATAGATACTAAAAGGAAAAAGATTATTCATCTTGGACGTAAGGAAAATAAAATTTTAATAAATCTAAAACAATGTTAAATGGAATTCTCGTGGCAGGAGAAGCACACAGGAATAGAAGTTAAAGAAGGAAAGAAGTTCTTAAAAACATAGGAACAGTTGCTAATTATTCCAAAATGGGGGAAAAAAATAAGACAGCAGAAGGTGGTACAGTTGTACCAAAAAGTTAGTGAAGATCTAATGATTCAGAAACATACAAATGGAAAATAAAAAGAAGGACAAATCACTAAGGAAAAGTTTAAACAGGCAGATCTGATTTGTGAAGATCACATCAGTCTTAGCTAGAGTCAGGAAAAGATGTTAACAAAATATGTTCAAAATAAAAAAAAAAAGGATCAGTATACCAACTACTCAGCGAAGGTGCCAAAAGCTAAGAGATAACAACAGAACTGCTCAGTTCTTAATGTCATACAGTCTCCTCCAATTTCACTCAGCAAGTTGAAGGAAAAGGATTGCAGATTGACCTTGACAGTAAGATAAGCAAGGAATAGCTTTAAAGTCTCCAACATCAGAAGAATTGCATCCTGGGACATGGAATGAATGTTTTGATAATCTGTCTGAATTAGACAATAATCTATTATTTCTGAGAAATCCTGGAGATTGAGTGAAGTACCTAATAACAGGAACAGGTCAACTATTGTCCAAAAAGGGAGGAAATAAAACTCAAGAAATAACATCCCAATCAGTGCATCAGGAATAATGGAACATTTTCGGAATATATCAACAAGAGATTTCAACGTTTTTAAGTGACGTCTAAAATAGCAATGATTACATGAATTTGTCAAGATTCAGCCTTATTTCATGATATAAATCATATTAATTTGGATGAAATATATTTTTATTTCTGTAAAACACTTGATGATGCATACTACTATTTCCAATTTGCAAATTGGCTAAATATTGTTTACATATGGTACTGAATCAGAACACTCACAGACAAGTTCTTTTCAAATTGTCAAGTGAGTTTTCATAGGGATATGTTCTGAATAGTGAGCTCTCCAATGTTTTCATTAAGACTACAACAAATGGATTCTTTTGTTAGAAATATTTAGTTGGAAGGAAATGTTGACTAGACCTTGTTTGGGAATAGTTTTACTTGAATTTTCACCCTGACCAGGAAATTGGGTTTGATGCTCCAAATGGCCTTGCCCAATTCTGCAACACTATGAACCAAATACAAGCCCGGGAAACAGAAGTGATAGATATGCACATGTTATGTCATGTTGTACCCCGTTTTATCCATTTGGCAATAGATGAAAGGACTGGTAATAGCCCAGATGTTTCTTCAGGAATAAAGTGGTAACAGGTTTCCTCAACAATATTACACTTCTCTCTTAAGAAAAGTAGAGATCTGGGCTATCCAACTTACTACTTTAAGATTTTTGGATTTCAATTATTAGAATTCCCTAACCAGCATGAAGAATTGGGCAAAACCATGGTTGACTGGGGAATTCTGGGAGTTGCACTCCACAAGCCTTGAAGTTGTCAAGTTTGGACAGCTCTCTATAGATCATTCTTCCACATATCTATCTAATGCCATTTGTCCTTCCCTTCAAAATCCATCCTAAGCAATAAAGTAAATCTTGTAAAGTAAAACCATTGAAAGGATGGTTAGCATACTAGACACCTTGCCATCTTTAGCGTCTATATCTGTTCAGCATTTTTATTCTGTTGCATCTTTATGCTCCCACATGCCTATTTCAGTTTCAAAGACAGGTCCTTTTAATTATAGGCAGATTTTTCTCCTCTCACCCACACAGCAGTGTCTACTCTTAAAGGGTTAACAGCTTGGCTTTTTGGTTGACATTCATAGAGCATATTGTGTCCAGCCTTAATATTTTACACAGTAAGCCATATCATCTTTTATCTTTTATTTATAGTGATCCTCATATTAATTTCTCAATAGCAGCTGGCACAGCAGGAGGGACAATGAATCGATCTTCCAATTTTGCTGTTGCTCTTATGTATCCTGAGGTTGAAGCTAGCTGGAGAGATTGACGGAGCTCTGGCACCAGTCCAGCAGCTGTGTGTTTCTCCTACATGAAAATCAACAACAGGAAGCTGAGATTTGACAATTGGCAGTAATATCAGCCAGCTAGGTAATAAATATAACAGGATACTCTTTAATAATTGAGTGGGGTATCTGGCATTCAGTAATGAAAAATCAGCCATGTGAGCGACAGAGGGGACAGCTTTATGTGACACTGAATGTGTGCATATGCACAGCACACACCTTTGTGTCTGCATGTATGCAAATAGCAATTGCTAACCTGACCATAATATTTGTCTTTAATTTACAGGCCAAGTAGGAATAAAGCAAAATTGGACTGAATCAAGCACCGTATAGTGTGTGCCATGTCTTATTTGATTGAATTCTTGGAAGTTATTTGCTCTCTTGGCATCTTTATGCAATACACTGTCACTCTGATTGTGACGCAGAGGGTGCTGACGGATGCAGCTGGAAAATCCCAAGGGAAGGGGTGGGAATCATGTATGGGCAGGTCCCATGCCCGCTCCTGTTTGAATTCAAATAGGAAGCATAGCACAGATCCTGCAGCTTCAAATGCAGGAGCAGAATTCCAAAGATAATTGGGCTTACCTTCAACAGAGTTGGGTATGATAAATAGGAGAAAGCCCTCTGCACACAGAATTGGGATGAATGAAAGTTAGAACCTGGTGCAATAGCAATTTAGTTTTTGTTTTTTTTTAAAGAGAAAAGGAATTTTGGTACAGTGGTTAGAGAAACCAAGAGTTTGATAGTTACTGTATAATACCTTGGTAAGGCCACACTTGGAATACTGTATCCAGTTTTGGTCACCACGATGTAAAAAAGATGTGGAGACTCTAGAATGAGTGCAGAGAAGAGCAACAAAGATGATTGGGGGACTGGAGGCTAAAACATATAAAGAACGGTTGCTGGAAATGGGTATGTCTAGTTTAATGAAAAGAAGAACTAGGGGGTGACATGATAGCAGTGTTACGATTTCTCAGGGGTTGCCACAAAGAAGAAAGAGTCAAGCTATTCTCCAAAGCACATGAGGGCAGGACCAGAAGCAATAGATGGAAACTAATCAAGGAGAGAAGCAACCTAGAACTAAGATGGATTTTCTTGACAATTAGAACAATTAAACAACAGTGAAACAACTTGCCTCCAGAAGTTGGGAATGCTCCAACACTGGAAGTTTTTAAGAAGAGATTGGACAGCCGTTTGTCTGAAATAGTATACGGTTTCCTGCCTGAGCAGGGGATTGGATTAGAAGATCTCCAAGGTCCCTTCCAACTCTGTTATTCTATTCTATTCTATTCTATTCTATTCTATTCTATTCTATTCTATTCTATTCTATTCTATTCTATTCTATTCTATTCTATTGAGTCCCATCTTAGGCACAAAGCCACCTGGGTGATTTTAAGCCATTTCTTCTATCTCAAGGTTGGAGGCATGGACAAATAACTTCTGAAAAATAATACCAAGAAAACTTCATGGACTTCTCCAATGTAGTGGCCAGGAGTCATCTGTAGATCTGATGGAGTGAGATACAGTTTACAAAGGTTTGTGTAGTTCTGTCCAACTCTTCATGATCCCATGGACTGACATCAGGGTCT
Source organism: Arizona elegans (assembly GCA_022577455.1). Taxonomy (NCBI): domain Eukaryota; kingdom Metazoa; phylum Chordata; class Lepidosauria; order Squamata; family Colubridae; genus Arizona; species Arizona elegans. The sequence goes on along the minus strand of JAKOOJ010000008.1, from coordinate 32,211,334 downwards.
TTTCCAATGAGCTCTCTTTTCTCAAAGAGAAGAATTTGAGTTTCAGCTTCAGTATTTGTTCTTCCAAAGATCAGTCAAGGTTGATTTCCTTACAAAAGTTTGTGCCTTTTATACAATGTCTTAGTCAAAAAAGGTGCTACCGATTCTTGATTTCTTTGTCACCTAGACTAATATAGCTCTCCTCCTACAAAACCAAAAGAGTGTGATTACAGTATATATGACTGATTGATAAAACCTTCGGGAATAATTAGGGATCCAACAGCTATGTAAAATTACTGCAATTTGGCATGTCCTTAACATAATACTCTATTAATCTTGCTACTTCGCCTACATTCTTATGTGGGCTTACACATTTGTTTCATTAAACATTATTTTCATATACAGAGCCAGATATTTACTTGTTAAAAGATTTTTTAACTTATTTTTTCTACCTGATGGAAATGAATAAGGTAGGTTAGGGTAGGGTAGGATAGGATGACATGGCATGGGGTGGGGTGGGGTGGGGTGGGGTAGGGTAGGGTAGGGTAGGGTAGGGTAGGGTAGGGTAGGGTAGGATAGAGTGGGATGGGATGAGATGAGATGGGGTGGGGTGGAGTGGGGTGGGGTGGGTGAGGTGAGGTGAGGTGGTGTGGGATGAGGTGGGGTGGGATGGGGTGGGGTAGGGTGCGGTGGGGTGGGGTGGGATGGGATAGGATGGGATGTGTGGTGTAGGGTAGGGAGGGTGGGATGGGATTGGGTAGGATTGTTAGGGTGGCATGGAACAGAACGGAACAGAATGGAACGGAACGGAATAGAACAGAACAGAACACTTTATTTGGCCAAGTGTGATTAGACATATACTGTATACACAATTATGAGGTGAAGAGGTTTTTTATCTACCATCTTCTATCAAAGATGGTAGATAGTGCTTTATTGTATATAGGTTATTGACTCCTACAGAATGAAGCAATAATAAATAAATTAGAAATAATGAATTTAAACTAAGCATATATGTTTATTTTTCAGATAAACCAATCTTAAAAAAGCAATTAATAATATTAGATATGCATGCAGTCTACAGGACCAAACTGTAAAGCAAATCTACAAGACTGAAAACACTCATTTTGTTGATAGGATGTTCCACTTATGAATACCAGGCATGCATAACCATTTCTGGACTGTACTCAACCTCTTAAATGAATTGGAAACTCTCTTTCTCTCTCCTATGTTTATGTGTATAGAGTACTCCTCAATTAATGACTGCTTGCTTTGCGACAATTTGAAGGTATGTGTTCTGACCGAGGCTTCCTGAGTCATTAAAACACACGAGTAGTCCCAAAAACCTCTTTTATTGCAACAGCAGTGAATTCTGTTCATTCACAGATGAGTCCCAATTAGTTATAAAGAGTCCTTCAGGAGAAGTCCTTCAGGATAATCACCCACCTTTATCTCCCTTGACACGCTGCCAAAGACTTAATTGGCAAAGCCACATGGAGTTCAGAATCAAACAGAGCTTTAGGCTTTAAGCTGTACCAAATGAACAAACGTTGCTTCCTGCAAAGGCCCATGTGCCTTTGCTCCTCTTTTAAGTCTTATGGGAGGGGCCAATCATCTCCCAGCTCTACTCCCGAGTCGTCCCTTTTGTTTTAGCTGTTCTTGGTAGCTCTGCACATGCGCGCAGTGGGAACAGGCTCCTCCTGTTCCTCTGCCTCGCTGAGGTCTGACTCTGGAGGCTCCAGAGGCAACACGTACCTCCCAGATGGCCCTTTCTCTGCCTCTGATGCAGAGCCCTCATCCAAGCCTTCCCCAGATTCCAGGACTGGCCCATGGTCCTTCCCAGCCTCCTCATCATCCAACTCTGCTGCCAGCTCTGCAGGCTGCTGGCGGATCACAACAGTATGATGGAGCTCCCTTTGTATTCCTGGATGATTGCCTTTTGGAAGTTTGGCGACTGACTCACCTTTACAGCCAGTTATAACATTCTGCAATCTCATGGCCACAATTTGTTTCCCAGGTTTTGACCTTTTTAGCTTTTTCTGGCAAAAAAAAAAAAAAAATCTCTAGAAATGAATGGAATCTTTTTACGACTGTGACACTGACTTAATGAACACTGCAAGAAAGTTGTAAGATAGGTCAGCCATGAGAATGCCTCGACTTACGACCATCAAGACTTACAATGGAAATTCTCAAGTCTATTATGGTTGTAAGTCAAAAAACTACCTGTAATCTTGACAAACAAATGACCTTCATTTTAGATTACTGTAGAAAATTTCATTTGAAATAGGGGATAGATGATAGGAATATAAATAATACCAGGTCCAATTTCCTGTTGAAACTCATAAGAATTCATTGTATTCCTGGATTCATTAAACAGTGTACTAGGAAACATGATAATGACATTACAAAATGTATGTTTACTTTTCCTTGGCTAACACAAGGTTTGGACCATGAATGCAACAAATGCAAGGCAGATCATTCATTTACAGGATTCATTGTAGACCTGCCAAGTGGCAGAGAAGTAGATTTTTATTTTGTATATTCTGGTATGACATTTCTGGTATAGCATACAGTTCTAGTGAAAATTACTGTTGGGAAATGGATAATAGTGAAATCTATTTGTGGGTTTATTGAAATGTATGGAACCTGCCTTTCCTACTGCATGCCTGCATGCCCATTCTTATATAGACTTGTAAAACATCAGCCAATAATTCAGGTGCCGAATTATAAATGCAGGGTGTATAAGATACAGGCAGTATTTTCCTGAATCCAGCCTGTATTGGTTGTAGGGGCCAATTATTAAATTTTCTGGCATTTCATTAGCCAGTGGAGAGCAAAGTTAAGTGACACCTAGAGCACCAATCAGCTGCTTGGTAGCTAGCAATGCAACATGGCAATGGGAATGCATCTGGCAGAGCCAGATGCTATACATTTACCAACATACCATGGGACATAGATTAGATTAGATTAGGCTTCCCAACCTGAGTTTTTCTCAAATTTGGCCATTTTAAAATATGTGAACTTTGACACACATTTGGCATGCTGACTGGGGAATTCTGGGAGTTGAAGTCCACCGACCTTAAAGTGGTCAAGGTTGAGAAGCACTGTGGTGGACCATCAACAGAGGCCTTTCTGAAGCCTATAAACTTAAGAAAACTATGCTTAGGATCTCTCCTAGGCATTATCTTAGACTTGTAGAATTTTAGAATTGTAAGAATCTTAGAATTATGTTCAATGATATTCAGTCCCAGGCAATGTTTTAATTTTGTAGTCACTGAGCTCAAAGTAGAGGATTGTGCTGTTAGTTTTCTTTGGAGGATCTTTAAAATGTTCTCCAGATCATCTGCTTTGTACATTTTTATAAGTGCAGGCACCAAACATAGCTGTGGAAATGGTGGTTCAGGACCTTATCTAATTTGGGTCATAAAATTAAAGCTAGCTTTGATAGCAGGCAATAAGTTAAGGGTAACAGGGAAAGCAAAAGTGAAATACAGAGGCTCTTATATATTGCTTTTCAAGTGCCTCTTTGACAGTAATTATGAATTGCCTTAGAGCTCACCAACTTGATCAGTTCATGATAATATAGTACTTTAGCCTGTAGATTGGGAATCCCATCTCCTAAATCTTCCCACTGAGAAAAATTCGGTATATATCAAGTCAGAGAAAAGGCTGCCACTCGAGCTGTTCCCATGGTCTGTACGATTCATATCTTGTGAAATTTTCCTGCAGGAGGAAAAAAGATGAAGGCAGACATGTAGACTCCATAAACTGTAGTCTGAAATTACACTCTCTAGCAAGATCAGTGGCACATTTCCTCAATTGTAGATGATTATCATTATTACTTTTTATGAGCATAGAATTTTGTCTCATTTGCAACCTTTGAAGGGCAAAACCTACATATGAAAGGGTGGCTTTCCCAGACTTCAGCTGTCTTTTTCTCTCTTGCTCTCTCCAAAGCTGACACACAACAGGGAATATATATAGTCTATGATTTGCAGAGCAATTAACTTCACAGGAAAACCTACATACACTTTTTCACATGAAAATCGCACCTTCTCAGGATTTACATATCATGGTACCTGTTACGAATCATGCTCCAAGATTCATTCATTCATTCCTTCCTTCCTTCCTTCCTTCCTTCCTTCCTTCCTTCCTCTTCTTTCTTTCTTTCTTTTTTTTCTTTCTTTCTTTCTCTTTCTCTCTTTCTCTCGCTTTCTTTCTTTCAATTTTTTTTAGTCTAAAAGCAGTCTGTCTATAAAACGCCTTTCCATGTTACATGGCATGGGTGGCAAATTAAAGCATGCAATTTATAATCTGGGTCCATCTACATTTATTCCTGTTCCAACATCAATTTTACCACTGAATGTATTTTTCCATCCTCTTTTTCTCCTTTCCTTTTATCTCAGTTGAATGTTATCATGTGACTTGCTGTCTTACCCTATTGCGTTTCTCATTCTACTTCAAAGCACCACTTTCTGTCATAACACTAAGAAAAGGCCTAATAAGTCCTAATCTCATGCCATTCAACTATGTTATCATTCCTGCCATTGCTTGCCAACTCTTAAGGCACTTTGTTGATATTTTCATATGACTCCATCCATCACAGTTCGGCATTTTTGCTGTGCTGTTGCTACTTAACGGAGTTATCCAGCTTCTCTTTCTGGGTCCATTATTTACACATCAGTCTCCTGCAAATGAGAAGCTTGGGCAATTCCTATTGCAGGAAAGAGAAGCACTATTGGATTATATGCATATTCATCTACCCTGAATAGCAGAGGCACCCATGGAAAAGGTGTCAAAAAGGTCAAGATGGCACTCACAATCATGCAACTGAAGCAACGTTCTTTGTTTTATATGTGTTGGCCATATAGGGCTTATGAAAGGGGGGGCACCACTTTAATTGCATGGTCATTGTCACTGTCATATCTTCTGTGACCCTCCCCTCTCTGCTGAGTTGCAAAGGTGATAGACTATTTTAGACCTTGAACTTAATAGCTTCATATCTCACTATTGAATGGCCCACCCTTATTTATGTGCTTCAATCATTGTGATGCACCATTTATTATTTTCTTCCATTCCACCTCCCTTGCAATTCTAAGCTTTACAATGGTGAAAGTATGAAGAGCATGGAAACTTGGACCAGGTAAGAAGCAGAAGTATTTTAAACATGTCTAGATTTACATTTTAAACTGACTTATCATTAGCAGTATGGTAGCAATAAAACAGAATTTGTTGCTTCTACTCTGATGCTAAGCAACGTTTATTTGGGAATCTGTGCCAATTTTTTTCATGTAAAATAATAAAATAAACCTTGGATTTTTGTGGACAACTATCTTAATACTGGTTTATAATTTATAAAAATGAGGAGGAGGAGGAGGAGGAGGAAGAGGTGGAATATAAATGGTATAAAGTAGAAAGTAGGATATATGGCAAAGGTCCATGCATCCTTTACAGCACCTCTGTTCCTAAATCACAGCCCCATGTCATGTGTCACAGATAGACATCAGTTCACACAAGTATCCCATCTTTTAAAGGGCTTGGTTCTAGACTGCTAAGGAATGTATAATTTAGAAATACGTGTAAGAGTTGTGTGTATGTATCTCAGTGTGTAAATGTGTTTGGAAAGCCACTGACTCCAAAATTAGGCTACATGTAATAATAGCCGAAAGGAAAGGAATGCTCAACTGAATACAAAGGGTAACTTATTAAATGTAAGCATAATCTTGGCTAAAGAGAAGTAGATGATCTTGAGACTGCTTCTAAAGAAACCCATTTGAAATTAGGCAATCTAGTTATTTTTATGCCTGTCATGGCAAGTTGCTTGGAAAAGTGGTAAATGAACAGCGTAATATTATCTAAATCAAGGAAGAACCACTTGATCCTCTCCAAATTTTCTGCCCACAGTTTTCTGACTATGCTGACTTATGATATTTGAAGTTAAAGTCTAGGATATGAACACAGGTATCTCCTATCTTTATCTGGTCTGCTTCAATCCAGCTTCAGGTCTAGATTTGTATGGTAGTTGCCTTAATAAGTCTGATAGAAGACCTGTATGTCAAGAGAAAAATGATGGGGAAAGCACAAGTTTGATTGCTCTTCTGGATGTGGTTTAGATATTCTTATTTCTAATTCTATTAGGTTTTGATACTACTATAACATTTGATTGTGTCCTAGAAGATAGTCCTGAGTCTGTACATTATATCATCTATATTGGGTGGCCTGGCATTCAACCCCCCTCAAAATTCTCAAGTTTGTCAAAATTCAGCAGCAGGAGATCAATTTTATGCAGCACCCATTTTGCCTTTTGAGATTGTATGGGATGAAAATAAATAGGTGAGGGAACCTGTGTTAGATTTAATGCATGTGGGAACTCCCAGATTACTGAACACCATCAAAGCAGGGCCAGATATTTTATGATCACTTTCTATGGTAATATCATTACTTCATTGCTATTTGTCCAATGGTCCTTAGAAGGCAAATTATTTTAAAAAATTGAAATTTGTTCTGATCTACATGGCGTTGTTTTGCAGGATTCCAGTGGTTCCAGTTCTCCTTTTTATTAGATACAATATATTTTCCTTAAATAGTTTTATGTGACAAGAGCATTCTAAAATGTCTTTTGATCTCTTTTCTATTCTTTATCTATAGTCTTCTTTATTTTTCTTAATAATACTATCTTACCTTCAGAAACATTGTTCACATAATTATCAGTGCTGGAATAGACAACAGTATGTAGCACTGTCAGTTGCAGAGTGCGGCACTACATAAACCTTTGTCTGTGGTTGTTTCTTATGTTAGAAAGGGCGGAAAAAACACACTGATTGAAATGTCTACACCCTTCTCTCTGTCCTTGAATTTTAAATCTTCTTTCTTTCCTTAGATCATAGATTTTTAATTGGCTATAATAGTTACCTAAGGAAAACAATAAGATAAAGAAGTCCACCATTGTAATACTTCTACCTGATGTATTTCTGAGATTTTCCACATGATGTAAAACATTGTATGTATGATAGATTTAAACAAGCCTGCCTTTCATCCTCAGCCTTATGTTTCAAGATACCAGTCGAGGATGTTTGAGAAATACAATAATTCTTTGTGGCTAACCTTGAAGATATTTTCTTCTAAACACTGAAGAGGAGTTTGGCAAAGAATCTCATAAACTAAGAAAAGAACATAATGAGCTCTTAACCCTTTTGAATTGAGGTACGAGATGTGGAATTATGCAATAAAGCAACTACTTAAATGTGACTTGTTTCCTTTTTGTAATGTTGCTCTACAAAATGCCTAACAAGCTAAATCTTGTGTTTATTCATTCTTTTCTTCCTCCTGATCTTCTGCTGTGAGTCTGCTACCCCAGATAAAATATGCACGAAACAGCAACATGAAACATATAACACTGTTTTATAAATGAATAAACTAATAGATAAATAAGGAAATCTTGGCTCGGTTTGTGTTACCTAACACACAGCTCTGCTCGTTGTTTTTATGTGTCCCCCACCAATTAAAAATTGCCCCAGCCAGTGAAAGATTTTCTTTGCCTGTACAAGTGCAATTATATGAAAAGATTTCTGTTTCTAACCAATTGTATTCTGTGAAGCAAATTAAAAAGTTAATTTTAAGCGAACAAAGGTTCATCTGTTGCCTTCAGCCTTATTTCATTAGTGATTAATGTATATTATGCTGATTAGGCATGTCTTTCTTCAGTCTAGATTTGAAGAAGCAGAAAACCTTTTCATATTATCCTAATCCAGCCCCCACTTGTTGTATGTTCCTAATTTCTTCAGTTAATGTGATGATTATAAGAATTAGACAAGTGATGGGTTTCAAAAATTTTTACTACCGGTTCTGTAGGTGTGGCTTGTCTTGGTGGGTGTGAATTGGTGGGTGTGGCAGGGGAAAGAAACTGCAAAATCCCCATTCCCTCCCCACTCCAGGGAAAGGATATTGTAAAATCTCCATTCCCTCCCCACTTCTGGGGAAGGATACTGTAAAATCTCCATTCCCTCCCCACTTCAGGGGAAGGATACTGAAAAATCTCCATTTCCTCCCAATCAGCTGGGACTTGGGACGCAGAGAATAGATGGGGGTGGGGCCAGTCAGAATTTTTACTACCGATTCTCTGAATTACTCAAAATTTCTGCTACCGGTTTTCCAGAACTGGTCAGAACCTGCTGAAACACACCTCAGAATTAGACAAATAAACATGTCATAAGAAAGTCTTTGCTGAAGAATCTTGACCTACAAGCGTGTTGCATTATGGGAGGATTATAACCTCAAATATTCCAATAATGCCTTTCCTCTGAATATGCAACCTTAAATCATCTACAGTCAATATTAAAATAAAAGTCCTGATTATTTTTTTTTTAAAGGCCAGATGTCAGGTCTCCAAATCCACTGAAAACGCTCCATTTCAGCTGTATCATAAAAGATTTAGAGTCAGAGCTAACCTAAACTGTAGTACAGGGATGTCCAACCTTGGCAAATGTAAGATTTGTGGATTTCAACTCCAAGAATTCCTCAGTAAGCATGGCTAGCTGGGGAATTCTGGGAATTGAAGTCTATAGGTCTTAAAGTTGCCGAAGTTGGACACCCCTGCTCCAGTGGGTGATCATTTCAGGGGACTGATGTTCCTCGGAGATTCATCCCTTTGACTCAATACTTTCAGGGAACCACCAGCAACTTCTCCCAGCAAGATTAAATACATCAGCTATTTCTAGGGGTCAACAGGGTCCTGAAGATAACCTGGTACCATATGATGAATGGTTTCATAGCTTAAAACCAGCAATTTAAATTGCATTGGGAGGGCTATAGGAAACCAGTGCAGGGACTTTAACGCAGGTGTAACAAACTCTCATTGCTAAGGACCTCATTGTACCTGGGTTAGTGCATTTTGGAATAAATAAGTCCCCCAAGCCCTTTTTAAAATCAGCTCCAGATTGAGTGCATTGCGGTAATCTTAGAGTGTTCTTGACACAAACTCCAGAGTACATTTAAAGTCTTTATTGCCTTAGACATAGCGCTCTCACAATGCTCCATTTCTTCTTCTTTTCCACTGTTCTTCTGTTGTTAAAATGGCATAGGGCCTGGTTTCTTGAGGGCCCATATAATATATCTCTCAATATTATCTTCCCAGCTGATTTGATGTGGCAGAGTTGGCACTCCCTAAATTCTTTAGAATAAATAACGTCACCTGTCAGGAATTCAGAAGCATACTTCTCTATCACAGTATATCTGCGAATAAGTTCCCCAGAAGATCCAGATGACCTTATGAAGGACTGATCCTATGCATGTATTTTCTTTTTCTTTCTTTCTTTCTTTCTTTCTTTCTTTCTTTCTTTCTTTCTTTCTTTCTTTCTTTCTTTCTTTCTTTCTTCTCCTTCTCTTTTTCCTCCTCCTCCTCCTCCTCCTCCTTCTTCTTCTTTCACTTTCTTCAGGATAAATCATTATAATGGTGATCTTACTGTGGATTAACTTCATTAATTAAATATTTGCATCATTGGCTTTGACTTGCTGCACTATCTTTCCAAATATAAATGCTTTCACAATAAATAAATATTTGTTGAGCACTTCCCAGTTCCATAAAGGCTGGTAACTGTTGTTGCATTTGTTTCTTTTCATGACTTTCCAATATTGAACTCTCAGAACATTTTAAAAATGATCCATCATAAAAGCAATTGTGAGCCATCACAAGTGCCCCCATACAAACCACCGTTATCTGCAAAACTTGTAATTTTCTGAAGATAGCTTGATCAAATTTCAAAGTGGGTAAAATTGACAGGGATGAATAGTTATCGCCCATCTCAGAAATTGAGCAGGTAAAGTTTCTCCAGCTGATAAACTTGGAGTCTCTTCTACTTTATTCTAAATCATACCAGAAAGTTCATTCTGATATACACCAAACACAAAGAGTAACACAATAGAAGTATCAAATTTTTCTCAGGCAATTAAACTTTATGCCAAGCTAATTCAATTTTGTTGCTATATTATTAAGCCCTCTAGGAAAAAAAAGTCCTTCACCTAAAAGTAAACCCATTCCTTCAAATAAATCATGATTTCTTTCCCCAAACTATTTTCTAACATGGTCTCCTTGTTCTTCTTTTTTGATATATGAAATATCCAGGAAAAAATGTCCAGAGTCATAAATCTATAGTGATAAAATTAATCCTATTGCTGAAGAGAAATAAATATTTTATTGCAGTTTTATGAGTTTTTGTTCCCCTTTCACTTGCAAGTAGGTGCTGTTTAATGGTACAAAGACATTATGTGGCTGAAAAATATGCTAAAAACAATATGCAATATTAGAATTCAAAGCTACACACCTGTTTTTCAGGTGCTGAGAAAAACAATCAGAAATATCTCATGAAAAATCCAAAAGACATCCATAGCATCAGTGGAATTATTTTTGATTTCCAGTTTTACTTTATTTATTTATTTTTATTTTATTTTGAATTTGTATACCGCCCTTCTCCCTGAGGACTCAGGGCAGTGAACAGCCAAGTAAAAACATCAAATACAAATATTAAAATACAATTAAATATATATATATATAAATTTGGCCCCATTAATTAAAAACGATTAAAATTAAAAGTTTTGATAGAATTAATTTGTCCCCATTTACACAAATTGTGTAAATGAAATTGTTGATGATTCCATGAAACGATGATCTTCTTAGACGGTAGCCTTGTAATAGCAATAACACTTAGACTTATAGTGCTTCATAGTGCTTTTCAGCCCTCTCTATGCAGGTTACAGAATCATCATATTGCCTCCAACAATCTGGGTCCTCATTTTATTGACCTTGGAAGGATGGAAGGCTGAGTCAACCTTCGAACTCCTGGAGTGAGCAGTGAGTTAGCCTGCAGTATTGCATTCTAACCACTGTGCCACCATATTTAATATAATGTATTCACATACATATGGATATGTAGTGTATCTCACCAGACTCAAGGTTGACTCAGCCTTCCATCCTTCTGAGGTGGGTAAAATGAGGACCCAGATTGGGGGCAATATGCTGACTGTAAACCACTTAGAGAGGACTGTAAAGCACTAGGAAGCAGTATATAATCTAAGTGCTATTTCTATTGCTATTATTGAAATTAGACTGGTTGATTATGCTAATATTATATGTAAATTTTATATTTATGGGGAGATTTCACTGAACCTGTTCTGAAGCATAGACAGGGCAGTTTTTGTCTACATGTAATGAGGTAGAAAAAAGAGTAGTACTTGGATAGATCAAAAATCACTTTTATGAGACTTGATTGAATCGACATTGATTGGCTGATTTTGGACTATCAAGTCAATACTAACTCTTAGCAGCCACATAAATAGACTTTCTCCATGACCTTTCTGACCTCAATCTGACCTTTCAGTTCTTCCAATACTGTACCATCACCACCATATTTGAGTCAATTCACCTAGCTACTAAACATCTTCTTCTCTTTTCTTCCACTTTTCCCAGTGGCAAAGAGAAAATATTGGTATGATTATTATTTTGGACTAAGTGCTTGAAGGTCTGTTTTTCTACCGAAAAGACTAACTTTTTTTCCCCTTGAAGCAGATTAGAGCAATCTCCACATCTCAATCCAAATTCAATCTCTTCAGTAAATTCACAGGGACCATAACTTATTTTAATGAAGCACACCACAATATAATACAATATTCAGTCAGTAAGACATTGTTTTTGAACAGAATCCACTTACAGCCAAAAATCATATAAAGATTTAAACATAGTTTGCTTATGTTAATAATCACAACTCTATTGAAGGAACATAAATAAGTTATGCTTTAAAGTCCATTTCAATCACTTTTACTGTTTATTTTCTAGAAAAATTGTTTGAGCATCTAAATCAGGGCTGTTCAACCTTGGCAATTTTAAGACCTGTGGGCTTCAACTGTCAGAATTCCTCAGCCAGAGATGCTGAAGTTGAAGTCCACAAGACTGCAAGTCTTAAAGTTGCCAAATCTTCTATTTAATCTAATAGAAGTCCATTTTGTTTAAATCATTTCAACTCATCCATAAGCCTCATCCAATTACTCATTTCCCTTGGTTGGAAATGTGTGAGGTTGAGTTACCCATTTGTAATCCCTGTCATTGGCTGCATTCCTATTTCTCTAAGAAGTTTGTTGTCACTTCCCATGCTAACCAAAAAGGCCATTCAAGCATTAACTAGTCCTCTCTATTGTTCTTCAATATCAGTCTAGGTGTTAAGCATGAAAAATGAGGTTCACACATGAAAGTCCAATGAAACTGATTTATTGCTAATCATATCTATGCACGGGAATCTTCTCAACCAACTAGCACCTGGTTGGAGTTAGTTAAGGCTCAACAGAATCCAAGGGAAGTTGGACTTAGTCTGCTTATAACTATGTAAGGATTCTAGGCTGATCCCTCTTTTAACTCCACCACCAGATTCTAGTACTCCTTCTCCTACACTAGGTCTGCCTAACACTAATTCATTGAAAGTTCAAAACCAATAAAAAGTAGTGAACTGACAGGCCAAGTAGTCAAGTGATAGCTGGGAAGGTTTCAAATGGTAACCACATATCCTTAAGGCACTGCAACCATCATAAATAAATTCTGGTTAACAAGTGTCCAAATTTGATCACATGATTGCAGGAATGCTATAACAGTAGTAAGTGCGTAGAGCAGTTACAAGTCACTTTTTTCAGTGCCCTATCTTCAAACAATTGCTAAATAAATGGTTGTGAGTTGTGGACTATCTGTATGTTGTTCTAAATATTCTAGAATAACCAAACCAATTTAAGCATTGTCCTTTGAATATTTTTTGGGTAAAAATATTTATCTTTATCAATAAATTCTCACAAAATTAATTTCAACCTATAATCCAGAATTGTTGTGAACAACTTAAAAGCCCCAAAGATTCTAACAAAAAATATGAACCAACAAAAACAACAGAATTGATGAAAAAAATGGGTTTTAAGATTGATAAGAGGGTAAAATATTTGGCTATCATTATAACAAACAAGAATTACATGTTATTTCAAAACAATTTATTTTATGGAAAGAAGTTTAAAAGGATATATTAAAATAGGATAAAATACAACTGTCATTGTTGGGAAGAAGTTCTGTGATTAAGAAAAACGTTTTGCCTAGAATGTTATTTTCATTTCAGACAATACCTGTTTTGACAACTAATGTACCAATTAAAGAATGGCAGAAAGATTTAAATTTGTGTGCCAGGGGAAAAAGCACAAGTTAAACATGAGGTATTACAAGATGTAAAAGAAAGAGGAGGATTGGATTTATCTGATTTGAAATTATACTTTGCAACTTGTTTAATTTGCATGAAAGAGTGGAAGTTGCTGAGAAATAGAAGGCTTTGGAGTTAAGAAGGACATGACTTTTGATCTAAGAGGCATGAATATTGATGGTACAACAAAGCGAAGGTTAATAGAGATTTTAAAAATATTTTATTAAGACATGCCATATTGGGAATATAGAATAGATACAAAGCCAGATTGTGCCTGAAAATACCTTTATGGTTCTCAGCACAAGAAGCATACTATAAAAGAGAAATGATAAGTAAACGTAAATGACTAGATTATTGTGAGATATTAGGATTTTGTCAAGGAGAATGTAAAATAAAATCATGAGACAATCTAGTGACAGAAGAATATATTTGTCAAAGGCTTTTCTATCTATAATTATTAGAAATATGTAAATTAGACAAAAATACATTTTGGTTTTGAACAGTGGAGGCCTGCTGAAATAGAACTATATACACATGATGAACATGTTATTGCTAAAATGTATAAACTTCTACTGAAATTTGAAACAGAAGAACAAGTGAAAGAATATCTAAAAAGTGGGCTAAGAATTTTGGTTACAATATACAAATGGAATAGTGGGAACAGATGTTCTTGAAAGGAATGAAATTTACATTGTTACAATCTGTATTATATTGTATGATGTATTATTGGTACATGTTTCCAGAAAAACTTTCTAGAACAGCGGTCACCAACTGGTGGTCCGTGAGAAAAATTTGGTGGTCAGCAGAAAAAATATTTGCATTTTTTATGTTGCACTAAATCAGGGGTCCCCAAACTACAGCCCCTGGACCGGATACATGCAATGAACATTTGTGTTGCTACAGAGACTCTCTCCCTGTATTTTTGTGCTGGTTGGAGGGGGGCAGATATTCTGACTTGGGGTCTGCTTCAGCCTCCTGGTATGGGGCTTTGGGTGAAGACTGGAGGGAAGTGCCACTGGTGGCAAAGAGCCAGAGGGCCTTGTTCCAGTAGGACTGCATCATGGCCTGGAACTGGCTGACCATCTCAGCTAGCTGAGCCTCCAGGTGCCGGTACCTGGCCTTGCACTTCCACAGGTCTTCCCTCTGCTTGGAAAGCCTATGCTCATAGTCCTCAGTGAGGTGCTTCTGCTGAGCCTCCTTCTTAGTCAGACCCAATTTGAACTGAATCAGCTGTTATGCCAACTCTTTCTCATGGTGGCTGCTTAGCTCCAACAACTGCTTCCTGTTGGAGCCCTAAGGAGCCTGGACAGGGAAGTGAGAAGTGGCTGGCAGGGGAGGGGCAAGTAGAGGCTGGCGAGGTGCCCCTTGACATGAGTGACATCGAGTTGGCTGTGCCCACTCAGTCACATGACCACCTAGCCACACCTACCCGGTCATTAGGCAGATCATATTAGTGGTCCACGGGATTTAAAATTATGAATTTAGTGGTCCATGAGGTCCGAAAGGCTGGTGACCCCTGGTCTAGAATGAATATAGCTATTTCAATTTTATGGTGTACAACAAGAGGGGACATTTTATCATGCTTGGTAGATGTGCAAAAATGCCAGAAAGTTTTAGATCCACATAAATATACTAATTAAGAAGATTTTAAACATTAATATACAATTGAAGCAAGAGGCTTTTCTTTGGGGACTGATCGATAAACAGTTGGAAAAATGTCATGGCTAAATGGTAAATGTAGGAATGCGGTGGCTCAGTGGCTAAGATACTGAGCTTGTCGATCGAAAGGTCGGCAGTTCAGCTGTTTGAATCCCTAGTGCCGTGTAAAGGGGTGAGCTCCTATTACTTGTCCCAGCTTCTGCCAACCTAGCAGTTTGAAAGCACGTAAAAAATGCAAGTAGAAAAATAGGGACCACCTTTGGTGGGAAGATAACAGCGTTCCATACGCCTTTGGCATTTAGTCATGCCGGCCACATGACCACAGAGGCGTCTTTGGACAGCGCTGGCTCTTGGGCTTTGAAACGGAGATGAGCACCGTCCTCTAGAGTCAGGAACGACTAGCACATGTAAAAATAAAAATCTTGCTGTAATAGAGTAAGAAATAATTTTATACTTATGTTTATAAAAGCTCTAAAAACTATTGGCAGCTATTTCTTTATATTTTCTTCCTTTTTTCCTATACTTTTGGCTTTCTTTATTTTCTTCTTCTCTCTTTCCTTTATTCTAAATATTAGTTTCTGTAGTTTTTATCTTTTCATATTAAAAGCTTAATAAAGCTATATTTAAAAAACACATTGCATTAAGGGCCTGACATTCCCCAGAACATGTGGTCAATAATTTAGGTGGCTTGTACATGACTGTGACCCTCCTGATTACCTTGGGGTCATTCTTGGCATCCATTGTAGGTATTCTTTTTTTGTTGTTGTTGATATTTTAAATTGTTTTTAATATGTTGTGAGATGCCCAAGGCTGCCTATAAAAAATGGGCAACCATGAAAATCAAATAAATACATTTCACTTGATGGTTTTGTGCAGCTTAGATAGGCAAGAAGAAATGTAAGGACTTCATATTGTTCCTGAATCCCTTTCTATCTTCTGCAAAGGATGGGTAAGTGATGATAATTAGTATGGATAAAGGTAAAGGTAAAAGTAAAGGTAAAGGTTTCCCTTGCACATATGTGATAGTTGTTCCCGACTCTAGGGGGTGGGGCTCATCTCCGTTTCAAAGCCAAAAAGCCAGTGCTGTCCAAAGATGTTGCCATGGTCATGTGTCCAGCATGACTAAATGCCAAAGGTGCACAGAACGCTGTTATCTTCCCACCAACGGTGGTCCCTATTTTTCTACTTGCATTTTTTACGTGCTTTCTAACTGCTAGATTGGCAGAAGCTGGGACAAGTAACAGGAGCTCACCACGTTACGCGGCACTAGGGATTCAAACTGCTGAACTGCCGACCTTTTGATCGACAAGGTCAGCGTCTTAGCTACTGAGCCACTGTGTCCCTTTAGTATAGATATTGATGAGCTATTTAAACAGTAAACATCATAAAAGAATAGAAACACAGGAAGCCATGGCATAGAGAAGAAAGTATAAACATTATCTAGAAGAAACATAAAATGTCTTAAAATCTGAAATGTTAAGAATACAATACTTGAATTCTAGCTACTGAGTATTCTATTATTAAGCGAGTACATAGGGGCATGACTTTGTCTTTGTGTAAGTGAGTACAATACTGGTCAGTGACAAATAAAATATAATAGGGGATAAGACCTACATGCAATGAAGGCAACATGGAAGAACAAAATAAAATTGTACATTAATGTAAACAGAAAATTAATAGTTTCCTGCCTAGGGAAGTAAGAGCAGTGAGAATTTTTGTGACTTTCCTGGTGACATTGGGGTTCTAGTCTGCCAGCAAGTAACAAATAAGATTGTCCTCAAGACAGAAGAGACTTTTATTGGAAAATGAAAGTACAAGGATGGGATAATATCATAGTTTTGTCCCTTCAAGGCAGTCTTTTCTCCTAGGAATTGCCTAGACAAATTCTGCTATTTTCTTGGCAATATCTCAGAATGGTTTGCTATTGCCTCCTTCCTGGGGTTGAGAGAGAATAATGGGCCAAAGGCTTTGGACCAAAAGCAGGATTAGAAATCATGGCCTGGTGCCTTAACCTTTATGACAACACCAGTTTCTAGCCTGGTACCTTAACCTTTATGACAAACTAGAGAAAGTATATATAATCCTCTCCTTTTTGTTTCCTCTGAATGTCTCATATCTTCTTACTAATCATACTTTCGGCTCAGCTTATTGTTAAAGACCGCAGCTGAAAACCGATTCTGTAAATCTTAATATGCTATTCTCTGCATACTTCTTCTAGTTTATATCTCTTTTTCTAGTATGTATATTTTTATTTTATATCTGCCTGTACCTTTACAATTTATGTCAGTCTTTTAAATATGAATTGCATTTCAAAAAATGCTAAGATGTCAGAATTCGCACAAGCATTCTGGATACTCCTGTACATAAAAATAGGGATCAAAGATATTGTCTCTCTTCCCTCCCCTTGCCCTTGCCCTTGCCCTTGCCCTTGCCCTTGCCCTTGCCCTTGCCCTTGCCCTTGCCCTTCCTTCCTTCCTTCCTTCCTTCCTTCCTTCTTTCTGTCTTTTGCAATCAGTAATCCAGAAAGCCCTAGTCAGGATCTCCCTCTATCAGGAGGTTCAAAGAGGTAATGGGAAGAGGCTTGATGGTGGACATTCTCTGTAAGGGCTACATTCCTGTGGAAATTGGAAACTTCACCCTTCACCCCAAGGTAAGAATGGTCCATTCTTTTACAGCTTTCCAGAAAGATGTACGAGCTAACTTTTGAGGTAGGCCTTTTAGGACCAACTGGAGAGCCATCAACACCAAATGTGTTGTTTCCTTATAAAGTATTGCATTGTTTTATACGTTTACTGCTGTATAATTATTGCTCATTATTACATACTGTAAGGTGCCCAGAATTCAGCTGAGACAGTGTATAAATTTCATAAATGCATAAAATGCTGATAATTATTCCCATCCATTTAGCTCTAGAGGAAAGGCTTTCTTTGTATCAGGATGGTACCAAAGCAATGCATTTTGAGCCTCAAATCTACTTTCCTGATAATCCAGCCTAAACTTTTTCTGTAGAAAAGTAAATATGTACTTTTCTCTGTTAACAAATTATATTTCTTTTCATAGTAAGAAAACATTGCTTAAATGTTGAAAATATGGCTTTTGTTACTAAATACTTTCCCTGCAATTGAGAGAATATTTTCCCATAACCAGCGAACTTACCTTTCCTGAATTTCTGCATTTTCTATAAGTGATTTCATTACTGTGCCAGAATGTTGGCATATATTAGCGGTAGCTCTATAAGACTAACTAACAGATGGAACAATTAACAGTTTTTCCAATATATTACTATTATTCTATGTAACGTTTCTAATCTTAAAATATGTCTTCAAGCAAATGCTCCCTTTTAAAGCTGTGGTTTCCCCTTCCCTTTTTCAATATTTCCTCACTTTCATGTTTTGTTAAAATATAATCATGTGTTTCAAAACAAAATAAAACAAGATGATTCATGAACTCCCATTCAACAAAGAGAGAAGCAAATGTTGATTCCGGAGAACATCAGGCATCCATGAAGGAGTGAGACAATGATTTGCTAATGAAACAGCTTAGCAGTTCATAAGCATTAATTTGGTCTTAAAGAATAGGACTTGTTTATAAGAAAATATATTCAAAATTGAAATGAGAAACTTGTTAAGTGCATGTGATAGAGCAAAGCATCTAAAAAAAACCCAGATGACTTTGGATTTAAGCAACAATACCCACAATCACATGCAAATATTGGCACACAAAAAATTTAGATGAACATTCATCAGTTTTAGATATTTCTTTAAGACCTTTTATGTGTGATAAATGAGTTATATTTTTAACTTCAAAATCTAGGCAGAGGTTTTAGTCAATATCTGAAATTGAGAGCTTCCTGAACATATCTTATGTAGTGCTTTTCCCTGAAATGGATCAAACACAGGTAGTCCTCAACTTAACGACCACAATTGAACCCAAAGTTTATGTTGCTAAGGAAAACATTTGTTAAGTGGATTGCCCCATTTTATGACTTCTATTGCCACAGTTGTTAAGTGAATCACTGCAGGTATTCAGTTGGTAACATGGTTGTTAAGTGATTTGGGCTTCCCCACTGATTTGGCTTGTCACAAGATTGCATGACCACAGGACACGGCAACTGCCATTAATATGAACCAGTTGCCAAGTGTCTGGATTTTAACCACATGATTATAGGGATGCTACAAAGGTTGTAAGTGTGAAAAACAGTGTAACTTTGAACGGTCACTAAATGAACTGTTTTCATAGTACCTGTATGAACAGTCAGTAACATCATAAATGGTTCACTAGAAGGTCTAGTTTAATGAAGAGAAGGACTAGGGATGACATGATAGCAGTGTTCCAATATCTCAGGGGCTGCCACAAAGAAGAGGGAGTCAACCTATTCTCCAAAGCACCTGAAGACAGGATGAGAAGCAATGGGTGGAAACTAATCAAGGAGAGAAGCAACCTAGAACTAAGGAGAAATTTCCTGACAGTTAGAACAATTAATCAATGGAACAACTTGCCTCCAGAAGTTGTGAATGCTCCAACAGTGGAAGTTTTTAAGAATAGATTGGATAACCATTTGTCTGAAATGATATAGAGTTTCCTGCCTGAGCAGGGGGTTGGACTAGAAGACCTCCATGGTCCTTTCCAACTCTCTTGTTGTTAAAAGACGGCTCAATTCTGCCAAGTATTTTTGTAATTTTGATTATATGCTAACAAATCAGTTGATTTTTTTTAGCAAGCACAATGACTGCCTTCTCCAGGATGATGTGTCCCCAACCTGAACTTCAGCTGTTCCAATGGTGCACCAATCACTGCTGTAACTGAATCTGTCCCTTGGCTGCTGGTCACCCTCTTATCTTTCCTTTCACTTTCCCCAAAATTATAGACCTCTCCAGAGAGCGTAATTATCACATAATATGTACAAAATATGATAATTTGAACCTGATCATTTGTGTCACAAAGTAGAACTCTGCTTTGATTTGTTCACAGGTTATTGGGTTGCTTCTTCCATTTTCCAAACAATACTTATTTTCTTCCAATCCAGGAGAGAGCATGCATTCTCATTTCATTGACCAATCCTTGACCAATCTGTTTTGTCATATTATCCAGACCTATCTACCTATCCTGCGCATAGTTTTTACAGGAGGATCATGAAATGTTCTGGAATTCCCATTTTCTGAAAGGCATTCCACAGCTTGACATGGTCAACACTGTTGAAGGACTTTCTATAATCAGTGAAGCACATACAGACTTACTTTTAGTATTCTTCGACTTTGTCAATTACACCAGCAATAATGTGCCTTGTTTCTTTGTTAAGATTCCTCCTTTGTATTTCTTTACTTTGGTTTCTCTTCTGTTCTTGGGAACTTCAACTCTCTGTTCTGGCCTCTTTCTTTTTTTCTCTTTTCCTTTCCTATAGTTCCCTGTTAATCAGGTTCATAACTTCAAAGCATTTCCTTCATATTCTCCTTGAGAGTACATACAGTGTATGCTTAAGATCCTATCATGGAAACTGATTGAATTCTTGGGTTCTAGCTTGATTTGGAACAAGAACATGGACAGTTTGTGTTCTCTTCCACGACTAGCCTTTTTTCAGCTTCTTTGCTATTATAATTGGGCTATTCCATGTCCTTGTAAGGGTCATACAGTTGATTTGATTTCTGTGGTATTCCATCTGGTATTGTCCTTCTATATAGATAATGTTTTCTTTGTTTGAAACTGTGAGAGCAATGGAGTAATCACAGACTGATAACTCTTCCTCCTGCTTATTTTATTTCCAAATCTATCCAAACCAACTTCTGTTGTCCTCTTTACTGTTTGACATTCCAGACTCCAAGCACGAGCAGTTCATCTTGCTTGCATGTTCGGTGAACTTCATATTGAACCTGACTATAAAATCTCCAACTCTATCAAATGCGCCAACTCAGAAAGCTCAAACCGCCCAAAGAGCTGCTGATATAGTTCTACAGAGGAATTATTGAGTCTGTCATCTGCACCTCTATAACTGTCTGGTTTGGTTCCGCAACCCAACAAGACAGACACAGACTTCAGAGGATAATTAGAACTGCAAAAAAATAATTATTACCAACCTGCCTTCCATTGAGGACCTGTATACTGCACGAGTTAAAAAGAGGGCTGTGAAAATATTTACAGATCCCTTGCATCCTGGACATAAACTGTTTCAACTCTTACCCTTAAAACGATACTATAGAGCACTGCACACCAGAACAACTAGACACAAGAACAGTTTTTTCCCGAATGCCACCACTCTGCTAAACAAATAATTCCTTCAACACTGTCAAACTAGTTACTAAGTCTGCATTACTATTCATTTTCTCATCATTCCTATCACCCATCTCTTCCCACTTATGACTGTATGACTGTAACTTTGTTGCCGGTATCCTTAAGATTTATATTGGCTGTTTTCCTATGACTACCATTAAGTGTTGTACCTTATGATTCTTGACGAATGTATCTTTTCTTTTCTGTACTCCGAGAGCATATGCACCAAGACAAATTCCTTGTGTGTCCAATCACACTTGGCCAATAAAGAATTCTATTCTATTCTATTCTACCTCCCTTTCAGTAGTGATTGGAGCGTTATTTTGGATAACCATCATATTAAAATATTGTCTGCAAAGTAATTGATACTATTTGGTCATTTGCTGCATTGTACCCAAGTAGCATCTTTGTTACGTCCTGCCTGATTATGAAAGCAACACAATTTTTTTTCTGTTTTTCATATCCTGAGTAGTAATGTATACAACCTTCTGACTGAATGTGTCCAACTGCAGTCCATTTTAATTTAGTGATTCTTGAGATGCCAAGGTGTCATTGATTTGTTTTACCTTTCCCTGTGTTGAGCTTTTCCATATCGATACTTCTTGAGTTGCTTAATGTTCCCATACCATTCTGCCTTTTCTTAGCTTTTGATTTTCTTTTCCTGCATGGCAACATCGGCAATTAGATGTCAATCCATTAGTAATCTCAAAGATCCTCAGCTCTTCTTCAGTAGCATGTTAAGTGCCATCTTATCTGAGAGCCCATCATCTGGCACTATAAAGTTAATTGTTTTGTTAATCTTTTTCTGTTCATTTGGGTTTTTTTTAGTAAAATACAGAAGTGGTTTAACAGGTTTTTTTCCTCCTGCACAATCTGAAATGATGTCTTTGCCCTTGTCTCAAAAGTAATTGAAAGTGATAATCTGACAAAAGTAATAAGTGCCGGCTTGATTTATCTGGGCAACTAGGATGACCTTCACCCTTGGATGACTTTTCTGGGAAAATATAAGTAATCCTCGATTTACAACAGTTCATTTATTGAGCAAGGTTACAATGGCACTGAAAAAAGTGACTAATGACCTTTTTTCACCGTTATGACCTTTGTAGCATCCCCCCTGATCAAAATTCAGATGTTTGGTAACTGACTCATACAGTTTTTATGATGGTTGCAATGTCCTGGAGTCATGTGATCACCTTTTGAGATCTTCTGACAAGCAAAGTCAATGGGGAAGCCAGATTCACTATACAACTATGTTACTAACTTAACAACTGCAGCAAAAGTCACTTAACAAATGTCTCACTTAGCAACATAAATTTGGGGCTCAATTGTGGTTGTAAGTTGAGGACTACCTGTGTATTGTTTATTATACTCCCAGTAGTCTTTAGATATCCCTCCAGGACCATTGTCCAAACCCCCACCTCATCTCAGCCCTAACAAAGACCTTTGTCAGCATTCCAGAAAGTCCCCAACTCCAATGAAAAACTCTGAGGCAAGCATTTCTCAAAGTTCTATTTATTAGAGAAGGTAGGCTGGCACATCTGGGAAAACCCGAATCTGAGAGTTCCGGGTTTTCCCTCAGTAAATCAAAACCCTAAATCCAGCCCCTGCACCCATCAGTCTGTCACATGGCCCAATCATCATCTGTCCCAACCTGAGCCATCACTGCAACCACTCCTCCTCCAGATGCAGAAACACCATGATCTTGATCGAAGGGAAGAATGCTATTATGTCTAACTACAATCACTCTCCTGAATCCCCCCTCCTACTTTCCCAAGCGCAAGAAGTTGGCAGTGGGGAAGCATCTGGTGCTAATATGGCTTCCAAAGCTGACAACCTTATTAGTAACACTAGGAGAATGTTCCTAATTAGTTCTTTATTAATAAAAAATGTTTATTAATCAAAAATTACTATTTATTATGTATTGACATAACAATAAATAACAGAAACTGCAGGAATAACAATAATATTGGAGAAAAAGCAATATTTTGAAAATCAAACACATATAAAATGCAAAAAATAATTGCCTAATTATTAATCTTGTGGTAACATTATCTGAAATCTATTCATATCCATCAATAAGAAGATGGATGTCTGTATCATATAATTAATGTATTTTGGATTTTTATATTATATATAATGAGAAGCCATTTATGATAAACATCTTTTAAAGCCTGTCAGATCAAATTCCACTAGAAACATCAAACATTAAAGAACAAAATTGATCTAGTAGATTTGCTTTTGACAAATTACATGACTTTTATTTTTGCTGCACGTATGAGACTTAGTTGCATTCTGAGTTTTTAATTGGATCAAGATTCTAGGCATACCATTGCAGTGCTTCTAAATTATCATCTATAAAAGTAAATGTTTGGGCCAGGTCATTAAAAACCACACACACACAAAAAGCACTATGTAGAGAATATAGGAAGAACCACACTGGATCTATTCACAAGTCAGTATTGTCTAGCAGTAGTGAAATACATTTACTGGTACTTAGTCTATATACAGGTTTAGAAGCAACAACGTTCTCTAAATCATGATACCCAGTAATTCACATTCAGATGTCTACTGTCCAGAGAGAAACTTATGAACTGGTTATTGCTAGGAAGTCTTCCATCTCAATAGTAACTAACTCCAGTTGAATTTAACTTCGGGAAAGAGTGGGATCTGTTACAGACAGTTCCCTGGATTAAGAACAAGATCCATTCTTAATCTGTCTTTAAATCAAATTAAGTTGCATGTAATTTGGAACTTGTACTTGTGAACAAACTGCTCATTGCTAAAAATGGCAGACAGGAAGAAAATGAAATTCAGTATAGAGAAAAGTAAGATTTTACATGTAGATAAACAACCCCAAACATTCAGGCACAGATTAGGTGAAACCTGGCTCAGTGGCAATAATTGAGCAAGGGATCTTGGAGTTCTCATGGATAATCACTTAAATACAGTGGTGGGTTGCCCACAGTTCAGACCGGTTCTATAGAACCGATAGTAAAATTGGCAGGAGGCTCCACCCACTGACCTGGACGTCATCAGAAGTCATCTGCGCATGTGCAGAAGAGTGCACACAAACGTGAGCAAAGCAAGGGTGCAGGCAGGATGCGAACCAGTAGTAAAGGTAAGAAGAACCCACCCCTGCTTAAATATGAGCCAGCAGTATATATGCAGCAGTCAAATAAGCCAATGCAATTCTAGGATGCATTAACAGAAGGACGGAATCAAGATCATGTGAAGCACTAGTACAGCTTTATAAATCCCTAGTAAGAACACATCAGAAATACTGCATCCAGATTTGGTCACCACATTATAAAAAAAGATGTTGAGACTATGGAAAGAGTGCGCAGAAGAGCAACAAAGGTGATTGGAGGCCTGGAGGCTAAAACATATGAAAAACAGTTGCAGGAATTGGATATGGCTACTCTAGTGAAAAGAAGAAAAGGGTGACATGATAGTAACATTCCAATATTTCAGGGGCTGCCAGAAAAAAACAACCTATTTTCCAAAACACTTGAAGGCAGAAGAAGAAGCAATGGATGGAAAAACTTGTGGGTCTCAGGCTGACTTCTATTGTTACCTGTGGATAACTAATTGGAACTCTGTGCTTTTAATTACTTAACTTTCTGAAGCTTTTGAACTAAGATTGCACAATGTATCTCTCAAGTCACTACATGCAAATTATTATTTATGGTGCAGAAAGAATTGAGCAGATGATACAATTCACAAAATATATAAATGTCTGCAGACTGACTTCCATGAGGAGAAGGAAGGACATTTTAGAGGGCATTTTCTGTAGCGTATAGCTCACATAGATGATGATACATGTATAACAATAAAAGAGCTTGTAAAAAATACAACTTTTATTTATTTCAGCTTATAAATGGAAACTTGTCTTGGAAGTTCCCATCAGACTCTGAAATTTTATAATAGTCTTAAACTTCCCCAAAGTCAACAGAAATAATAAAATAGGCAAAATCTACAAGAGAGTTATGGAAATTTGTAGGAGCAGAAATAATATCAGGATGACATTTGATTAAATATTTAATTAAGTTAAATACACACCAGTGTCTTAATTCAGAATGTTTTTTTAATGAATGTGTTCTACCAAAATGAAACTAAGACATATCACCAATACTTTTTTTAGATGATTACATTTAATAGCTCATATATGATCTCTTGTATACTTGCTATCTGATATTACACATCCTTGCAAGTCACATGTTCTGTTTTTCTCCTTGTAGACCTCTGTTTGGGAAGGAGGAAAAAAAGAAGGGGAGAGAGAAGAATATATTACAGAGACTAAGATCTAATCCACTGGGAATTTGATACAAAATGAAAACAAGCAAAAATTGATATCTATATCATAAAAGATCAAAGAAGACCTTTTTAAACTCAAAATCTGAAGAAGAACAGAATAACAATAGGAATGAGGGTTGGAATCAAACTGAAGTTCATTTACAATAGTCAGATTCATTTTTTAAAGGAATACGCTCCATAAAAATTTCAGAAAATAGATACTTTCCTCAAATACACAGTGATTAAAGAAACAATGGAGGAGTAGTGCTATTGTGATTGCATTGACAGGTTCTATTTTTCAATAGTTTCAGAAAAAGCCCTGAGACTGACTGCATACAAAGTGCTTATCACATCCTTAAATTAGGTTCTTGCCCAATCCTTTTATTTTAATTTTAATTTAAAGGTAGCCAAGGGACCAGGAATGTGATATCATAAGAAAAGGTTTTTCCCCCTACTGTTTCCAGAAGTCAAACTAAATAAATAAAATATGATGTCTGAAATAGAGGTCTGTTTGAATCAACCCTGACAGGATCTGAGATTATGACTTGAAAAATTCAAATTTGGATTTGCAAGTACTGAACTTTAACTCCAAATGTGTATTACTTCCTTCTGACTCATTATAATAATAATATAATAATTTTATTTTATTAAGGGGAGAAAGTGAAACCAAGATGGCAATTGAGCTTTAATGGGGCGTGAAAGTGAAAGTTAAAAAGGAAGTTTCAAAATTAGAGATTTTTGCTTTAAAAAAAAAGAAGATTAGAGGCTAAAAAGACTACAGCAGTGATTTTTTTTTAAAAAAGGGATTGATATTATTTAAAGACTGGAAATTTTTGGATTTGGTGGATTTGTTGTTCTGGCTGCTGAATAAATTCAAATTGAAAACTAAAGATGGCTTCAAAACAAATAAAGACTATTGTCCCCAAAAGTGCTGGGAGCTCGCCAACTCAAATGTCCAAATTGCAATCTCTCTCTGTTCCAATGGAACCACCAATATTAACACTTGAAATGTTGCAGGAAGCCCTTAAAACACAAGCCTCTTACAGAAAAAAAAATACTTCGGTGTTTGAGGATAAAATTGGAGATGTTGCTGTGGAGATAGTACAAATTAAAGAGATTATTCAAAAACGAAATCAAGAAATTAGAGAAGATATTATCATGGCAGTTCAAGGTCTGGCAGGCCATATTGAAACAATAGATGAAAAAGTGGAAGAAATTAAGCAGTCTAATGAGAACTTGGAAAATAAAATGGGAGAGGTCCAGAATAAGATGGAAAGAGCAGAGGCCGATGTGATAATGATACAATACAGAGATATGGAATTTGCTTTGAGAATAAGAGGCCTCAAAGAAAATAAGCAAGAAAATTTGAGAGAGATCTTTTCAGAAGCATTTGCACAGATAATGGGAGATCAAAAAGCAAATCTTGAATGGCAAGTTGACAAAATTTATCATGTCAATTCATGGGTTGCCAGACAGAAACATCTACCAAGAGACATTGTAGTCTATTTTACAACAAGGAGAATACGCAATGAAATCCTACAAGTCACTTTTAAAAATAAACTTCAAGTGCAGGGGCAGGAGGTTTTAATACTGAAAGAAATCCCCCCCAAAATGTTGAGAGCCAGAAGGGATTAAGCCTTTCTGGTGGAAGAACTGAGAAACCATCAGATACAGTACAGATGCAAAAACGAGCCTTGATGGTACAGTGGTTTAATGCACCCTGTTATTAACACAGCTGCCTGCAATTTCTGCTGGTTCAAATCTCTCCAAGGCTCAAGGTTGACTCAGCCTTCCATCCTTTCTAAGGTAGGTGAAGTGAGGACCCAGTTTGTGGGGGCAATAAGCTGACTTTGTATAAAATATACAAAAGAATGAAGGCTATTGCTTAACGCATTGTAAGCCGCCCTGAGTCTCCGGAGAAGGGCGGCAT
Source organism: Arizona elegans (assembly GCA_022577455.1). NCBI lineage: Eukaryota > Metazoa > Chordata > Lepidosauria > Squamata > Colubridae > Arizona > Arizona elegans. Next base: position 32,183,998 of record JAKOOJ010000008.1, on the reverse strand, counting down.
ATAAATCAAAAAAAAAAAAAAAAAAGATGGAGTTCCAGCTGGACTAGTGGTGAACTATTCCGGAGAAAGATATCGTCTTAACTCAGTGTGGAAGGCAAGAGATTTCTACACCAATATACTAAAGGCTGGATGCCCACAGCCCCCAGAAGCTAGAAGGAAGATGGAAGCAGAGGGGGCAACAAAGGGGGAGAAGGAAGAATCGCTGGCACAGGCCCAAAGGGGAGCTTTGATTACTCAAGAAGATTTAATACAACTTTCAACTACTGCTCAAGCTTTGGAGGTAGTCAACAAAATAGAAGAAACTAAGGATCAAAGACAGACCCGAGCGGCAGCCAAGTGTCAAGAAGAATTAAGATTGCAGCAATTACAGATGATTCAAGAAACTACAAAAACAGAAGCAGTGGAAGAAGCAAGACCAAAAAGCAAAATGCATGGAGATTTCCAGCAGATGCTCCAAAAGCTTCAGGCGGCCAAGAATGGCAACTAGATTTCTGACTTGGAATGTTAATGGCCTAAATTCACCACAAAAGAAGAGAAAAATATTTCATTATTTGAAACAGTTTAAAAATGATGTACAAGAGTTTACAAGAGTCTCATATTAGAAGTAAAGATCAAAAATATTTAATAAATGCAAGGTTAGGTATACATTTTGTTGCATCTGCTCCCGAGAAGAAGAATGGTATAGTTACATACCTAAAAAAAGACTTACTTGCCAAATTAATTGAAGCAGATGATCAAGGAAGATTTATAGCAATTGAACTTTTAATAAAAGGAGAAAAATTACTTTTAATTGGAGTATATGCACTGAATCAACAACAGGAAAAATTTTATAAGCTTTTACACTCCAAGTACTACAATGGGATTACAAATCACGCATTTTATTGGGCAATTGGAATGCAGTTTTGGACACTAAAAAAGATAAGAAGGGGCTCTTGCAAAATATCTCAATGCGTGCTAGATTGCCAAAATCATTTTTTTGAAATGATGGATGATATGGAGTTGAGAGATATCTGGAAAGAGAGGAACTTTGAAGAAAAAGACTTTACCTTTTTTTCTAATAGACATCAATCCTTCTCTAGGATTGATTTCATATTAATTACTAATGATCTTTTTTTCTAGGATGAAGAAAACAAAGATTTGTCCAAGAGTATTAATGGATCATAGTCCATAATTTGGATGGAACTAGAGTATGGAATGGGATTTAAGAGGTCCTGGAGGTTAAATGAAAATCTGTTTAGATATGAAGAAAATGTAAAAAAATGTAAAAAATTTATGAAATAATTTTTCATTATAAATATGCATAAGGGTACATCTATGGAAATGGTTTGGGATGCAAGTAAAGCATATATGAGAGGTATTTTGATATATTTGAATAATGAACATAGACATAAACAGTGGGAAAAAGGAAGGACTTAGAAGAGGAAATTAAAAAAAAAAGAACAAGCTTTGATATTGAACCCAGCAGACAAGAAAATAAAAGGGGCAATTAACTTACTGCGAGGGCAATTTAATATGTTAATGGCAGATCAGGTCGCAACTAATTTGCAATATGCTAAAGATAATACTTTTTGCAATGCTAATAAACCAGGGAGATGGTTAGCATATTTGTTAAGGAAAAAACAAAAGTCACTGACCGTAGAGAAAATAGAATATAAAGGTAAAGAGGTTTATCAGCAAAATATGATTAAAAAAGGATTTTTAGAATTTTATACAAGGTTGTACGCTAGTGATAACATTCAAAGTATAGATGTAGATAGATATTTTCAGAAAGAGAATATTCCTATAATTACAAGAGAACAAAGGGACGGTTTAAATTAACCAATAACTTCCAAAGAGATTATGTTTGCAATTAAGCAGTTGAAAGTGAGTAAAGCCCCCAGGACGGATGGTTTGACAACTGCTTATTATAAACACTTGCAGTTAGAAATGGTGGGACCACTCAAAGAATTATTTACCAACATACAATCTGGAGGAGAAGTACTCCCATCCTGAAGAACAGCTTTTATTTCTCTGATTCCAAAGGAGGAGCAAGACAATACTCAGCCAAAAAAATATAGTCTTATATCACTTTTAAATACAGATTATAAGATTTTTGCTAAAATACTAGCAAATATGTTAATGACAGTCATGCAACAAATGATTCATAATGATCAAACTGGTTTTATAAATGGTAGACAAATGAAGAGTAATGTAAGGCAAGTGGTTAACCTAATAGAGTATTTAGGGAAGAACAACCAAATCCCTGCGGCGCTAATATTTCTTGATGCAGAGAAAGCATTTGATCGATTGAATTGGCACTTCTTATTGAAAATAATAGAAAAGATGCAGTTTGGAGAATATTTTACACAATCTATTAAGGCAATATATCAGAAACAAACAGCACAAATAATAATTAATGGTAGTTTAACAGATACTTTTAATATATAAAAAGGAACAAGACAAGGATGTCCCTTGTCTCCATTATTGTTCATCTTGACTTTGGAATTTTTGTTGAGTAAGATACGTGGGTCGGACAAAATAAATGGAATTAAAATTAGGCAGTATGATTACAGAGTATGAGCATTCGCAGATGATTTGGTTGTTACTTTAACCCAATCATTACAGTTGGTTGTAGGTTTAATGGATATAATTAAGCAATATGGGCAAGTATCTGGATTTAAAATAAATGCAGGGAAAATGAAGATAATAACTAAAAACATGACTACAAATCAAAAAGATGAATTAGAAAGATTAACAGGATTTGAAATAGTAAAAAAAGTTAAGTATTTGGAGGTTTATATTATGACATCAAATGCGAAATTATTCATGCATAACTATGATCCATTGTGGCAAAAAATACAGAGAGAGATGGAAAATTGGAAAAAATTACAATTATCCTTGTTAGGAAGAATAGCAGCAGTAAAAATGAATGTTTTGCCTAAGTTTTTGTTTCTTTTTCAAATGATACCAATACTTAAAAAAGATGAAAATTTGAAGATATGGCAGAAGGGTATTAATAATTTTGTTTGGGCAGGGAAGAGACCGAGAATAAAACAAAAAATAATGCAGGATATACGTGAAAGAAGAGGTCTCAAAATGCCCAATTTAAGACTATATTATGAGGCAGCTGCCCTATCAGCAATGAGTGATTGGATGAACTCAACAGAAGAAAGAATATTGAATATTGAGGGATATGATTTGGTTTACAGGTGGCATGCTTATTTATTATATGATAAGAAAGTGGATAAGACTTTTAAAAGTCACGTATTAAGGAATGCTTTATTGCGTGTCTGGAAAAAGTATAAGTATAAATTAAATGAGAAGTTACTAATATGGGCAATACCCAGACACGCGATAGAGAATATAATTGTAGAGCAAAAACAAGATGTGATTACATACAAAGAGCTTCTTAACAAGGAAAGAGGTATACTACAATTAAAATCTTTGAATAAACGAAGAGAAGAAAAGATAATTCAAACATGGTTTGAAAAAAAAAATTCAAACATGATTTCAATATGTACAGTTGCAAGCTAGATGGAGAGAAGATCAGAAAATTGGTATTTTGCAAGATGAGGAGAACTTGGTAAAACAGATTAGAGATCAAAGTCAAATGCATATAAAAAGGCTGTATAATGCATTGGTAGAAATAGATTCAGAAACGGAGTTAGTTAAGGATTGTATGATAAAGTGGGCACAAAATATTGAAGAACCAATAATGATGGAAACATGGGAAAAAATATGGATTAGAAATGTAAAGTTTACACAAGCCCCAAACTTAAGAGAGAATTTTTATAAAATGTTTTATAGATGGCATCTAGATCCTAAAAAGCTAGCCTGTATGTATCCAAGTGTGCAGCCTAAGTGTTGGAGATGTGAATGTGATGATGCCACGACATATATGATGTCCATCATATATGGTGGACATGTAAAAAAATTAAGGCATTTTGGATAAAAATATGGTGGATTATTCAAAATATTCTCAAAAAGAAGATAAAATTTACTCTACAGTTCTTTTTGTTAGGTATAATTACAGATTGTACTGTTATAGAGATTAAGTTGATTTTAAATTTAATAACAGAAGCCAGACTTTTGGTGGCACAGTATTGGAAGAAGGAAGACTTGCCTACTATTGAAGAATGGACACTAAAAGTAGTGAATTTAGCAGAGATGGCCAAAATTTCAGCATATTTGAAGGACCATTCAAATGAAAGATATATATCGGAATGGAGAAGATAGATTGACTATATTCAAAACAAATATCGGACTAAAAAGCTTCAAATAGCTTATGAATGAAACCAACTTTTTCTTTTTGAATTATGTTTTGTTAGTTGAAAGGGGAGTTAAAGAGCAAGAGGGAACTAAGAGCCTACAGAAAGCTAGCATATTTTAGTTTATGTTTGTTAAATGTTATACCCTGTATTTGCTCTGGGAAGTCTCTGGGGTGGGGGGGAGGGGGGTTGGAGGGAGGAAGGAAGGGGGGGAGGAGGGATGGGTAAAAATTGTTGTAATATTTGATAAAACTTTTTAATTAAAAAAAAGAAAAATTCAAATTTGAACATTTTTGAAATGCAATTTAAAAAAAAAAAAGAATTGTCTATATTCTGTTTTGGAGAAACTGTCAGGAGTATCCTGACTTGGGTTCTTAGGAAAGAAAAACCCTCGACTCCATTGGAGTGAAAGGTTTACTTTTACTAAATTCAAGTGGTTACAACATAAGCAAAGCTGGATCTGAGTATTCCCATGCAAAGCCTGCATTTTTCCCTCTCCCTGGGTCCTCCCCATTTGACCAGTCTGTTAATGTCCAATGATATTCAAATTAGATATTATGAGAACAGCTTTAATGTTTGGTGCCTCTTTGGTGGAATTTCACACTCCATTCTCATGGCTCTGTTCTTGAATAGTTGATCTGTTCTGGATTGACACCACTGGTTCCTGCCACCCTGTCATTCCCCTGCCCTTTACTTCCCCAATCTATTCCCTCACCCTGCATTTTAAGGCAGGATGCCAACAGAGTAAGCTGAAGATGGCAGGCCTGACAAAAACTTCCAAATACACAAACTCTTTCTTTCTTTCTTTCTTTCTTTCTTTCTTTCTTTCTTTCTTTCTTTCTTTCTTTCTTTCTTTCTTTCTTTCTTTCTTTTTTTTTTTGACAAAACAGGATAAAAATAAATGAGATGGTAGATAATTTAGATGACATTAAACCTTCCAAATCTGCTAGAGGATGCATTTTGAAGATACTTCCTCTTTTCTGCCTTATAATCTTTTCAATGCAGAAGTAGCAATAATATAAAAAAGGACAACAGAATAGCTCCAAATGATCTGAAAAAGAATGTATAGAGACACTGGGTGAACCAGTGCAACTGGAAGGAGGAAAAAGGAAGGAGAAAAACAAGAATATGTTCCATATTCTAGGTCTAAGATCTAACCCACTGAGAATTTGCTACAAAATGAAAACAAGCAAAAATTGATATCTATATCATAAAAAGTCAAAAAGGCCACTTTTACTCAAAACTTGAAGAATCACAAAATAACAATGTCTTTATATCACATATTTTTTTAAAAAAAGTGAATCTCACTGTTGTAAATGAACTTCCAACTCCAATTAAAATATATATATTTCAAAAATGTTTTTTTTTAAAAGTCATTTTACTTTTCCATTTGCTTTGCTGACCATCAGGTTTTATGTGATATTAAAGAATGAGCATTTCAGATATCTGTTATGGTTTTGTCAAGGCTGATCAATCCCTGGGAAAGAAACCCTTGACTCCATAGATTGCGAGAAAAGGTACTTTTACTAAGTACCTTTTATTAGGAAAGAACTGATTGCAGCAAAAGTCAAGCAAAACATATGCAAAAAACCCAAATTGAAAATAACCCCAGAGTTCACCCCCCACCCCCCAGTAGCCAAGCAACCAGAGTTCAGTCATTGGCCAAGAAGATGTTTTGGGAATGTCTCTGGTCCAGGTGCATCATTCCTCTTTCATGTATCCCAGGACGATTGGCCTTGAAGATGTTAAACCATCCAAATTGGCTTCTCTGAGTCCAGTCCTCCGCATCACTTCTCAGAAATTCCAGTTTCACCTCCTGCACACTTCCGCTCCCAAATACCCATTGCTTCTCCGTTTCCATGGCAGCTGGCAACAAACAAGAAAACAAAGGTGACCAGGTTGACAGGTTTGCTGCCTAGTTTGATCACTTGTTTTCTGGGATACTAGGAGAATTGTCATAATTAGTTGGCAAATTTGGACCCTTCTGGAAATAACCCCACATACCTGGCACAACTCAGAGTGTTTAGAATTGTAGGTTGGAGACCATATCTGTGTGAGTCTGCAGAGGGAACTGAAGTAGACCTGGAGAACCACAATGTCATAGAGACAGGCAGGTGAAAAGGGCTGGCACAGAAGAACTGTCCTTTTTGGTCTTACCTTGCCCTTATGTTTACAGCAGTAAACAATTGAATCCAGAATGTTATTCTGGCATTCATTCTTTCATTTGTTCATTCATTTATTCATCATTGTCAAGACACTTCACATTTGCCCCAGATGGGCAGAATTTAAAACCAAAGTCCTCCTTGACCCCATTTAGATTTCTGCGAGCCCAGGTTGTGTTGACAGGATCAGTGTGCAAGTGCTCTGTTAAGACAAGAAGTTAACCCTTGTCTTGAAGGAACAAGAAAAGAAGTTGAGAGCTGAGCAAATGAAACTCATAAAGCTCTTACAACCACCTGATACAATTTGTAGTTTGAAACAGTTTCCTTCATTGATTTGCTTCAGTGGCTGATTTAGTTGAAGTACTGTTGAATTGAAGTACCAATTCCAGCTGGCTTCAAAAATAGCTTGAAAATTACACCAAAGAGGTCCCTTCATACCAAACACCTACAAAGTCAGATCCTCTCCTATTGGGATGTACCAAACTACTATCCTAAAATCCCCAAATCTGGGAAACTTCATTGTTTGAATTCCTAAACTCCAACTCCAGAACAAAAAAAGACAAGCAAGAAGAGAATTTGTTGTTAGTTGCGAAGTCGTGTCCAGCCAATTAGCTAGTAGTTTATTTTATGCATTGCCTTTTAATTATAAACACATTGACTACCCTTATTTTCCATTTTATAGAATGATAAAGATATGTGAAATCCAATCCTGTTGCTTGCCCAATTATGAACCAGAGTCTGGGCCTATGATGTCCTGAGTCTAGCTAACCAATCAGAAATTAATTATCCATCTTCTTAATGACCCCTGGTGAAATTAGATGTATTTCATCTATTCAGGCCTCTTTACATGGGGTGAATTCGTCAAATGCTCTAGGGGACACTGTGACCTATATAGGTTTTTCACAATTTCCTTTTTGTTTATTGCAAAAGTAACCAAGTCCAATATATCTGAGCTATGGGAGAAATGTTATATCTCTTTATTGCTATTAACTTTTTTTTTCTAATGTATGTCCCTGCATTTGGCTATGTTCATATAAAACTCCAATATGATGAAATAATAATAATAATAAAACCTGGAGTTTGTACTTGCTTTAGGTGTACCATTATCAGGAATCATTAACATTTGGACCAAAATGAGCTTCAAAAGACTGTGATACCTGTGGCTACCGAGGGCTCATTGATTCAAGGAGGCTTTAAGCTATTTTAAATTGAGACCATTGCAAGTTCAATAAATAAATTAAATGAACAGTGTCCTATGTCAGGATTTAAAATATAATCCTGTCAGGAAGTTTCCTTTTCTTAGGAAAAAAACAAAACACTCCATCAATAATGTGTAGGTAACTATGTGAATACAAAATACGACTCAAAACAAATCATCTAACATTATAAAGAATAGATGGAACCTTTTGCAGAGATACTGAAGCATACAGGTCAGATTTGTGTAGAGTTGGCAACTGTCCCCATAATAGATATGGCCTGTTTGGCTGTTCCACCATTGATGCATAGATCAACAGGGGAACCAGAGTTATTTTACTATCTCTGTGGATATGTGCAAAGTTGGTAAGTCCCACATCCGTGGTCTATCACAGAGGTACATCTTGCCTACTTCTTTGAAGTTGCTGTCTGGTAAATGAAGACAAGGCCATTCTGGGTCTGTCCCTATTTGTATCTAACCATGGTGCAAACATTCCCTTATTGTAATAGTATTAGACTAAGATTCCCATATTATTATATTGTCCTCAACCCATGAATGAAATTTAAACAATCCTTAATGACAGTGTTTTGCTCCTCAGGCTGACACAAATTCTCAGCTCCTTGAAGGTGTGCAAAATAAGATAGGGAAACAGCCCAGCATCTCTCGGTTACGTCAGGGAGCCTTGGCTCCTGCCATTCTCTTTGGCTGCCATCTATTTTTGATATTTTCAACTTGAGGGGGAATATGGGAGACACAGCGGGCAGCTCTGCAGCCAATTGGCAGCTGTTTAAGTCAGAGAGGCGGCACGTGGGCTTTAAATGATGGCTGAACAAAACAAGATCACCAATGACCTTTCCAGCAAGTGGGGTAAAAAGGATAGGTTTTGTGGTTTGAAAGCTCTCTGCCTCTGCTATGACAGGTGAACAATTCTCTTTTGACACACAAAATAAAGCAGGACAAGCCAGCCAGCCACTTATCAAATTTGCCATCTTTCTAAACTCCACCCCATCCTTGTATTATCGTCCTGATTGGTGGATGGCTCCATGCTGATTGGTAAAAATCAGAACTTGGGAGGCCAGCAAAGCCAGAGGATTTTTTTTTAACCAATCATTGGCTTAGCACACACTCCACAGGTAAAATCAGGAGAGCCCTCTTTGGCAGCAAGCAGTGGCAATGGCAGCAATACATTTTACGCCAGTGTGTTCTTTTGCCAATTCAAACATGTGGAAAACACTGTCCCAGATATAGCTCAGAACTAGGGGAAGATCCTGTGTGAAGAATGGCAGGGAGAAGGTTTGCCAAATGTGCATTTATTTTCCCACTTTATTTTTCACCCATATGAGTGAATTGCAGCAGGGCATGGATGTGTGAATAAATAATCGTTCCAGAAAGCATGGGAAAATAAGCTTTTATGTTTTAAAAAGCTGGCCATGGCTATCAACAGGCCTGGCATTTTAACACTTTTTTTTAAAATGATAGCAAATATTCTTCTACCAGCACTTAAAGATGAGAAACAACAGGAATCCGATGCTTAGGTTACCTCTTGCAATGATTTTGGGTGCAAATTTAATTCCTAACTCAGATTAGGACATGCCTTCTAATCATGAACTATCATACGGTTAAATGGAGGAGGAGATCACATTTTTTTCAAATGCTATCAACCCATACAGTAGCATCCAAAAAAGGGTCCCAAAAGCGATGATTTCAGTCACATTGGATTTGACAGCCAGAAAGTGTTGCATTTATTTTTCCTTGGCTCTCTAAAGTATTCTCTAAAGGAGTTCGAATCAGAAGCACTCCAAAACTCTATTAATTATTTCAGTGATACACTTTCTGGAGTTGAAAACAATAGGATTTAGTTTTGTGTTGTTAGAGTCTGCACAGAATGGTGTGGTCTGGGCCTCTTAATCTGTTTGCTAATTTTCTACTTGCAGACAGGATGTTTGAATATTTATTTATGTTATTTTATTTATTTAATTGTAACCCGATCAGAGGTGGGTTTCAGCAGGTTCTGACCAGTTCTGGAGAACCGGTAGTAGAAATTTTGAGTAGTTCAAAGAACCGGTAGTAAAAATTCTGACTGGTCCTGCCCCCATCTATTCTCTGCCTCCCAAGTCCCAGCTGATCGGGAGGAAATGGGGATTTTGCAGTAACCTTCCCCCTGGATTGGGGAGGGAATGGAGATTTTACAGTATCCTTTTCCTGCCACACCCATCAAGCCACACCCACCAAGCCACACCCACAGAACCGGTAGTAAAAAAAATTGAAACCCACACTGAACCGATGTTATTATTTTTATAAATAAGGCAGCGAACATATCCAACAGACCTTTTCCCACAATATCAACAACAACCCTGTGATTTGGGTTGGGCTGAAAGAGAGTGACTGGTTCAGGGTCACCCAGATGGCTTTCATGGTTATGGTGAGGCTTGAATTTACAGTCTCTTACTTTCTAGCCAGGCGCCTTAACCACTAGACCAAACTGGCTCTCAATACAGTGCATTTTGAATTGAAATAATTTCTTCTTCCCCCCCCCCCCCCCCTTTATTCTGTGGCAGGATTGTGCTTTACTTAGAACAAAATGCCTCAACTGACCAGACATAATCAAAATATCATGAGAAGAGAGAAAGAAAAGAAAAGAAAAGAAAGAGGAAAAAAAAGTTTTAAAAAATTTGAATTATTTTGGAAAGTGTGCTGAGTCTCAAACTACAAATATATTTATATGTATATCTCTGCTCTTCTGTCAAGAATTGTGAAAAGGATAAACACTTCATAAAAAAAAAGCTTCCTGCCACAGAACCAAACGTATTGAAATGACTTTTTATGGAGAGATTGAAAAAAGAAGAAGAAAGAAAAAATACATAAAGCTTGTTTTTCTGGAGGGTTCAATTATTTAGAATGCTGGTAGCAAACTTTGATTGATAAAGCTAACCTTTCCTTTCCTGGCTATAGTTTGATCACACAATGATGAGAATGGGTTAGAGAATGGAAGAATAATATTTGGATTTCAACACAATAATGAAAATGCAGAGACTGCCTTTGACTTTTACAAGGTGAGAAATGATTTCACATTTCCAATGTAGGGAGGCAGAAATCTCTTTTAAATGCTAGTGAGGTTGGATTTGTCGAATGTACTTCTATTATTTCCATTATTTACAAGATTACTTGATTTTTTTTTTCCCCTGGCATCTTTCGCATAAGATATCAAAGACAAACCTAGCCAGAAAAACACAATTCTTTTCCACTGCATTAATGGCTCAAAACCCAAGTGCTTAATATGCAGATTGGATGCGAAAAATTGCTCAGGAACACACCCATGTGCTACTAATCCTGTCTTCGGATGAACCCTGATTTTTAAACCATCAACTTTGCATTTGTTTGATTACAGATTAGAAACATCAGATGTGACCGCTGTGTATATAAAATATATGACAAGAACATTGCTTACAATACGAATAAAGATTTTATAAGTCCTTGGTTTCCTGCTACAGTTAATGGGTCTTCTCTGTGTGTTTACTGTAGCATCTCTTCCCAGTCATACATTAATTAAACTTACTGATTTTCCCTAACTCTCTGCAGAATGAGTAAACCTTTCCCTTATGTTTTCTAATATATAGATGAAGAATATAATTTACAGTATTTCACTGGTGATAGCTAAATAGCTGTTTCTCAAAGATCTGGTAACAGTCAGATTATTCTGGTCAGTCACATGGCAGCATCCTACAAATGAATTAATTCATTCTAAGTTGCCCTCTGCCCAACCATCAGAGATCTGGCTTCCTTATTGTTCAAAAATACAGAAAAAGCATGGTAGAGATAAACATAGAACATAGAATAATAGTGTTGGAAAGGACCTTGTAGGTCTTCTAGTCCAATCTCCTCTTGAGCAAGAGATCCTATATCATTTCAGATTTGGAGCACTACCTTAGCACTTAGTACTTAGATTTATATACCACTTCACAGTGCTTTACAGCCCTCTCTAAGCAGTTTACAGAGTCAGCCTATTGCCTCCAACAATCTGGGTCCTCATTTTACCGACCTCGGAAGGATGGAAGGCTGAGTCAACCTTGAGCCTGGCGAGATTCGATCTGCAAAACTGCTGGCAGCTGGTGATTAGCAGAAGTAGCCTCCAGTATTGCACTCTAACCACTGCGCCACTGTGGCCTTTGTCAAAACGTTTCTCCTCATTAAGAACACAATGCAGGAAAAACATTAACATACCTAAGAGAAGGTCAAGCTAGGGGTAATCTTCTGGTTCTACAAATGCAAAGAGTTTTGGCTTTGGTGAACATTCATGCAGGCTCTCAGATCTTTTATAGCAATAGCACTTATACTTATATATTGCTTCACAGTCCTCTCTAAGCAGTTTACATATTGCCCCCAACAATCTGGGTCCTCATTTTATCAACCTCAGAAGGATGGAAGGCTGAGTCAACCTTGAGCCAGTGAGACTCGAACTGCCGAACTGCTGGCAGCCGGCAGTCAGCAGAGGTAGCCTGCAGTACTGCACTCTAACCACTGCACCACTGCGGCTCTTTATATTGGAGATTCAAGAGAATTATATTGACTGAGCCCTTGCAGCAGTTAAGAGTGAAATGGAGGTTTGAAAGGTACTATTGTTGAAGTAAATACTGGCTCAGTTAAAGCCAGTATTTAAATATCCCTGCCTATGAGAAGTTGAAGCTATCCTGTAAAGCAATAAAGCACTCCAGCCCAAATGGATAAGAACACTTGAAGGGACATAAGAGGGGGAAAAGTGCTTACAAACTCCAGCAGGAAAAATGCACCAAGAGATCGAATTTGCAACGGGAAGGAAATGAGTAAAGGATTATGTCATCCATTTGTCCTTAAAAAAAGGGTTGCTTCCCTTTCTGAGGACAGGGCAATCAGACAATCCAATTATGATCTAATCTAACCTGAAGCTGGTTTTATTTGTATAGGTCTTTTTCATATACCGTATTTTTCGGAGTATAAAACGCACTGGATTATAAAATGTACCTTAGTTTTTGGGGAGGATAATTAAAAAAAAGCTGATTGGCAGGTGGATCGGCCTCCCAGAATACCCCCAATCAGCTGTTCCCAGGGGTGAATTTTAGCAACAGATTCCTTGGTTGTTAGCTCTGTGCCTTGCTTTTTTTTTTTTTTTTTTTGCTTTTTTTCCTGCCTCTGAAAGCCTCTGAAACAGAGCTTCAGAAAAAAAAGCTTCTGAAGCTCTGTTTGGAGGCTTCTTTTCTGAAGCGCTGTTTGGGGGCTTTTTTTCTGAAGCTCTGTTTGGGGGCTTCTTTTCTGAAGCTTCTTTTCTGATGCTTTTTTCAGCCTCTGAAGCCTCTCTTTTAGAAGCTGGGTGGGGCTACATTCACAGTATAAGATGCACCCAGATTTTCACCCTCTTTTTTTGGGGAAAAAGGTGTATCTTATACTTCGAAAAATACGATAAATCATATTTTAAAACAGCTTACCTCAATGCAGGATAACATATATGCATATACAGAAAGATAAAGGTTTTTCCTATCCAGTTGTGTCCGACTCCAGGGAGCAGTACTCATCTCCATTTCTTAGCTTAGGGAGCCCATGCGATCCAAAGACACTTCCATGATCGTGTAGCTAGCATGACTATACGCTGAGGCTCATGGAACATTGTTACCTTCCCACCAAAGTGGTACCTATTTATCTACTCGCATTTGCATGCTTTCGAACTACTTAGTTGACAAGCTAGGGCAATTAATGGGAAATCACCTTGTTGTGTTGTGCTTGGATCTTGAACACGGGCTGTCAGCTTTCCAGCATCTTTCAAGTGCTGAGCCATCACACTCACACCCCATATATATACACAAACATATATCATCCACAATAATTCATTATAATCTATTTAATTCCTCGTGGATTTTTCTCTCTTTTATAAATTATTTCCACTTTTAGTATAGTAGTTATAGTATATCTTTTCACAAAATTCACCCAAAAAAAATTATTGAAATTTTTAAGAAAGCTTCCTTTGTTGCGTAACCACTGACTGTAGTACAATGTATGTCTCCAGTCACACAAGGTCCGACAAAAATACTAGAGGGTTCTTTTTTTAAAAAAAGCATTGCCTTGTTTGCAACGTAACACTTATTTCTGCTGCCATATGTGTACTGTAAATAAATGAAGATGAAAGATAAACCCACCCAGCTTAACAAATGTACTCTCCTACCCGCTAGGCACTGGAACATGAACAGAATGTCATCCGGATCAAAAGGATTAGTCAAAAGATGAGTCTAGTTTAACAGGATGGTCATGTGTATGAGCTGATTAGTTCTAAAGCCATTTTCTGATATTCAGTGATATCAGCGATCATGCTCTAAGTCATTATTCTCACCAAATGGTGTCTGAAAATCTGAGGTGATTTTCATTTCAGAAAGCTGTATGAACTCAAAACTCATCAGGGGAAACTTTATTTTCTTTTCCCTGTTTGATACTAAATGTGAAAGGTAGTGATCACTTTCTTGGAGAAAAGTTGCACATGTATGCTCGGTCCTCGGTGACAATAACATCAAGTGATAACACGTGCTAAACAAGCTGTTATAGATCAAGCGCCACAGGTAGGCCTTCCATATGACCTTGCCTTACTTCAAGCTGAATGCATTTCCACAGAACCAATTCACACCTTCTGCTCTAGGTTAAAGAGTGATAAAGCCACTGAATGTAGGGATGTTGTGTAATGGACATACTTGTGTGAATCAGTCTCTATTCCACTCTAGGAGGTGACAAAACTTCCTGAAGAGCCAACAAATCAACCTGGGGTTGAATTCCCATGAATTGTTTGTGCTGTGCTGTTACACTGTGCGAAACTGTATAATTTATCATTTCAGTAGGATTTAAGTAATATGGAGATATTTTCAAACAGCATCTAAGAAGAAGACGCTATGGATAGGTTAATAGTAGCATTTTGCAGAGATGGATCCACACTAACCTTCTTTTTAACTGTTAAACTTTATGTTGTGCAATCTCTTTTGTAATAGTAATTTTATTAAAGATTATAATTTACAACAATAAAAACAATTACAAAGGGGAAAAAAAGGAAAAAGAAAAACAGAAGGAAAAAAATAAAGAATATAGTAAAGACCAAAAAAGAAGTACTGTATATAAAGAAATGATTCCTCCCTTCATCATAACAAATATAAGCAATTTTTGTAACATTACATTTTCTTAAAATAAAACAAATAATCTCTTCTATCCATATTCCATTTCTTATTTATAAACAAACCCATAACACTTTGCCATTTCAGTCCTGATATCAATGAAAGTCCATTAAGGGTTACATATCTATTTTAACCTTGATCAAATAAACAAACTTTATATTCCTTATTTTTTCTTCTAACAATCTTAACCCTGTCTTAGAATTTTATTTCTTTTCATGTTTTCTTTGTCCTTGCTTACAAAATAGATTAACAATCCTATTTTGTAAATCCAATATAGGAAAATTATTCAGGTCACTCCCTTGGTTTGTTATTTGAACATCCCTTTTAATTACTAAGACATCAGTTAGTTTTCTTTTATATGTCCATTGTGACATATTTTTCCATCTAATTCTTATAGTCTATCTTTTTAAAACCTACTTTCAGATCAGCCTCAGTCATGTCAGATAATACTTGTTCTGCTTCAATAGCATCTTTTAAACATAGTGTATCTATAAAGGCAGACAGTCTTAAAATTAACTTTTGTGCCCATTGATCAAAAATATTTCAATATGTCCAAAATTAAAATATTTTGCTCAGTTCTGTATTAGTAAATTGAGATTGAATGTTCTTGTCCTTTAATTATAATCTTCTATAATCTTATAATCTCAGTTTAGACACTAATATCTAATGTTTATTTTTATTTTATTATTTAGAGTATAAAATAAAAGCTTTTTCCCACAGGAAGGACTTTTTATAATTAATTTCAAAATCTTATATCAAATTTATCTGGACCATTAGTCTGTGTATCTTTCTAAAATCAAAATTTTAATCATCCTTTTGCTGTTTATTCCAAAATATAAATAAATCTTTGAACTTGTATTTAAAACTTATTTCACTATGGATTAAAAAAACCCCTCACCTAGTGCTGTAAAGCTTGTTGACTGAAAGATTTTTAATATCTGAAATGTAGTTAATGAGCAATTTGTAAAAATGGCCAGAAAAGGAAATTCTGTATGTGACCCAGTGTTCTTTCAAAGGCTCTGACTCAGTGGTAGGACTCAAATTTTTTTACTATCGCTTCTCTGGGCGTGGCTTGGTGGGTGTGGCATGGCTTGGTGGGCGTGGCAGGGGAAGGATTCTGTAAAATCTCCATTTCCGACCCACTTCAGGCGAAGGTTACTGAAAATTTCCTCCCGATCAACTGGGACTTGGGAGGCAGAGAATAGATGGGGCAGGGCCAGCCAGAGGTGGTATTTACTGGTTCTCCGAACTACTCAAAATTTCTGCTACCGGTTCTCCAGAACTGGTCAAAACCTGCTGAATACCACCTCTGCTCTGATTACAATTTAATATGTCTCTTCCCTCATCTCTCAGAGCTATAAAGCTGATCAATGTCTTGCAGCTCCTTGGAGTACTTATGGGCCACCTCAAGTTTTTTCCTTGTTCAGAGAAAAATTATGAAGAGCTGGTCCACTCACCAGCTTTTCATTTCGGTGTAATCATCAGCTTTCTTTTTCATTCAGTTTATCATTCCCCCGCCCCCCACCCAGAAGTCCATAACATAGAATCTCTCAATTAACTGCATTTCTTTTTTTCATTTAGCTTATTTCCAAGAAATCCACGCCTCTTTGGTTGAAAAGCTAATTAGTTTTCAAAGCAGCTTCCCACATGATGAAACAGTCAAATTAAATCACAACTAATGAAACAAAAATGAAGACTGTAAAATCACAGTAGAAAAGCAGCCAGTTCAAAAAAATAGGTAACATTATATAATAGCAATAGCACTTAGACTTATATACTGCTTTACAGTGCTTTACAGCCGTCTCTAAGTGGTTTACAGAGTCAGCATATTGTCCCCAACAATCTGGGTCCTCATTTTACCCACTTCGGAAGGATGGAAGGCTGAATCAACTCAACCTCGTGGGATTTGAATTGCCAAATTGCAGGCAGCTGGCAATCAGCAGAAATATCCTGCAGTACTGCACTCTAACCACTGTGCCACCAATGCTCATAGAACAAACTAGCAGATTGAATACCAGGTGCAAAATGAGACATATTCTAATCTTTGTGTGGGGGGGGGAGGGAGGACCTGCTAACACGGTTTAATGATAAGGAAAATAGCCAGACTACTTTGAGAAGATAGAAACCACCATTAAGAAGTCAGTATTAATCTTAACTCAGAAAACAGAGGCAGAATGATAATGACCATAACCTCTGTGAGGTTCCATGTTGGAGTTGTCAGGTTTGCATGCAGTAGTAATCTTTACAAAACAGTTTATTTTTCCTCTTTGACCTTAATGTCCAAATGGGTTAAATCCTCTCCATTGCAACTTTTAAGATATACACCTCACTTTCTAGTATTTGTTGTAAGCAAGATCCAGGTATAAGGAACATAGAAGCCTTTAATAGAAGAATTTCCAGATCTGAATTCAGAATGTGTTATTTCTTGTTTTTAATAAAGGTCTATATTTATTTCATATACATTGCATTAAACAACTGCATAAATTTCTCCAATCATTTAAAAATAAACACAGGAATATAACAGTCTAGGACAGAAAAAGAGAAGGAGGGAGAGAAGGAAAAAAGAAAATTAGAATCAGCTACTTAAACAAAAATTAAATTTCAGATATAAATTTCACACCAAACCTTCCTTGCAAAACATGATCTACACAAGTTGTTACCTTTCAAATATACAATGTGTAGTTCCAGATTGCATTTGATCATCCCCAAACTCTGTCCCCAGATCCTTTTCATAAGTTGCAAAAATGTAAACATTCATGCCATCAGAGGGATGAAAATGACTGAATATAACTGAAGCAATAGTTATATTAAATTATTAAACTATGAGGATCCAGATTGTTGGGGACAATATGCTGATTCTATAAACCGCTTAGAGAGGCTGTAAAGCACTGTGAAGCAGTATATAAGTCTAAGTGCTGTTGCTATTACATTAAATTAAAACAATTTTTGATTTTGTCCTAATGATATCTAGTTTACGACATTTACTCCCTAGAATATTAATCAAAAGAACAAAACAAAAAATAACTATTATTACCACAATGCTCCTGGAACACCACTGGGAATGGTATGTCAGTCAAACTTGAAAAAGTCAAGAAACTATTGACTATTTTTTTTCCAGTGGAATTAAAAAAGAATACTTCTTGAATTCCTTGAATTTCAAGGGAAAAAACCAAGAAAGTCCAGTTGTCTTTTGTACAGTACCTTAGAGACAACAATGACCTGGATGACTGGAAGTCTCCATAGCTTTTTTTTTAATGTTTTGCTGTGCTTGAATATGTATACATGTTCAAGTGTTCACTTGTAAAATGTTTTTTTTTTTTTGCCAAAAAGTACAATATACAGTAAGTTCCACCCACAAAACAGAAAACAACTGGTAACTGTTTTCCTGGCATGAAAAGTTGGTGCATACAGTGGCAGGAGGATTGTTCAATGGGAGGGCATGGTAGCCAGCAATTAATGGAATGGAATGGAATAGAATAGAATAGAATAGAATAGAATAGAATAGAATAGAATAGAATAGAATAGAATAGAATAGAATAGAATAGAAGAATAGAGTTGCAAGGGACCTTGGAGGTCTTCAGACAAATGGTTGTCCAATCTCTTCTTAAAAACTTCCAGTGTTAGAGCATTCACAACTTCTGGAGGCAAGTTGTTCCACTGATTAATTGTTCTGTCAGGAAATTTTTTCTTAGGTTGCTTCTCTCCTTGATTAGTTTCCATCCATTGCTTCTTGTCTTGTCTTCAAGTACTTTGGAGAATAGCTTGACTCCCTCTTCTTTGTGGCAACTCCTGAGATATCGGAACACTGCTTTCTTGTCACCCTTAGTCCTTCTTTTCATTAAACTAGATACACCCAATTCCAGCAACCGTTCTTTATATGTTTTAACCTCCAGTTCCCTAATCATCTTTTTTGCTCTTCTCTGCACTCTTTCTAGAGTCTCAACATCTTTTTTATATCATGGTGACCAAACTGGATGCAATATTCCAAGTGTGGCTTTACCAAGGGATTATAAAATCTGGATGAAGACTTGGCACATCATTTCTCAGGTGTTCCAATCTGACCAGAATTTTCTTAAATCCCGTTTACAATCCAGCCACCATCAGCCCAAGATAGGAACAGTTAAAGGATGCAGCATGAAAGTGATCTATAGAAAGTGTCTCTAAATATAACATCTTGCTTAAGCTTTTTGGCTCATTTTGATAAGGTAATTTTAACAACAAGACTACTATTATTTCATGTGATATGATGGTGTGATTTATACATTTCTTGTGCTTCCAAATCATTTGAATATTTTGTATTTAATGTTTTATCTCTTTTAAGCATCCCCCATTGACAAAATGGCAAAATAATAAATAAACAGTATTAAATCTATCCACATAACCTTGTAGTCATTTTGAGGAATGTTCCTTAACAGGTGGAAATTTACCGATACAGATACATAGTACAGAAGTTGTTTATTTATTAAATTTATACACTTCCCATCTTACCATCAAAAGTATTGTTTCTCCTTAGACCATTGTTTTTCAACCTTGACAACTTTAAGATGGCTGCTGACTGGGGAATTCTGGGAGTTGAAGTCCACACATCTGAAATTTGTTGAGATCGAGAAACACTGGCTTAGACAGTCTCTTTTAATTCCTCACATTGTTTGAATGCATTCTTTTTAGTCATCAGTAGTACCACTTGGCTTCCTTTTTTTGATAGCTCTCAGAGTAAGGCACTGTATCTTAACAATAATCTGTACTCAGAGAAGAAGCAGCCTTTTGCTTGAAAAGATTTTTCTTTTTCCTGTAATTTCTGTACAGGCTAATGCAGTCTCCTGCAGATCTGCATAGGGATGTTCTGGAATGCATCTGTTTATATACAAATAGGTGCAATTTAAGGATCAGATTCATCACAACCTTGTAGAATGAGCCCTAAAGGAGACAAAACGGGTGTAGATACTCTGTTCATCCATGCCATATCATTCTCAATTCAGAGGGAATGCTTTCTTGCATTCTCTCTGGAGCAGAAAGCCAGAGCTGGTACAAGCATGATTTTCCTCTGATCAAGCTGGTCTCACTACAGTAATTTCTAACTTGAAATATCAGGTAGCTCTATTGAGGCCTTTGTACTTTGCAGTGTGTCTTAGCTATTTAGCTTCTCCAGCACTGATCCTTTTGTGTTTGAAGTTTCAATTCTCTTTTCTTGCTGCTCTCATGATTAATTATTTCAGTCTGGATAGGGTTTCTTTCTTTCCTTCTTTTTTTTTAAAGCCTTTTCATCTCTGGAAATCGAAGGAGTATAAATCTCCAGATGTTTCCACAATGGTTGAAATACTTTTGAACATATCTTAGGATTGCTGCTTCATTTAAATGCTAGATCAGTGTGGGTCCAAAATATAGTACCTTTTTGAAGATCCTTATTTAAAGTGACAATAGACTATTAGGGGGAAAAAAACATGATTCCTTTTGTTATCAAATGGCTCAGCTTTGTTTGCCACGTTTTTCCTAGAATTAAGGTTTTTGTCTAGCGAGTATTTCCAAAGACCAATCTTACATATAATCAGGCAATAAAATCAGATGTAATTTGATTAGCCTTCTTTTCTTCTCAAATCAAAGGACAATTTAGTCATCCAAGTTCACCCATTTAATCAGGACATCCAAGAGCTGAATGAGAAAAGATTCCAAGTCAGGCATGTTCCAAGCAATGTCAAAATAAATAAAGAATCTCTCATTAACATTTCTTAAGTTTAGAAGGTTACACCTAAGGTGTAACTCACTTGTATACCATATGATGACATGCTTTTCAGTTATCAGTCTTGATAAAACAGCTAGAATCACTCCAATATGTAAATAGGCTTTTGCCTCTTCAGTAATCAAACTGTAAAACTATTTAAATATTAAGTTGAACCTAAGGTTGAACCATCCTAGGTAATATAAAATATTCTCATATAAACTCACTTACCCAACCAAACTAAACACACATATTTTGGACTGAGAAGCCCAAATTACATATATTATTAAAATATCTGAGTGAACAGAAAAGTATTCACCTGTAGTTGAAAAGAAGGGATGGTACAAGATAAATCAAAGTTCAACCTAATGCTTTGAATTAAGTTCAGATAATTAAACAGATTAAATATCAATTTTCAATTATTGGTACAGAGTATTCTTTCATCTGGTCTCTCTACATGTATTTGTTTAATTTCTCTACAATATTTCCCCAAACTTGCCTTCCTGGTTTTCTATATTAAGTAATAATATTTTACAAAACCTCAACTGAGAAATATGAGCCACTGCATGGAGATTCTGGAGAAGGTCATCCTAGCACATCTGGAAGAATCAAAATTACAAATATTGGGAATTATGGAAGAATATGGAGAAGTTATTTGAGGGCAACACTCTTCCTCTCTGCTCGGATGTAGTTCTTTCAATTTCAAGATATTTCTTTATAGCAACAGCACTTAGATTTATATACTGCTTTACAGTGCTTTATAACCCTCTCTAAGCAGTTTACAGAGTCAGCATATTGACCCCAACAATCATTTTACCCACCTCGGAAGGATGGAAGGCCGAGTCAACCTTGAGCCTGGTAAGATTTGAGCTGCCAAATTGCAGGTAGCCGGCAGTCAGCAGAAGTAGCTTGCAGTACAGCACTCTAACAATTGCGTCACTGTGGCTCATTATGCTTTCTATGAGACATCTTCCAAAGTAAAATACTGTAAAGCAAGGTGTCCAACCTTGGCAACTTAAAAACCTGTGGACTTCAACTCCCAGAATTCATGGCAGACTGGGGAATTCAGGGAATTGAAGTCTACAGGTCTTAAAGTTGTTAAGGGGTGGACAGCCTTGCAATAAGTTAAGTCTTTGATTTACTAAATCGTAGTGCAGTGGAGTTTGCCTGGAATTTTCCAGACCTATTAGCATCTTTACCCAAATGACATAAATGATACCGTAGATGTCATTTCCATAACTTTATGTGCATAATTACAAACTTTGTGTAAATTGACATACATGATATCATTTGTGTAATTTGCATAATTTTCTTATGTAAGTGACACAAATCACTGTGGATAATACTCACCAACTTAATGGAGATTCATTAATAATGCTTTCCATCACCACCCATTAAATGAGATTTCATAATATTTGTGTCCTCATACAATTCTTTCAAATAATCATGAACATGAAAGGAAGGTCCATTTATTAAATCAAAGATTGGATCATAAACTTAATAAACATAGACCAGTAATGAATACATACTTCCAAAAGTTTCAGAAGTTTTAAACCATGCTTGGAATGCTATGCTCTCAGAACCAAAAGAAAATAAGAAAAGGAAAGCCTTTAACCTTATAATATTAAGAATGGATATCACCATGTCTTCAGTACAGTGCTACATTCAGAGACGGAGATATGTTACTGTAATGCTCCAACGACAGAAACGATCAGGCTTGGTATAAAATATATTTATCTGTATCTCTCTCTGTATTTGTCTGTATCCGTCCTGCTGTTTATTGATAAAACAGCTCTCCTGTTTTTCAAGATTAAATAATGGCACTATCCAGTCCATGTATAAGAAAACACTTTTTAAAGAATGCTTGAAGGTCTATTACTAACAAGCCAAAAGCATCTTCTTTTTGCTTGCAGTTGCTAAATAGAAAAGCAACTCCAACATGATGCAGTGTGAAAAAGTGCAACAATCTTCACACATTTGATCATGACACCTGTTTCATAAACCTCAGTTTGGTTCCTGATAGAAAATAAGTGCAGCCCAGGGCCCTTCTTTGTACTATAAGTGAAGATACATTATCTTCTTCTCCATTGTCTATATAGATTCCATGGTGACTAAAATTTGATGTGTTAGATGTGGGCGTCTGAATTGTATAATTCTTTTCTTAATGTCTTCAAGTGGCTCCCTTTAAAAAGTTGAGATATTCTGTTTACTTAAACAGGTATGTAGTGTGCCTATTTGTTGTTCCTGCAGAAAATGAATATCTAATAGAAGAAAATATTTGTATCTCAAGGTTGAATTATGAGGCTCTTGGTGTTCTCTGAGTTTGGTGGTTTTCTTGCAAATGTTTTATTATCCAACTAGGTAACATCAACAGTGCTAGAAGGAAGTGGAGTCTGATGAGCACTCATGATGTCACCTAGTTATGAAACATCTGCAAGAAAAAGTTCAGAGAGCACCAAAGACCCCATGGGAAATGAATCATTGGACCAGCAGCTGAGAAAATCAGTAGCAAAGGGTCCAGGAAATAGAATGGAAAATATGTTCTTCAAAGTTTCAAGGCAATGGCATCATCCTGAAAACTACTTTAAGGGTATTCATTGTCATCTACACGGTTATTGTCATTCAGGGAAGGCATTTCAGCTGGAACTTCTACCAAAACCAAACAGTGCCAGCAAAGTGTTTTCTATGGCTTCACAGAACTCCTTCAGTGCTTTGCATAGCCCTGATGAGCATTTTATGGTTCTTTGCCCCTTAGGAACTCAGAGTTCTTCACATGGTTCTTTGCATAAGATGCCCTGATGAGCATCTTATGGTTCTTTGCCTACTTTTACTTGCCAATATCGATTAGGAACTCAACCTTCTTCACATAATTGCCTGATTAGTTCTTCTCAGCCAAACCTAAGGTTTACCTTGATTTACGGGCATGATGATGTGTCATCAAACTTCAGGCAGTTAGCATAAATGTACTATTAGAAATATGTTGATGAATTGTTGTTTCACAAGACGAGCTTATTATCAGCCTCTCCCTCCAAAAGATGAGAATACCAACTGCTTGAATATTTCAATCCAAGGAGTAAAACCTCCCAGAGTTACCTATTAAAATGAAGACCAGTAGAGATAGAAACTCAAAAAGTGCAATTCTACATATACGATTCAGGACTGCATTTGGAACACAAACAGAAATACATTATTAAAAGGAACTCATTGCATAATCAGTGACAATACTGTATCCTTATTATTATTATATCAGCATTACTGAACAGATAACAGGCCAAACAATTGGTAGAAAAAATGTCTAGACTATATGGCACTTAGATCCTGCAAAATGCAGGGGTGAAATCCAGCAGGTTCTGACAGGTTCTGGAGAACCAGTAGCAGAAATTTTGAGCAGTTTGGAGAACTGGTAGCCGAAATTTTGAGTAGTTCGGAGAACCAGCAAATACCACTTCTGGCTGGTCCCAGAGTGGGGTGGGAATGGGAATTTTGCACTATCCTTCCCCTGGAGTGGGGTGGGAATGGAGATTTTGCAGTATCTTTCCCCTGCCATGCCCACCAAGCCACGCCCACCAAACCACACCACACCCACCAAGCCACACCCACAGAACCGGTAGTAAAAAAAAATGGATTTCACCACTGGCAAAATGTATTTATTGTGGAGACAACTAACTGCCATAGAGCCAACTATACTAAGAAAAATAGATTATATTTTAATATAGGACATCAATCTACTATTAACAATTAACATTATCTACAATGTTATCTAACGTTATCTACGATGAACCAATGGAACTGCTTGCCTTCAGAAGTTGTAGATGCTCCATCACTGGAGACTTTTAAGAAGTAACTGGACAGCTACTTGTCAGAGGAGTCTCCTGCTTGAACAGGGGTGGACTAGAAGACCTCCAATGTCCCTTCCAGCTCTGTTATCCTGTTCTGTTCTACCTAGATAAAACAAGGCAAAAGCTTAGAAATATTTTTCTCAAATTTCGCTATCGAGTCCAATTTCAAAAGTAAGAAAATAAGTTTATATAGCTTTTTCCTCGTGCTAAATGCATAATCACTCCAGCTATACCTCCAAATACACACATTTGGAAGAATGCTTTTAAAAGTCTAGCTCAAAGTTTTCATTTCATTTGTAAAATTAGAAACCATCCTGAAAATTGTCAGTAATATAAACACAAAAATATGTAAGCATTTATCCCTGGAAAAAAAAATCCCAACCTGAATAATACTTCAAGCAACAATTCTCAATTAATTAATTTCATACAGAAAGCAAAAGAAAACATCTTATTCGTATGTCAGTCTATAGACAGATATGTTGTATGGTTTGATTTCCTAATGCTACTGAAAAAAAAATACAGTTTTATATTTGCTATGTGAAGAAATTAATATTCAATTTGGAGAAGTACACTAATATTGAATCAGCATAATATCCTGAAATGTGGTGGTTTTATGAAAGCATGCCCATCCAGGTTTAAATTCCATATAATAATAGTTAGGATGTTACTGAGCTATGCATATTAATGATAAATGGTGATTTCTGTTATTAAAAACATTTTAAATAAAATAATAAAATTGTATGAATACATTTTTGTAGTTTTTACATCATGTGGATGAAAGTCCACAAACATTCCAGGGATCAGCTGAGGACAAGTTGATCTTCTCAGGCTTCCTTTATTTCCAAGCTGTTCCACCCAGTGGCTCCCTCAGGGAAATTGGAATCTCCTGTTTAAACCACTGTTTAACAGGAACAAAGAAAGTGCATTTACTGAATGTCTGTAAATTGCTGTTCTATAAAAAACACAATCATTTAATTAATAGTGCTAGTTGCAAGATCAATAGACAATATGAGAGAAATATTTGGCTGGAACCGAAATTGCTTTTGAATTGGAGCCAAAGTAGGGAACAGCAAGCTATAATTACAAGTTATCCTGTTTGATCAGGAGGGCAGAAGAAGACAAGTGAGGGCAAGTAAAGTCCTTTCTGCCCTACCCACTGTTGGCAGAGGAAAGATAAGGAAATCACTGGTGCTGTGCCACATGGTGTTCTGTCTTCTGATCTGCTGTGCCCTCTTTAACCAGCATCAGGTGGGATAATGATAGACATGGTTACAACAACCACTTTTGAAGGCATCTTGAGTTGGATTGCCAAGGAAGTTCCCATCTTTGTGGTCATTTGGCCAATATACCTATCTGGCAGGTGAGATACCATGATCATGAAGGTGGTTTTTCCAGGGTGAGGCTCATCCATTGCACTTTGGGTGTGCTGATCCCCTTCAAGTTCCCCAAATGTAGGAAACATAATTTGTGATAGTGGGGTCCTGCATTTGATTTTAATTATAATATATGTTTCTGAATTGTGAGCACCCAGAGTCATTTGCTGAGATGTTGGCTGTAGAAATCAAATCAAGTCAAATCAATAAATGTACAAAACTACTGTAAATATTTACATCTTGATTCATAGATTTGCTTTGTCATGCTACCTTTTAAAAATGATTGTCACCATTTAGTGACAATTTATAGTAATAATAAAGTAACAATCCATGAGATTTACTCGCTAATAATGCATTTGGGATGTGTATAAGAGCCTTGGTGGTGCAGCAGATTAAAGTGCTGTTAAATAGCACCAGCTGCCTGCAATTACTGCAAGTTCAAATCTCACCAGGCTCAAGGTTCACTCAGCCTTCCATCCTTTCGAGGTAGGTAAAATGAGGACCCGGATTGTGGGGGCAATAAGTTGATTTTGTATAAAAAAGAACACCGCTTGGGGGGGCCAAAAGCCCTACTAAGCAGGTATATACAAAAGTATGAGGGCTACTGCTTAATGCATTGTAAGCAGCCCTGAGTCTCAGAGAAGGGCAGCATATAAATCAAACCAATAAATAAATAAATAAATATTATCATACTCAGAGTTCTATAGCAATAGCAATAGCACGTAGACTTATATACCTCTTCATAGTGCTTTTACAGCCCTCTCTAAGTGGTTTACAGAGTCAGCATATTGCCCTCAACAATCTGGGTCCTCATTTTACTCACCTCGGAAGGATGGAAGGCTGAGTCAACCTTGACTCGGTTGAAAGGACAGACACAAGCTTAAACAAATACCCTTTTCTAGCCTGCCTTCTGTGCTTGACAAGTTACAAGTGTCTACTTTAGATCATGGACACAAAAATCTTATTCTCTATCTCTTCTATACAGGGATATCTGTAGGAGCTGGTAATCCAAAAGTCAAGATTGTGGTAGCAACTCAGCAATTGAAGGCCTGCCCATTTCTGACATGGGTTATGTGAGTGTTTGTAATGGATGAAGGAATCAGCTTGAGGAACAGGAAGATCTACAACCAAGACAATGGTCCAATAAAAGAAATTTGAGATCTGTAACCTGATTTGGCTGAATATTCACATTATTATTAGTATGATATTGGGAAGAGAATTAATGGAGTAAAGGATCTAATGTGATATTGAATTATATACAAAAAAATTGAAATGTATCAATTTATGATGCTTGAGAGATTTATCAACTTTGGAGTGTGCTAAAAAAAATCCTGCATTTTGGAAAGAAACAACCATTTTAAATCCTAGGTTGAAGCAATGTGTCTGCTTTCAACTTTTAAATTGGTTATTAATCAATGCAATGAAAATACTCTTAAATATGATTCTGTGTAAATTGAGTCATTATTATGCATTGCATGTACATAGTTTGCTTTGGTGTTCCTTTCCTTTTGTACTTTCTTGTTTATTTTCTTAATTTTAATGAAAATGTGTTGATAGCATATTGAAAGTGGCTGCTCTGTGTTACTATGATAAATAATACTGGGGAAATTGTGTATGTATGAGAAGATGTCTGTGTTCATATATATATATTGAAAGATGTGGTGTTGTGTTCTACTCTGATCTTCTATGTAATTTTTCATATAGGGAGTCCTTGTAACATAAAACTCCATTATAAGATTTTATTTTACTTTCAAAGAACATCTCTATACTCTTTGAATTTCCACTTCAAGCAATTTGTTTCTTTTCTTTTATCATAGTTTTTCTCCCATCTTCTTCTGGAGAGGAGCAGCAAAATCTATTATTATGACACGGATTTTTACTGTTGCTCCTTTTTCTTTCTAAATCAAAATGATGTTCAATCCTTTGAAGTCATTTGTTGTTTTTTTGCCTTTAATTACAGGTTCACTCTTTGCACCATGTATTTATATCAACATCCTTTTGCTGTCTCCCACCAGAATGTTTCATCTTCAAGAACCTTCTCTGGTTTTCCCTAACTTTAAAGCTCTTGTTTTCGTTTACTTTTTTTTTTTTTTTTTTTTGGTGTTGTTGCTATAACTGAAGGGCCTACACAACAATCAAGTTCATTTTAGGAAAATGCAACTTGTCATCATCATGTAGGAACCATCATGTAGGAAGTCTTCTTTCTGAAGGAAGGAAGAAGATGTTGCCCACAATAGTCTGGCTTGAAAAAGGATGCTGAAAACTTGAGCAGTAAGGAGCATCCTGTGGTTGTCAAGGGAAAGACAGCCTCGTAAACTGATTGTCCTTGCAGGAACAACAGCTGGAGGCCAGTTCCAGAGGTGAGCAGAAAAGAATGTAAATGAGAGGAACATGTAATGCAGTTCAATTAGACACAGCTTAGGCGGAAGACTTTCCAACTACTTAACATCTGTTTTTTATTTTCTGAACATGTTCTTTTTGAATTCCATCCTTTGCTCTCAACCACAAGTCCATGTGATTAGCCACATTAGATGTCTTTGCAAGTGGATTTTATTGCAAATTATTATGTATATATTTTCTTCCCTCTCCTTTTTCTTAATTGATTTTTCAAAGAGTTCTCCTGTCTTTTCTGCTTTTAAAATAAATAACCACCACTGAAGTCTAAAACAGTTTTCAAAGCATTCTTGTGGGCTATGGCTACAGAGACTCAACTTGATGGTTTAAAAGTGGCGTAGTTAGATGTCTACATGTTCATTATTTAAACTGAAGCCAAAGCTTTTGCATCCAATTTATGAACATAGACAGTGCATTTAAAAGAAGGCAATTAGCAAGGACAGGGCAGGGGGAAGAGATATTTTGATAGTCATCCCTTCTCCATACAGACTATTAAGTCCATTCCTTTTGTACTCTTAGAGATTTCTTAAGAAAAAAAATGTTACATTCATTGCCAATTCCCAGACTTTAACTTTGCTGCAATATTTTTTCTTTCTCTTTTCTCTTATGAGAAGGGTTAAAAGGGAGATGTACATGAGTTAAACTTTTTTGTTTCAAATGTGGCATCCCTACATTATAAGAGAAAAGCAGCTTTGTAATTTAAAGACTATCTCATATAAAATAAATATGACAATCTGAATTCCATCCTGAAACTGAACGTGAGCAGAACGCAATATGAAATGCCTGTTTATCCCACTGTATAGTGGAGTGCAGTGGAAATATAGTGTAAGTATTGCATTTGAGCAGAAAAGAAGTCAAGATGAAATAAGTGTACTGTATTTTTTAGAGTATAAGACACACTTTTTTCCCTCCTAAAAGAGGCTGAAAATTTGGGTGCGTCTTATACTCTGAATGTAGCTTCTTCGAAGCTATTTTTCAGCCCTAATGAGGCACTGGCGATCTCCGTGCTAAGCTTTTTTTCAGTGAAGCGATCATGCTTTTGCCTGCTCCTTCCGACTCTCAGCTGTTAAACTTTTTTTCAGCTCTAACAAGGCTAACGAGTGAAGCACTTTGCCTGCTCCATCCGACTCTCAGCTGTAAAGTTTTTTTTCAGCCTAACAAGGTGCTAGCGAGTGAAGCGATCTCTGTGGTTTGCCTGCTTTTCTTATTGCTTCCCTCTTCAAAGATCAGTTGTGCTTTAGAAACTGTTTTTTATCCCCCAGGAGGGGATAAAAACCAGCAAACTAATGTGCTGAAGCGGACCAGACTAAGGATACTAGCCAGATGAATACCTGGTAGGCAGATTTTTTTTTTCCTATTTTCCTCCCCAAAAACTAAGCTGCCTCTTATATTCCAGTGCGTCTTATACTCCGAAAAATATGGTAGCTAACAAATTATTATGAAAATAAATCACTGGGATTAGTTTTTATAGCATAATATCAAGAGACAATTTAGAAGCACACATTTCTATAGAACGCACATGATTTTTAGCAAATAATGATATAACCCTGTGACCACTTGAGTCATTGTTTGAGAGAAAGTTAGTGCAGTCTGATGTGCTAAAAATGAACGTTAAATTTTAGGTTGATCATATTTTTGCTTTTACCCCAATGCTGAATGGTCCTGTGATCATCTAAGAAGAATCCAAAATAGAAAAATAATTGTAGCGGTGAACAAACTTCAATAATAAATTAATATTTACTTACATAAACTGAGCCTTGGTGGTGCAGTGGTTAGAATGCAGTACTGCAGGCTACTTCTGCTGTCTGCCAGCTGCCAGCAGTTAGGCAGTTCGATTTCCACCAGCTCAAGGTTGACTCAGTCTTTCATCCTTCCGAGCTCAGTAAAATGAGGATCCAGATTGTTGGGGCAATATGCTGACTCTGTAAACCACTTAGAGGGGGCTGTAAAAGCACTGGGAAGCAGTATATAAGTCTAACTGCTATTGCTATTGCTAAACAGATAAACAGAAAGACCACAGGTGGGCAAAAAAGTAGTGAAAGTGGGAGCAATGTCCGACTTTCTGTGGCTTCCCCATTGACTTTGCTTGTGGGAAGCTGGTGAATAAAACTGCTCTGTGAGTTGTAAGTAATTGGTTTTCCCAAAAGAATAAGCAGTGATTGAAATATGCTTGCCAAAAATAAACTCTTGTCTCAGTTCACCATTTTGCTATTTCAAACACCACATTTAAATTGACTAAATGGATTTTTATTCTTAATATGGAAATAACAGAAAAATGAAAACATAGTCACGTGATAGCTTCCTATTTCTATAGTTGGCATTTCAGCATACTTCAGGTTCATTCCACGCCATGGTAAAAATCAATTGCAAGCCTCTAATTTTCATATAGTGCAGGGAATAAATTAGAATCCTTTCACAAATAGTTGATTACAAAGAAGCCTACTTCATAATACTGAGAAAGAAATTTTTATCCAGAAAGTCTGGAACTAAACCTAGATGGATCTTCATACATACAGAGATTCTGGTTGCATAATTGGATATGACACAGAGAAGAATTTGCATTACTCCTGCTATTTAATGCATATAAAATATATAAGAAATATTTTCACCAAGATTTAGGTTGTTTCAAAACTACTCTCCATTTTTTTCAAGAGTTCTCCATCAATAATTAACAGTTTGCTACTTTGAGATAGATTCTATTCAGCAAAATGTGTTATTTTCCATTTTCCCCATAAGAGAAACTTGTAACTTGTTATACTGAAGTATTATTAATGAGTTCAATACAGTAATCCAGTAGAAAAGGGCTGATTGGTTTTCAGAAATGAAGGACAAATTTTGAAGATCCCCTTTAATAACACTTTTTCTCCTGCAAGGAGAAAGAAGGAATAAAAAGAGACTGAATTTCAAGCATATTCCAAATTATGTATTAATTATTTTGTACTGCTAACACAGATTAACTATTGACAGACTTAATTAATGTGCTTGCACAGAAGTAAGGAAGGTAGTTAGGTACCATAGGTAAGTGATAGATGATAGACAGGCTGACAGACCAAAATTGATATATTAATCTTTAGTTTTCTTTCCATCATGGACATGGATTCTTTAGCCTAGTTAAGGTCAGATTTTTATGCTTCAGACCAGGTTCATGTGTAAAGCTCTGTAACTTGTACATCAGCAACACTTGGTTTTACACAGATGCTTTACCAGTGTTTTAATAGTTTCAAATATCCCACTGAGATATTTAATTAGCTAAAACAAGGCCTAGCAAACTTCAGTAATTTTAACAAAAAAACAAACAAACAAAAAAGGACACATATACCAAGCACAAAATTTGGTTAGGATTTCAAATTGGTAATTGAGTCGAGTTGGATTGCAAACGGATTTGGAAAGCATGTGATTTAGTTTAGGATGGAATCTGATTTGATATTCAGAGTGTAACAACATGGTCTTGTAAGCCTCCACTTATCCCAAACATAATCAAGGTAATATTATTTTCAGTTTTTTTCTCATGTTTTCCCCTTTCTGAAGACAGGTTTGTTGCTTACTTTGTTAACTGTTCTTGTATTTCTTCATGCTTCTCCGTAGGGAAAACTTATAATTGAATAAGTGAACCTGTCATAAACTTTATATGGGCCAAGTTATAGCTATACACAAACACAAAAAGAAAACTCTCTTTGAAAGTTGATACCACTGGTGCAGTGGTGGGTTGTCCCCAGTTCGGACTGGTTCTTTAGAACCGGTAGTAAAACTGGTGGGAGGCTCTGCCCACCACTCTGACATCATCAGAAAGCTTCTGCGCATGTGCGTGGCCCCATTGCAAACCAGCAGTAAAGGTAAGTAGAACCCACCTCTGCATTGGTGGTAATGGGGGAGTTTAAAGAGGAAGACATACAGGTAGTCCTTATTTAGTGACTGCCTTCTTTAGTGCCATTTATCAGCTATGACAGTGATATAAAAATAACCTCATAACCAATCTTGACATTAAAGCCTTCCCAGTTCTTTAAACCAAAGAAAAGCTATTTTAAGGTCATAAGATCAGTGCCACTTTCACTTAATGACAGTTTTGTTTAACAACTGAACTGATTATCCCACTTGTGGGCACCAAATGAGGACTAGTTGTAGTCATTTCATTGCTGTTTTTAGGGTACAGGATATTTAGAAGGAAATTTTCAGCATCACTTTTGCTATCAAAAGTAATGCATCCTCTTCTGCACCCCAAACTATGGGCAGACACAATATGTACCTCAGTTCCTTGTGTGACAAATTCCACAAGTGGAATTTCCACAAGTGAGGGTGCAAGTTGGTTTCATATTAGCCAGGGACGTCCAACCTTGGCAACTTTAAAAGTTGTGGACTGGCTGGGGAATTCTGGAAAATGAAGTCTACAAGTTGTTGTGGCCCACCTGTGGCCAGCAGAGCTGGCAGCAGAGTCAAACAGTGAGGTTGTTGGGGAGGAACTTTGGCCAGTCCTGGGGGCTGGGGAAAGCTCGGACAAGGGCTCTGCGTCGGAGGCAAAGACAGAGATAGAAAGTAGCAAGGCAGAGGAACAGCTGGAGCCCATTTTCAGTGTCCACATGCAACAATTCTTAAGAACAATTAAGAAAGCAGGGTCAACTCGGGAGTAAGGTCACACCTTGGAGATAATTGGCTCCTCCCATAGGACATAAAAGAAGAGTGAACTAGATGTGGGCTTTTGCAGGAAGCAATTAGTTCATTTGGTCGATTCAAGATTGGAAAGTTATGTTCATGACTCTAATAGAATCTGTGCCAAGTTTGGCCTTGCCTTGTGTTTGGAAATTGGTTCTTTGGCAGCATTCCAAGTGCGATACTGTGGGTGTTGATAACCATTCCTCTGAAAGACTGTTTGCCAAAGCCTTGTTGACTGTGAATGACAGTAATTCACAGTCGTTTAAATAAAAGAGATTTGGCCGGAATTAAGACTTTGCTTCATGCTTTCTAAGGAAGCCTAGGTTAGAACACAAGTCTTAAAATTACCAAGGTTGGACAGCCCTGATAGAGGCCTAGTAAACACATACATAAAATGGCAATTGTTCATAGTAGTTATTATCTGCTTTCCACTTTTACACTTTCTTGAATGTAATCTAGCAGCAGAAGCATAGTAATCTAGCAGACATCAGAGAAGCCATATAACCTTTTGAAATCGCTAAATATTTTCACTAAATACTTGAAGGCCTCCTCATCAATTCCAAATTTCATCGAGGGTTTGAGGTCTTTGCTTTGGGGAGTTTAAAAAAAATGAGGGAATAGGACAGCTGTTGTTCACAAACTGGATGCTTAAACTGGATTAATGGCTTGACATACCCAGCATGAGGTTACTTCATTAACTGGCACTTATATGTCCCACACCTTCAATTAACACTGCCTTGGCACCCTCCCCTATCTGTTAACATAGGAGATGACCTGATGAGTTCATTGCCAGTCAAGCAGGCAAGACCCAGGAAGGGGGTCTGATTTATCTCCTTGGTACCTCATTAAAAGGCAAAAATGTGCCGAAATTGATTTTTAGCTATTTCAGAAAGCTGAGGATTGTATAGATTGGAAACATGCAGAAGAGGCCTTTATCCTACAGTGGATAGAGTATGACTAAAATGATGATGATGATGATGATGATGATGATGATGATGATGATGATTTTATTTCTCTGTGTATGTGTTGCTGACAGATGAGTTACACACACACAAGTTACACACACAAGTTACACACACACGTCACACCCACCCACCCACACACATATTGCTACAGTTACCATGTTCAGCCTCAGGCTATTTGTATTGTGCAGACAGAAAATGAACAGTGAACATTTATTTCTCCTATCTTTCAGAAGAACCCGAGGTGCATGAAGATATTTGTGCTGTAACAGGCACAGTCAATCTCCTTCACTCCCTTTAGTCACTATATATCAACAGCAAACTCACAGCTAGTTGGACTGCAGCAATTAACCTGCCAGGGTTCTGCACTGTCAGGCTCAGTAATAATAAACTCCCCCCAGTGAGAGACAGAGCTATAGATCCTTGCCGTGCAAATTCCAAAGAGGAGCTGAATTATTCAGTATCCGGGTGATTAAAGAGATGACATGATATGAGTTTAAAAGACATTGCTCCCTATCCCCTCGCCCCATCCTGAGATTTAATGAACCGCTATTATGGCAAGGAGGCTTTCTCCTCATTGCTTTCAATATAGGGGTGCAAATGATGGATGGTAAGAAGAAATAAAGGCAATTTTTAATGCCGGCCCTTTTGCAAATAGTAAAGCTTGAGGATAAGAAAGCAAGGCAGGAGGTGGGTGGGCAGTCAATACAACCTAGGCAAAGTTGCTTAACTAAAGTTATAGCCTCCATAAATTGTGGAAAGAAACCCAAATCATAATTGCAGACAAGCAAAATGCATTAACGTTGAGGTAATGGGAAATGTTTGCATTGCCCTCCATCAATGAAATACTGTTGATCAATTTTAATTATTGTAATTATAAGGAATGATTTGAAAGATGGGTAGATAAAGGAAGGGAAAATCTGCCTATCAGCATATTAATAGTATTATCAATAATTATGCAGGATTATCATTCACACTCCACTGGCTTGGCTCCTCCACAAGCCTCTTCAATATACACACCAGTTTGATTGCTGCCTGCATTTTAGTATTCTACTACAAAAAGCTCAAACACACAATCTTATAAGCAGGCAATTCAAAACAGCCAGTGCTGAAATGCATTAAGATTTGCCATCTAGAAATAATCTTTTCCATCTCTGGGAGAAGTTTTTTGCAGTGATGAAAAAAAATGACTCAAAGTACTCAAATTCAGGGTGGATTGTCTACCCTTCCCTCATATAACCTCCTCTTTCCAAACAGGGTCTCCAGGCAGATTTCTCAATCCCATTGCAAAAATACAAAAGGCTTTCTCCTACATTTGATTGACTTGTCTGTCTGGAAGATCAACCAAACTATTTCTCTATCTACCTGTCTCAATAGTAGTAATTGTGAGAAGGATCTTGGAGTCCTAGTGGACTGAAGCTGCCAAAAAGTCAACACAGTCCTAGGTTGATAGAATCAAAGTTATGTGAAGTGTTAGTATCTCTGTATAATGCCTTAAATGACTACACTTAGTATATTCCATCCGATTTTTGTCACTATGATATAAAAAGAATGTTGAGAACTCTAGAAAGAGTGCAGAGAAGAGCAACAAAGATGATTAGGGGACAGGAGGCTAAAACATATGAAGAACAGTTGCAGGAATTGGGCATATCTAGTCTAATGAAAAGAAGGCCCGAGGGATGATATGATAGCGGTATTCCAATATTTGAGGACAAGGTGGTTGACCTATTCTCCAAAGCATCTGATGACAGGACAAGAAGCAATGGATGGAAACTAATCAAGGAGAGAACCAATCTAGAACTAAAGAGAAATTTCCTGAAGTGAGAACAATTAGTCAGTAGAACAGCTTGCCTTCAGAGGTTGTGGGTGCTCCATTAATGGAAGTTTTAAGAAAAGATTGGACAGTCATTTGTCTGAAAAGTATAGGGTTTCTTGCTTGGGTAGGATGTTGGACTAGAAGACCTCTATGTTCCCTTCCAACTATGTTATCCTGCTATTCAAACATATGAAAAGTAGTCTTAAACCAATATTCAGTCATTCCAAGTATTCTTGGAAAGACAAGGTGACGCTGAATGATGCTACTTGCTCTGCAGCATGACATTTTTTAGTTATTTGTAAACAACCTCTGAGGGGAAAAGTTCTGGAACCACGTGAGCCTCAAGACTGATGTCTATTAACTCACTAGTTGTCTACCTTTGGATTACAATGTCGGTTAGAAGTTGAATTACTCAGGGATACATGCTTATTCAGCTGTCATGCTGATAAGGTAATTCTGAGGAATCTCCCAGGAGGATCTATTTTGCAGGGTTGTTGGGGACATGCTGAAAAGATTGTGGTTACCATTCTGATCAGAAAAGTAAGATATAAGGATACAATTAAAAACAATGACATGGCCATATACTATTTTCAACAATTAACAAGCATGGCTGGCTGAGGAATTCTGAGAGTTAAAGTCCATGAGTCTTAAAGTTGCCAAGTTTGGAGATGCCTGATCTAAATTAATATTTTGTTAGATTAATTTATGATGACTTTGGACTAATCACTCTGTCAGTGTTGCAACGCTGGCATAGAGAGCAGAGGACAGTGAAAGATAAACTCTGAAACTTTTGCCTGCAAAATCCCTTTGAAGCTCGGTTGTCGTGGAGATCAGGGGAGGGGGCACATTCCTGAGAAATGATGGGGAAAAGAAGTCTGAAGAATAACTTGGGAGACAGCCAATGAGAAGCAGAGACTTGGGGGTCGGAAAGGGAGGGATTGGGAGGCAAAAGGTCAGTCTTGTCTGTGCGGAGTCATGATCCAGTGGCTGAGCCAATTAAAGAAAAATTTCGTTAAAGATTGGCAGTTTGGAAATTCATTTAATTTTGAGACAGTACCGCAGTCTGACACACTCACTCTCTCAGCCTAACCCATGTCACAGGGTTGCTGTTATGGGGAAATAGGAGGCGGAAGGTGTGTTGGATATGTTTGCCACCTTGAGTAATTTATAAAAAATAAAAGGCAGGATACAAATAAATAAATATTTGTTCAACAGAATTATCTAGTTCTTGAGAAATATTACTTCAGACACATTTGTAATGTCAGTATAATAGCCTCAACGTGAAATGGAAACATACTCCTGCTGTAATATAGCAATCTACTCCAAGCATTTTAGAAGTATAGATTTCATATGTTTTCTCTTATTTTCCTTTGTCATCTCAGCTTCATTGAAGTATATATCTATTTCTTTAACAATGTAACAGAAACTTCCCATTACCAATTCAATAGTCCAAAACAGTGCTACCATTTACGGCAAAACCACTCTCATTTGTCTTCAGCACTGATTGTCTTCCTTTTTTCTTCTTTGCTCCGACTTGTTCTGAATTTCTCTTTTCTTTAGTCTTCCAAATTGCCATATTGAAATAATTCCACAGACCATCGAGATCATGTGTGGTGAGTGACCAGGACATGAGTAAGAGAAAATTACAATGTTTTCTTCTCACACCACAATCTGAGTGGTGAGAATATAACACAGGGTTTTGATTTCCTTGGAATGAGATCCCACGTGGCTTTGTGACGGTTTTGTGACAATTACATTTAGAAAATGTAATTCACAGTATTAACACTCCAGAAGAAACAGCTCTGCCACTAGGAAGCATAGATGACTTTTGAACTCTAACTTAGAGTTTTTCAATTTCAGCAACTTTAAGAAATGTGGACTTCGCCTTTCAGAATTCACCCACACCCACACCCACACCAACAAATACAATATCTATGTATTACTTCCCCTGGTGTTTATCAATCTCAGCAATTTTAAGACATGTGGACCTTAACTCCTAGAAATCTCAGCTTCCTTAATAGATCTCCTTAACTGGAAGTCAAAGGACATCAACACTACACACAACACACATCCCCACACTTAGGAAATTTACTAAGTGTAATAAAGATTTAAATTCCAGAGGCATAGGTTCTTGTTAGTCAATTGTAACCCCCAGAGAGGAGAGTAAGCACAAGCAATAGCACTTAGACTTATATACCGCTTCATAGTGCTTTTATAGCCCTCTCTAAGTGGTTTACAGAGTCAGCATATTGCCCCCAACAGTCTGGGTCCTCATTTTACCGACCTCAGAAGGATGGAAGGCTGAGTCAACCTTGAGCCAATGAGATACAAACAGGCAAATTTCTGCAAGCCAGCAGTCAGCAGAAGTAGCCTGCACTCTAACCACTGTGCCACCTCGGCTCCTGATAAAGTATCATCTCAGGCTCATCAATTTATGTTTGCATGAATTTGCCCTTATGCCAAATTCTTTCAGAGAATGAAGAGCACATCTGAGTGGGCCTTAACTATCAGAGTGCCCTCAGATAGAAGTTTGGAGCGAATATTAAATATTCTATTTTTCATTTCCTGAACTTTTTATTGATCATAAAATAAACTTTCAGGTTAATGAAAATTGATACCCATGAAGTAGGGTTTCATATGTAGGAATGTTCAAAACTAGTGCAAGTTGTTTAAAATAGAGAATATATATATATATATATATATATATATATATATATATATATATATATATATATATATATATATATATATATATATATATATATATATATATATTGCTTAAAAAACTAAGAAAAGATTCCCATTGATCTATGTCCTTTTTCTTTTTCTCTACCTTTTTTTTAATTATTTATTATTTTATTAGATTTCTATACCGCCCTTCTCCCGAAGGACTCAGGGCGGTGAACAGCCAAAAGATAAAACACGGAAATACAAAATTTAAAATAGATTAAAACAGATTAAACAATTTGGCTCAATTTTAAAAATATCCCATAATTAAACAAATTAAAATTAGTGAATAAAATTTAAATCTAAAAATTTTAAAAGGGAGAAGATTTAGGCCAGGCCAACTTGATGAAATAAAAACGTTTTAAGCGCGCGGCGGAAGGTGCGCAGATCCGGGATCCTCCGTATCTCCGGGGGGAGCTCGTTCCAGATCGTAGGTGCCCCCACAGAGAAGGCTCTCCCCCTAGGGGCCGCCAGTCGACATTGTTTGGCCGACGGCACCCGGAGGAGCCCCTCTCTATGGGAGCGTACTGGCCGATGGGAGGCTATTGGTGGTAGCAGGCGGTCCCGTATATAACCAGGTCCTAAGCCATGGAGCGCTTTAAAGGTGGTAACCAGAACCTTGAAGCGCACTTGGAAGACCACCAGGAGCCAGTGCAGCTCGCGCAGGAGAGGTGTTACATGGGAGCTCCAAGTTGCTCCCATAATCACCCGCGCGGCCGCACCTTAATTTCCTTTTGGTCATTTACACTGACATTAATTTCTAACCACTTTATCAAAAAAAAAAAAAATGAAACCCTTTCCATGAAGGTGTGTGTGTGTGAACCCAGTTATAAGTGACTATGGTGTATATGTCAACTGGTATATTAAGTTGTAAGTTCCATGTGCATTTTTTGGGATAGAATATGGGACCTCTCCTTGTTAGCCTTCTTCAACATGATCAGAACACTAATGAGCTTCCTCATATGTAGGCATTCTTTCTTTAGAGACTATTTTGTAGCTAATAGTAAAACTTATCAGCTTCTTCAGGCTATATTGATACAATGCTGCTGCTAAAAATATTACATTTCTCCCTGCACACTTACTGTAGGTATACTGAAATACTATGAGATACTATGAATATTCATCAGGCAGATATCCACTTGGATAAGCTAAAAATGACTGTGCACCTATTGAGTATCCACATAAAATTACTGGAATTGGGAAAGTATTGTGCCTGGTACAGATAGATTAGGAATATTTTCATCATGGGAATCTCTATTGAATAATTGGCATAGCTTCATGAACGTTAACTCTGAACATATTTACAATATTTTGCCTGCCCCAGCCAAAGGTTGACCCGAAAGGAAAACATAAATGATGGGTTTAAGGACTATGAACCTTAAATCTAGCAAATCATGAGAATCATGATTTTTCCTGCTTTTGGGGAGCTACCAAAACACATATAGACAAAAAATAGTCTGATAAATCTTCAAAGTAAACAAAGAATACATGAGGTTTCTTTGAAAAGATTGCATTATTTTCACATTATTGTTTGGTAGAGATTCTTCCTTCCTTCCTTCCTTCCTTCCTTCCTTCCTTCCTTCCTTCCTTCCTTCCTTCCTTCCTTCCTTCCTCTCTCTCTCTCTCTCCCTCCCTCCCTCCCTCCCTCTCTCTTTCCTTTCTGACTCCTAGATTGTACAGAGTGCAACTCTTGCAGAAGAATAAATGTATTCAGGCAATTGCTGAAAGAGGTTTCAGAAGGGAGTGCTCATCCCAGCTGATGCTAATCAGTTTCATGCCAAATTACAGGATTCAGAAATTGCTGCTAAACCCGTGCAGTCTAGCATTAGCAATTTCAGCAAATTAAAAAGAGCTCATTTCTGATGAAATGGATTTACTTCTGTCACCATCATGCATTCATTTATGCATTGAAACAATTGATTTCCCTGCAGAGCAGAAGGTTGCATTCCATCTAATGTGTGAATGGAGGGCACCTACCTGTGTCTGTCATCTTTGTTTTGCGGTTTCCTCTGATTAGCAACATACACACATTTCCACAACACACATATTTCAGGAGCCACTCACAATGAGATTTAACCTATATTTTGCATCCTGCAATAACTTCCAGAAACAGAATAACAAAAGCAGAAAGGACAATAAAAATGAGAAGCATATTTTAATTCCCAGCATGGAATGTATATTATTATTATTCTTTTCACCTTGGCCTCACTTCCTGCTTTGGCTTGTTGTGCTGTCAATACTGATTTGGCCTCCATCCCTATTGTCAGCCACACTACGTACACTAGACCAACAAATCAACTCTATCTAACAAAATGAAATTCAATGGTGAAAAAAGTAAAGTTCCACATTTAGGCAAGAAAAACCAAATGCACAGGAATAGAATAGGTGGTACCTGGCTCATTAGTAGTAACTGTGAGAGAGTCTTCGAGTCCTAGTGGACAATCACTTTAAAAAGCTAACACAATCCTAGGCTGCATTAACAGAGGATCAGACAAAATATTAATAACACTTTATAACACCTTGATAAGACCACACTTGGACTATTGCATCCAGTTTGGTTGCCACAACATAAAAAAGATGTTGAGACTCTAGAAAGAGTGTAGAGAACAGCAACAAAGATGATTAGGGGCCTGGAGGATAAAAGATACAAAGAATGTTTTCAGGAATTGGGTGAATGTAGTTTAATGAAAAGGACTAGGAGGGATATGATACTGGTATTCAAATATCTAAGGGGCTGCCATAGAGAAGAGGAGGTTAACCTACTCTCCAAAGCACCTGAAAGCAGGACAAGAAGCAATGAATGGAAACTAATCAAGGAGAGAACCAACCTAGAACTAAGGAGAAATCTTCTGACTGTTAGGACAATTAATCAGTGGAATATTTTGCCTCCAGAAGTTGTGGGTGCTCCAACATGAAGTTTTTAAAAGGAGATTAGGCAACCATTTGTCTGAAATGATATAGGGATTAGAAGACCTCCAACTCCTTCCAACTCTGTTATTCCCTATTGAGAAATCAACTCCCTGGGAAGACTAAAACAGTTTTGGATAAGCACTGTTTACCCAATGTTCCTTGGCAAGTTACATTTCTGCTTACTGAAATTAAAGCATCTCATTTTGCCAATCTCTTCCACCAAATTATGATGGATACAGGAATTGGCTATCCATCATTTTTTCTTGAATTTTTGTAATAAAAACAGTGGGTGGATTCCTTTGGTAAGGTTTATTCCAGGCTAGGGGAGAAAAATCAAAAGTCAATGGGAAACATCCAGAGATCCTCATTTTCGTTTGCCCATTTCTGCTTCCATCTAATTCCAATATTTTGTTCAATTGAGCCATACACTGATTTTCAAAGAACTTGCTTTCGAACACTGTGAATGATTTCTATGCTGTTTTCTGAAAATGGTGCAAAAAACCCTAAGGAAATAGCTCTGAATCAAAATTTGATAATTTATGTCTAGCTCTTTGTTTTTCATTTTGTCTTGCTTTGTTACTTTGTTACTTTGGAGTTACTTTGGAATTTTGTTACTTTGAGTTTCCTAGTCAGGTCATGTTGTACTTTTTGTCATCTGAAGTCAGAAGTAAATACAAATATTTTCTTAAAACCTTAGCACCGTATATGCTTTATAACATTACTGGCATCATCCTCTTTCTGAAGCTGCTTTCCTCAAATCCAGTGATAGAAAAGCAACTTGTTCCTTGTTGGCAGAGGCACCAAATGAATAATTCAACTGATAAAAGTGTTCTTTGTTGTACATTTTCCAAAAACAGAACAATCCTTTTGCCAGTCACCACAGTTCCATCAAAACTAAGCACCAGACAATCAATGTGCCAAGCAAATCATGCATTTCAAGCAAATTAATCCTGGTCAATATCTCTTTTGCTGATTGAGGCAACCTACCCTTGTCTCTAAAGATCAACTAAAAGTATATAAATATATGCCTAGGTTGACAATGTTGATGACAAACATAATCAGCATCAACATTAACATGAGGACCATATAATGCTCAGTGCTGAAAATGTATATGTATATGTAAATGTGAAATGATCGTATGTTCCTTTGACCACCCATTTGCAGCCAGGGAAGACAGAATTAGGAATTATGTCCAGGTTAATGAAAAGAAGGAGTAGGAGGTAACACGATAGCAGTGTTCTAATATCCAAGGAGCTGCCACAAAGAAGGGGAGGTCAACCTATTCTCCAAAGCACCTGAAGGCTGTACAAGAAGCAATGGATGGAAACTAATCAAGGAAGGAACTAAGAACTAAAAAGAAATTTCCTGACAGGTAGAACAATCAATCAATCAATGGAATGGCTTACTTCCAAAAGTTGTGGGGGATCCATCACTGGAGGTTTTAAAGAAGGAATTGGACAACAATTTGTCCAGAATGGTATAGGCTTTCCTGCTCAAGTAGTAAGTAGGGCTAGAAGACCTCCAAGGTCTCTTCCAACCTTGTTATTCTATGTTCTATATATTCTGGATTGCATTGTAAGTCCACTACAAAACACAATGGGAGCTGATTCTCAATGGCAAACCTCCATGCCAATATAAATTAAATGTGCCTTGCATCACCTTTTATTCATATCTTTTTCTAAGAAATATACAGCAGAAGGAATTGGAAAAAAAGACGGGGAGATTATTTGATTACCTTCTTCCAAGAAAACTCCAAAGATCTCTGATTAAGAACAGTGTATATTTTGAAAACAACTAAATGTACATTCTGCAACCATCAAGTGAAAAGCAACAGAAAGCATCAAGGTGGGAGTTTATTAGAAATGTTATAATGGCATTGGAGTTGCCAAAATCACAGAACTATTTTCTCTACATGATTTGTTGTGAGAACATTTTATACAAATATTTTGACTGTAAAGAACAGATTAGATGTTTGGGGCAGCTGCCCTAGTTTATGTGATATTAAGCTGATGTGAAATGACCTTGTGAAACAACCTAAGATGCAGAGCTGCACATTAATTGCACACTTTGATCTTACATTTAGTCTTCCAGGCTGGTTTTTGCCCTCTGCTTGGATGTTTGGATGCCATTAAGTTCACACTGTTCCCTTGCCTCAGCCTGGTGTCACATATGCCTCACATGATTCAAGCACAGTTTTAATTGGGTTTGTGGGTGGATTATGCGGGACTAACTCTTTGCCTTGAGACAGTGTGAGATGCCTCTCCTTCCCCTTGTCTGACCTTTAAAAAAAAAAGGTTTTAGGAAAGCTTGCAATAGAAGAACCGATTCTGATTTAATGTCTTTTGTTTGATTGAAATTAAAGACACAACAACATTAATGCCTTTTAATCCCTCTCTGGCTCTGTCCGAAAACAAAGCACTGCAGAACCAGTTCAAGTTAATGGCTTAGTCCCAGAATTGTACAGTAATAGAATGAGAGAATTAGAAGGGAATCCAAGGATCCAACCCTCTGCAATGTTCAGAAACATCTGTGTGCTGTGCATTAGAAAGATGACTATTCGGCTTCTTCTTGAAAACCTCCAAAGAAGAAGAACCCATAGTAGACACTTGGTATGGTCAGTCACCTGACAAGACAGTTGCCAGCAGAAGCTCCACTAAGCTATCTTGCTTTTTTTCTGCTGATCTATTTGCATTCTTTTGCTTTCTAACATTAACCAGGTGGAAAGGAGGAGAAGCAAAGTTGAATTGAAATTGCGAACTATATGGACACATCCATATCATTTGATGGATTGATTGTTTTATGTATATAGCTATCTAACTTGAAAGTTTAAAATATATTTTTTTTAAAAAAACAACAACTAGTGTGGTGGCTAATCACCATCACACCATCATCAAGTCCTTATCATGCAAAACCATTAAATGAGAATGACGCCTTAACTTAACACCTGGAGGAAGAGCCAGTTCTTTCAATTTTCACTTAAAATATGACAGGATCAAAGTAATACAAACTTCTGAAACATTGGTGGGTTTTTTTTTTGTCGTTCTATACAATTTAATCTGTAATCAAATGTAATATAATAGTAATAGTAGTAATAATAATAATAATAATAATAATAATAATAATAATAATAATAATAATAATAATAATAATAATAATTGGTTGATACCTAGGACGCTGGCAGCAACCCGTATCAACCATTAGCACCAGTCAATGGTATTTGTGACACATTTTAAAATTTCATTTAAAGTTTCATTTTTAATGAA
The DNA here is from genome assembly GCA_022577455.1 of Arizona elegans. Lineage (NCBI taxonomy): Eukaryota > Metazoa > Chordata > Lepidosauria > Squamata > Colubridae > Arizona > Arizona elegans. The sequence continues at coordinate 32,139,569 of JAKOOJ010000008.1, read as the reverse complement.
TAAAAGAGAATAATAATAATAACAATATACATCAACAAATTGCAGCTTCCTGCAATAACACCAGGGGAACTGCCAAAAACTGCACTACTTGGAACATCGTATATCTTAAGAAGGTACTTAATTGATACCTGGGATGCTGGCAGCAACTCGTATCAACCATTTGCAACTGCTTGAGGGCTCCTGGATTGGAGCTGAAAGGCGAAAGTGAAGCAGTTTGTTCCCTCCCATATTGTGGTAGACCAGGTGCTTTGATAGAAAAACACTTTACACACACACACACACACACCTCTATTTTATTAATCAACCTGAATTATAAATTTACTAACTTTTGCTTCTGTTTTCAAACCATTTATAAAATAAGTCCCATGTTAAATAATACTCTGTTTCCTCTTTATCCTTAATTTTCATCGTTAACCTGTCCATTTCGGTGCAGTCTAGTATTTTCTTTATTACATTTTCATCTATAGGTATACTTTCATTTTTCCAGTTTTGTGCATACATAATTCTCGCTGCTGTTATTACATGTAGTATTAAATATATAATTCTTTTGTTGTATTTCCCCCGGTAGTAATACCTAGTAAGAACAATTCTGGTTTTAAATCTATTTGTTGTGCTATCATTTTTTCTAACTACCTTTTTATCTTTAACCAATATTTTTTTGCCGTTGGACAAGTCCACCACATGTGGTAATAGGACCCCAGTATTTGTTTACATTTCCAGCACTCTGGTGATATGTTTGGAACATCTTTGCCATTCTTGCTGGTGGCAAATGCCATCTGAAACATTGTTTTGAGGACAGAACTTGGAACATGCCCAACTTGCAGCATTAGAAATTAGAATCTTAACTTTTCCTATCTTTGGGGTCTATGTAACTTGGGGTGGAATTGTATGCAAAAAATATACTAAATTCCAGCATGGGTGTGCTACTGAGACACTGAACTCTATCCGTCTTAAAATATGCTTTGCTGGAATTTATAAATTGCAAATGTACTTAGCATTTAACTGTTATTGTAAACAGACAGTTAATACCAGAACTGAATCATTTATCTAAACATTCTACTTGTCTTCTCTGCTGAAAAAAGGATTAGAAGTAGCTTTAGGTAAAAATCCTTGCTTTGACTGGTACTATCAGCTTCAACATCTAGCCTGGTGTCCATCAATTGTTTCATGTTTGGATTACACTGAATCTCTTTCCAAGCTAACTATGAAAAAAGACTGTTATTCTTGGGAGTTTTTTGGCTCTTTAGTCCTTCAAGAGACACAACTTCTGCTCTAGGAGGCAACGGTGTTTGGACAAGGGGATTCTCTTGTTTTAAGTGGCTTTTTGGAAGACAATAAAGCAAGTAAACTGTGAAGAAGGTTCTGAGATTTACCTTCTGTTACTTTTTCAGAGGGGAGAGAAAGTCTTTAAAGAATAAGGTACAAACAGTTCTAGAGGCAACATCTAGTTTATTTTGATTAGATAAATGGAAATAAAGACAGGAATTCCAGAAAACCCAAGCATGATAGCTAGAGATATTAAATTAAAATATAGTATGATGGAAACAAAGAACAGACATAGGTCAACAAAGATCAATAGTAGATAGACAAAAGGGAATGACCAAATAAGGAAGAGTCAAAATACAAAGAGAAATCTATATTACAGTTGCGACAAACTGGACATGTATTGAAATGGGTGTTTATATGTTTTTATGTTTTGTACGTTTCATTGTTCTGTTTAGTTTGTACTTATAAATAAAAATTGGAAAAAAAAATTTCCTTACCTCGTACATATATAAACAGGAAAAAAAGACCGATATTTCGGAGATTGATGAAGATGATGATGATTTGTATGTCACTGAATTTTCAAGGCTTCAAGACACATTAAAAACCTAATGAAATGCAGCTAAGCCTTTGAACGGGCATCATGGAACTTTCCAAAGGTGGAATCCAACTCTTGTCACTCTTAGGCAGCAAAACCAGCACTGGAGTATCCTGGGATATGTAGTTTAGTAAACTCTGGAAAACTGCAAGCTGTCCAATTTATAATTCTATAAACTACAACAGTTTCAAACCTTAGTTACCCACAAATAATGGTTTGACATTTAAAACAATTAACACATTAAAGTTAGTACATAGATATGAATAACTTTATTTTAAAACGTTGAAATTCTAACAGCATCCTACTACAAAATGATGTGTTATTCATCTAGGCTTCTGTTTCTTTTCTAGGCGCTTATAAAGGTTAACAATGATAGGGACTTCACTCTCTCTACAAACTGTGGTAGGTATATAGATAATATTTACCTCTTTCTATTTTAATGGAATTCTGAAACAATCATTTGAGATAAGTGATGTTGTGGACATATTAAATTCTTATCCTCTGAATTATACTGGGTGACTTTGGGCAAGTCAGCTTAAATTTTATTACGGTGTTATTGAGCATAATAAGATATTTGTACCTTATGTACATAATATCCTGAGCAAATTGTAGATGGCTAAAATTCAAAATGGGTAAGTTACAAATTCTCACATAGGAAATATCAGTTGATATTTCCTATAACTTGTGAGATGCACTGAACTTAATGGCATACTCCAAGATGTTTAAAGCTCTACTTTTGGGTTTTATTTTATTAAAGGTTATAATTTTAAACCTTGCAGGTTTAGAATCCTGTACATAGTCACCATGGAATTAGTTCCACAGAACATAAAATATATTTCACTCCAGGTAAATAAATATAGATATATGCTACTGAATATCAAATGAATCCACATGTTTATGTGAATAATTATTCTTCTCATTGATAGACCTGCATATTCTAAGTTTACTTATTCTTAGAAGTACTTGAAAATCACCTTGCCAAAAATATGATTGATCATAGTAGATCCATGTTTGTACATGCACATCTTCAAATAATGGGAGTCTTGCCGACTATTGAGTACAAGTTCATCAGTGTCATTTGGTTGATGTGGTAGTTTTCGTTGTTCATCATCAGTGCATCAATGCTTTGACAGGTTCTGTGCCTAGAACCTGTCAAAGTTCACATGACATTTCAGTTCCTTAAATTCTAGTTAAAAATATCCTTTATAGAAGGATCTCTTGCCTCTTTAATCCCTAAAGATAACTATATATTCCCTGGAAATTAGGGATGGATTTGAATGTTAAATGTTTTGTTCTTTCTGTCTATTTAATTTCACTGGGCTTTGAGAGAACCAATTTCAAATTAAAACAACAAATCCCCACTTTAACCTTCCAAAAGATTGTGTACATCTCCTCATTATTTTAAAAGTGGCGTGTTCAGAATATCCTTCACCCCCACTAATTATTCTGAACATTCTGCACAGAAAATCTTTTCTCTAACACTCTCTCTCTCTCTCTCTCTCTCTCTCTCTCTCTCTCTCTCTCTCTCTCTTTTTTGCATGGCATAACAAGGATGATACACTATTGTGGAAAACAGACTTTGCCCCTGTTCAAAGCAGGTAATTAAATAATTTCCCAATGTCATCTGAGGATGTCCATTTTACTAAATCTAGTGACTCAATGTATCAATGCTTTAATGGTCAAGTGTGCAGGTAGTCTGGATGAGAAGAATACCATCTTTTTACTGGTATTCAGATTGGTCAATTGAAAATTCAGGAAGAGTTGCCCTGTTTTGCTTAACTGTAATTGCTATAAGAGCTTAAATTCTAGTTTTGATCCACTAATCAGTAAATACAGCTGCTATTGGACATAGGAGCAATTTATCATTTTCTATTTAATAAACAACAGTGGTTGTAATGATTGGTCTCAAGAATGATAAAAATTCAGGAAACTGCTTGGTAAAGAGCCAACTGCTTGCTTCACTGTCATCCATGAAAAGACCTGCTTCCTTGCCGATTTGCAGGAACAGAATTAGAAAGAAAATAAAGAAATCTCACTCTAAAATAGATAATGATTGAGATAGATAGTCCTACATGGGAAATAATTTAGTCTTAAGATGATGTGAGAGATGCGACAGTATAATATCTTTAAACCAACAAAGGTTTGTTTTGTTTTGTGTTGTTTTGCATTTACTTGAGTGAGAAATTAATTTGTCTCTTTAATTATTGGTTTCTAAATTCTGTGTAGACAAAGTTATTGGGGTACAGACCCCCTTCATATGAAAGATAAAATCTCCTTGGGGTTAACCTGGATTCCTAATGGCTTTATGTGTGAGAAACATCATCCTCATCCTCCATGGTTTTTTTCATGGTGAAAAATGGAGGAGGACACCTGGTGTCCTTCCTTCCATCTCCATTCTGCTGCTGTTATGTGTAGAAAGGGTTTAAGCTGGAACAACCTGGGCCACTCCATTTGGGAGCAGTCATTCTAAATACCTACAATAGTGCTTCCAGTGTGTAGAATAATACGGGCAATCTTTGATTTACGATCACAACTGAGGCCAAAATTTTTCTTACTAAGCAAGACAGTTAAGCATGTTTTGCCCCATTTTACGCCCTTTCTTGCCATAGTTATTGAGTGAATCACTGCAGTTGCTAAGTCAGTAACATGGTTGTTAAGTGAATCTGGAAGCAGTCATAAGTCACTTTTCTCAGTGCCGTTGTAGTGTTGTTGTCACTAAACAAACTGCTGTAAATCGGGGACTACCTGTATATCTAGAGACATTATAAATTGTTGCTTATTATTCATTTTTCTCTCCACTTCTCTCTCCCCCCCATCTCTCTCTTCCTGTTTTTGCCTGCTTTTTGTCTTCTTTTGCCAGTTAACTATTTTTGACATTTGCTGATGTTTAATGAATAAACAGCAAGCTCTATTTTTTTTTGCTAGCTGAATTGAATGGCCCGTGTGCTTGCTTTGATCTGGATACAGGAAATGACTGGGATGTGTGCTGAACTGAAGACTACCCACAGTAATTTCCCAACTTTACAGACAGATTTGTTGCTCTCCACCAGGATTTTATTATCAATTTCTCAGATTAGCCTGCAGCTTCCTCTTTCCTGGTGGTATCCCAGTCACACCAACCGCATCTCTTCTGCTCCCAAACGTTTTTAAATGAAAGGCTACCTCCTAAATAATGCAGTCTGCCTTACTGCTGGAGAAGTCGTGTCAGAGACGAGCCGCTTTGGCTCACAATGCCTCAAGGCATGGCCAATCTGCCCAGAAGACTTTGGAAAATGGCATGGCTGCTCTGATTTGGCACGCACCGCTTCCCTTGGCAGATCTGCTTCAATGGGGATCATTTTGATCACACTGCCTTCAAAGTGAATCACTTCCATCAAAGCTTTGCATAGCCGCAGCCAAGAACAAATGCAAAGAAATGCCACAATCGATGTACTTCTGGCTTCTTCGCTCTAATTAACTTTCTTTCTGTTATTCCCTTTTCCTGATTTAAAATGCATGGAGGGTTTTTGTTTTTTTTCCCCTTCTTTCTTCTCCTTTTCTGTTGATTTCCTAAAAATAGTTTCTTTAGATGTTCCTGTCAATTGGCACTAAACTCCTTGTCCTGTAATCTCTAGGTAGGGCTCTAGATAATTTCTTTAATGCCCACATTAGACTGGCCTCTTCCCAATTATCAGGGCTGTCTACAAGAAAAACTGCTCCAAGTCCCGTCTCCATAGCCTTTGGATTTTCTGAAGAATATACCACCATATGGTTCTTTGGACTTGTACAGTTTTGCAAAAATTAACTACTATGTCAATGCCTGGGGTTACTATGCATTGTATCTATTTCTTTTAAAGTTCTACAGCAATCAGTTATTGTAATGGAGTGTGAAAAGGACCTTGAGAAAGAAAGATATGCTGCTTAGGGAACGATCAGATTAAAGAGGGTACAGTCCCCAGTTGCGTAACAAGTAGAAAAAGAGACTCAGAAAGGACACTCCCTAATTTCTCCCTAATTTCTCCGGACATGTAATGAAGAGTTTTTTTGGCAGCAGCCAAAAATACTAATACAATCCTTGATTGTATAAATAAAAGGATAGAATCAAAATCATGTGAGGTATTAGTACGCTGTTATAAATGCTTAGTAAGGCACACCTGGAATTCTGCATCCACATTTGGTCACCACATTACAAAAAAAAGAGATGTGGAGACATTGGAAAAAGTACAGAGAAGAGCAACAAAGATGATTAAAGGCCTGGAGACTAAAACATATGAAGGACACTTGCAGGTATGGCTAGGCTAGAGAAAAGAAGGACTAGGGGTAACATGATAGCAGTATTCCAGTATTTGAGGGGCTGCCACAAAGAAGAGGGGGTCAACTTATTTTCCAAAGCACCTAAAGGCAAGACAAGAAACAATGGATGGAAACTAATCAAGGAGAGAAGCAACCTGGAATTAAGGAGAAACTTTCTAACAGGGAGGACAATTAACCGGTGGAATAGCTTGCCTTCAGAAGTTGTGGGCGCTTCATCACTGGAGGTTTTTAAGAAGAGACTGGACAGTCACCTATCTAAAATAGCATAAGGACTTCTGCTTGAGCAGGGTGTTGGACTAGAAGACCTCCAAGGTCCCTTCCAGCTCTATTCTGATTGAGATGTACTTTCAGACTTGCAAGATTTTGGCAACATAGTGTTACAATAGAATAGGAGTAACTCCTCTGGTCTATTTTCTATATAGCTGGGAAGGCTGACATTAATCAAAAAGTCCAGCTCTCCCTCTACCTCCGTTACAGCCTGCAAAGTTAGGGTGGATAATTTCTGAGCCTCTTTCTCTTCCTATTATGCAGCTGCAGACTGAACCCCTCTTTTCTGATTATTCCCTAGGCAGCATCTCTTCACTCCGTTTCTCAAGGTCTTTTTTTACATACTCTTATAATAATAAAGTTGGGGCTGTTCATTTTTTTTTAAAAATGAACAAGAATACTTTTATATTTCTGTCCAGCCTAATAGAAGGAAATCATATAAAAGAGATGAAACAATGAGATTAGGCGAGGAAATGGGTTAAGCTCAGTGGTGGGTTCCTCCCGGTTCGGCCCGGTTCTCCCGAGCCGGTAGCGGTGACGATATGATGTCACCGAACCGGTTCTGCCCCCCCCGGCCCCCGGTTGTTAACTTTGTAAGCAGTTTGGCAAACTGGTTGTTGGAAGAAATCATTAGGGCAGAGAACTGGTTGTTAAATTACTTGAATCCCACCACTGAATAAACCCATTGTTCGCTATGGAACATTTCTTGCTGAAAACCGACACTTACTAGCAAAGTCATAGTTATAAATCCCAATCATGTAACTGCAGCACCCAAAATGCAGTCTTATGACCACCTGGGAGGGGCAGATGTCAAAACTTTTAGTCTAGGTCATAAATCTCTTTTTCAGGGTCAATTGTAACTTCAAACGGTTGCTAAGCAACTGGTCATACATCGAGGACTAGCTATATTTGAGTGGCAGTTTGGTGTAGTGGATAGGAATTAGGCTAGAAACTAGGAGCCTGTGGCATCTAGTCCTACCTTAGGCTCAAAGACCAAGGTCACCTTGGGCCAGACCCTCTTTCTCAACCCTAGGAAGCAGGCAATGGCAAATCACTTCCAAAATCTGGCTAAGAAAATTGCAGAGAATTGTCCAGGCAGCCACCAGGAGTCAACACTGATTGAAAGGCGAAAGCAAGCAAGCAAGCAAGCAAGCAAGGAAGGAAGGAAGGAAGGAAGGAAGGAAGGAAGGAAGGAAGGAAGGACATTTTACAATATGATTATTAAACTTTTTAATCTTAAAATATTCTGCTCACACCCTAAAACTTTATATAAATGTACAATAAGTTTAATTGTGTATGTTAGAGGTAAGCAGAATATGTTAGTAGAAGTCAGTTTGGAGTAAGATTGAGCTAAAATTGTATATTAAAAAACCCTGGTGTAGCAGGGAATACCAAATGGAGCATGTAGAAAATTAAAGGAGTTTGAAAGGAAAGTCTTTGTCAATTTAACCTTGGCTCCTGGTGACTTTTTAAACCATCCATGTAGTTTTCTTGATGATAATGTCAAAGTGGTTTGCCATTGATTTCTTCTGGGTGTGTGTTGGGTATTTTATTGCTATAACTGTTTATTTTGAAGTGGTCTCTCATCAAAGTATTAATACATCTGTCCCTACTTAGTTTTCCAAGATTAACCAGGATCAGCTAAGTACTAAAACTGATGCCAAATAAAAAAGTATGATGGAAAAAATCAGTTGGATGAATCAGAGGGGAAAAAAAACAACACACCAGAATTCTAGGTGCCATAATCTAAATCTGTATAGTAGAGTGTTCATGTGAATATATAATCTGAAGTATTTATTATTATATATGTAGGATACCTGTTCAACAATGCATGATAGAATTAAAATGAATTTTACTTCAACTCTCTGGGGAAAATGGAAATCCATGTATATCTACACCAGTTGGTATGAGTATTATAACTGGTCTAGTTTGATGAGACTTACTGCTAGAAATTTGATACTACATCAATCAGGTCTCTTTTTATGTATATAAATAAAAGACAGTGCTGCCAAAATTTTGATAATCAATAAAAGAGTTAGGAAAGGGGATACAGCTAACTCAAAAGGAGGCAACCTTTGAATTCAGTTTCTTCTGCATTAAGATACACAGGGCAACTAATTTACCCTAATAGTCGCTTTCACTAATACCACATGATTCATTTGAAATCTTACACAGCTTTTGCTTGTCGCTTGAAAATGTACAACATCATTTATTTAATGTTTTGAGATAACAATCAGGAAGATCTGCCATGTCACCCAGGGCAAGCAATGTTTCTTTGTTATGCATATCCTTTCCCTTCTAATCTGCATTTCCCTTCTAATCTGCATTTACAAAGTAATCTTATCAACAATGGCAAATGCATGTATTGCAAAGTGTACCTAACATCAGACAGACATGGAACAATGGTGTCTACCACATATTCTCCTAAGTCATAATAATTATTAAATTTATGTTTTCATAAATTATGATTATGTGATGATATGAAATAATCACATATTAATACACTGTGGTTAGCATTTTCTCACAGTTCCCGGGTTATATTTGAAGCTTGTCTGGAGATGCGATGTGGTTCAATTGGAAAAACAGGGATTTCTTTATGCTAGATTCATAACCCACCTTTCATTCAGGAGTTTAAAGTGACACCATGGCACTTTCTCTTCTAACCTAATATAGCAACTCTGTGAGGTAGACTGAACTGAGAGACAGAAACTGGCTCCAGAGAACTTCAGGTCTGAAAGTAAAGCAGATGCTAGGCCTCCCTGCTACATGTCCAACTCTTCAATCACAGAACACTATTCAAAACTGGCACTTTGCCAAACACCTTTTCTTGATGTGGCTACATAAATCCAAAGGTTTGGTGTGACTCTGTCAAGATTTTCCCCAGACCCACAGCTAAGGGACCATGGGACCCACTCCTTCAGAGGCAGCTGGGCAAAATCTTTTAAGCAGCTGCATGAACCTTCGAGGACACGGGTGTCAAACTCGCTGCATCACGTTGCTGTCACATGATGTATCACAATGTTTTCCCCTTTGCGGAGCTGGGGTGGGCATAGCCTGTGCGTGACGCATTCGGTCTGGAGGCCATCAATTTGACACCCCTGTTCTAGGAGATACGCCCTTTTCTTAATGGCTGCTGAGCTCATGTTTGTGAGCTCAACTAATATGTCAGTATTAGGTAATTGACATTGTTTGATTCAAATAAGAAAAGCGCCAGATTCCACAAATCTATTACAAGACCATACTCTGAATATCTGCTTAGGGTTGCATACAGATATTCCCTTACCAGGGTACCTAAGGAAGACATATAATATGTGAAAAAGCCCTCTTTTTCTTCAATGAAGCCATAATGTGTGCCTATGTATGTGTATGTGTGTGTGTGTTTGTGTGTGTGTGTATGTATGTATGTATGTATGTATGTATGTATGTATGTATGTATGTATTAATTCATGATGCCATTGATGCGAGAGGCCTATTTCTTTTGTCTGGAATATTTAAATAGGATCTTTAATGAGTTTCTTTTAAAAGCCAGGTAAAGGTATGTTGAGCACCACCTGCAACATCAAATGTTTTTCTCCCCGACTTTCTGAGGATGTGTCATCTTCATTTCATTCCACTTCCCCCCAGGTTCCGACATAAATAATCCACACTTCCACATCTCCCTCTTGTCAAACTGGGGCAGTGGCAAAAATAAGCAGCACAAATTGGCCGATAATGCACCTTATTTCCATGCCGGAGCAGGTGCATTTTTCCCAGTCTAAGTGGCAAGATGATCCTGATCTGCTCTGACAGGCAGGCTGATCTAAAATTACTCAGCACACTTTGCCACCAGTTGGGGGAGAAAGCGTCCCCCGGGAGCTCCTTCGGAAATGTTTCAATCCCCAGGGTGCTAATTAAAATTTACTGAGTAATATTTGCAAAGCTCACTGGCCCCAGTTACAGCAATTATCAGTTACTAAATGTTAGAGCCAGCGATGGCAACTGACGATTGGCTCTTTCATACTTAACAGAAGAGGGGAAAATAAAATCAGAACGAAAAGAAAAAGCTGTTTACTTTCTATTTATTTTTCCATAATCTTTCTCCGCAGGCCTTTGGAGTAGCCCAAATCCATTGAACGGCTCCGTTGGTTTTATCCTAGAAATCGCTTAAGATACAAGTTTAATTATCAGTTTCTTATTGGGCTTCCTGCCAGCATGCTAGCTATATATTTATGTATTAAAAAAAATAACGAAAAGAAAATGTGCCTTTGCAGAAGGCTTTGTGGCTGATACCAGAGGGATCTTCAGAGCAATGTCCTATTTAGAATTACACACGCCTGCGGCAGGGGTCAGTTGGGTGCTGTGACCAAGTGGAAAGAACACTGCCTCCTAATTATACACACAGCTCACAGTTTAAATTTCCTGGACAAATAGCTGAAGTCAAGACTTGCTAATCCACCCACAGGTGCTGTAAACAACCGCTACCAAATAAACATAGCGCAGCCATCAACACAGCCCTTCAGCAAATTCCACAGTCCACCAGCTGCTTGATCATTCCTTTAAAACCACGAGGCACTTTCGGCTCTAAAAGGAAAGACGAATCATGCTGCCCTCCACAAAATGGATTTCTTTAAGGATTTTTTTTTTTTTTTTCAGAGGGGATAACAAATTTTAATGCCGATTTCTGTACCAGCAGGGCAATTTGTTTGCTTTCTGCACATTCAGTTCCACTTAGTTTTCTCATTTCTCTGAGTTATGTGGTTTTAATTTTGTCCCAGGTCTGGCTGGGTTGTCATTCTTTTCCTGAAACGTCTACACAAAGGTTTGTAGGCTTTTTTTCTTTTCTTTTCTTTTCTTTTCTTTTCTTTTCTTTTCTTTTCTTTTCTTTTCTTTTCTTTTCTTTTCTTTTCTTTTTTCTTTTCTTTTCTTTCTTTCCTTCCTTCCTTCCTTCCTTCCTTCCTTCCTTCCTTCTTTCTTTCTTTCTTTCTTTCTTTCTTTCTTTCTTTCTTTCTTTCTTCACATTTCTTTTCCCGTAAATTTGAATGCAGTTCTCTTTCTGTAAATCGTTTTCCTAAAGCAATCTAATTCTGCTTGCTCAGTTTTACCTCCTTCATTCAGTTTTGGGCACTTATTTTAGATTTTAAAGCATCACAAAGTCCTGAAAAATGTACATTTCCATGGGTAAATTTGTAGAAATAATTGAGGCTGGGTGGACTAGCCTGCTATTTTTAACAATTAGCCTTCTCCGTGTCCTATTCGATAACATGTTTGTCTTTCTTGTTATATCCTACGAAAAAAGGGCTAAACTTCTAGAAAACCATATTAAAAAAATCCTCTTTTACTGGATACTTTTACAGGAAACAGGAGATTTATTGGAGCTTTTATTCAAAGGCTATGTTTATAGCTATGGAATGTTATGAAAAACAACCCAATTGTAAACTAGTAGAAAAATTCAGGCATGGTCTATGGAGGCAGTCTGAAAAAAAAAACATTTAAAAATGTCATTTTCAAGCATGCCATATCACTTATGTAATGTAAATATGCTCCATTTCTTCCATGATGGGAGTTGAAACATTGCTTCTTGTTATCACTGGATCATTTACATTTGTATAGATTTATATGATAATTATTCTGAATAGCTTGGGCCGGAAACAGCTGCTTTGTTTTGTTTCATCGTGACAGTGAATATCATATCTATCCTTTCTTGCAGCGGTGAAATCTGGCCGGATCTATCCGGCTCACACAAACTGATAACACTGGCAGCGGAAGGCTCCGCCCACCCACTGGGACGTCATTACATCGTTTTTTACCCTCTGTGCATGCGCAGAAGAGGCGCGCTCTCCCATTCCCGAACCAGTAGCGAAGGAAAGTGGATTTCACCATTGCTTTCTTGATTATATCCTCGTTCTATAAAAGTGTGGCCTCCTAATATTTGGAAAGCAGTTCAACCTCTGCTTTCCATTCCTAGAACACAGTGACCACAGAGATCTATCAAAATCTACATCTTTTAAAAGCCCAGCAAAATCTTGGACAGATGGTATATAGGCAAAGATTTATTTAATTGTTTGTTTGAAATGAAATCAGCCACTGGATTTACACTTCGTGCAGAGGCAGAGATGCTCCAAAACTGGAAGAAAAAGTTTATTGTTTCTTTACTACTGGAGGTAATTTGCAAGGACTGGAGACCAGTAATATTTTTCTCACAGAAACCACAGAAAAAAATGGTTTTGAAGCACATACCAATGTTTTCAACATGTGGACAAAACGAAAAATCAAGATGGTAGCCACGATGATACATTTGAAGCTTCAACCATATGCAACAGACATTCTTCTAATGTTTTGAGGCTGGAATGTGCATTTTTACAAGGTGGTGCTTGTAGCAATGCTGAGGAAAATCCAAAAATGAAGACCATATAAAACATGTGCTCAGTTTCCCTCTGGTTTCCCTGGCTGCCTAGAGGTCATCTTTCCATCAAGGGGAGATTGGAAAAATGAGAGCGTTTGCATAGATGCTCTAATGATACCTCCAACTCATAGCTTTGACAGACAACAAGGGATGCTTCCATTATTGAGAAAAAATTGTTGTTGACAAGCTTTTTTTTTTTTTTTTTTTTGTCAAAGCTGGTATCAAACCAGCCCTTTCAAAAGCAACTTGAGCCTTCTTGCTCTCAGAAGTCTGTCTACCATGCATGATACAGCAGCAACATTATTTTCTTCTTCTTTGGAACAAACAAATTCATACCACATGCTCAGCCACCAAAATAAATCTGTTGAGAAACTGGAAAGTGACCTCTTTGCCAATAAGAGGAATCAACGGATGTGCCCCAGTAATGTGAAAAGAAAAGTTTGCCAGTGCTGGGACAGGCTGTTTGCAGGGAAAAACCTCTTGGATATCCTATTATTTGGCAAGCACCCTGGAGTTGGTTCTGCATTGCATATTGTCTCTCAAGTATTTGTGGGAGGAGAGACTGGGTATTAATCTGAAGAGTCAGATTTGATTCTCCCACCACTTAGATTTACATAGCTATACATTCCATTGCTTCAATCAAAACTATGTTTTGAATGGTATAGATTCCAACTTTTACTTGGCTTTCTGATATTAAACTACAGGAAAAGACTGGAGTGTTATCTTGCAGATTCACATAAAAACTGATTTGGATTTCCTCAAGGATAAAAAAGTAAGCCTTCCCAATAATAGAACTACTAGAGATGCCAAGATTATTTTTTTTAAGAAAAAGTTCTTTCAAACAAATGGTTTTCTTTTATTTATTTTTTTCCCTCATTGATTGAATTATGCTGTAATAATATTATGGCTGATTCTTATCCTGTGACTAAGGAGATGGGCATGGGTTTATAGTTAAAGACTGCCAAACTGAAAACAATGAACCAGTACTTTTATTCAGGCTCTTTTTTGTAAGTTTATGCATAATTATTATGCAAACAGATGCACAAATGCACACCCACACACACTCATGTAGAAATAAAATAAAATAAAATCTTCCTCTACTCAATGGCATCCAGATGTGTCATATTTTAACTCTATTAGGCCAGATTCTTCTTAAAAGCCTACAGCTATGGGGTACCTACAGCTTCTGAAAGCAAGGCATTCCACTGGTTAATTGTTGTCACTGTTTGGAAATTTCTCCTTAGTTCTAGGTTGCTTCTCTCCTTGATTAGCTTCCATCCATTGTTTCTTTTCTTGCCTTGCCTTGAGCTAAATTGAAGTCAGGCAATTCCAGAGGTCATCATGTTAAGGAAGACAGATCTAAACTGTTAAAAAAACAAAAGATCTCCTTAAGTGTATCAGATCTTTGCTCCATGCTACTCCTATTTGGAAGTTGCTTTTGGGGTTTGAGGCAAATGATCTTCCAATCTCACCTGAAGTATCTAAAAATTAATTTAGGATTTTTATATGCCAACCCAGTGGTGAAATCCAAATTTTTTTACCGGTTCTGTGGGCGTGGCTTGGTGGGCGTGCTATGGCTTGGTGGGCGTGATGTGGCTTGGTGGGCATGGCAGGGGAAAGATACTGCAAAATCTCCATTCCTACTCCACTCCAGGGGAAGGATATTGCAAAATCTCCATTCCCACCCCACTCTGGGGCCAGCCAAAGGTGGTATTTGCCGGTTCTCCGAACTATTCAAAATTTCTGCTATCGGTTCTCCAAACTGCTCAAAATTTCCACTAAGGATTCTCCAGAACCTGTCAGAACCTGCTGGATTTCACTCCTGTGCCAACCCAATATTCTACCAATAGGTTATTTGACAATTTGTTTCTCAGATTTGCTCCCATTTGCCTGATAGCGTCATTTCAATCTCAGGAAAAAGTATTTCCTGTAACCTGCTTCTTTCACTGATATACAAATAGTAGGTTTGTTTATATGTAAAATATTAGGTGTTTTAAGGATAGGATGAAATCAAGTGGAGCTTCTATAATTTTACAAGCATTATTGCTCACACTACTATTGTCACAAAGCGAAATGTCTTCAAAGAAAAACCAGAAAGTCCAGGTGCCCTCTTGAAAAAGCATCTTTGGGACAACCACAACCTGGATGACTGAGAATCTCCATAGACATCACACAACTATTGTAAATATTCCTTCAAAGTACAGATCTGGGGTAGCATTAGAACTCCTAAAATCAGGTATGACGTCTCCTACAAAGCTTAGGTTAATATAGGAAATTTTTTGAGAGAATTCCAATTGGACTCTCCTATTCATTGATTGGGATCCATATTAAGATCCATCCTATGGGTAGGAAAAGCTGCTTTAATGTCTTCATAGTTAATACAATTTGGCAGATAGCCACAATTTGGAGGAAGCTTGGTGTAGCTGGGGCAGGTCAGCACCACAGGAAATAGCTGTAAAACTTGGCTAATCTTAAGGGCTAGAAACATTTTTAAAAGCCATCAAACATAATCCCAGTTGCTTTTGGCTGAAGATAGCTATGTGCGATCCTCAAAATATTATCATGTGAGAGACTGCTATCAAAGAACAACATGTTCTCTCTAGGGCAGCTTGCCATAGTATTCATAACTTGATTTCTGGGACAGCAAAGATGCTGGAAAGTAATGTTGGATGCAATGGATAAGTCTCTGAGTAAGTATTTTAAATATCAATCAATTTTCTTCATCTGAAATATGCTACAGATATAAGAGTAGAACTCCTACAACTTAATAAGCTTAATAAAATGAAGAATATGTTCACTAATCTAGAATAGCAATATTTAGATAGAATCCTGATTATTGAAGATAAATAAATAAATATGTTACTGCAACCCTTTCTGAGCTTTTTTGTGGAAAACAGTTTTGGGTATGATTTCGAACTTCTTATATATAAATCCTACAAAGCCTTTGATGAAGTTCTCCTTTTTGGATGTAATCATGTCTATTATAGCATCCTTCGTATTTTTGTGGTTTAGAATGATGTATTTTATTATAGTTCCTTTCAGGGGTATTAGCAATAGCAATAGCACCTAGACTTACATACCGCTTTACAGTGCTTTACAGTCCTCTCTAAGCAGTTTACAGTTATTGCCCCCAACAATCTGGGTCCTCATTTTACCCACTTTGGAAGGATGGAAGGCAGAGTTAACCTTGAGCTGGTGAGTGTCAAAACTGCAGGCAGTCAGCAGAAGTAACCTGCAGTTCTGCATTCTAACCACTGTGCCACCACAGCTAGCTGGTTTAATAGAGTTGGGGCCTGATTGTTAAATTGTTCCTCTGCATCTTCAGGAATGATAAAAAGCCGCATGTCTTCTAGCATGAAAAAAAGGCAGCTCCTTATTATCTTTGCCTGGTTCTGCCATTAACAGCAGAGTTGCAGTGCCAACTCAAAAGGCATCCCTCCAAGAGAGGATGACATTTAATAACCTGAACTGGATATAACAGCACCACAAAGACTCTCCAAAGTACTCATACTTCATCACGCATAGGACACTGTTGCCCAGTTTTTCAATAATTCCATTTTTATGTTCTTGTGTTCCTCCAAATATTTATTTATTTATTTATTTATTATTAATTTATTAATTTAATTTGTATACTGCCCTGAACACTGAATGGAGAAAAGCAGGGTTTCTACCACACTCCACCTATATAACCATGATGTGCATGAACATTTGCACCTATATAACCATGATGTATAGTAATTAACATTTGCAAATGTGATTTGCAAATGTTAATTACTCAGGTCAGTCTCTTCTCCCTCCTCAAGAATCCTATTAGGGTGCACTGATGATATTACCTAGTTTGGTAATGAAATGGCTGCAAAAAACCCACCAAGTTCAGAGAGCACCAAGGAACCCACAGTTCAACTCTGAGCCACACCAGGAGTAGGCTTCACTTAACTTTGCTACCGGTTCGCTCACACGCGTACCCCATCTCCACATGCGCAGAAGCTTCTGCACATGCACAGATCGTATTTGATGACATCCAGGTGGGTGAGCGGAACCTCCTGCCACTGCTGCTACCAGTTCACTCGAACAAGTGCGAACCGCTAGCAATCCACCACTAAGCCACACATATTCTTTTTAATCGGTCCTATTAGGAAACCTTTTAATCAGCCCTATAAGGAAACCTTCCAGAAGAATAACATAGTTTCATAGTTTCTTTGACTATATTGTGTTCTGCTAGTCTGCCTTTATCCTATTTTTCAAATGCTATAGAACAGGGGTGTCAAACTCAAGGCCCGTGGGTTGGATCTGGTTCGCGGGTACTTAAATCTGGACTGCGGGACCGGCCTGGAAATAGCAAAGGACTGGCCCGTGATGCCTCTGGCAGCGAAAATAGGATGGTGTGTGTGTGTGTGTGTGTGTGTGTGTGTGCATGGCCCCTGTGCCCTGTTTTTGGCCTTGTGGCTTTCTGCAGCACCGTGCTGGCCAAACAGAATGTGGGGGGGTGCACATGGCCCCCTCTGCCCCATTTTGGTCAGCAAAGTGCTGCAGGCCTTCCAGGCCAAAAACTATAATGCTGATTTGGCCCTTGAAGAAATCCAGTTTGACACCCCTGCTATAGAATGTTAACAGAGCAACACAATATATGAGGGTTGAATGAAAAGTAATGCCTCTACCTTGTAATTTTAAATAGAAATGTTTTAATAATGAAACAGGAAAATAATTCCTGTAAAACTGAAGTGTTTTATAAAGTTGTCTTTATTTCTTCCTGTAATCATCACCATTCACTACACATTCTGCCAAGAATAGACAGGTTTCTTCAACATGTTATGAAATAACTCCATACTTTTCAACCTTATTTTTCATTCAATCTTGGGGGAATGAACCTTGGGCATGTGTGACATCTATGTGTACTTTCACACACACTGTGTGAAAATATATGATTGTGACGGAGCTCATTGATATTAGTCATTTTTTCCTGAAAAATATTCATCCTTCTAGATTGAAAAATGACAGTTCAGATAATAACAAAATCGTCTTTCAATAAGTCAGGAGTAAGTTATCTTCTGAAACTGAGTAATAATGATTTGTTGCAAAAATAACAATTGAATGTGATTGTTAGGCCTAAATGACAAATTTACCCTATGACCATGTTTCTTTTCATTTTTTCCAATTATAAACTTATCCCCCAATTCCTGGAATTAAACAGATGCAGAAAACTGAATGCAGAAAAAAAAATAGCACATACATCTCTTAGCAACTATTGCACTAAGTCACTATGAACTGTTGGAAAATCTTTCAGGAGTTATGATTTGCCTGAGAGATTCCTCTGCTTGTCCTTCATTTCGGAAAGCAGTGGCTGCCAGATTTAAAGCTGGACTATATATACTTTTTCTTATTGTTTGTTCAACTTAGGAAAAGCCGGTGGCAGGAAAAAAACTCAGAAGGTGAAGGTCAAATGAAGAACTATTCCCATAAACCAAGCCTTACAGAGAAGGTCATGCTACCTTCACATCTTTTACACATGTTACGTTTATACCTGAGGCAGCATCATGCCGAGGCTGCAACCAGGAACTGATTATATTTATATAAAAGTGCACTTAATCTGTTGCAGTCTCTCTCTCAGACACACTTGTTGTCTTTTCCTATCTAGTCTTATCCTACATTCTTTCTTAATGTATTCAATATTTAAACAGGAGGGGACATTTCAAGAATAGAAGAATTCAAAACTTGCCAGTTTCTCATTGATTCACATTCCCTCGAGCTATAGGATGTCTCCATCAGACTCATCATTTCACAACTGCGCATAAAATTGTAACATATAGCTTGAAATCTTTCATAGGTTCCACACCCTCATGCCTTCAAATCTGACATCAGGAAGGTTAGGTTCATATTACCACACTTTTCATAAGTTTGATGAAGCTCATAATGTGTGTTCAGAACAATTGGTTAAGTTCTTTTAAATATAAGAGTGATGCACAGTTACACAGTTTACACAGCATACTGTAAATCTCAATGTGAATTACTTAGCATGGAATCAAGTGCAAAGTTTCAGAGAATCAGTCTCATTGAACACTCTGTGACTTACATTGTTTAGACGAAATGTGTAAGACTGCAACATAGGAATATATCACCACTCTGCCTTTCTCCAAGGGTAGACTAAATTAAAGCTTTCTGGTGTTTCTCTAGCGGCTAGCCTATCCCCTCTGCATGCCGCTGTACTAAATTCATGAGAATATAATTAAGTATCC
The DNA here is from genome assembly GCA_022577455.1 of Arizona elegans. Taxonomy (NCBI): domain Eukaryota; kingdom Metazoa; phylum Chordata; class Lepidosauria; order Squamata; family Colubridae; genus Arizona; species Arizona elegans. The sequence continues at coordinate 32,120,533 of JAKOOJ010000008.1, read as the reverse complement.
GTGATTGCTATGCCTTTCTTTCTTTGTGTGGGAGTCTATAGGATCAAAGGTGTGCCCTTGGCAACGTTGACATATTCTCAAAATCTTTGTACAGGATATGGAAGTTGTCAGTAAGTGATTGCTAGTTCAAAGCTTATAGCCCCCAAACAGCATCTTCCACAGATATTTTGGAGAGTCATCAAGCGTATGAATCTCATTGGAAAAAGCCTGGAGGCTCTATTTCCAGCAGGTAAATATATCAGGGCATTTCACATGAAAGGCTTTCAAACATCTCAACTATGTTGAGTTAAAGCTTTTTCAGATACCTAAAGGGCATCTGTTCATGTCTTGCAATAAACAGAAATTCCAGGGCACAGATTCCAGTTTCGTCTTCTGGGAGACAAGGAACATTTTCCTCAATTTGATTTAAAGTAAAACCAGAAAAATAAAATGAAAATGAAAGCCTGAATTATGCTTCAGGTAAGTATGCTATCATCCGCATCTCTCTCTCCGCCCCCCCTCTCCCTCTCCCTCTCCCTCTCATATTTAAATTATATTTTTGTTGTGAAATTGTAGAAAAGTAGGCTTCCTTTCCCAACCACTGCAAATGATACATTTCCCAAATGATTCTTTAGAGACAGCTCATATCTGTCACTAGCAGGAAGAATTATCATATTTTTAAGACTGAGGTAAAAGTGAACTGAGCGCTCTAGCAAAGCCCTGCTATTGCTTATATGGCTGTAAATCAGGAGTGTCCAACCTCGGCAACTTTAAGACTGGTGGACTTCAACTCCCAGAATTCCTGAGTCAGCTATACTGGCTGTGGAATTCTGGGAGGTGAAGTCCATAGATCTAAAGTTGCCAAGTGTTGGACACACCTGTTATAATACTTGTTGAGAAATGACCAGTCAGTCAAGTTTCTTGATTTTTCCAGAAGCTATTTGTCCTGATCAATCTTGGGTTTTTTGTTTTTTTGTTTTTTTTTTCTCTTTCTTTTTAGAAAATTTTTATCTTAACCAATCAGGAATTGAAAGAAGATTTTCTTCAACTCATCATAACTTATGGGATAAAGAAGCTGTAAGATCTTAAGCCACGAGCGGGGGAAACTTTTGATGAGATGTTGATGTTATATTGGTCAAAAAGGGAAATGGCAGTCATCTGTAAGACAGACTAAAGCACACAACAAATGTATATATCAGATATCCAGAGACTTCTTTTCCATTTGTGGGTGCTGGTTTTATTCTTCCTTGACCCCGGTCGCAAAAGAGGGCTACAGTACGGGCTGCAAAATGCTGGCTGAGCTTTTGAGCATTTGGGATGGGTTTCTCCATCAGAAATTGCTGTCATTCCTCCATGACAGACAAAAATGAGACGTGGAATGATAGACAAGAGATAAGATTGAACCTTTGCTACTCAAAAGGCTACAAACACCCAAGAGGTTGAGCAAATATCATTGTTCCAGTCCTGGCAGCAAGGCAAATATTTACAAATCCTTCTCACCACCATAGCATCCCCACCCCTCCTCCCAAGCCCGGCCCACAGCCAGTTACCCATCTTCCATCCTAACTATATCCATCTACCTGACCTGACAAAAGAATGAGGGTAACCAAAAGTAGGACAAGGTAGAAGAGCTATGTGTGTGTGAGAGAGAGAGAAAGAAAGAGAGCGAGAGGGAAAGGCAGGACCCAATGACCATAAAAAAATGTTTTTCATTCCCTGGCTATCACAGATAGTGGCTGCTGCTAGCATTTAAGATAAGATTAGTTGGTGTTGTGCTATCAGCACCTCCACATTTTCCCTGCAGGGACTTCTTCTGACAGGCTGAAGCTGGAGGCATGTCTGCGGATTAACACGAGCTAATGATTATACACTAAAGCTTTGGAACTGTCGGACTAATAGGATTAAGCAATGCCAGATGCAGGTCCCCGTTCAGGTTAAAAATGCACTTTTTACATTACAAAGTCAGACAGATCCCTTTGAACATGCAATGAATATGGATGTTTTCAATTATCACAGTCTTCCAGGGCTATACGATATGGTAAATTAATCCCTTTAGAACATCGGAAACAGGACAAAATAGCCTTCTTGAAGCTGAAATCCCTCGTTTTAGATTTTCTTTCATGGGGATAAGCAGTGGTGCACCACACATAATTAATCTTATTACAAACAGAGAAAGAAAAGAGAAATAAAGAGAGAGAGAGAGGGAGGAAGGGGAAGGGAGGGAGAGAGAAAGAGAGGGAGAGAGAGGGAGAGAGAGAGGGAGAGAGAGAGAGAAAGAAGATGACCAAAAATTGATTAAATATTTTTTGGGAGAAAAACCTTAATTAGGGTATGAGGCAGTCTTTTAAAGCGGTACCTCTTAATTACTTTCCATAATACTTTATTGAAGCACATGCACACCAACCCATAAGACAGATATATACCAGAATCTTTTCTTATAAAAATAAACAAGAACACCAACATTAGCAATGGCTATCTCAAGTGAATATTAATAAGAGAAAGGAAATCTGTCTGTCTGCCTACCTTCTTAAGAAGAAAAGCTTCTGGCTAAAATAAAATAAAAAGCTGGCTTTCTTACACTTTTGTTTTGCTTAGCTCATTTTTTTAAAAAAAATGTTTGTTCACCAAACATTCAGAATAGTTCATAAAGTCCTGAATCAGCAAATGGATTCTGCATGTGGCCTTATCTTATCTTGCCTCATTACTGCTTCTAGTCAAGAAAATTAAATAGTATATTAAAGTGGCAGCACAGCTATTAGAGTAATATGCTTAATGAGAGTGAAAGTTAGAGCCTCACTGTTAAAAGTTATTTTGATTCTAATGTGTTACATATGCTTCTGGTGTGATGCAGTAATGATACGGCAATGAAACAAACAAATAAATATACCCTTCTTTCTGATAATTAGTGACGAGCAAGCGGATCCTGTTATTTCTGAATTTGGCAGCCGAATTAGCAACTTCAATGCTATAAATTCTTTCTGAGCATCTCTTAATTTTTACACACACTCAGTATATCTATAGATGACTTTTCCCCCTCATTCCAAGCATTTGTCTCATTCCAAGCCATTGTCTTAATGGATTATTGTGCACGAATGCGTGTGGGCATTCTTGCAGTTTTGCAATAGTAGATCAATGTGAAGTCACTCTCTTGGTTCCTTTAGGAGATTAAAAAGAAAATATTTAATTCTTCTGTACATGTAAATGGGACATGTTGAAAAGAATCTGTAATTAAATGACTGTCATAAACTATGCGCACACATGTGGAAAGAGTGTAGCATTTGGATGCTTAATCCACACAATGAAGCTGTGAAGTGAAAAAAAAGTGGAATGAATCACAGCTCGACCTGTGAGAACTCTGTTTATTATCCATACATAGGACAATCATATGTGGGCTGCAAAATCCAGATGACCACTAGATGGCAGGAAAGAGATTGATAGCCTTCTAACTCTTTTGAATGGTCATCCAGATTTCCTAGCCTAGCTATGCATATCACAATTACAATTACAAACATGCTTAGTTCTATATAAGGACAGACCAGTGGTGGGTTCCTCCCGGTTCCGCCGAGGCAGTAGCAGTGATGATATGATGTCACCGAACTGGTTCTGCACTCCCTGCCTTCCGCCCCACCCACCCACCCCACCCCGTGTTATTCTTACCTTTTATTTGGCCCCACCCCCAATCTATTGCTGCCTCCTGAGTCCCAGCTGATGGCTAGAGAGAAAAAACTGCTGTTTAAACTCTTGCCGCGGGGCTTCAAAGGGCCGCCCTACAGCTGATCAGTGTTAAAAGAAAACAAATGAGTAGACCAGTGTCTGCAAAAATATATGAGTAGACCAGTGCCTGCAAAAATAAATGGGTAGATCAGTACAGCTCTGCAAGCAGTTAAAAGTCTGGTAGACCAGTACCACTGCTAAATCCTAAATAATTGTCACATGACCATCAAGCCACGCCCACAGAACCAGTAGTAAAAAAATTTAGAACCCACCCCTGGGACAGACCCACAATGAATCTTCACAGCATTATGAATAAACCACTTCAGTAGGATCTCTGTAAATAGGGCCCCACATGTTTACTGAACAGCCAACAGGATTTTTGGTAGCCTGAAGATAAAGGACTGAAAAGAATAATTATCAAGAGATATTTTAGCTAATTCAGTTGCGTGCACTTTATGATGCAAACATGAACACAAATGTGTATCAGTGTTGGATGCAGAGGTGTTACGGGAAGGGCGATCAAAATAGTCAAGATGACAGCTTGCTCTTTTTCACTTGCATAAAAAAAAAAAGTTTATATGGTGGTTCTAAATATGCAACCATAAACCCATTTTGCTTTTTTTTACAAGTATCCAAAATGTCAAGATGGCGGCCAAAACCATGTAATCAAAGAACCATCCCTTTTAGTCCCACTGCATTTCCACCCCATTTCAAAACATATGTAGTTTTTTTCCTCTTCCTCTTCCTCCTCTTCCTCCTCCTCCTCCTCCTTTCTCAACTTCTAGATGAGGACTTCACATAGGGCTTTGTTTCTAGTCCCAGATGGACTTCCTGCTCCTGTGATCCCCTGCTATCACCTCTAGAACTACTGGACTAATTTAGTTTTGGCTCAGCTGTAGCTCAGGAGGAACTGCAAAATTTACATTTTGAAACTGGTAGTGCTGGAGTTCTGTGGATCTTGAGGGTGGATGCCATTTTCCCTATGTTTGTCTCTTAGCTCCTTGGTGGTTTCTTTTGGCAATGAACACAGTCAGGATTGAAAGCAAGGGACACCAGAAAAAGATAAACACTTAAATTAATAGCATTTGTTTGATTTTAATTAAAATAAATAAACTGAATAAATTCTTGGAGCAGTCTAAAGCAGATCACTTAAGGTAACTCATACTTTTTAAGATAATCAAAGTGCTCTAATAGAATGGAGTAATTCTACACATGTGCCCATGTGGAGGGAGGGAGGGAGGGAGGGAGAGGGAGAGAGAGAGAGAGAGGGAGAGGGAGAGAGAGATATATATATTCATATATACATCATCAAGTCTCCTGCAATTAACTGAAATTTAAAAGTTGTATTTTATTTTCTGGAGAATTATTATGCTAATCTATAAACAATTTTCCCCCTGAAAAGTGTACCATTTTACAACAAAACTGTTCTGGTTTAATATCCTATCAAAACCTGAAGTACAAACTCGCCTTGATTCAAAAACAGACACTTCAACTACTAGGCAAATTATGCTTTTTTAAAAAAACAAGATACTTTAATACATGTCTATTATTTTGTCCCAGCAGAGGGAGCCCCTATTATTTCATGCATGCTGATGACTCCTGGAGAATTACAAGGAAAATTAAGAAAAATGGATATAATGTCTAAGAATTTTTAAAATATAACTTCCTTTTTCATTAAAAAAGCATCAGGTATGTACTTAATTGTTTTTTTAAAAAAAAAATCCACAAAAATGAATAAATAAATGACAGGACTAGATTGGTAGATTTGGTTCCATGCGGCTTTAAATTAAAGATTTGTGAACTGAACTTTGCATTAAGATAATGAGATAAGTGGATATCCTTAATCCAAGACAGAAGGGATTTAAATCAAGGAACATTCTTTCATCCCAAAAATATCCTAGAAGATTTTTGTGATATCACTTTGTGATATGATATATAATATGATATGATATATGATTGATATATGATATTTTCATGGGAAAAGTGATACCATCACAGAAATTATGTTAAACAATAGATAGTAGGATGGACAACAACACAAGGTAACAGTTTGTTGTTACTGGGAAAAGAAGAGGGAAAATCCCAAAACTTTATTATTACCCTAATAAGTAGAGATATACTTGACATCCTATACAGGATCTTCTGTCATTCTAACCTGGTGCCACCTGAATATTTCTTTGTACAGCATTGTTTAATAAGGCATATGCATTTGATTGGCCAGTATGATAATAAAAGATGGTATGCAAATGAAGAAAATGGCTCCATACTTCATGGATTTCTACTGAGGGATGTAAAGCATGAGGGTAACATTTTCAACAGCTTCTCATCTTCCATTCCCAAAAGGTTTCAAATGGCCTTTCATTCAGAATGGAAGAGAGGGCACTCACCTTGGATATTAAACTCAACAGCTGGGATATCCAACTCTGACAACTTTAAGATTTGTGGACTTCAACTCCCAGAATGGCTGGGGAATTCTGGGATTGAAAACCACAGATCTTAAATTTGCCAATGTTTCATACCTCTGCTCTTACTGTATCTTAGATAGTGCATAAATACCTCATTACCTTTGTAAGATTTTTTTTAAAAAAAAATGAATATTGTAATTTCCCAGATGAATTGGAGCAATCATTTGTTCTTTTCAATATATTCAGAAAAGGGTATATTCCAGTTTTCAATTTTTTTTACTACCGGTTCTGTGGGTGTGGCTTGGTAGGTGTGGCTTTGTGGGCATGGCAGGGGAAGGATTCTGTAAAATCTCCATTCCCACCCTACTCCAGGGGAAGATTACTATAAAATTTCCATTCCCTCCCCACTCCGGGGAAGGTTACTGCAAAATCCCCTTTTCCTCCCAATCAGCTAGGACTCGGGAGGCAGAGAATAGATGGAGACCAGTCAGAGGTAGTATTTACCGGTTCTCCAAACTACTCAAAATTTCCACTACCAGTTCTCCACAACTGGTCAGAACCTGCTCAAACCCACCTCTGATATATTCTGCCTGTCTTCAGACTTCTGTTCATACATGAATCAGAAAATTTTATGGAACCCCTAATACTCTAATCCAAAACAGAGTTAAAGATGCTTCCATCATACTTTCATAGGACTGAGGCAAGCTATGTATTAATCAATAGCATTTGGCTTATTGATACTCTGGGTGCTCTGATCCTCTCTTCTTCTCTCATTACTTACATCTCCAAACTACATCCTGTCATTTCTGAAAGAAGCAAGTCCTAGAACAAGTTTGTAATGTTTCATAATAGCAGTTAACGAGTCCCGTTGCAGCCATATAGACCACCATAGTATGTGAGCCTGTCCTGAATATCTGAAGCTTGCCTTTCTAGAATTGCATAATTCCTGGTCTGTCTTCCAATAATGGCACACAGTTCTCAGGAAGCTAGGCTGAATCAGTCAACATGTATCACAGCTAATTCTGCAGCATTTCCAACCGGGGTGACTGAAAAGAACGAAGGGTACGAAGGCCGTGTGGTAGTTTCTTTCCTTTCTGCCTGCTTGTGCCTGCCTACATGCCAACTCTTGCAAAATTTCAGTTTGCTAACCAAGGCAAACAAAAGCCACCCGGCATGCATTTACCAGCAACATGCAAGTTCACTCAGAAGTTCACCAGCAACAAGCCAGGCTGAGACCTAATTTCTAAAGTGTAGCTGATGTTTTGAAAGACAGGAGAGGGGCAGGGGAATAAGCAAGAGCCGTGAACAGTGAATAACATTGGATCAAATTACCATTTTTGACATTACTTGTCTGAAACCTGATTTGCTTTCAGTCCTCGACAGAAAATACAAAGAATCTTGCACTATGAAATATGAAGACACTTTCAGAAGGGCTGTAAATCCAGGCTTTTAATCATTAGGATTGTCACAGTCTAAACTGGATAGGGGAAAGGCATGCCTACTGGTCTATTTGAGTTCATTTGGCTGGTTGGGACCAGCACAGAACCATTTTAGATTATAGACTTTGCTGCCATTGAACTTTTGAATTAAACCAAGTGGGTCGCAGGTTTATAAAGTGTCTTTCTCTGAGATAATTCCTCTTTCTTTAAGCTTGGGGGCCGGTACAAAATAATAATTTTCTTCAGCTTTTTGAACTTCGACACTGTTAATATTTACTCTATTTTTAGGCATCTTAATCAAAACTGTTCAACTCTTCATTTATTTACAGAACCATACTGTGCTCACATAATGTAGAAAAGGGTTAACAAGAATTTGTAGAAAAAATCTAATTCACTGTGGGCTAAACATAACATTATTATTATTATTATTATTATTATTATTATTATTATTATTATTTATTTATTTATTTTATTTCTATACCGCCCTTCTCCTGCAGGGCTCAGGGTGGTGCACATACAATAAAACATTGTATACTCGACTTCCGGTTTCCTCGTCTTCGGCGGCGACGGTGCCTTTTTAAGCACCGCCAGCACCGCCACTCGTAGAGCCGCTTCTCGATCGTGAAGCGGCTTGAAAGCTTCAAAATCCTTAGGATTCTTGAAGAAGAGGCAGCAGAGTACAGGTCGAGCCCCTGCAAACCCCCAGGGAATTGTTTCTGGGGAGGAAACAGGCGCGGCTCCCTTTCAACCTGCTGAGACTCTGGGCGGCGTGGGACGTTTCTGCTTCCGCAGAACAAGCCGGCTGCAGGAAACTTCAAAAGAGCAAGGAAACAACCCAAATAAACACCTGAAATCTACGTGAACCCTGAAATTTTGAACTGCAAGTATTAGCACTTTGCTGATCTTTTATATTGAAGCGAAAATTTCTGAATGAGTGAAAGTGACTGGAAAAAATATGGCGCTCAGCATTAGAGTAAATGAATCAGCGAGTGTGGATTGGTGAAGTCATCTTGCTTTGTTACAAAGTTAATAAGTTGCCACAAAGTTGCTCCGGCTGTAACAGGAACAAGAGGAAAATCTCTCCCTTTTACTTGACTTTGTTGCATTACAGCTTTGCCCTGATTAAATCTGGGGGACCTTTTTAGAAGGCTTTGTGGAGGTGGCAGAAGAAGCGGAACCTCCCTCTTTAGAAAAGCTAGCCTACGTGGCAGGATGGCTTCAAAGAAGCAGGAAGGCAAAACAGGGGGGGGATCCCCCACACGCAAACAGGACATGCAGCCACAAGCTCAGAAAAAAGATTTTGATATGGGAGATTTAAAAGAATTTATTTCAAAAATCCTGGATGACAAATTTCAAAAAGCTCAACAGGAAATAGATGATAAAATAAATAAAATAGATGATAAAATTCAAAAGTCTCAACAGGAAATTATGCAGGAAATGCAGCAGAACCAAAAGAAGGTGACAAAAAAAATAACAGATGTGGCGTCTGGCCTGGCAGGATTTATTATGAAAGTTGAGTCAAAAGTGGATGAATTTAAATCAGAAGTTAATGCTAAGATGAAAAATAATGATCATAAATTTTTTGATGTTGATGATAAGATGCAGAGAGTTGAGAACGAGATTGTCATGATGCAATTCTGGGCAATGGAATTTGCTATACGGCTTCGAGGAATTAGAGAAGAGGAGAGACAAGATTTGAGACAGATCTGTGCTGAAGCCCTAGCTGTGATCTTAAAAATTAATCCTGATATGGTTTTTTGTAAAATAGACAAAATTTACAGAGTCAATTCTTGGGTGGCCAGACAAAGACAATTGCCTAGAGATGTGGTCATATATTTTACAGACAGAGCAATAAGAAATGATATCCTGCAAAAATCTTTTCTCACTTCTGTGCAAGTGGGCGGATCCAAGATTACAGTTTACAAGGAGCTTCCACCTAAGATGTTGAAATCCAGAAAAGATTTTGGCTTTCTTGTTAAAGAATTACAGAATAATCAGATCCCATTTCGTTGGGACGCTCCAACTGGCATAATTTTGAGATATAAGGGAGAGAAACACCGTTTGAATACTGTGGAGAAGGCGGAGCAATTTTATACTGATATTTTTAAAGAAAGAACACCATCCCCACGTACATCTACAGTTTTGGAGATTAAGGAGAGTGATAAGAAGCAACTTCAAGAACCGCAACAACAATCTAAGCAGGAATCAGAGGAGTTGAAGGGCGCTGAAGGAGGTTTCCTGGATGAGCCTTTGCTGGAACCTTCTCCAATTTTGGAGCTGGCTTGGATGGCTGAAGTCAAGGACCAGCGTATAACCCGAGCAAAATCCAAGCAACTTAAAGAAAAGTTACAGCAGGAAAGACAAGATGAAAAGGCTGGGGCCGTGGGGAATGCAGGACAGAAGATTTCGGATGAAATCCGAATATTCTGTTCTCTGCTCCAGAAAGAGAATAATGATGATTAAATGTTTATCTTGGAATGTGAACGGGTTGAATGCAACACAGAAAAGGAAGAAAGTATTTGCATATTTAAAACAACATAATAATGATATAATTTGTTTACAAGAAACGCATATTACAGCTCAAGATCAAAACTATTTGAAAAATTCCAAATTAGGAACACATTTTATATCTTCAACTAACCAAAAAAAGAATGGTGTGGTTATTTATGTAAATAAAAAATTAACAGCCAAACTTATAGAAGCTGATCAAGACAGCAGGTTTGTAGCAATTGAATTACTTTCTGCTAATAATCAAATTCTTTTGATAGGAATTTATGCTCCTAATCAACAACAGGACTATTTTTATAAAATGCTACATACTAAAATACTACAATGGGATTATAGATCTATTTTAATTATGGGAGATTGGAATGGAGTAATTGATTCTAAATTAGATAAAAAGACTTTGGCGAAATCAAGGATTAGATTACCACAGACCTTTTTTGATATGAAAGAAGACTTGGAATTAAAAGATATTTGGAGAATACATAACCCAAAAGAACTGGATTATACTTTCTTTTCTGATAGACATAGATCCTTCTCTAGAATTGATTTCATTTTGTTGTCAGATGATTTACTTGTTAGGACAAAAAGAACAAAGATTCTGCCAAGAACTTTGACTGATCATACCCCAGTGTGGATAGAAATTGAGACATGCAAGACTGAGAGACGCTCTTGGAGATTAAATGAAAACTTGTTCAGATATGAAAAAAATATAATAGAACTTAAAAAGTATTTGAAAGAGTTTTTTGAAATGAATTTGAACAAAGGCACCCCAATGGAAATTGTGTGGGACGCAAGCAAAGCTTACATGAGAGGGGTGCTTATTTATATGAACTCTAAACATAGGTTGACCCGACAAAAGAAAAGACTTGAATTGGAAGCAGAAATAAAGAATAAAGAACAGTTACTTATTAAAAACCCAACAGATGAAAGAATACATGGTGTTATAAAACTTTTGAAAGATCAATTTCAAATGCTTATAGCGGAACAAGTCGCAACAAATCTACAATATGCGAAGCATAACACATTCTGCAACGCTAATAAACCGGGCAGGTGGTTGGCTTACACATTGAGGAAAAAACAGAGCATACGGACTATTGATAATATTGATATCGGAGGGAAAGAAGTTTTTCAACAGAAATTAATAAAAGAAGCCTTTCTTGAATATTATACTAAACTATATGCCAGAGAGGAGGTGCAGAATGGACTTATAGAAAAATACTTAGACAATAAAAGAGTTACAAAAATTACTGAGCAACAAAAGGAAAGAATGAACTATCCTATAACAGAGGAGGAGATAATAGCAGCAATAAAACAATTAAAAACAGCTAAAGCTCCTGGAACGGATGGTCTGACGGCAGTGTACTATAAAACTTTGCAGGCAGAAATGGTGGAACAACTTAGGGACTTATTTGTAATATACAACAAGGGGGAAAAGTACCCCCATCATGGACTACAGCTTATATTTCTTTGATACCAAAAGAACAAGGTGGTCCCAAAAAACCAGAGAATTACAGACCAATATCTCTTTTGAATACGGATTATAAAATTTATGCAAAAGTATTAGCCAACAGATTGATGCCAGTAATTCAAAAGGTGATTCATGATGATCAAGCGGGATTTATTGAGGGTAGGCACATGAATGACAATGTAAGGCAAGTAATAGACTTATTGGAATATCTTGAGAAGAATAAACAGATCCCTGCAGTGCTGGTTTTTCTGGATGCAGAGAAGGCCTTTGATAAAGTGGACTGGAATTTTCTACTCAAGACTTTAAAAAGGATGGATTTTGGGGACCAATTTATACAGGCGGTTTCAGCAATTTATCAAGATCAAAAAGCACAGATTATTATTAATGGAAGTTTGACAACAGAGTTCAAAATCGAAAAAGGAACAAGACAGGGATGCCCGTTATCCCCATTGTTGTTTATTTTAACACTAGAAGTCTTGTTAAACACAATAAGGGACTCTAACACCTTGAAAGGTATAATGATAAGGCAAGAGGATTACAGAATAAAGGCATTTGCAGATGATCTGGTTGTTACCCTAACACAGCCAATGGAATCAATAATCCAGATGAAGGACATTATACAAGACTATGGTAAAGTTTCAGGCTTTAGATTGAACCAGAAAAAAAATAAGATGGTAGTCAAAAATATGACACAAGATCGTAAACATGAGCTTGAAAGGAGGGCAGGTTTTGAGATTGTACCAAAGGTAAAATATCTAGGAGTTCAGGTTGCAGAATCAAATATGAAATTGTTTCAAAATAATTATGAGGTGTTGTGGCGAGAGGTGCAAAAAGATATGGAGACTTGGAAAAAACTGCAGCTGTCTTTACTTGGAAGAATAGCAGCAGTTAAAATGAATATTTTGCCAAGATTTCTTTTTTTGTTTCAAATGATTTCGGTGCTCAAAAATGATAAACAACTAAAAGTATGGCAAACTGGAGTGAACAAGTTTGTCTGGAACGAGAAAAAACCAAGAGTAAAATTGAAAATTATGCAAGATGTTCCAGAAAGGGGAGGTCTTAAACTTCCAAACCTACAGTTATATTATGATGCAGCAGCTTTGACTTTAGCAAGTGATTGGTTTGGAGGAAAAAAGACTGGAATATTAAATGCAGAAAGTTTTGATTTGGAACTTGGATGGCACGCCTACTTATTTTATGATAGTAAAGTGGATAAAGTATTCAAAAGCCATATACTTAGAGATTCTTTGTTGAGAGTTTGGAAGAAGCACCGAACCAATTGGGATTATAAAATACCGCTATGGCTGGATCTTGGTCATACTTTGTGGAATACAAATATAATGTCACTCGGGGGGTTTTTATACAAAGAGGTTCTTTTTACAGATGCGGGCAGATGGCAGCTGAAGACCTTACAGACATTGTTGGCTGAAGGGATTAATCTAACTTGGTTACAATATAATCAATTGCAATTGAGATGGAAAGAGGACCAAAAAACTGGTATTATGGAGTATGAGGAAGAATTGGTTAGACATATAAAAGAGAAAGGTCCAATGCATATTAAAAGACTTTATAATGTTCTGTTAGAAAGGGATTCAGAAACTGAATTAGTTAAAGATTGTATGATTAAGTGGGCACAAAATTTTGAGGAACCAGTGATGTTGGAAACATGGGGAAAAATTTGGGTTCAGAATGTTAAATTTACACAGTCGCAGAATTTGAGGGAAAATTTTTATAAAATGTTTTACAGATGGCATTTAGACCCCAAAAAATTGTCGTGTATGTACCCTAATGTGCAGCCTAAATGTTGGAGATGTGATTGTCTAGATGCTACATATTATCACGTTTGGTGGACCTGTAAGAAAGTTAAGGCCTTTTGGATAAAAATTTGGTGGGTTATGCAAAATGTGTTGAAGAAAAAAATTCAATTTTCTCCACAATTGTTCTTATTGGGTATAGCAAAGGGTTTTACATTGGGTGAAACAAAACTGATATTGCACATGATAACAGCAGCAAGATTGTTGATAGGTAAATACTGGAAAAATGAAGCGCTGCCTACGATTGAGGAATGGACTTTGAAGATGGCCAGTTTTGCAGAGATGGCGAAGATTTCAGCATATCTAAAAGATTGTTCACAAGAGACTTATGAATGGGAATGGAAGAGGTGGATAGATTATGTTCAGAACAAATATCAAACTAGAAAGTATCAAATAGCTTTTATCTGAGAATGTTATATTAAGATAGAAATATTTTAAGGTAATGAAGATGAAAATTTTTAAGGGGGAGGGAAGGGTTCAAGTTTTATATACAAATGAGGGTTTTTTCCTTCTACTTGATATGAGTATACTGTGTGGAAGTCTGGGGGGGAGGGGAGGGTTAGGGTGGGTTAGGGAGGTTGGGAAGTTTGGGGTGGGTTGAGGGGGAAAAAAAGGGGTGAAAATGTAATTGTAAAACTTTTGCAATAAAAAAAAAATAAAACATTGTATACAAAATTTAAAAAAACAATTTAAAAACAATTAAATAATTTTGGCCCAAATAATTTAAAACAACCCAAATTAAAACCAAATCAATTAAAACTGAGAGGACGGGATCAAGCCAGCCCAGCTAGATGGAATAAGTGTGTTTTTAGGGCCTGATGAAAAGTCCGGAGGTCTGTTATCGTGTGTAACTCAGGGGGTAGGTCGTTCCAGAGGGCTGATGCTGCCACAGAGAAGGCTCTCCCCCTGGGGGTCGCCAGCCAGCACTGTCTGGCCGACGGCACCCTGAGGAGGCCCTCTCTGTGTGAGCGAAACGGCCGGTGGGAGGCTATTGGCAGCAGAAGGCGGTCTTGCAAATACCCCGGCCCTAAGCCATGGAGCACTTTAAAGGTGATCACCAACACCTTGAAGCGCACCCGGAAGACCACAGGAAGCCAGTGCAGCTCGCGCAGGAGAGGTGACACATGGGAGCGCCCCGTCACTCCCATAATCCCCCGCGCAGCCGCATTCTGGACCAACTGCAGCCTCCAAGTGCACCCCAAGGGGAGCCCCATGTAGAGAGCATTGCAGTAGTCCAGGCGGGAAGTGACGCGTGCTTGAGTGACCGTGCGGAGGGAGTCCCGATCCAGAAAGGGACGCAACTGGCATATCAGGTGAACCTGATAGAAAGCCCCCCTGGCCACGGCCGTCATATGCTCTTCTAAAGACAGCCATGCATCCAGGAGGATGCCTAAGTTGCGATCTCTCTCTGTGGGGGCCAATGATTCGCCCCCAATAGCCAGCGATGGCACCAGCTGGCTATATCGGGACGCCGGAAGCCACAGCCACTCGGTCTTGGAAGGGTTGAATCAGAGCCTGTTTCTCCCCATCCAGGCCTGCACAGCCTCCAGGCACTGGGACATCACTTCAAGGGCATCGTTGGGGTGGCCTGGGGTGGAGATGTACAGCTGAGTGTCATCAGCGTACTGATGGAACTCCACCCAAAAGCCAAGGATGATCTCGCCCAGTGGCTTCACATAAATGTTGAACAGAAGGGGCGAGAGGACCGACCCTTGTGGCACCCCATAAGCAAGGTGCCTCGGGGTTGACCGCTGTCCCCCTGTCAACACAGATTGTGACCGGTCAGAGAGGTAGGAGGAGAACCACCGCAAAACGGTGCCCCCCACCCCCAGCCCCTTCAACCGGTGCAACATGATACCATGGTTGATGGTATCAAAAGCCGCTGAGAGATCTAACAGGACCAGGGTAGAGGAGCAACCCCTATCCCGAGCCCTCCAGAGATCATCTATCAATGCGACCAATGCCGTTTCGGTGCTGTACCCAGGCTGGAAGCCGGACTGGAGTGGGTCCAGATAGACAGCTTCATCCAGGTACTGGGGAAACTGCCGCGCCACCACACTCTCAACAACCTTCACAACGAAGCGAAGGTTGGAGACTGGACGATAGTTAGCCAAAACAGCCGGATCCAGAGAGGGCTTCTTGAGGAGGGGCCTCACCACCGCTTCTTTCAAAGCAGCTGGCAAGACACCCTCACCCAGAGAGTCGTTAACAATCCTCTGGAGCCAGCCTCGTGTAACCTCCCGGGAAGCCAGCATCAACCAGGAGGGACATGGGTCCAATAAACATGTGGTCGTGTTCAGCCGTCCCAGGATCCTGTCCATGTCCTCAGGAGCCACAGGATCAAACTCCTCCCAGATAACATAGGCTTGTGTGAGTTTTTTTCCTAGAGGGAACATTAGGTTTCAATTCTTATTTGTTTCATTGTTTTTCTTTTCATTTCTTTTCTTTTCCTTTTTTTAGTTTATTTTTTTTAAGTATATAGTATAGAATAAAACATACTATTTTTGTTCTTTGGTTATAGTTACATTATTTGTATTAATACTAGTACTACAATTCCAAGTAATATTATCTGTATTATGAATTGTATTGATTTAAAAATCCAATAAACTATTATTTTAGAAAAATGTTTCAACAAGCAGAAATGGAAGTGGTACATTTCAGTCTATTTTTAAGTAAGTCAAAATCTCTGTGCTGGGAAGGTATTAGTCTCAATCTCTTTCTCTGAGTTGGTTTTCATAGAAAGCTAAACCATAGTTTAGCGTTAAAAGGAGGAAACCTACCAAACCTCGGAGTCACTTTTCTTTCTCTCTTAACAAGACATCAGGAAATTAGAATTTTCACTTTAATGTTAGATTAGGTACAATTTACTGTACTGAGTAAACATTAAACTATTTTAACTTTTAATTATGGTTAAAAATTATTCCCGTAGCCCCCTATTCTCTTAAAAATATTGCAGTTTCATCAAAGTTTCAAGGAACTCAACCAGTAATTTATCCTTAGGTGACCCAACAAAGCTTTGCTAAATTCCTTTTTTAATGAATCGGCTGACTAAGAAAAGAAATGTGCTTAGCTTATGTTACGTCTTTCATTCAAGCAGCTCAGCATAAAGCAAATTCTAAGGCTCATTTTCCAAATAAGCAAACTGAAACACTGGGAGAAAAGTAACTCAGCAGAGCAAGTCTTACAACGGCTATACTTCCTTACAGTTTATGATCAGACGGATCAGGCAAGCTGTGTTAAGACTCACTCCATTCTAACAGTTGCCAGCTACAGGCATATGCCATGGAGACATTTAATTAGCTATTAAATGCCAACTTCTCCTTGAACTCTGAGAGTTTTCATCCCGAGGCCTAAGAGGTGAAAAGCCTTGTATCGTGTTTCTCATCCCTGAACTTCCAATCAGTTGACTGAACAGCTGCTGGGTCAAAGGCTCCTTCTCTTATTAGTAAATCCAGCAAATGACTTGAGTTGGATGAGATATCCAGCAGCCTGGAAAATCCAGTTAACAAGCAAGTAGTAGTAGTAAGAGAATCTGAGCAACACTTTCAGACCTAATTTTCACACCCCATGGCCATTACTTTTCACACCCCATGAAGTCTCCAACTAAAACTATAGTGGGGTAGCTTTTCCTTTTCAGTGGGGAAAATGTCCGAGAGGGGATTTTCACTGAGGAACTGTCTAAAGAAAGTAGAAAAAATCCTAAACCTGCTTCAGGCTCTGTTGGATCACAATTCAGTCAACAGGGTTCATGAGGATTAATGCCTCACAGAATCTGGTTGCCTTCAATTGGAGCATGGCTGGCTGAGGAATTCTGAGAGTTGAAATCCACAAATCTTAAGGTTGCCAAGTTTGGAGAACCCTTCTCTAGGATCCAATGACCTGCAGGTTACATCCAGATTCAGACAGATTCAGACACAGCCAATGACTTTGTGAAGATGAGCAACAGAAGACTGGTACAAATGCCACTTGGCACACTTCAGAAATTTATCAGATTTGTGGAAAACGCTCTTCACAACACTTTAGAATTAAAACGATTATGCTGTATTTCCGTCAAATAATTAATTCATCACTGTGTATTGAAATCACCGTGTTTCACATAGCTAACACTGAATTGGGCCACATTCATCCGTCAAACAGCTCTCGACCTAATGCCCAATTTTCTGACAAATTAGGTACTCTTCATCAAATCTATTATTAAACAAATATGAATTAACTGCCTCCAATCCCTGCCATTGCTTATGAAACTATTCTGATCTACCCTTTTCCAGTCTCTCTATAGTTTTATTCAATTGATTAACTCCAACCAGTTTTATCACTAAACTACTCATTTAATTTAGCAAGCCACTAAAGCCTCCATTAAAATGCACCATCTGTCCCTCTTCTTGGGCCTTTAATAATTACCCACGTCTACTGTGTGTTCTAATCTCTTCTTTAATGAGCGTCCCAAGCCCTTAATAATTTAAAAGGATGTCAAGACAAGTCTCAATTAAAGAGGCTTTTTTCCCCCTAGAAGCGAATGCAATGGCAAGCATTACACCAATCAAAAGCAACAACAGTGGTAATCTTTATTAGAAAAAAAGAAAGAAAGAAACATTTGAGGATGGCAAACTCTAACAAGGCAGGTTTATCTCACATATTTCAGGACAGATGTGTTCTCCAGCGCTAAAATCCCCAAATTTCTATCAAGCTCTGAATTTAGAATATGTGATGTGAAAGCACTGGTCAAATTGCCCTAAGATTTCAGTAAAAAAAAAATATTCACTAACTTTCAAAATTTCCATCTGAAATACTAACAAGTAAGACTAGGAATAGAATTTTGACATTGATGAAAAAAATATGAGAGGATGAAGCAAACATGTAGAGACTTATCATAACTTTGGGACAAAAATGATCATATTCCCCAGTTTTTGATATTTCACTGGCTATGCAATGGGTTGAATGTAGGATCTTATTAAAAAGGACGTACCCCACTCCTCAAGTCATCACGTTTTAATGCTCAGAATTATCAATTTTTCTCGGCATTGAAAGGTACTGTTATAGAAGTATAAAACCACGGTCATTAAAGCCACACAGAACAAAAAGAGGGAATGCACAAGAAAAAAAAATATTTTATTAGTGTTATTCATAAGGTTAGGTCTAGTTTGTTCTTATTTTTAAAAAAATCCATTTATTGCAGGGAAGAAGGATAAAAAATGATGCATTCAGTAATGAATCAATTCTTAAAAGTCAAAAAATGTATATGAATCTTTTGTAAAGCTGTTGTCAACAATTCTTCTGAGTGCATAAATAAATCTATTTGTTGGATAAAAAAAAACACCTAAAGTTATTTTAGTGATGGCAAAATAATGTGCAATAGATATAGATGTAGGCAAGCATCTGCATCAGAGTCCATGATTGTCTTTTCTCATTTTTCATCTGCTCATGTTTAAGAATTCCTTTGAACCATCAAAAAAGAGTTTCCCCCTTTAATGCAAGCTGATTGTTCTAGGATTTCAGCTCATGTTTTCATCTACAGGAAAACCTAAGATTTTTAGTTCCGTTTCTCCATGTTTTTTAATTAGCTGAATAAAAAAAAAATCAGGCTGATTTGAAGAAGGGAAAGAAGAGAGGGAGCTACCTCTTGAGATAATTCTAAACTCAACAAAAAAAGGATAGGTAGAAATAGAAAGGAAAAAAAAACAGTCTGAAACAAACTAAATGGCATTGATAATTGCGTTATATGTCTCATTAGGAAGGAAGCTTAGTTGGGTGAGTAGACAATGTAGATTAGCTCTTGCTTTATTAAAAATTGAATAGGCATTGAAGTCTTTGTTTCTTGGGCTTCGGTGAATTTTAATGTCTTTTCTGTACTATTTTAGCTTCTACCAAAAAGAATTCAGATGTCATGTGATCTGATTGCTTTCTCTTTTTTTTATTACTGTTATCCCATTGTGGTTTTAAATCAGCATCACACTGGGCGGCTGCTAGGTTTAAAGCAATTTATAAATGCTTTAAGTAAATCCATCAATGGTAAGGTGACCATAGCAGTTTTATCACATTCATACCAAGAGCTTTCTCCAACTTGTCCTTAGCCATGGCACAAATATGTCCTGGCAACAACATTTTTTTTCCCCCGCTGTGTTTTTATGACATTTCCTTCCATTCATCCCAAAAGTGAGATAGCTTTAAGTCATACATATTAAAGGATATTTTCCCCATTATTCTGACACCATGCAAAGGCAATCTCAAGGTATATAAATTCTGTTAGCTTTTGTTACATATTACTTTGGAGGGAAGTCAGGATAAAGCAGTGACTTGAAACAACAGCAAATTTCACGCTGGTGCAGTTTTCTGCTGACTCATTGATGGGTGGAGAACACTTAATCTCAGCAAGAGGGAAAAGACCAGAAAGTTTTCTTTTGCCCATATTTGCTTGCTTTCTCTTCCCATGAAAGCCTGTAGAGGAGTCTGCATTTTTATTTAGTGAGATTGAAAAGTACATGATTGGATTGGTTTATAGTCCCGAAAGACAAACAAAAGAATAACCTAGGAGTCAAAAGCTGTCCATCCCGACTAATATGAACTTTTGCAGTAACTTTGCTAGGTCAACTAACCTTTTGGTTATCTGAAAAATCATCTCCTCCCAAAGGGATTGGCCCACCTGACTGTGGTAGCAGAAGAGGCATGCTGCAGACCCTGTTGGTCAAGGGATTTTAGCTGCCAGGGTCCAGAAGAGTCTTTTCTGCTATGGGTCCTGCCCTTTGGAACATTGTACCTCCCCCCCCCCCCAAGGTGAGATCCATTTCCACCTTGTTGTTGTGGTCCGCCAGCAGCCTGTGGAGCTGGCAGCAGAGTCAGACAGTGAGGAGGCTGAGGAAGAAAATGGGCCAGTCCTGGAGGCTGGGGAAGGCCCAGATGAGGGCTCTGCGTCGGAGGCAGAGATGGGGCCAGGGCCATCTGGGAGTGATGTGCGGACTACGGAGCCTCCAGAGGATGACATCAGAGAGGCAGAGGAACAGGAGTAGCCTGTTCCTAGTGCATGCATGAGAAGAGCTGCCAGAAGGCAAGAGCAGCTAAAGCAAAAAGGATGATTCAGGAGTAAGGCCAAGAGATGATTGCCCTCCTCCCATAAGGCTTAAAAGACCAGCAATGGCTCTTGGGCTCTTTGTCGTAAAACAATGTTGATAGATTTGTTTCTTGTCTTGCTGCATTTATTTCTTGTCGGCGTCTTCTGCTTCTGAACTTTTGCCAAGAAAAGCCTTTGGCAGGTTGCCTAATTAGACCAAGGTTGGTGATAAGGCTGAAGAATTGTGTTATGAAGAATTTGTTTTGAATTAGTTTGGACTACGCTGAGAATGAGTTAATTCTCAGCTGTTTTAATAAAGTCTGTTTCTTTTTGAACTGATTGTGTCTGATAATACCTACTTGGGCCTGGATCACAACACTTGTTGACTTTCTGTAAGGGCCTGAAGACCTGGCTTTGCCAGTTGGCTAGGGGCTCCAACAAGGGTGCAACATTAGGAAAAAACCCCACTTCTCCCTGCGTTCTTCATGCTCCCTTCTCATTTTTAACTGTACTTATGGTTTATCACACAGTCAGCCAGATGTTCAGACTGGATTTGGCATTTTTGTCCAAGGACCTGGGATAGGTATATGTGGATGCTTGATGGTGTTACAGATATCATTGCAGGATATAGGCCCGTGATGGCAAACCTATGGCACGTGTGCCACAGGTGGCACGTGGAGCCATATCGGTGGACACGCGAGTGTTGCCCTAGCTCAGCGCTGGCCAGCTGATTTTCGGGCCTTCCGGGCCCACCGGAAGTCAGGAAACAGGCTATTTCCAGTCTCCAGAGGGCCTCTAGGGAGGTGGGGAAAGGCCGTTTTCGCCCTCCCCAGGCTCCTAGAAAGGCTCTGGAGCCTGGGGAGGGCAAAAAACAGGCTTTCCAGTCCCACCGGAAATCAGCAAATGGGCCATTTCCAGCCTCCGGGGGAATGGGGAAGGCTGTTTTTGCCTTTCCCAGGCTCCAAGAAAGCGCCTGGAGCCTGGGGAGGAGAAAAACTGGGCCTACTGGGCCCACCATGCCATCTCGTGCCAAAAGCAAGGGGAGCGCAGGGGTGTCACACGCACATGTGTGGGGGTGGGGCGCACTGAATTATGGGTGTGGGCATGCATGGGCGCGACCCCCCTGCGCTCCCCTTGCTTTTGGCACATGACGGCAAAAAGGTTAGCCATCCCTGATATAGGCTGTTGCAAGTAAAGTTGCCTTTTGCAATTGACTGATGGTGAGTTTGTCAATGCTGATGGTGTTCAAGTGGTGTTCCAGTTGTTTGGGGATTGCACCCAAGGCACCTATTGCTACTACCTTTGCTTTTTTTTTTTTTAACCACACTCATTCTATTTCTATTTGCAGGTCTTTGTATTTTGTTGTCTTCTCAAATTCTTTCCTGTTCCATTCTGTTGTGCTTATTATTATTGTTGTATTTATTGTTTTATCATTTTAATATCTAACTGGCTTAATATTTCTAAGCCACCCACAGTCGCCTCTAGACAAGATGGGCAGCACATCAATCTAATAAATAAATACACTTTCAATTGGCCTCTTGGGCCTTTTGTAGCAACAAGTTGCTTCAAGCTGTTGTCATCAGTATGACCTATTGAGAGTCAGCCAATGATGACAGTTTTGGATGATCTTATTCAATCTCACTTATTTTGTATAGGATGTTTTGCTCAGCAAAGAGGACTGAGGCAGGGAGCAAGACACAAGAGAGCGGTAATTGGCATCTGACCTTCAACTCAGCATAACTGTGCTCTGCGCAGCCTCTGGGTGAAGTGTGAACAGCTGTTCTGATGGGCTCCTAAGTGTAGCAGAACGGGGGTTGGCTTCTTTCTCTTCAATGTGATGAGTGCTGTGATGTTTGCCAAACATATGCATGCCTGCTCAAACACACCGAAGGAAAAGAGAGTGTGAGAAAGAGCACCAAACGTCATCTGAGAAGTACAGCTTGGATCTCCCATTTCTTGACCATAATTTGCTTTAGTTGCAGATGGACATTCCTCATGAACGTTCCTCATGAACGTATGATTGGGCCTTTGCTTGTCTGTCACACACTAGAACTTGTTTTATGTGCCACTGAGGCAGTGGTGAAATTCATTTTTTTTTTTACTACCGGTTCTGTGGGCATGGTTTGGTGGGCATGGTTTGGCTTGGTGGGCGTGGCAGGGGAAGGATATTACAAAATCCCCATTCCCTCCCCACTCCTGGGGGAAGGATATTGCAAAATCTCCATTCCCACACCACTCTGGGACCACCCAGACGTGGTATTTGCTGGTTCTCTGAACTACTCAAAATTTCTGCTACTGGTTCTCCAGAACCTGTCAGAACCTGCTGGATTTCACCCCTGCACTGAGGTACAAATAATCACAAACCAATTGAACAATCTCTCTCTGTTTCTCTCTCTGTGTTTCTCTTTCTCTCCCCATCTCCCTCTTCCTCTCCCTCTCCCTCCCTCCCACTCTCTTTCCTTCCTTCCTTTTGCTAAGGAACCAATGCAAGCTAATCATGATAATTCAGTCCTGAATCAAGACTGAACACAATATCTGAATTGATCCAGGTTGACCCTGGAGCTATGTGTTTTGACTTAGATCCATTGGATCGAGCTGTTTTCACTTAGCCTAGCCTTGAACACACCCAGTGTTACATGAAAGGTTTCAGATATTCTTGACTACATGCCTATTCAGGGAAACCTGCTCCCTTTTCATATAAAGAAGTTACTGCCCTTCTTTAATTAAGATTTATGAGCTCTTGGCTATTTGCACTTTTATTTTGGCTGGTTGCTTTTTAATGTTTTAAAATTGAACTATCTTGCCTCTTTCTTTTTTTTTTTCCTTATGGAATGATAAACATGATTTGGAAATTTGTAAGAGGAAACAAGGTCAGGTAGGATTTGTAGTGATAAAAGTATAGAAAGAATACAGTTAAATATGCTGTTCCATCCATTATCACTCTACTGAACTTGGCATCCTTTCAAAGCTGCTTTTCTCAGTAGATATTTTTACAGCTACACTCAAGCATCTTTGTATATTTGTGTATATGCATGCACAACATGTACCTTTCAGTCAGTCATCACTCCTAGTGTCTGCCTGGACTAGTCCCTGAAGTTTTCTTGGCAAGATTTTGGAAGTGGTTTGCCATTGCCTGCTTCTTAGAGCTGAGAGAGAATGACTGGCCTCAAATCACTTAGCTGGCTTTGTGACTCACAGTCTCCTGGTTTCTAATTTGGAACCTTAACCATTACACCAAACTGGTTCTCAAGCATTTGTTCTGCTCTTGGAAAATTAGATATTTTATTAGACAAACAGCCTCATTTGCAACATTTTTAAGGAGGCAGGTTGGTACAAATCCACTGGACACTATACCTTCTAGCTTAAAAAGTCTTTTCTCAACCCAACATTGTAGAAACTGTCTTAGAGATGAGTGTTGCAGCCTCCTTGCTAGAGATGGAAAATTGGGAATCATCCAGAAGATGTCCAAATCCTCACTATGTCCAAAATATTGGGATAAAACTAATTTAGATCAATCCTGTTTTCCATACTTCATCTCCCATAAGCACAAAGGTTTTCACTTGATTCTAGAAACAGTAATATTTCAGTAACTCATGTGCATCTGATTAACTTTGAGAGGAACCCAATAATTGGGATGTTGGAAGATTTTTTCATATTCTTATTTCATGGTGGATTTAGCCAGGCCAAGAGTGGCACAGATTTGGGATGGGCTGGTACCCCTGCATTAACTGAGAATGGCAGGTAGCAGCTGAACATACCTCCAAGCATTGGCTACCTCCCAACTGAGCAAATAAGCCAATCCCAGGAGTGATTCTCAAATTCCATTCATTTGGCTGCCTGACACTGGCCCAAATCCTACAGTTGTGCTTCTAGCACAGGGACAGCCCAGCTGGTGTTATGTCCAAGGAGAAGTGTAAATATGTATCTGCTTTGAATAGCTGAGCTCCAATTACAAGTTCTTGATTTCATGGATCGTGCTAGGGCAGCGACTCAAAAACCAGTGGCTAAAACAAGGTTCCTCTCAACTCAGCACATACTTTGAAAAGAAAATTAAGACACGTAGAGAACCTTCAAGTGTCAAGTTTTAAAATGATAATTATAAACAACAATGGGAACTTGTTTTAATTATCAAAACCACCATGACAGTATGCTTTTAAATTATATACAATGGAAAATAAAATGAGTGACATAATCACACTCCATTTGACACATAGCCATCTTCTTCAACAATCTTCACCCTGCCCCTATGTCAAGGCTGTGCAGTGGGGGCAGGGTTCTTTCGGGAAGTGAATATGCATCTCATTTACCCTCTGATGATCCAGAAGAAGTCAGCCCTGAGAATGGCACCTTAAGAAGCCATTACAACAACTGCAGGTTCAAACCTCTCCCAATACTAGCTGAATCTTTCTTATTAAATTTAAGAATGTATGACTTAAGGTCATACAAATAGAATATTTACAGTAAAACTTCATGGCTCCTTAAATGCATGTTTTTCAGAGCCAAGAGGAAAGAGTATCTTAATCTGTCATGAACGTGTTATGAGGCATTATGATTCGTTACACAGTCAGCCAGATGTTTAGATTGGATTTAGCATTTTTATCTCCCTATCGAGTACCAGGATAGGCAGATGTTCTTGTTTGATGGTGTTAAAGGAATCATTGCAGGATGTAAGCTATTCCGAGTGATTGATTGAAGGTGCAATTGATTGAAGGTGCAATTGATTGAAGGTGATTTTGTCAATGCCAATAGTGTGGTGCTCCAGATGTTTAGGGATTGCACCCAAGGTACCTATTGCTATTGGTGTGGGAAGAAGATGGCATTCTTCCTGCCTTTAAGAATTAATCAGCAGAGTAGCCTATGTAGCAAGGTTCATAAAAAGTAATCAAAATGGTCAAGATGGAGATACGATATCACAGTATAAACACAAAAAAGGTGGGGCTTTGTAACAGTATGTGGGAATGACCTTAGGAGACTGGGCAAAGAGATGCTGCCAAGCTAACAATCAGATAAGAGACAATATAGTCCACAGTTTGGTAGTGGGTGAGGCAAGAGGCTCAGAAGATACTCTCCCTATAATTTTTTGGACTCTTGATGGCTATTATTATTTTACCTCTGGCTGCTTGTTTAGCCAGTTCTCTCTGTCTCCATTTTTAGCATGTTCCTAACTGTTCTTGATTAATAATAGTAACAAATCAGATTCTGTTTCCTGCTTTACAGTTTGGGAATTTGTCCATGTATAATTATTTTCCAATCTACGTTTTCTATAAGGTAAATCCAATCCTTAATAAGTGAGTCAGCCCTCCCAGGTAAACTAGGTTGGAAATAGAATTAGATGAATGAATTCTACTTTATTGTAAGAGTACATTAACATAATTTTGCTAATCTGAAGGTACAAACTTCCAATTCGCCACTTTTTACTGCCTGGTCCATGGGGTGTTTCTTTCTGTAATGGTTACGTCATTTTGGGCTCCTTGTAAGAGAGGAGCAGGCAGAGCTGGAGGGTGGAGTTAAGAGTGTCATCAGCTTAAAATAGTTAAATTCCCACAAAGAAGTCCAAGCCAAACCACTCCTGAATTCCCTAAACCCTTATCTGGAGCCAGTTTCACTATTTCCTAAGCAGCATCTCTCCTTCTTTTCCTCAAGGCTTCTCATGCATTTCCATGACACAGTGGGATCCATAATGTACTAAGACAGCAGATCATAAACTCAGAGATACAGATCCCACAATTAGTTTGGGTGGGAGAATTGACACAGAATCTTTCTACCCATGCTAATATTTTTACCGTGATTTATCAACATTAGGTAGCCACCAAGAAACATTTATTTCTATTCAAAGTGTGTGTGTGGGCAGGAAAATCTAGTAGTTTTCTTAGTAATCACTAAGGGTAGGTTAGGTAAAATAGATACATGTACCTATTTTAGTATATATATAGATAAAAATAATATAGGTAATAATAATCACATGAATAACATTTAGAAGAACAAAAATCAAGAAATCTACCATCTACAATAATTCAGTATTACCAGAGCTAAAACAGGCTCAAAGCTCTTTACAATAATTACAAGTAGCTATGTATTTGTTTTAAAGTGAATGAAAAAATGAAGCGAATAAGCTGTATTTATTTCAAACCTAAAACAGAATCGGAATTCAAATTAATGAGTACATTTCTTGCCTATTTGATTGTTTCTCATTTGTTTTTTATTGCAACAATTTTTTAAACTAGCTGGAATGGCTTGTGACATAACAGAGGAGTTCTAGGTGACAACAAAATGCAAAACTAAAATTTTGGTAGATGGGAAGTAAAATTATTCAGCTCAGATTTTTAATATGAACCCATTCAGCATGAATTTCTTAAACCAACACTTAAAGGGGAATGCAGAAATGTCTTCCCATATGGCTTATTTAAATATACACGCAAAGAAGAGATAGGATGACTCCCACTGAAACCAACGTTGTTGTTGTTTTTTAATGAAAAATAAAATAAAGGTAATTTAGAGGAATAAGAAAAAATAAAATGAATGGAAACAAAATGAATGACTGTTTAAATAAAAACAAATGGAGTGGTGGTTTTTTTTCCTGCAGAGCCCTAAAATGTAATTAAGAATTATTATATTCTTTATATCAAATCTATTTGGCAAATTTACTCCACTTAATGATGGGGGGAAAGTTCTTTTGAAAAATTGTTGATTTTGATTCCTTTTTTCAAGAATTTGTCTGTCAAAAGATTAGCCACTAAGCACCTTCATTTTAAAGTTGCCCACACTCCTCTAAAAGATTAGTGGCATGATAAGAAATTATTTTTTTTTAATGTCTAGTTTGAGAGAAAAGAACCTACTTTCAAGAATAGTATTTTAGAAAAAGTCTTCTGGGTGAGCTGCCAGCTTCTGGCACTTATCCCATTTACAGGGTGGCCAAAGACTACTGTCCTCTATATCTTTATAATGTCATCTTTGTGACAGGTTGCAGCCTTCCTGTCTTTCTGTGCTACAATTAAATTTCAGTGGAAGCCATCAGGGTGTTTTTTTTAGGTGTGCATGTGGACAGATAGAGATATCATAAAATGACAGAGAAATATGCCCCAGGGAGGAAAAGAAAAGAAGAAAATGTCTCTCTCAACCATCTTTTGACTACATCTTGCAACCATCTTGGGACCATGCTCAACCCTACCCTCCCCCTTTAACAATTCAACCATCTTCCAACAAAGCTCAACCTTGTAACAACTCAGCTATCTTGTAACAAAGCTTAGCTCTGCCATCTTGTCATAACTCAACCATCTTGTAACAAAGCTCAACTTTGCCACAAAAATAGACTTAAAGCTTTTTTAAAAAAGAGAGAGAAAAGCAGCATCTCTTTTTGTCCCACCGGGGAAAAACATGAACAGAATATTGGAAGATTTGGTCATGGTTTTCTTGGTGTTTCAAAGCAAAAGAGGCTGGACTGAAGTGACACCTTAATTGCAGTTGATTAGCTGGGCATGTATTCAGTAGGTAAGATCTGTAGTGGACTTCAAAAAAGAAAGAATGCAAAACAACTTTCTTGTTATGTCGTGGCAGGTTGCTCCCAAACACCTACAGATGCCATTTCTCCACTGAACTGTGAATGATGATTAAAGAAAAGCATATTTATTTATTTAAACAGATTTATTGGGTTTATTACCTGCCATAGTTTCAAAACTTTCAGCAGTTTATAGTAGTATAACATTATAACCTCCCCTTCCCTACCAAAATTATAAAACTTAAAAGACATTTGAACAGCCATCTATCCGAGATACATCATTGATACTTCAGAATAGCTCTGTTTTTATTGGTTTGTGGAAGGGGCAACCAGAACTTGAATAGGAAGCTATCACAAACTATAGATCAGTGATGGCTAACCATTTCCAGACTGAGTGCTCAAAGCGCGCCCACATGCAGGCACATAAATGTGTTCGTGCATGCCCAAACATCCAAAATGCAATGCGTGAGTGGCCCCGGGCATGTGCCCCTTCCCCCTACATGTGTGCACTGCCCCACCCTGCACATACCATGCCCCCCACACATGTGTGCATGGTCCCCATGCGCCCCCTCCCCTGTGCATGCACGACAGAGACCCGATGATCAGCTGGCCAGCAGGAGGTGCATGCGCAGCAGAGCTGAACTGGGTTGACGGCTCATGTGCCATCAGAGAGGGCACTGTGTGCCACCTTTGGCACACATGCCATAGGTTTGCCATCACGGCTATAGATTCCACCACAGAAAAACAGAATGTATCTTAAATAAATGGCAGACTACCAACAGTTTTTCCTGTGACAGACAAGTTGGCCTGGTCAATATTTGTTGGAACTAGTAGTTCTGAAGATGTTTTCATGCTAAGGGACCTTGAACTGCTGCCAATAGCCTCCTACCAGCCAGTTCGCTCGCACAGAGAGGGCCTCCTCAGGGTGCCGTTGGCCAGACAATATCGGCTGGTGACTCCCGGGGGAGAGCCCTCTCTGTGGCGGCACCTGCCCTCTGGAATGACCTACCCCCAGAGATACACACAATACCAGACCTCCAGACTTTTCGCCGGGCCCTGAAAACACATCTATTTCATCTAGTTGGGCTGGCTTGATCCCATCCTTTCGGTTTTAATTGGAAATTGGTTTTAACTGGGTTGTTTTAAATTGAGGGCCGAAATTATTTAATGTCTTTTAAACTGTTTTTTTAAATTTTATATGTTATGTTTTATCTCGGCTGTTCACCACCCTGAGTCCTGTTGGAGAAGGGCGGTATAAAAATCAAATCAAATAAATAAATAAATAAATTGCATGTGGATGCTAATTGGCAGCCAATGAAGGTCCTGGAGAACAAATGTAATATGTCCAAGGTCAATAAGTAAGCTATTCTGGGTAACTGCATTTCAGGATAACCGAAATTTCCAAGTAGTCTTCAAAAGTTGTTCCATGTAGAATGCATTGCAGTAGTTCAGTGGCGTATTCCTGAAAACATGAATTACTGTTGTGAGGTGCTGAGGTACCCTCTGAAATAGGGATGTATTCATTCATTTATTTGCAGGATTTATGGCCCGCTCCAGGGAGCCAACTTTGAGTGGTGTAGAATTATCCAATATATAATTGGGATTATATATAATTGGGATTAACAGTGCAAATCAAATTTACAAACACATGTAGAATAGAAGAATAAAAAATTGGAAATCATACTTCAGAGATTAAAACCTTAATCTCCCATGCCCCTGTCTATATGAAATGCCCACATTTTCACTAATGTTTTGAATCCCACCAAGTTTATCTACAGAAGCATAGACTTAATTCTTTTGGGGCTTTTTGGTTTGTTTTTAGTTGTATTGGCATTCTTTATGTCTTGCTGTCATTCGGGATTTTTGTTTTATTATATTTCATAATAAATATAGTGAAATGCATTCATTACTTTTGCTGAAAATAATCTTCATTAGACACAGTGGTACTTTTTTCAGCACACATGGGCTTTAAAATATCATGATGTTAATAAATAATAAGATGCATTTGTGTGTTTCTGTGTGAGAAAATGAAACATGCATTGAATGTTAATTATTTCACCCTACAAAACAGAACTTTATACTTTTCTGCTGCCCTGATACCCCTGAAAAGAACCTTTTGAGTTTTGAATTTTTAGGGTCTCCATCCTCCATCCCAACTCAAGTTCTACTTTATAAAAATTCAAATTTACAAATTTACATGAATCCTCCTTCTAAACCTCTTTTTTTGAACACTACTCTCTTTGCTCACTATGGTGAAATACCAAACAAAGCAATCAAACTGGCAGATTAGTCAAATTTGCTTATTGCATTTCATTTACATTTGTAAAAAAGCAATTTCTGCTCTCATTATTTATTGATGTCAAAGGGGGCAATTTAAAATTCTGCTCTTTTTTTCCCCCTGATTGTCAGAAAGATGTCCTCCCCCATTTTAACAAGCCCCCTTTTAAAAAAAAATACAAATGATTTCAAGTGCCAAAGAATTGTAATATGTAAACGTTAAAAAAAAATCACTTAGGTTTAACATTTTAAACAGCTTGTTGTTTTGTTTCAACAAAGGGGGGAAGAAAGGACATCTTTTTAGCTCCTCAGACCCATGTTTTCTTTTTATTAGTACTAGTAAGTGCTTACATTTTACCTGAATGGGGATTTAGATTTTGTTCTTTGGTGTGTGTGTTTTTTTACCTGTGAAGAGTACAAATGATTTCTTCTAAACAATACCCTGAAGGTATCATCAGCAATCGTGTTTTCATAATGGAGAAAATGAGAAGGAAGAAACAGCTCTTCAAGTCCTGTTGATCTGGATGTGAAGTTCCTTAAGGAACAATTCCTGAAGGCCCACATTTAATCAAACAGTTCTACAAATGATCCCATAAGACACAGCCTGCTCCATTAGAAGTCTGTACTTTAAAAGAAAGCACAAACTGCTCCATTAGAAGTCCGTACTTTAAAAGAAACTTACAAATTGCTCCATTAGAAGTCCGTTCTTTAAAAGAAAGTACAAACTTGAACATATATGAATGTGAAGCTGCTCTACATTTTAACAATATGTTCTTTTAGTTGTTTCTCATTCTCTAATCTAGGATGCTCAACTGGTGGCTTCAAAGCCATAGACAGCTATCCTCAATTTACGATGACAAAATGTTCATTGCTAAGCAAGATAGTTGTTAAGTGACTTTGCCCCATTTCACAACTTGTCTTGCCACATTTGTTAGGTGAATCACTGTAGTTGTTAAGTTAGTTACATGGTTGTTAAGTGAATCTGGTTTCCCCATTGACTTTGCTTGATGGAAGGTGGCAAAAAATGATCAGGTAACCCAGTGGTGAAATGTAAAATTTGGTAGTACCGGTTCTGGGGGCATGGCTTGGTGGGGGGGGGGGGGGATAATGTGACTGGGTGGGCGTGGCCAACTTTTTTTTTTTTTACTTTTAAAAGTATTTTTTCTACAACCTCTTCGGCAGAAAAGGTTGTAGAAAAAATGGTTTTAAAAGCCTCTGACGAGCCCAGCTGAGCCGCACGATCATCAGAGACTTTTCTTTTACTTTTAAAAGCATTTTTTCAGCCGAAGAGGTTGTAGAAAAAATGTTTTAAAAATAAAAAAAAAAGCCTCTGATGATCGTGCAGCTCAGCTGGGCATGGGGGGGTGGGGGCGCGCAGGGATTTTTGCTACCGGTTCTCCAAACCACCCACCGCCATCGCTACCAGATCGGGCGATTCGGTCCGAACCGGGAGCATTTCACCCCTGAGGTAACCCCAGGACAATGCCACCATGATAAATATATGCCAGTTGTCAAGTATATGAATGTTAATCATGTGACCATGGGGATGTTGTAGCAGTCATTAAAAAAAGGGTCATTAGTCACTTTTTTCAGTGCCATAGTAAACTGAGGTACCACTCAAAATCTTGGATGATACCTTTAGGGCGTTGGACAAAATCATCATTTATTTTTACTTTTATAAAAAAAGTTAAAGTTTATTATTGTTTAAAATATAAATTAAATCAAAGATCATGAGGGAATGAGAAATAGTAAAGTAGAGGAAAAGGGTGAAAGGAAAAAAGAAAGGGGAAAAAAAGCAGTGATTTAAAACCTTTTTCTATCCACCAGAACACAAAATGCAGGTACAACTTTAAGTTTTTGCTTTACTTATTTAGAGCCTGAGTGGCGCAGCAGACTAATGCTACTGTTAAAAGGTAGTATTTAGCTTCCAGCTGCCTGCAATTACTGCGAGTTCAATTCTCACCAGGCTCAAGGTTGACTCAGCCTTCCATCCTTTCTAAGGTAGGTAAAATGAGGACCCGGTTTGTGGGGGCAATAAGCTGACTTTGTATAAAATATACAAAAGTATGAAGGCTATTGCTTAACGCATTGTAAACCGCCCTGAGTCTCTGGAGAAGGGCGGCATATAAATCAAATTAAAAAAATAAAATAAAAAATAAAATAAATAAAGTGAGTACAAGCCATTTCTATAACAACCTATTTGCAATTTTCATGTGACTGAAGGGAGTAATCAATTTTTGGGAGGGGGGGGAATCACAGGAGTTAATGTAATGAAATGAAATTGAGGTTTTGCTCTGGATCTGTCCTCCCAAAGGCCAAATTAAATGATCCTGTTTAAAAGAATTCATACAACTTCCCTTAGCTTTCCATGCTACAAATGTCTGTCTGTCTGTCTTATGCTATTGGGTACAGCATTCTAACATTTAAGGGTTTAGCCTGATTAGTATCTAGATGGAAAAGTCCCTTCCTCCTGCGACTCCAGACTACATCCTATCACACATTTACTCATGAGAGTTTTGTGCAGCTCAGGATGAATTCTGCACCCTCCTGATCTCATGTCTTTTTTTTAAACAGCTGACCCACATACTTCTAGCTTTCATAAGATAGAAATACTGTTTTAAAGCCAGTTTTAAACTGGGGGCACTGGAGCTTTATGGAATTTGCAGTGTCTCATTTCCCAATTGGTGAACAAAACCTGACTCATACCTACTGCTAATTTCTAATCTTTGGTTACTCTAGTACAGGGGTGTCAAACTCGCTTCCCGTGGGCGGGATGAGTCATGTCCTGGCCACGCTCACCCCCCAGTTTAGCAAAGTGGAAAAAAGTTGTGATACGTCACGTGACAACAACATGATGTCACGAGTTTGATACCCCTGCTCTAGTAGATCCTGGGAGGGAAACCCTAGCTTTACAGTTTTACAGTTCTCTCTTGCAATATCTCAAGAGAATAAAGCAAGGACTAAGCTCTATAAATTCCATCACTATTTGTTTTCTGTAAGAATTGAACCTTGGGACCCTTCTCCACCCCTCCACACACACACAACAGAA
Source organism: Arizona elegans (assembly GCA_022577455.1). NCBI lineage: Eukaryota > Metazoa > Chordata > Lepidosauria > Squamata > Colubridae > Arizona > Arizona elegans. Next base: position 32,087,343 of record JAKOOJ010000008.1, on the reverse strand, counting down.
TTGGAGGCAAGTGATGGGTTTGTCAGTGTTTCTGAATCCTTATCAATATATTCACCAAAGCACCTAAGGTAGGAGAAGAAGCAAAGGATGGAAACTAATCAAGGAAAGAACAATCTAGAAATAAGGATGAATTTACTGACAGAACAATTAATCAGTGAAATGACTTGCCTTAAGAAGTTGTGGGTGCTTCAACACTGGAGGTTTTTAAGGAGACATTCAACAACCACTTATCTGAAATGGTATAGAGTCTCCTACTTGAGCAGAGGTTGGACTAGAGGACCTCCAAGGTTCCTTCCAACTCTGTTATTCTGTCCTCTTATTCCCATAAAGGAACATGATTGTAGATGTGTTCAAAATGCATTTGAAGGACCAATGAGTGGAAATAGAAGTAATGTAAAGAGAGGTTACAAAGAAATAATATGACTCCCTTCACTCTTTATGGGTCATGAAAATGAAGTAACTTATGAAATGTTTAAAAAAAACAGAATAAATCAAAGCTGTAACATGCATTTTCCTGATTTAGGTGATATATCTGTAACCTTTAAAAATAAGTGAGGGGCTAACTATGTCTTCTATAAATAGGCATAGTTCATAAGCTAGCTGATGAAGCTACTCAATGCAGCCCCGTCACTTCATTTATATGGAATGGGGTAGTTTTAATCATGATATTGTTAAAAAGAAATGTGGAAAATTAAATATGTTGAAGGTAAAGGTTTCCCCTGCCCAGTCATGTCTGACTCTAGGAGTCGGTGCCCATCTCCGTTTCTTAGCCAAGGGAGTCAGCATTCTCCAATGATGCTTCCATGGTCATGTGGCTAGCATGACTATATGCTGAGGAACATGCTGAGAAAGCTGTTACCTTTCCACTGAAGTGATACCTATTTATCCACTTCCATTTGCATGCTTTTGAACTGCTAGGTTGGCAGGAACTGGGGCAAATAATGGGAGCTCATCCTGTCATGTGATACTTGGGTCTTGAACTGTTAACCTTCCAGTCAACAAGCCCAGTGTCTTAACCACTAAGCTACAGCACCCCACTGGAGATAGCTATACTTTGGCCTTAGATCAGACCAGGGCATTTTATAGCCTCTGGAATTATGGGCCTTTGGCCATCCCTGTCCGGTCCATGTGAGGTCAGTTGGAAATTAGAAATCAAATGTAAAGTTTTCCTCAGGGCTCAGTAAAAGAAGCCAAGTTGGATCTGGTTCTATGCTGCTTCAGTCAACTGGCGAACATGGGAGGACAAGAAGAGAAAGTGGTTTTCTGTGCCTGCACAGTGTTTGCCCCTTGCCTGGAGCAGCCTCACATGAGGGAATCTGGGCTCAGCTACCTACCATGGCCTTGGTCAAACCACAGTCTTATAAGTGAGCTAGGTGTTATTGGTTGGGCCCTCTCCCACAGTCCCAGTTATTCATGTGGCCCTTTGGGAAAATTAATTGCCTGCCTCTATCTTAGGTGAAAGACGATCTTTATCTGGTGAGCTCATTTACACAGCTTTAACCATGGAGCAAAAAAAAAATTCTTTTTCTTCAACATTTTATGTATATTGGAAGTATTAGAATCTCAGTGGAGTCGCTCCCACCCTCACCAGAGGTGGGTTTCAGCAGGTTCTGAGCAGTTCTGGAAAACCGGTCGCGAAAATTTTGAGTAGTTCAGAGAACCGGTAAATACCACCTCTGACTGGCCCCGCCCCCATCTATTCTCTGCCTCCCAAGTCCCAGCTGATCGGGAGGAAATGGGAATTTTGCGCTATCCTTTCCCTGGAATGGGGTGGGAATGAATGCCACACCCACCAAGCCACACCCACCAAGCCATGTCACGCCCACCAAGCCACACCCATAGAACCAGTAGTAAAAAAATTTGAAACCCACCACTCTCACCCTCACCCTCCATGGCTTGCTTCTTTCTTGTTCATAGCTGATATGACATTGTTATTTATGGAAGGATGCATTCCACTTCCTACTTCTTTTCCCGAATACTTAGATGCAAGCTTGGGGCTGTGTACTAATCTAATTACATAAAATTAAGAAATGCATGAAAAAGTCATATACACACCCCACCTGTGCTGAATCCCTCTGTGGTAGAAGATAAGATAAGCCAAATTTTGTTGGCATCTGAGGGTAGGATAATCCCATTCTTTTTCTTTCATGCCTATCCAAGGAGCAATATGGGTACCGGTATGTAAATGTAGATGAGTGTGTACATTTCCATCTTTTTTTCCCTTTCATATGTCCTTGTTTCTTACTATCTTTAACATCCAGCCGGTAAAAACTACACCTCATAAATCACCCATTAGTATCTCTGCCGTTGGTGTATCATGGACGGCTATTTTTATTTTTGTAAGTCACAGGCTCAGCATCCTGTCTTCCCTTTTATTCACAAAGCCATTTAATTTTATTACAGAGCCTTCTTCATTCTTCACCTGGGTTAGATGAAAAAGAAGAGACAGAAATAGAGGTCATCAGCATATGGGAGACATCCCACAAATGCTCTGCAAAACTGCCCTGGCACTTTTATAACCTTGATAAACACAACAAATACAATAGGATCGTAAAGCACTCCTAATTAAGGATCTGCTCTGACATTTAGGTCCCCAAATTTGGCAACTTTAAGATGTGTGGGCTTCAACTCCCAGAGTTCCTCAGCCTGTTTTAGGAGTAGCAATAGCAATAACAATAACACTTAGGCTTATATACCACTTACAGTGCCTGACAGCCCTTTCTAAGAAGTTTACAGAGTCAGCATATTGCCCCCAACAATCTGGATCCCCTCCGTGTGACCTGTTTCTGACTGGCCGAGTGCTGCTGGAGGTCAGGGAGGCCAAAAATGGGCCATGTGGGGGTCTCACACAGCCTCTGCCACCCTTTTTTAGGTGGCAGAGTGCTGCTGGAGGCCATGGAGGGTGAAAAACGAGGCACAGGGAGGCTGTGCATGGCCCCCCGTGCCCCATTTTGGCCGGGAGGGTCCTGTAAGAGGTGTCTGTCCCATCTCTCCCCATTCCCCGTCCCACCCACCAGCCCGCGGAAGACAACTACAATGCTAATCTGGCCCTCAAAGAAATCTAGTTTGACACCCCTGTTTTAGTACAAAATGACTCACACTGATGATGTTACTACTTTCAGGGGTGAAATGCTCCCGGTTTCGACTGGATCGCCCGATTCAGTAGTGATGGCAGTGGGTGGTTCGGAGAACCGGTAGCAAAAATCCCTGCCCCCCCCCCCCATGCCCAGCTGAACCGCGTGATCATCAGAGGCTTTTTTTTTACTTTTAAAAGCATTTTTTCTACAACCTCTTCGGCCGAAGAGGTTGTAGAAAAAATGCTTTTAACAGCCTCTGACGATCCCAGCTGAGTTGTCTGATCGTCAGAGGTTTTTTTTTTTTTTCTTTTAAAAGCATTTTTTCTACAACCACTTCGGCCGAAGAGGTTGTAAACAAAAATGCTTTTAAAAGGCTCTGACGATCAGGCAACTCAGCTGGGATCGTCAGAGCCTTTTAAAAACATTTTTTTTACAACCTCTTCAAGAGATTGTAGAAAAAATGATTTTAAAAGGTAAAAAAAGCCTCTGACGATCCCAGCTGAGCAGCGCGATCGTCAAAGGCCTTTTTTTTTACTTTTAAAAGCAATGCTTTTAAAAGTAGAAAAAAAAGATTGCACGCCACAGCTGATCACACCCCTCCCCACGCTGTTCTACTCACCACATGCCTCCTTTTGGTGTGCACTGCTCATGCGCACCTCGCATTTGTTGCGAGGTGCACACTGCGCATACGCAGCCAGTGAACTGGTAGTAAACCAGTTCAGATTTCATCACTGCTTACTTTGGTAATGAAACGTTTGCAAGAAAACAAACCAAGCTCAGAGGCCACCAAAGACCCCATGGATCTACTACTTTGATGGAGCACCAGAGATAAGTCAAGTGCAATCTTCATGGAAATTTTAAGGATAAAGAAAACTGACTCCTGCTCTCACGGAATAGACATAAAGGTTTCCTTCTGCACAAAAGCCAGCTGTATTCCCAATCACTTTTTTTTGCTAGAGCAAAGAAAGCCGGCTTCCTTTCCATGCCCCTTTCCCCAGACTTCATTTCTGGCTCACAGTCAGCTGTGGCTCTCACACACATATCTTTGCAATTACAGAGCAGAGAGGACTGCTGGGGAAGCAGGAAGGAAGCACGCAGGTATCCCAGGGAAACTTTACTTTTGGAATAATGAGGATGATCATAATTAATAAATTATTCTGTATCTTTGGAGAATTGTGCTAATTAGTAATCTCCTATTTCAAAAGTCCTAATATTTTATTTCTGCTTATTGCCAACTACCAAGTGGAACATTAATGGAAATGTGGACGACGGGTAGAGCAATAATTATAACGGTAATCATATGAACTCGTCTGCTGCTAACGTCTAATTAAAATAAATCAGAGGATGTAGAAAACGGGCTTCGCAGAGCTAGCTTTTCAATAACATGTATTACTGGTGAGGACTAATTCGCTCGCACTCCATGCAGATGCTCTAGTTTTAGAAAGTGAAAAATCCTTGCCGGGAGATTTGAGTTGTACAAAAGAGATATTCTGAGTTCCTTAGAATATGGTTAATAGATTTGTTCTATTGAAACAGGCTGCTTAACAACTGTAGAACAGCCTTCTCAAACTGGCACCTTCCAGGTGTGTTGGAGTTTAATTCTGAGAATCTTCATGTTTTAGGTTAAGCTGATTTAGAAGGAAAGAGGAAAAAGTAGATTAGGCAGTAAAGCTAATGATTAGATGCACATATTATTGAAGCTTTGGGTATAGGAGGCTGCAATCCTGTATGCACACTTATTTGGAATTAAGGACCACTGAACTCAATTAGATGTGCTTGGAATTTGGTAGAAGGGCACTTATATAAAACATAATTTGATTCATTTTTGACCAACTATAAGAAACTAATGTAGCGAAAATTATCAACAGCAGGAAATTAAACCTACATTCACAGATCCATGTCCAATAAATTTTCAAAGGTGTCATTTTAGATTTTTAGATGAGCTTATAAAAGCACCCAAAAGGAGAAGGCATTATAAGACCTACCACATTTTCATCCTGTGTACATGAATAGTGCATGCCATCACATATTTGTTCCTTTAACAAGCATTTAAAACTACCCATGGAATTAGAATTTACAATCCAACTATACCTTTCAATCTTTTATTATATTCTAGTGCATCTTACATTTCACTTAGAGCATATGTTTAACTCAGTGTCAACACATTCCAGTGCACAGCTGAATATATTCTAAATTAGCCTTTCTAACCAAATATCCCCCAGATATTTTAGTCTACCATTCGTAGAATTCCAAGATCGCATGATGTGTATTCCACCTCCCTAGAGCAGGAGACTAATGAGTATTTATAGACAAGATACAGTCTGGCGTGTTCGTTGCATCCACTTGTTACACCTAGATTTGGAGAGGCTTTATTAAGTCAAAGTTCAACAATGTGCTACTCTGCAGATATGTGGGTCTACAACACCGCTTAATTGCCTGGCATTAGCCAAACTGCCTGCAAATTACAAGAATTGCGAGACAGATATTAGCAAGGCACCAAGTTTAGCACGGCTGCCTTAAAACTCAGATTAAGTAATTAAGTAAGATTGAAGCTAGAGTTGCCATGGGATATGTCAGAGTGCAGATTTCTCTCATATATAAAATGGAGGCTTTATTTATAAATAAAAAGGCATGGCTTCAATGGGTATGCTCAAAAAATTAAAAAAAATGAAATATACAGCATATTCAGCAAAAGAGACAAGCTAATTATAATATTGCTGGCAATACCATATCTACTATAAGCCTGAGATGCTTGTACCATGTCTGTTTCATCCCTTGTGAGGGTTTCAGAGAAAACTGGTTTCAGCTCTTTTTAAATCTTTGTATCAGAAAAAGATGTTTGGCTTACCATAGCCATATCTGGCTGGCTGGCTGGCTGTCTCTCTCTCTCTCTCTCTCTCTCTCTCTCTCTCTCTCTCTCTCTCTCTCTCTCTCTCTCTCTCTCTCTCTCGCTCTCTCTCTCTCTCTCTCGCTCTCTCTCTCTCTCCGATGTTACTACTTGTTTTATAGCTACTTTGATTTTCTACTTTAACATTTCAATTTTCTTTTTGATATTGGCCATGTTAAGATCACGGGCTCATCAGACTAGAAAAACATAATATAAGGGAGGTGATGATAGCTAGATAGATAATAGCTAGATAACAGATAGATAGATAGATAGATAGATAGATAGATAGATAGATAGATAGATAGATAATAGATAGATAGATAGATAGATAGATAGATAGATAGATAGATAGATAGATGTAGGTAGATAGAGCAGTAGGTAGAGCGGTAGGGAGGCAGGAAGGGAGATAGATAGATAGATAGATAGATAGATAGATAGATAGATAGATAGATGATAGACAGACAGACAGACACACAGACAGACAGACAGATAGCGAGCATATCTAGGTAGGTAGCTAGCTATTATCATCACCTCTCTTATATTCTGTTTTTCTAGGCTAATGAGCCCATGAACGTAAGGTGGTTAATACCAAAAAGAAAACTTAAACTTTAAAGTAGAAAATCAAAATAGCTATAAAACAAGTACTAACATCACCAAACAATAAACAGACTAGTGACATTATGAGTTTCTGGGCTGCTGAGTGAGTAGAAGCCCCCTGCAACTTTTGTAGGAGTGGGATCCATAGCCAGAAGGCATCGGACAAGAGAAGACAGACCTTCTCCCACGTTTCAGAAAGCAGAGCCTCTATCTGTCAGTGGGAGCAATTGGTGTCCGTGCTGTTGCTAATGTTCAGTTATCATTTGCCTCTAAAGAACAACAGGAGGCCCCTTTGAAGCTCTGTTGTGTGACTTCTTTCTCCAGTCTCCTCTGTTAAAAGCTTCTGTAAGCCCAAAGTGATAAAAAGAGAGTTGCCAGGGACTTAAAGTATGAATCAAAAGATTACTTGGGATCACCTTATTCTTTTTTTGGAACCGGAGGTCACAAAGGTCCAGGTGGATGGAAAAGGCATTGACTGGGGTAGCTTCCTGAAAAAAAAAAACAAACACACAACTATTTGTGTAAATCCCCGGAGGTGGGGTGGGTGGGTGTCTTTTAATCTCATGTCCCACCTCTTTTGCAGTGTCTTACTTGGAGACAGCTCTTTGCTTTTTCCCTGCAGAGATCATGCTGAAATAAACTGCCAAACATCCCTTATACCTCCATGCCATCTAATTATAGCCTGTAACACAAGAGAGTGCTGACAGTGCTGAGCTATTGACTCTTGACACTCTCTAAAGCACTTAATTATCTTTTCACATCAGCCCCTTTCAGACCTGTCAACTCCTTTTGTATTGTTTATGGAGGGGGGAGTTGCCTATAAAGATTTCAGGACTGTGCACCTGGAGTCAAACTTGTACACACCACACACACACACACACACACACACATGCATGCACACACACACACACACACACAAAAGCAGACTACTTAAGTTGCAGATGGAAGAGGAGCTCCATCAATGTTGTCCAAAGGATGCTTGGACCACTGATGTGAAAACCAAGGACAAAAATTACCCCATTCTTCAAAGAGGCTTCCTAACCTGCTGGAATAAAAAAAAGATAATCATTATTTTTCCTGTGTTTTGCATTACAGTGCCCCTGTCCAGATCTTCCTTCAAATTCTTGCTTCAGTTCGCCGTTGTAGGATTGAAAAGAGTACAGTTAGTCCTCGATTTACAACTGTTTGAAGTTACAACGGCACTGAAAAAGATGACTTATGAGCGTTTTTCATACTTACAACCATTACAGATCCCCCGTGGTCATGTGATCAAAATTCAAGCGGCTTGGAAACTGACTTGTATTTATGATGGTTGCAGTGTCCTGAGGTCATTTGCGACCTTTTGATAAGCAAAGTCAATGGGGACGCCAATTATTTATTATTTATTTATTACATGTATTTATATGCCGCCATTCTCCCGAAGGACTCAGGGCGGCGAACACAAGTTAAGAAACAAGTACAATAAAATCATAATTTAATCCAAATAATTAATTAGTAGTAAATAATAAAGCCCAGAATTAGTCTCAGCCTATTTGTTTGAAATTCACTTAATTCACTTAACAACTGTGTCCCTAACTTAATAACTGCAGTGATTCACTTAACAACCGTGGCAAGAAAGGTTGTAAAATAGGGCAAAATACATTTAATAAATGTCTGGCTCAGTAACAGAAATTTTGCACTCAATTGTGATCGTACGTGGAGGACTACCTGTAGTGCATATGTTTGATTCAAGAAAACAAATGCAGTTAAATTCATATTTAAATATGAACTAAATGGATTTCTTTCCCTCATTCCTAATAGTTGTAAATGTTTCCTCAAAGCTTGTCCTAATTTCATAGACCTGCAAATGGGACAAAATCATTTATCAATACATTCTTTAATTTCAGGGTAGCACTGTTTGCTTTGAGCTGACAGCTCTGTGTCCAAAATTGAAGGGATCGGCTCTCTAACCACGCTTGTCAATTCTTCCTCCTACCTTCGCAAGTGAACAGAACAATCTTGGCCCACTTAAAGGTTTTCTCAACATCCTTTGCCGTTGTAACAGTTTTCCTTTAAAGCAGAGATTCACTCATGCAATCAAAAGCTCACATTAAAAGCATTTAAAAAGCATTTCGTGAGCAATTAAAGAAACTACTTTAACACATGTGCTTTTTTTAAAAAAAAAGGGAACGTTAAAAAAAGCCACTTTGAAGTTTAGAAGATCAAATAAGGAGTCTGAAGAGCAGACTGCTATTAACATCAGCATATAAAAGCCTGAAAAATCTCTGATTCCTTTATTACCAGGAAGCTGAGCCTCACCTCATGATGCAATCTTCTTTATCTTGGCAAGTTCCACATGTCTTGGCTATCAAGTCTTGTTCTCTCCAAGTCTGCTGGAGAGAGTGGGAATCAAAACATGAGGTATTAGGAGAGACTGTAATCTGAGGGAGTGTTACCTAATCAGCTCAGTTCTTGAAAACCAGTCCTTAAGTCTTCGTCTTCCTCTGAGGAAGAAATAAAGGTCCAGCAAGAGGATGGAAGCAGAGGTGAAATGCTCCCGGTTCAGACTGGATCACCCGATCTGGTAGCGATGGCGGCGGGTGGTTCGGAGAACCGGTAGCAAAAATCCCTGCGCCCCCGCCCCATGCCCAGCTGAGCCACGTGATCATCAGAGGCTGTTTTTTTTTTTTTACTTTTAAAAGCATTTTTTTACAACCTCTTCGGCCGAAAAAATGCTTTTAAAAGTAAAAAAAAAAAGCCTCTGATGATCGCGCAGATCGTCAGAGGCTTCTAAAAGCATTTTTTTCTGCAACCTCTTCGGCCGAGGAGGTTGCAGAAAAATAAAATGCCTTTAAAAGCCTCTGACGATCCTAGCTGAGTTGCCTGATCGTCAGATGCTTCTAAAAGCATTTTTTCTGCAACCTCTTCGGCTGAAGAGGTTGTAGAAAAAAGGCTTTTAAAAGTTAAAAAAAATAAAAAAAGTTGGCCACACCCACCCAGTCACATTACCCCCCCACCAAGCCACGCCCACAGAACCAGTAGTAACAAATTTTAGATTTCACCTCTGGATGGAAGGACACAGTGGCTCAGTGGCTAAGACACTGAGCTTATCGATTGAAAGGTTGGCAGTTCAGCAGTTCGAATCCTTAGTGCCACGTAACAGGGTGAGCTCCCCTTACTTGTCCCAGCTTCGGCCAACCTAGCAGTTTGAAAGCACGTAAAAAATGCAAGTAGAAAAATAAGGACCACATTTGGTGGGAAGGTAACAGCGTTCCATGCGCCTTTGACTTTAGTCACATGATCACGGAGATGTCTTCGGACAGCGCTGGCTCTTCGGCTTTGAAATGGAGAAGAGCACCGCCCCATAGAGTCGGGAACGGCTAGCACATATGTGCGAGGGGAACCTTTACCTTTATCTAAGAGGATGGAAGAAACCAAGGCACCAGATGCAAATCCAAGTTGCTCATATCAGTGTTGATGCTACAGATAGCCTTCAATTTATCACCCTTATGACCAGTTGTTTTATGACTGTTCAGAGTTACAATGGTTTTGGAACAGATGCCTTACAGCCCACAAACCCCTTTCAACCATCATAAAGCGGTTTGGACCACCACAGTCAAATGACTACATTGCAGGCACTTAGTAATCAGTTCACCTTTACCAGCAGTTGCAGTGTCCCTTCGTCATCAGACCACAATTTGTGTTTATTTTTTGCCAGTTTCTGGCCAGAAACATGAATTTGGGAGGGGGAGGGGGGAAAGTTCCCTTAACAACTGTAAGATTTGTTTAACAACTGCCAGGAAAAAGGTTGAAAAAAATGGGTCTGGTCATATGGGTGCCTCAACTTACACTCACAATGACTTACAAGTGGCTTTCTGGTCCCCACTGTGGTTCAGGATCAAAAAATTTATTAGTTTATAGAAAATACAAAAGCAAGTAGTAGAACACATTGCAATTGTAAGTCAAGGACTACCTTTATTTGCAACCATATTGGCTGCCTTCTGTATAATCTTGGTTTCCACTATAATTTGGAAATAAGCCTTCTTCATTTCCCTACTAAGCAAGATCCAGGGTGAGAAGCCAATAACCTAGCCAAGTTGAAAAAGATGGATAAGGCACAATAAGCCAAGGACAACCAGAAGGTGTGTAGCAGAGGTGGTATTCAGCCGGTTTGTACCAGTTCAGGCAAACCGGTAGCGGAAATCGCAGGTGGGCCCGCTGACCCATCCCGGCTCTATGCTGTCCTATTTAGGCACAGTTTTGAGGCCAGGCACATGCGTGGAAGGCGTGCGTGAGAGCAAAGCGCAGGCATGGAAGGCCGGGCACATGTGCGGAAAGTGCACGTGCACGCAAAGTGAGTGTGCGTGTGCATGCTGAACCGATGGTAACAAAATGTGAAACCCACTGCTGGTGTGTAGGTAGGATGGTAGGTATGGATTATGATGCAGTACAATGCAGCTAGGAAAACAAAGGGGTGAATGAAATCTCCCCTATCCTAGAAAAGAAAGAAAGAAAGAAAGAAAGAAAGAAAGAAAGAAAGAAAGAAAGAAAGAGAGAGAGAGAGAGAGAGAGAGAGAGAGAGAGAGAGAGAGAGAGAGAAAGAAAGAAAGAAAGAAAAGGAGAAGGAGGAAGAGGAAGAGGAAGGAAGGAAGGAAGGAAGGAAGGAAGGAAGGAAGGAAGGAAGGAAAAACGAAAGTTTCTATTGGTAGCTCTACCCTTTTTTCACCAATAAACCCTCCCTTCACAATGGCTAAAGGAGGAAGAGGTTACTTTTCTACAGCTAGCTCTCTGGGAAGCAAGGCTTTACAAAGCAAAGCAAGATAAATGTCCATCAAGATTCTCAGTCATCCAGGTCATGGTTGTCCCAAAGGTGCTTTTTTCAAAAGGCAACTGGACTTCCTTGTTTTTCCTTGATGATGTTTCGCTTCTCATCCAATAAACTTCTTCAGTCCACCATCCAGTCAGAACTGAAGAATCTTCTTTGGATGAGAAGCAAAACGTTTTCAAGGAAAAACAAGCCAAGTCCAATTGCCTTTTGAAAAAAGCACCTTTTTGGGACAAAGCAAGGTAAGAGCAACTCTCGGACATAATTTCCATCTTCCTTTCAGTCCTGCAACAATGAAATTAGAATCTCTCTTTTGGGTCCAACCATCGTGCATAGCTACAGTAGGGGGCACAGTGGTGGGTTCCTCCCGGTTTGGCCGGTTCAGCCGAGCCGGTAGCGGTGACGATATGATGTCACCGAACTGGTTCTCTTTGTTCAGGAGCTGTCCACCCCGGCGTTCTTACCTTTTATTTGGCCCCACCCCCAATCTACTCGCTGCCTCCCGAGTCCCAGCTGATCAATTAGAAGGAAAAAAAACTGTTTAAACTCTTGCTGCGGGGCTTCAAAGGGCTGCCCTACAGCTGATCAGTGTTAAAAGGCAGTGTGGTGGTAGACCAGTGCATTTGAAAAACTAATGGGTAGACCGGTGCCTCCAAAAACAAATAGGTAGACTTTTACAGCTCTACAAGCAGTTAAAAGCCTGGTAGACCAGTACCTCTGCTAAATCCTAAAGAATTGTCACATGACCATCAAACCATGCCCACAAAATAAACCACGCCCACAGAACCAGTAGTAAAAAAATTTAGAACCCACCCCTGATGGGGCAGAAGAAAGTAGTCAAGAAATAGGTGAAAGGACCTCCAAAAATGGAACCTACCTATCAATTTACTCTCCCTCCAAAAAAACCTTACTTCTTACTCTCTACAAAAAGAAGTGGGAGAGGGAAACACTTGAAATAGCATAGCACTCAATAGACAAATGATGTTAATTGAATGGAATGTGACCTAAATCAGGGGTCTCCAACCTTGGCAACTTTAAGACTTGTGGACTTCAACTCTAGAAGTTGAAGTCCACAAGTCTTAAAGTTGCCAAGATTGGAGACCCCTGATCTAAATGACTCTCTTCTCTGCTGTTTGCTTAATAAGGAGGTTTAAAAAAAGAAAAGAAAAAATAGAATGTATTCTGCTGCAAAAACATTATTAACCCGTTCAAAAGATTCCAAAACTACAGAAGCTAAATTTAAAGGAAAAAGAGGAAATAGATTTTATATGCAGTATTGACCTCTGTTCATCAGTGCACATTAAACAGAGCTGCTGGCGTGACACTCAGCTCTGGAGTCCATGGGGGAATCCCAGGGCCCCAAAGCTTTGTTTAGGATTTTACACATGATACACACTAAAACTACAGTGGCATTTAAATGTTTGTGAACCCTTTTGAATTTTCAATATTTCTGCATAAATATGACCTAAAATGTAATCTCTTTTCCACAAAGGTCCTAAAATTAGATAAAGAAAACCCAATCACGTCCTTGTGTGGAGAACAGATTATATTTTAAGTCATATTTTGGTCAGAAATAATTGATAATTCGAAAAGGTTCACAAACTTTTAAGCCCCACTGTGATCCAACACCATACTTCATATAAAATCACCAGTGGTGGGAATCAAATAATTTAACAACCAGTTCTTTGCCCTAATGATTTCTTCCAACAACCAGTTCACCAAACTGCTCAGAAAGTTAACAACCGGTTCTTCCGAAGTGGTGCGAACTGGCTGAATCCCACCACTGAAAATCACCATCTACAAGACATGATTGCTGATTTTACATGTATACATTTTGGGGTTGTTCCTCATTGTTTTTATCTGCAATGTCTGAATACTTTTTCCAATGCTGGAATCTGCCATTTCTCCTTCTCCTTCCCATGAATGAGGTTTCTGCGGAACTCTGAATCCCATCAGCCAGGTTTTTTTGGCATGACAATGACTTCTGGAAAATTTGCTCACACTACATTCCTCAATTTTTAAGAAATTGATAAATCTTTTAGAGTTGAATTAGAGAACTTCTCATTGCCTAGGTCAGGTTATGCTCCCAGAAATATTAAGTCCACTTACAAAGCTAGCTCAATATGATTTTTGGGAGATTTATTGAAAATGTGCAAAAAGAAAGGTTTGCAATCACGACAGAAGAAAATAATGATGTACTAATGGTCCTAAATTTACATCATGCATGATGTGTCTGTTCTTGTAATTATTACTTTTTTAACAGTCCCACTCTAAGAAACACAATGTACTTGAAACTGATACTGAAGCATCCATAATTCATATAAAACAAGTCTTGCTTGGGATAACACTTTTATCTTTCTGGCAGGGCTTTGATATTAGATAATATCTGCATCTCCAGTCTCTCTTTCGTCCTTTTTCCTTTCTTTGAGATTTTATTTACATATGGTTCCTTTCCTGGCCAAGCCTAATTAGGCTCTTCATAACCACAGTCCAATCACTCCCTTCTTCCTGTTTGAGAAAATGTCTTGCTTCCTGTAAAAATCTTTTGCTTGCCCATTTTTGCTGTTTTTTCCATTTAGTACTACATCGCATATCCATCTTTCATTATTAGTACAGCATATGCTGAGGTTTGACTCAAGAAATCTAACTCTTATTTAAAAAGATCCTGTATGATTTCGTTTTCTTCTTGGGAGACTGGGAGGGAATAGAGGATCTGTAACTTTGAGAAGCTGTTGAACTCCAAAAGCCAGACAACAGAAATAAAGATAAGGAATGATGGAATTAATAATCCAAAAATACCAACTGGGTCACTTGCCATTGCTCCCTGAAGATTTGCCAGGGCATGAGAAAAAAAAAGAGAGATATTGTTATCTCATTTTGTATTGTATACATATACATATTGTATTTAAACCAAAGGGGCTTTTTTTTCCCCAAAAAAAAACAACTGTACTTTGTTTTTTTCATTTCTTTGAAGACATTTTACTTCTCATTCAAGAAGCTTCTCCAATTCACTGAAGAACTGAACTGAACAAGTTTCTTGGATGAGAAGCAATATATCTTCAAAGCAGGGGTGAAATGCTTCCGGTTCGGACCGGCTCGGGAGAGTAGGTAGCCGTGGCGGCGGGCAGTCCGGAGAACTGGTAGCAAAAATCTCTCCCCACCCACCAGCCTCCAGCTTGCTTACCTTCATACACCTGCTTTGCTTCGCTTGCTGTAATCCCTGCAATCCATTGCATCAGCAAGCAACTGAATCTCCCTGCCTGCAATCAAGCTCATTGGTGAGCAGCTCTTTCTGCCTGCCTGCCTGCCTGCCTGTAAGTTTTTTTCCCCTTTGGGAGCTTTAAAAAAAATAGTTAATTGGGGTTTTTTTTTAGTTCTTCTTTTTTTAGACCTAGCCATTTAAAGTTTAGGAAGTTTTAAATTTAGCTGCTTTTATATAAAAATAAAAATAAAAATAAAAATAAAAATAAAAATAAAAATAAAAATAAAAATAAAAATAAAAATAAAAATAAAAATAAAAATAAAAATAAAAATAAAAATAAAAATAAAAATAAAAATAAAAATAAAAATAAAAATAAAAATAAAAATAAAAATAAAATAAAATAATATTTGTACAGCTTTCTGAGATTTTGTGTGTTTCTGTAGTGTTTCACTCTAACTACACAAACATACAAAATCTCACAAAGCTGTATGTGGAATTTTGTGTGTGTAAAGTGTGAAAGTTGATTTTTTGGACTTTTTGTGGCTGTGTCAGGTAACTGCTTGTTGCAGGGGCCATTTTGGGTCTAGCACATCTGCTTTTACATTGTGGGTGAGCCAGTTGTGTTGTGTTGTGTTGTGTTGTGTGTGTGTAAAGTGTGAAAGTTGGTTATTTGGGGCTTTTTGTGCCTGTGTGAGGTTCCTGCTTGTTGCAGGAACCATTTTGGGTCTAGCACAGCTGCTTTTACATTGTGGGTGAGCCAATTGTGTTGTGTTGTGTTTTGTAGGTGAAAAAAGGGCGAAGAAGTGACATTAACTTGGCCACACCCACCTGACCAACAAGCCACACCCACCCAGTCACCTGACTACTAAACCCTGCCCATTAATTAACCCACGCCCACAGAACCGGTAGCAAAAATTTTTAGATTTCACCCCTGCTTCAAAGTAAAGAAAAAGAAAAAGCCCAGTTGCCTTTTGAAGGAAAAAAAAGCACCTTTGGGGTAACAATGACCTGGATGACTGAGAATCTCCATAGATATATTGTATTTAAAAATGAGTCCAGAACAGGAAGAAATGCTGGGAATTCTTCTAAATACAGTGCCCACTCTTTTCCATAGCCTCAGAAGATATATAAATTAGAAAATACTCCGCTTACTCTGCTTACATCATCTACATCTTCTGTACCATTTTCCAAGCTTAGGTTTCCTATAACTATTACTAAGCACAACTCGACAATGAACATTGATTTTTGATGTAACAGGGAACTAATAATGCTTGTTTTCCTCTGATATTTCATGTAGTGTACTATGTACCAACATATGCCTTTTAATGTTTTTCTCTGTAAAAGAAATTTCTTTTTCCACCTTATCCTCAGGTTGCTAGAGAATTTAGAATTTATTTTGGCAGCATTTTTGTTCTTTATTGCTGGAGGGTGCAGACAATACGAAGAGTTACAATTACAATTGGGATCAGAATTTCTTCATTAAACAAGGTGGCTGGGAAGTGAGTCGCAGCTGATTTTATGACCTTTTTTGCCACAGTTGTTAAGTGTAACACTGCCGTTAAGTGAGTCACATGGTTGTTAAGTGAATCTGACTTCCCCCATTGACTCTGCTTGTTGGAAGCTGGCGGGAAGGTTGCAAACAGTGACTGATCTCAGGATGCTGCAACCATTGTAAATTAATGCTAGTTGCTAAGTACTCGGATTTTGATCATGTGACTATAGGATACTGGGATGGTGGTAAATGCAAGGACCAGTTGTAAGTCACATTTTTCAGTGTTGTTGTAGGTTTGAATAGCTGCTTAACCAATGGTTGTAAGCAGTGGTGGGATTCAAATAATTTAACAACCTGTTCTCTGCCCTAATGGCCAGATGGATAGGCGTGGCTCAGTAGTCATATGACCGTGTGGGCATGACCAACTCAACATCACTCAGGTTGGTGGGCGCTTCACCTTAGCTGTTACAATGTAATAAAGGTTAACCAGAGAGGCAGTTTCTGTAAGCAGGGCAATAAAGATTAGGCTAGGAACAACACCAGAATGTTTTCTTTCTGCCTTCCTTACAGGATTAGCCCTGTATAAAGTGGAAAAAAACAAAATAAGATTTCTTCCAACAACCGGTTCTCTGAACTGCTTAGAAAATTAACAACCGGTTCTCCCGAATAGGTGTGAACTGGCTGAATCCCACCACTGGTTATAAGTCAAGGATGACCTGTCCTGGTCAACTTTTCTGTTATGGGTCTTTCCACTTCATTTTTGTTGCTCATTCTTCCCAATCTGAAAAAGTTCAGTTCTTCTAGGTGTCCTTCCTCAAGAATAATTTGAATGTTTCTCAGCCAGGAAAGCTTAAGACTGTTGCAGATGATATTGTCTAATGAAAGGACAAAACATTGGTAGATCACCCTTAGCTATTTGAAATATTTGGACCCTTGGCCATTTAGACTAAGTAAGTATTTTCCCACATCTCAAAACAAGAGTAGAAGGATTATGTGTAGCAAAATCACTGTTGTCAAATGCCTTCTTCTTTTCATTTGTCATTTCTCTACAACTACATCCACCTTGCATGAGGATTTCATCAAAATTCTCTTCCCCTTTGAAAAAGGAAATAGAAAACAAATTTCCTTTTAAGAAATTGAATGAGAACTGATAAACAACGTAGGAGAATTTGTTTGATCTGGATTCATACTAGAGAAAAATTGTGGAGCCAGGAGAAGCTTATTAGGTACAGTGCTAAACAACATAAATTCTTACTGGCCAATCTCCTTTTTAGCTTGTGTAGCAATATCAATTCCAATCTGAGAAATCAGGTACCAAAAATATTATCTCAAGATCAGAACTACAGTCAAACTACAATTAAATAGAGGACAGCACATTGCATTGTTCCAGAAAAGTTTGGAACATGGAGGTAATAGACTTAATATATCGTAATTAATCTTGAAGAGATAATTCTGTTTAGTGGAACCAGCTGTTTTTTCTCATCTCAAAACAACAACAAAAGTAGAAGGATTATGTGTAGCCGAAATCACTCTTATCAAATGGCTTCTTCTTTTCATTTGTCATTTATCTGCTGTCTCCTTTATCCTTTCCAGTGAGATATATAGATTGAGGCAGAAAATTTGGAATAGAAAGCTTACAGTTCTTTTTTTAAATCTCTGTGAGAGATATATGCATGTGTGTCTGTGTGTCTGTGTGTATATATATATGTATAAAAGCTTCATTAAAATACAGTTATATAGTACCTGGCAGGACCGCAAAATTGTATTATTGAATGACTTTTATTCTAAGGGACTTGAATGATTCATCACCATTTATCTCTAAGCAGGAAAGAAATAATTACGTGTTGCATATATATATATATATATATATATATATATATATATATATATATATATATATACACACACACACACACACACACACACACACACACACACACACGTCTCTCTGTGTGTGTGTGTTTAGTCCTTGTTGTAAACTGTCTTTGCTTTTATAAAAGCATTGAAAATAATCTGAAAAGTGCTTTAAATTACAGAATGAATGAGGTAGTGTTTCTTATATTTATGATTTCTGAAATTACTAAAAAAAACCAAACTCAAAATAATTAATTCTTGCATTTCTCTTTCCAATAGGTTTCATTAGTAGACTTTTATCTAACTGCTTTTTCAATACTCTAAAGACTTAATTAATGACAATGCTCTCATTAGTAGCCAATCCTTCAACTTAAATTGCTGGATTGCCATATGATGATGGCTCTTAAAAATCTCTTTAATATATAATGTTAGAGCAATGGGAAAATATGTGGAGTAAAGGACTGAAATTTATGTTGAATTATACCCTTAAAGAGAACTTTTAAAAAATGATATACCGGTGGTATTTAAATTATAAATGATTAAAACTATATAAGGGTGTTTCAAATGTTTGTTGTAAATGTAAGTACAAGGAGGATATTTTTTATCACATGTGGTGGATGTGTAATAAGGCAAAGAAATATTAGGAACAGATTTATGGTTTAATACAGAAAATTTTAAAAATGAACTTACAATAGAAATTGGAAACATTTCTTCTAGGACTATTAGATAAAGAAATGGGGTGGGGGGATAGAACTTTGTTGCTGTTTATGTCGACAGCTGCTATAATTCTATATGCCCAGAAATGGAAAGAAGTGTTAATTCCCATAATGGAAGAATTTATTGAAAAGATGATGGAACTGGAGGAGATGACAAAATTGACTGTATTAATTATGGACAAGAATGTGAATAGTTTTGTGGTTACTTAGAAACTGCTTCTGGACTTTCTTTGTGAAAGAGAAAAAAAAAACAATTTTTTATTTTGGGTTTTGACAATTAAGTGGGTTATTGTTATAGAAATGATTATAGTTATTATTTTGTATAAGTAAAATTTTGATACTATAACTTTATTAGGTATCATACTCGATTGAAAAAAAAAACCCATCAAAAATCACTGCTGTTTGTTTCTTTTCTCTTCTCTCACTTTATTCTCTTTGTCCTCTTTCCTTCCCTTTTTTCCCCATTGTCTTTATTTCTATTTGTACTTTATATTAAAAACAAACTTTTAATAAAAATACAATTTAAAAAAACCTCTTTAATATCATTCACTTTTCAAACTTGCTTATAGGCGACTTATCATACAATACCATCATCAACAGGCAATATGTTAAAATAAGATACCTCGATAAATAGACTTAATTTCTGTTCTAGTTTATTCCATACATGGCAACTTGGCATTTTGACAAACAAAAATAATCTATTATATGAATGTCAGGAGAAGGTTTTAAAAAATGAATTTTTAAAAGAGTTTCTTAATTAAGGTGATAGAGTCTCTAGAACAGGGGTGTCAAACTCGATTTCATTGAGGGCCGCATCAAGGTTGTGTTTGACCTTGGGGGGTTGGGGTGGGTGTTGCCAGGGTGGGCATGGCCAGATTGACGTCACTTGTGTCGGGGGTGCCTGTGGTGGCCTGAGTGCTCTGCCAGTGAAAATGGGCTACCGAGCTCCATTTTTGGCTGGGACAGGCTCCTACAACCTTCTGCCAGTGAAAATGGAGCACACAGCTTTCCAGAGCTCTATTTTTGCAGGCAGAGGCACCGTGGGCCAGTCCTTCACTGTTTTCAGGGCAGCCCCGCCAGCTAGATCTAAGCACCCCAAGGCCCAATTCGGCCCCTGGGCCTTGAGTTTGACAACCCTGCTCTAGAATAATCTTTTCCAAAACAACAGTCCTAGATGTTTTTGATCGCCTCCTGCACTGGATCATGCCAACTAGAATCATGGACATTAGGGCAACAAATTAAGGAGAGCTAGCTAAATCTAAATTTTCATGCCACCAGAAAACTTTGAGTTCCTCATTCATCTGGCTCTTTTAAAGGCCATCTGTAAAATTTGCCATTGGAAAGGAATTTTTCAATTATGCACTGTCAGCATTACTGGAAAGCTGGGCCATTAAAATGCCACCCCCCCAAAAAAAATCAATCTACAAATGATGGAAAAAAAACAGGAAGACAGTATCAGATTTTTTTTCCAATCCCCATTGGATGTAATTATTATAATGATTTTACTGTAGAGAGCCATCATCTGAAGTTTGGGAGTGGACAATGGATTTATAAATGAATTTATAAACAATTAATAGGTCAAGGGTGGCTACATGTATCCCTTGAAATCTTTTCTGCAATTCCTCAAAGCTTTCCGGTTTATACAGCTGACAATTTAGGACAAATTTTCAACAAAAGGAAAAAGAAATGAGGGCACCTGGCCAGCTAGGGCTTAATCTCTATAACATGCTAGAAAATAATTTTAAAGGACAAATGTTCTGACTGTTACTTTTGTCATTGTGTCACACTGCAATTCCTCTGCAAACCTCAAAGGCTTAAGAAAAGATTTAAAAATCTGCCTCTTGCAGTCCGCAAAAGACGCCCCATCCTTCTAAGAGATTTCTGGAAGGTCTTCTGATTTTTAAAGCTTCCAACTAGTGAAAAAAACAGAAAATGATTGCATTTTCTTTTGGGAATCTTTATAAATATTTATTATATTTCCATGTAAGAGAAATGTGGAGTTTTAAAAAAATATTATTATTATTGCATTTTCTCTTCTTTTGTATATTTCTTCTTGGATCCCTTAGGCAGTGAAATAGCTACCAAAAAAAAAGGGGGGGACCTAAAAAGGGAACTACCAAATTTAGCAATATGAAAGTAAAAAACAAAGTATTGTATACTTTATTTCTGGCTTAAAATTCCTAAGCACAGGATAATTGTCAGCTTCATCTGGGCTGTGTTCTTTTTCTGTTACATTTAAATTAATTGCAGATGGAAATATTTGTTCACTTGAGACACAGCTGTGATTTTTTCCTAGAGCACAGATTAATGGAAAAGCTAGACTTTATTACAACAGATACAGAGACAAAAACATTACAGCTTCTTCTCATTTATTACTCCAAACATCAAAAACAAATCCATCTATCAGTTTTGTACACATACACACACAAAAGAAGAAAAAGGAAAAGCCCTCACAAATCCCTCCACAGCAGTCTGAGGGCCATTTCTTTTTATTTTTGGCTGTTTGATCTTTAAGATAATTTTAAAGTAATACACACTTTCCCTTATCAAAGTGATCGAATGCATACTTTCACCACCTTCTATGGCTTCTCTTCCTAGTCTAAGTATTCACTGCTATCTTAACCTTTCACCACTGATTTTAAGCTAAGGTTGCCCAATGGCTGATGGATGGATCTATGCTACTGACATGTTTGGGACAACAACAAATAACATTAATCTTAAACTGAGTTGTGTTGAAATGAATAAAACTAACACAATTACACTATATTAATGCAACCCGTTTTTACCTTTCTGAGATTAAAACAATATAACTTTAGAAGTAGTGTCAAAGGAGTTCTAGAAATCACATCCGAAGATTTCAGATCCCAATTATGACTGGTTGAGTTATAATTTGGTTGCGGTGATGCCCCACTTGACATAGTAGAATTTACATCATTCATAGTGATTATGGATCCAAAATTTTAGCTTCTCAGGATGTAGTTCAAAAACCAAGACATACTTTAACTTCCTTTTCTCTTTGAACAAAATGTGATGGAAAACTCTCCATGTTTTTTCTAGTGATTATCTATATCTATATCTATATCTATATCTATATCTATATCTATATCTATATCTATATCTATATCTATATCTATCTATCTATCTATCTATCTATCTATCTATCTATCTACATATATATACATATACAATATATATATTCAATATGTATAAAATCTGGGTAGCAAATAAATATAGCTGGATTGCAGTAGAGATCTCAACCAGTGGATAGATGTCCAAACAGCATCACCTTTTAAAGTTCTAGGCTCTAGAACTGTTAAACTGGTAGCCTGTGGGCCGGATGCGTCACACATAGGCCACACCCACCCCAGCTCCGCGAAGGGAAAAAACATTGCAAAACATCACATGATGGCAACATGACGCAGCGAGCTTGACACCTGTGCTCTAGTACTTAGTGAAGGACAATCGCATGGCAGCTTCATCAACTAGATGTTCTGAAGGCTTTAATCGAGGCGCATGATAAACACCAGATCTCCTCAATAGCATGTTCAATATCATCCAATTATGGGGGGTCTATCATCCAGCATCTGTTCATCATTTTACACCACCTATCGATATAGTTTTCTTGGTAAAATATACTGTTCTCCTGGATAGTATGAATTAATCCCTTTGCCATTGTCACTAAAGTCATCCCCTGCCTCCGGCATCTACCTATATCACTGCTGCCTAATATAGCTGCCTGCTTCTTTCAATTGGACAATTGGAATGACCATGCCTTGAATGATTCTGCTGGGTTTATATACACTTCCCATAGACTAGTGGTATTCTTCATTTATCCCCCTAGGAACACCCCTGTCACAATACAGCAGTACAACAAAATTAGATTTGAATTAGATTAGACATTGCAATGAACAAGGACATACATTCAGTTTGCAGCTACTAAGATTGTTGGACAAGCAGGCACAAAAACAGCCAGGGAAGTGATGCTTATCAAGTACTTAGGAGGTGAGGGCTTGGCAGCACAAGGAAACAACAGCCAACAATTTAATAGTCAGCCATCAACCCCCCCAATCAACATTTCAAAAGCCACATACAACAGGCACCATATAAATATCACACACAAAATAGCCCAAAGCACACATCCTTAAGTTCCCTGAGAATGGGCTCCAGCACAAGTCTGAAAACTCAAAAGAAAAAACCTCTGGTCCCGATGACCGACCCAGATTGGAGCCTGCAACAGAATTAGAGTTATATTTTACTATACAAGGCAGCTTCCTATGTTCTGGAATTAATAATGTGTGATCAATAATTATGTTTGTAATGAACATATTCTTTTAAAAATACATGAGGATGAATGTTGTAGCACAGGAGAAATATATTTTTAAACAACTCATTCTTTACATAACATTCTGTCTCGCAAATAATCCTGACAGTCAAAAAGTCAAGAGATGTGTATACCCGCATCTAAATTTCCCAACAAATTAATTTGTTTGCCTACTTTATCCTGTCGGAAATTAAATTGGGCTCAGGAAGCTGTTGGACAGAGCTTTGATGTGACTTTCCTCCCTTCTCCAAGTGTGTTTGTGGTTGTTCCTTCTCTAGTTTGCTTCAGTCTATTAGCAGGTTCCATTAGAATTTCCTTGAAAGACAAGTGGACAGAATGCTAAGAGCCCTTGTCAGCGATTGAAAATGATCCTTGCATTTATGCAGACATTAGGCTATTACTACAAAACTAAAGAATGCAAGGAGCCAACCAACACAAATGGCATTGCATATGCATGCATTTTAGAGTGATAGGGTAGCATGACCTTCTACACACCAGCTTTGGAATAGAAGTGAAACTAGGTCTTGAGAGCCTGCATTAAAAAAACATGCTTTCCCCATAATAAATCAAACTCACTCATAGACTAATCAATAAAACAAGACCTAGACTAACCTTTGAAGGGCTCTTGTTACATTAAATTGCTTCTCTAACATAATATAATCAGTTTAAACTGTTCAAGGTCTTCCTCTGTAATCATCAAGGAACCATCTAAATGCACAGGCAAAATCCCAGAAAGGGAGGCATATCATTCAGGAAAAAGACCTTATTTGCTATTTTTCAAATATTATTGGCATAATTCAGACAAGCAAATGGCCTGCAGGCTATTTAATACCTACTTCCACTGTCTGCTGAGGTTGAAAGGATTATTTAAGAACTTGCGCTTTAAAATGCCATGCTTACTTTATTTATTCATTTGTTTATTGAATTTATGGAGCTGCTCATCTCAATCTTTGTGGTTCTGGATTGCTCACAATACAAAACTTAAAAACAAAAAACAATAAAGCATCATTATAGCAAAGCCAAGCCCCCTGCAATTGAACACAATTGAACTACACATATTGGATTCCATTAATAACCTGGCCCTAGCAGGAACACTCAGATCTTGAAAACTTTCTAGAAGGCTAGCAACATCAGGACCATTTGGATAGTCTGTACAGGAATGATTCAGTCCAAGGCCCCTGGCCTGCTCATCCAAGCAGCAACCCTAATCTCAGTCAAACCATTCAAGAGAGCTTCTGGAATTACTTCATATTCCATCTGGAACTCTCCCAGGTTTATCAGGTAGACCCAATGAATAGATACTTCCTCTTTGCATGAAGGAACTGGCAAGGACAATTGCAAGGCTAATAAGGAGTGACTTCTCGATGACAAAAAAACTGATGGTAACTTCTCCCAACTCAGATCATGTCACTATTGTCCTGAGGCAAATCTAATCTCTCTCCCTCTCCCTCTGTCTTTCTGTCTCTGTCTCTCTCTGTCTTTGTCTCTCTCTCTCACATTATCAAGGTTCTGACTGATGAACCCAACCAAGCCAGCAAATCAAGACAATCATATCTCTTTAAGAACAGCTTTATTGAGTACATCATTTTGGCATACGTGAAAGCAAAACCAACTCTAATTAATTCCTGTAGTTTTCATATAATTAAAGAATAGATACTCCCCTCCGTCCGTGTTACAGGTCACATTGTCCAATTAGATGTTATAGCATCTCTGGGGTAACTCCCTCCTGTTTCCAGCCAACACCTGTTGAGATGACCTTGGTTCCCACGGGATGATCCAAAATTCTCCCTCCCCACATACTGTGTGGCAAGCTGAGAAACAAAAAGATGGCTGTGGCAGTATAGGTCCATTTCGAAGTTCACACACACACACACACACACACACACACACACACACACACACACACACATAGACACACACACACCATAGCAAGTTATGCCTTTAATAACTTAGATCAGATCCATAGTTGTCATGGTGCCATGATTTCTGAGTTAATCTGAAATCTGAAAGGCAGATTGAAATCCCCTCCCTTATTCTTTTTAAAAGAATAAGATGAAGTTAGCAGCATAACTCAACAATAAATGTATTTTATATGCAGAAATAAATACCCATGTTTCCCCAAAAATAAGACCTGGTCTTATACCTTTTTTGCCACCAAAAAAGGCACCAAGTTTTATTTTCGGGGGTTCTAATTACTGACTCACTTCATGGTGGTGGCAGTGGCAGCCCCACCCATCAGAAGCCTGCTACCAGCCCACTTCTTCTGCAGCCACTTGCCGCCTCTTTTGCACTTCCGTTTTGCTGTCCCCTGCCTCCGTTTTGCTGTTAGAGGCTTCTGGAAAGCCCTCTGCAGCTGAGAAATGGGCTCCAGATTGATGCGCATGGTGCCCCCTGGCTTCGGTTTCATCTTCAGAGGCCTTCCGGAAGGCATCTATAGCCAATAAAAGAACTCCAGATCAATCCAGAACTCTGTTATCAGCTGCAGAGGGCTTTCTGGAAGCCTCTGATGGTGAAAAGGAGGACAGGGGCGATGCGTGAGTCAATCCGGAGCCCATTTCTTGGCTGCAGAGGGCCAAGACACCAAAACAGGCCTCTGACACCAAAACAGAGCCTGGGGCAACACGTGCAAGCGTCAGCAAGTGGCCACAGAAGGAGTGGGCCTACAAGGCGAGGCAGGTGTTGGGGTGTGCAAGGCCTGGTAAGTAGGACATCTCCACCCCCCATCCCCATCCTAGTTTAATTTTCACGCATGTGCTTCACCCCACCCCCTGCACCCCAGGTGGGCTGGGTCTTAATAAGGGCTTGTTTTTGGATAGGGCTTATATTGGGCATACGTGTAAAAAATAAAGCTAGGACTTACTTTCAGGGTAGGTCATATTTTCAAGAAAACACAGTAGATACCATTAAATTTCCAAATTCATCTGTAAATAAATCTCAGGGTTAAGAAGATATGACCTTGGAGATCTACCAGTTTAATTGATTGAGTGAGTGCTTATGTACCATTAAATTGCTTTTGACTCCTAGCAACTGCATAGAAGATCATCTCTATGACAGAAGATCTTCTCTTCTCTAACTGTACTTTCAAGTCTGCCAATGTTGCACACATTGCCACTGTAACTAATCTCAGCCACCCTGTTGCTGGTCATCCTCTTCTTCTCTTTCCTTCCACCTTTCTCAGCAATAGATACTTTTCCAGAGAGCTGGGTCGTCGTATAAGGTGTCTGAAGTTAGAATAATTTGAGGCTGGTCTTTTGTGTCTCGAGTCAAAACTCTGGCTTGATTTATTCAATGATTCATCAGTTTGTTTTCTAGGCTATTCACAATATTCTCAGGAAACTTCTCCATCACCAATGTTTAAAGATGTCAATACTCTCCCAATCCAGCTTCCCTTAGTACTGTATATATTTAGTAATAAAGGGACAGCATGTAGTCTTGTTGCACTCCTTTGGTGACCTGGAGCAAATCTGTTCCTACCATTCTATACATACTGTGGCTTTTTACTGTGATATTTTTTGAAAGACTTTCCTTGTTTTTCCATGTGTTTCGATCTTCAGTGTCTTTACAGATGTTGTAATAGTGCTTCTTGTCCCATCTAACAGCTTTCTGACACTCTATGTTGAATTATGACACAAAGAACAGAATATGTATCGGGGAACAATTTCTGGATCGCTGCTCTAAATTTCAATTGAAGGTCCATTGTTCTTTAATAAAATGCATGAGATGTTGATTTATTATTTGCTTCTTTAATTATGGATTTATAGATTAATTGCATCAATATGTAGAGATATACTGTAAGCCTTATTGAGGCTTATTTTCAGATGATTGAACTTGGAAAAGACTTCCTTTCTCTCCAAAGATTTGAAGGTCATGTCCATGATTTTTCTTTTCTCATTTTATTGAATCATCTTCACAGCTAAGTAGACATTTCAGTCTAAGTGTCTCAAGTCAGGATAAAGAAACAGAGCCCAACTACAGTATTCTATGGGCATAGTAAGACAGCCCTCACTGCTGCTACTAAGCAATTTTTAGAAGCATTTTTTTTTACTCCAACGACAGCTAAACCAAGCATGGGAAGAGGCCTTTACAAGGTTGAAGCAGAGGAGATAGGCAGCTTCAGCCAAGACTTGACAGTTCACAACTGTACAATTAAAGTAAAATTAATCTTCACTTTACTGGGCAATTTAATAGGTTAGCTGGGTCTTAGTAGAATTAAGCTTTAGTAGGCTAATTCACTTGATTTGCTACTCAGTAATACGTTTTTCCCCCCTTTATTTAATTTTTCTTAAATTATGGTTCCTGGAATGCAAATAAGTTCTTTCACCCAGCCTTTTTTAGATGTTTTCAAGTGTGAAAAAGTAAAAATCATATGTGAAACTCCATGTATGTCAGAATGTTGCACAAAGTAGTGTCATTTGCATGTTTTCCAGTGTAAGAACCAAAACACATTCATAACTTTCTTCACAGCTTGGGCAAAATGTGATGGAAAACAAGAAGCAGATGTTCTTGTCCGTTCCTGAAAAGAAGTACCTGAGCCACACGTCAGCTTCAACATGAACAGAGTTTATACTAAATCAGAATACAAAATCCCAAACTTAAGCAAAACAATTCTAGTATTTTTACCAGTTGTTATGATTGTAATAGCAAATAGGCTAAATTATATTATACAGATTTTAGATAATGTAACAGTAGACGGGTTAACTTTTTTTTTACCAATGTCTATGGAGATTCTCAGTCATCCACGTCATGGTTGTCCCAAAGGTGCTCTTTCAAGAGGCAATTGGACTTTCTTGTTTTTTTCTTTGAAGACATTTCGCTTCTCATCAAAGAAGCTTCTTCGGCTCTGACTGGATGGTGGGGGGATGGAAGGATTTATACCCCTTGTAGGTAGCTGGTCATTTGCATTATTTTAGCAAGTCATTAAAGCCACTTGGATATTTATCTGTATTATCTGGGTCACTGAGTAGTAGTCTATCTGCATTTAAAAAACAAGGGCCACTCTTTCAAAGACACCAAAGGCCACATTTTGGACAGAGAGGACCACTGGTTTGAAAAAGTGGTCAAAGAGGTCATCTTTGTCAAAATTTCTCAACAGAAGGGGAGGGATATGACATCATCTATCTTCAGTTACAACATAGTCCTTTCAATGATTCTAAGAAGGCTCATTTGTGCTACTCAGGCGACCCTGACGACATAGATAAACTTCCAAGTGGCCTTAATGACTCTCTAAAAGAATGCAAATGACCATCTGTCTGCTAGGAGTATAAATCCTTCCATTCCCCACCATCCAGTCAGAGCTGAAGAAGCTTTTTGAATGAGAAGCGAAATGTCTTCAAAGAAAAATCAGAAAGTCCAGTTGCCTCTTGAAAGAGCACCTTTGGGATTTTTTTTACCAATCTGTTACCAAATTCACTATATGAATATTTTTCATATATTTCATTATAGAGGCATCTTTCAAAATTTTCCAAAATGCCAAGTTGCCAAACTTGGTAGCCCTTGGCTTTCAACCATATCTGTCTTGAGGACAGGAAGGCAAGAGATAACAAGAAGAAAAGTAGCTTAGACTGAGACATGACAGGAGATGCCATTAACAGAACTCAAATCTGGTTACCTTTTCATTCAGGATCCTTCAGGATTTACCATACAATAAAACTCAATTTATACCCTTTTATTTAGTGACCATTTAAGTTATAATGCCCCATCCCAAAGTGACTTATGACCATTTTTCACATTTATAATTGTTGCAGCATTCAGTGGTCACATGATCAAAATTTGGATTTTTGGCAGTTGTTATGTATTTATGAGTTGTAGTGTCCTATGGTGAAGTGATCTGGTCATAAGATGTGGCCTACCTGTATTTCTTCCCCACTTTAAATACACTGAATGTGTGGACTAGGCATGATTCTGACCATAAAGGAAATAATCTGTTTATAAAAAATGTTAGCATATATGTCTTCTAACAATACTTCACAATTCTAGGTTGCAATGAATGGGACCCTTTTTAAAATACTGTTCTAATTGTAGTGTGAGTAACAAAATGAGTAATTTTTTCAATGATAACAACTTGAAAGATAACGATGTAGTCTATTCATAGTTTGTAGGCCTATTATTAAGTACACTTGAGGATAGAATTGTTGTATTTCCAATAATCAGGTTTTGGCATAAAGTCTAAGGGAGCTGATGTTAAATTTGAACATTTAACAGCAGCTAGACTTCATGACTCTTAGCAAGTATAATTTTATTTTTGTGAGATAATGTGCATTGCAATTTCTGGGCTAATGCTTTGTACTTTAGTTTTTATTTATGTATTGTCATTAAAATGTACATTTATCCTCTGAGGAGTAAATGGACTGGATGTTAAAATAAACCAGACAATAATCTGGAATCAATAGGAATAGGAATAACAAAACAGAAATTATGCAAAATGTGAAAATAAAGGAAGCTTGTCTCAGATAACTATTTCAGATAGAAAGGATGCTCTTGTAGAAAAAAAAAAACTATAGCATTTTATTGTCAAAACTGCTTAAGGCCAAAGCAATCTTCAAGCCTAGCTTGTGCATTCTTCAGTTAATGCACATCACCACAACTCATAAGTCATGCTTAACCACCACCACCACAATCCAGCCACAGCTGTTGTTTTGCTTATAGAAAACCCATCTTCTCTTGTCACATTCTTAGACGGCCACAAAACTCATTACATGAGGCACAAAACATCTATAGCAGCTACTTCCCCATATTTTCCCCTTATCTTGTATAGCATCAATTTTTGTACACAAGTGCAAATGTGCAAGACAGCCTTCGTAGTACAGGAGACACGTAGGTATAAAGAGAACACAGATACCTCTGTAAGATCCAACGGATGGTACAAACATGACACTTGTATTGGACTTCTGGCCCAATGCTGCTGAATTTCTTCTGTGTTACAAAGTCATTAATATTTTCCATTGGGTTCAATGCTGAAATGCTGTTGCAAACAATATTGAGATTTTGTTCACATAGACTTATTGGGAAAACTTGGTTTGTTGAGAGAGAGAGATGATAGATAATAGAACAGGGGTCCCCAACTCCCAGGCCATGGCCCACTACCAGGCCGTGAGCTGTCCAGAACTGGGCCACCCAAAAAGGCATGCGAGCATACCAATAAATAATTCTATTCTATTCTATACTGTTCTGTTCTGTTCTGTTCTGTTCTGTTCTGTTCTGTTCTGTTCTGTTCTGTTCTACTCTACTCTACTCTACTCTACTCTACTCTACTCTATTCTAAATCCTTGTCAGCCCAGAATTGTCTTTAGGAAATGGGCAGCCATAAAAATGAATTTAAATAAATTCATTCATTCTTCTTCCCAGCAACCTAGGACAGGGTCACTGTGAGAACAGAGAAAGTCTTCTGTGTTCTTCCCCACCCCCCACCCCCAAATCCTTGTTCTTGTCCTCCAATTGACCATGGTGGCGCAGTGGGTAGAATGCGGTGCTGCAGGTTACCTCTGCTGACTGCCATCTGACTGCAATTTGGTAGTTCGAATCTCACCAGACTCAAGGTTGACCCAGCCTTCTGAGGTCCATAAAATGTGGACCCAGATTGTTGGGGGTAATATGCTGACTCTGTAAACAGCTTAGAGAGGGCTGAAAAGCACTGTAAAGCAATATATAAATCTAAGTGCTATTGCTATCAGACTGCCAGCTCAATATTTAGATTGTAGTTGGCTGAAAATTGGAAGTAGTGGGTGGGTAGAGAGAAATATCCTTTTTCTAAAGGCAGCTGTTAATGCCAGCATGAACCAGCAACCTGACTCTGGATGATTAGGTGAGCATCCCAGCATGAAAATGGACAGAGGGAATAGATACATGCAAGCTATGATGCAACCACATTCCCAGCTTTAGATGCTCCTCGATGTTGAGGACTTCTTTGTTAAAAAATAATAATAATAATAATAATTTGCATTAAAAGGTTTTGGTTCCTGTCAGTTGCGATGTTGTGTCTGACCCATCGCGACCCCAGGGACAATGTTCCTCCAGGTCTTCCTGTCCTCTACCATCCCCTGGAGGCCAAAAGATTTTATCTAGTGATAAAAACAAATACAAATTTCTTTTAAAAAGAAAAAGAAT
This sequence comes from Arizona elegans, assembly GCA_022577455.1. Taxonomy (NCBI): domain Eukaryota; kingdom Metazoa; phylum Chordata; class Lepidosauria; order Squamata; family Colubridae; genus Arizona; species Arizona elegans. The sequence continues at coordinate 32,056,290 of JAKOOJ010000008.1, read as the reverse complement.
GAAAAAAATGCAGAAGTGAATAAACACAAAGGAAATAGAAAAGGGCGGGCATTGGGAAGGGAAGGACAGGGAAGGGCAAAGCCAAGCAAGCCAAGCCAAGTCAATATATTAAGAATCAGCTTCTGATCTTTACAAAAGTTACAAGTAAAGTTATCAATTATCTTCCCTCTTTAAGGTTCTGCCATAATTGCCTTTCTCTCTCATTTTATGCTTTCTAATAATCAAATCCATAACTCGCTAATTCATTTTTTTCCCTTTTTCAGCAAAAAGAGCATAATGGGCTTCCAGTCACTAATAAATGTATTTGTTGTCTGATCAAACAAGTTAATTTTGCCAATTTTTTTTTATTTGATTTATATGCCGCCTTTCTCTGGAGACTCAGGGCGGCTTACAATGCGTTAAGCAATAGCCTTCATACTTTTGTATATTTATACAAAGTCAGCTTATTGCCCCCACAATCTGGGTCCTCATTTTACCTACCTTAGAAAGGATGGAAGGCTGAGTCAACCTTGAGCCTGGTGAGATTTGAATTTGCAGTAATTGCAGGCAGCTGATATTAATAACAGTGCTTTAGTCTGCTGCGCTACCAGGGCTCCTTCTGAAGATTATGTCATTTCCTCCCAGCCATTCCTCCCTTATGAATATTTTGGAGTTTTTCCATCTTTCTGCATATCATGGTTTTGTTGCAGTTACCATGTACAGAAACTATCTTCCATGGTTTTTTTTCTAGCTGAGAATCTATAAGTCTCAAAAAAAAAAAAAAAATTCAGTTGAATGTTGCTGTTTAAAATTAAAAGAAAAGTTTAATCCAGACAAAAAGATAAATGGAATTAAATTACACAAAACAGAATTTGAGACTGTATAATGTGCAAATGAGGAATGTGTATTCACAAAAATGTATAAACTTTTATTGAAATTTGAAATGGAAGTTAAAGTAGGCATGATAAAATGGGCCAAGAATTTGGCTTATAATATACAGATGAACCAATGGGCGAAGATGTGGCTGAACGGACAGAGATTTACACTGTGTTATAATTTTTACAATATGATGTACCATTGGCATATACGCTCCCAAAAAAATTATCCAGGATGTATAAAGGTACTTCCAATCTTTGTTGAAATGTGGAAAACATAAATGCTCATTTTACCATACATAGTAAATTAGTAAAAGAGCTAGAAAAGTTTGGGTACATATGTATATAATAATGCAAAGAATTTTAAAGATGAATGATGAAAACGTCTTGTATACAGGTAGTCCTCAACGTATGACCACAAACATCATGTGACCAAAGGGGTGCTGCAATGATCATAAGTGTTTAAAAAAAGGTTAAAAGTTACTTTTTTTCAGGGGCCGTTGTAACTTCGAACAGTCACTAAACAAACTGTTTTAAGTTGAGGACTACCTATATAAGCTACCTGAAAAGACAGGTTCAGTGGTGGTATTCAGCCGGTTCTATCCGGTTCGGGCAAATCGGCAGCGGCAGCTCTGGGAGGCTCTGCCCACCCGCCCGGATGTCATCACGTCCCATTTTTTATGCTCTGCACATGTGCAAAAGGTCCTGTGCATGCGCAGAGGTGTCGCGCACGAGCGCTCATATTTGCAAACCGGTAGTGAAGGTAAGTCAATACTACCCCTGGACAGGTTGTATACCAAAGAATATCATTTTTTTCCTATTGGAACCATATGAAGAAAGTCCTGGAGTCTTCATTCAATAAGTCCTTTCTTCTGAATATACATTACGATAGTGCCATGTTGGTGAACCTATGGCACAAGTGCCACAGGTGGCACGTGTAGCCATATCAGTGGGCACGCCAGCTCAGCTCTGGTACACATGTGCACACTGGCCAGCTGATTTTCGGGCCTTCTGGGCCCACCAGAAGTAGGGAAACAGGCTGTTTCCTGCGTCTGTAGGCGTGAGGAGGTGTGGGGTAGGCCCATTTTTCTTTCTCACCTAGCTCCAGATTCTCTCTATGTATCTGAGAAGAGCGAAACAGCCTTTCCTACTCCTTCGGAGGCCCTCTGGAGGCCTGAAACAGCCCATTTCCCAACTTCCGGTGGGACAGGAAGTGACGTTTTTTGCTGTCCCCAGCCCCCAGAGACTCCTAGAGAGGCCTACCGGGCCATCACGTGCCAGAAGAGGGCGGGGGGTTGTGCACTCATGCGCAGGGCAGGGCACATAGAATTATGGGTGTGGGCACGCACACACGCGAACCTCCCCTGCCACCCCCTCTTGGCACGCGATGGTGGCAGGGGAAGGGTTGCAAATGGTTTTCTGAGGGTTCAACTCAAAGTAATGTTAAAAAAAAAACATTAGTGGCATTTTAAGGATATACATATACAATAATATATTATAAAAATATATTTAAATATATTTAAAAAGGGGCCTGGTGGCTCAGCAGACTAAAAGCATTGTGATTAACACCAGCTGTCTGCAATTACTGTAAGTTAGAATCTCACCAGGCTCAAGGTTGACTCAGCCTTCCATCCTTTCTAAAGTAGGTAAAATGAGGACCCAGTTTGTGGGGGCAATAAGCTGACTTTGTATAAATATATAAAAGTATGAAGGCTATTGCTTAACGTATTGTAAGCCGCCCTGAGTCTCCAGAGAAGGGCGGCATATAAATCAAATTAAAAAAAAAAGGAAGACTTGGGTCTAACTGGTGCTATCTGAAATCTACAATAAATGAAAACATGACATCTTTTACTTTCAAAAGTCACAACCCCTCAAAGTGCCAAGAAAGTGGGGTTGCAGAATTGAAAATATGGTAATTCTAATTAAACTCTGCGTCCACGTGCAACTTTGTATGAGCTTATAGTATTTTTTTCTCATTTTTAAATATGTTATTTCCTCCTCCCCCCCAAATAGATACACAAGATAATAGAATAAGCACCCAATGTAGAAATTGAACAGCAAACAAGGCATGAAAGAGCTTGCCAGCTAGTATTTTCCATTCTTTTGCACTTTTGTACCGCAGTGCTGGATAGACCAATTAATGCGACTGCAAAGTCTCTTTTTGTATTCACGTTGAAAAAACTAACATTTTCTGCTAACTTGACTAGAATTAGTAAACTGCCTCTGGGTTTTTCCTAGCCACACCACTATTTATTTTCATGAAGTCAAATGGCTTCAATTAAACCATCTGAAACACCATTTGTTGCAAAGAGTTGAAATGTTGGATTTGAGCATGAATGTCAGGAAATAGGTAAAGTTTGATCCCCTCACATCTTCTTTCGCTTCTGAATTTCACTTACAGCCAAACAAATCTTAAGTATGAAGGCTCTCCTTGAGGAAAAATGTCAACAGAGGAAATCTTAGGGGAAAAATATTGTACATCTGTTTGTAAGGGCATAGGTTGCAGTCATAAGAGGATAATTAAGCTGTAGACAGACAGGAAGAAGAAGCCAGATTAGCACCAGGAGTTGGAGTTTAAACTGTAAGTCAGGGATCAAACTGAGAGTCAAAAGAAGCCCCACAAAGTCTGCAGTTGTCCAGAAGAAAGCTTAACCTGAAAGCCAATGGTCCTCATGGCTTGGTAAAGAACAGAATAACAGAATTGGAAGGGATCTTGGAGGGCTTCTAGCCCAACCCCCTGCTCAAGCAGATGACCTTATACCATTTCAGACAAATGGCTGTCCAATATCTTCTTAAAAACCTCCAGTGACAGAGCACCTGCAACTTCTCTAGGTAAGGTGTTCCACTGATTAATTGTTCTCACTGTCAGGAAATTTCTCCTTATTTCTAGGTTGGCTCTCTCTCCTTGATTAGTTTCCATCCATTGCTTATTGTCCTGCCTTCAGGTACTTCAGAGGATAGGTTGACCCCCTCTTCTTTGTGATAGCCCCTCAAATATTGGAAGACGGCTATCATGTCACCCCTCATCTTTTCATTAGACTAGACATACCCAATCCCTGCAAACATTCTTCATAAGTTTTAGCCCCCAGTTCCCTAATCATCTTTGTTGCTCTTCTCAACACAACATCTTTTAAAGTCTCAACATCGTTTTTATATTGTGGAGATCAAAACCAGATGCAATATTCCAAGTGCAGCTTTACCAAGGCATTGTAAAGCCTTGGTAAATTCTAACCCTCTTGATTCTAACCTTCTGTTAATGCAGCCTAGGACTGTGTTACAGTTTTTTTGTTTTTGGTGGCTGCAGCATATTGCTGACTCATATTTAAATGATTGTCCACTAAGACTCCTAGATTGCTCTCACAGTTACTACTATTGAGCCAGGTACTACCTATTCTATACCTGTGCATTTGGTTTTTCTTGCCTAAGTGTAAAACTTTACTTTTCTCACCGTGGAATTTCATTTTGTTTGATAGAGCCCAGTGTTCAAGCCTATTGAGATCCTTTTGGATCTTCAGCCTATTTTCTGAAGTGTTGGCTATTCCTGACAACTTGGTGTCATCTATAAATCTGATGAGTTCCCCTTCTATTCCTTTATCTAAACCATTTATGAAGATAATGAAGAGCACTGGACTTAAAACAGTACCTTGAGGTAGTAGAGGTACCCCACTGCATACTTCCCTTCGTTCCATTATCTTCTACCTGTTGAGTATGATTGGTCAGCCAGTTACTAATCCATCTGGCGGAGATGCTGAATCCATCTGGTTTAGGGTAGAACTTGGAACTTTCCCCCAGAAAATCTCTACTGCCCAGTTATCCTTAGGGCTGATTCTTCCCAACTATGCATGTGGTGGGGAGAATAGGTGATCCTTTTCACAGTTTCTGATTATGCTACTTTCTAGTCCTAGTGTCTAGGAAAAGAGCTCACTTTGCAGGCTATACATCCTGCCAACTTCAAGCTCATGGAATAAGAGAGTATCTTTGATTTTAAATCCAATCGGCAAATATAACCTCTGGCAGGCTGGATGATGAAACAAGGACGAATTCCAAATTAATAGCCATACTGTTTATTTGAAGAGGATAAATGTGATGAGAGCATTTGAACAGAGCCTTATTAAAGGTTCACACCCTTGGAAGTTATTTTCACTCAGTCTCTCTCTCCCCTAATTTTATAAATGCCGTCAGGGTTTTATTTTTCTCTTTGTATGTCCAAAGATATACACAATCCAACCTGTTCATGGAAGATAAAAAAGAACTGGAGAATTTTTGGCCTTGATGCACAACTCTAAGCATTCAAGTTAATTTTGGGCCTAGTACAGTGTAATAAGCCTGAATACGATCAGAGGAATTAAAGAACTGCTGGCTACAGCTTCGAGTAGTAAAGGAGTACAGATCTGGCACCTTGTCTTGCCATCTGTTCCTTGTCCAGGGGAATGTGTTTCAGATCAATTGTTTTGGAGGGCTAGTTATAAATTGTTGCCTGTGGCATGTTTTTAGACATGGAGGACATATCTCCTCGGCTAAACCATCCTTTGGCCTGATTTCTGGCAATTCTATGGTGTTCAAAGCCAGGAATCGTTGGCTATAAACACAGCCTCTGCCGAGCATATTTTGGCACTGATCTCTCCTGACTTAAGTTGTTGTTCACGTTTTGGGAGAAAAGAAAGAGGAAACAATTTAAATTGACTCAGAGGAAGCATGAGATTGTAGCATAGTGGAGACATACAGAGATGAAGCAACTGAAGATCAAAACATGGTTGAATTTTAAATGTCAAGGAAATTGATTTATGGCAAATCATCCCAACAACCTGTAATGCATGGACATTGCTAAAACCTAAATAGCATCCTGGTATCTCTTGAGTCCTAATTGGTATAAACTGTTTACGTGAATCTCTTTCTCTTTTAAACTCTCTTTATAGCTGCATAAATATTATAATTCATTAAAATTTCACACAACACAAAGGCACTCAATTATTTTTCCATCCCAATTGCACAAAATAAAATAAATTGTTCAGTTAATTTACAAGCATATCTCAGATCATTCTAAATCAATAATTCTTATCCAATTATGGTTAATTTCAGATGGCCACAAAGAAATGTGAAGAAAGCATGTAAAATATTATTACTAACATTTTGGCACCATTATGGATTTTCAAAAGCTGGAGCAACACTCTCCATACAACCAACTAAAGGTAGAGCATGGTGGCAACCCAGCCAAGTGTATCTGCCAGGAGGTGAAAAGAAATCAAGATAATGGCCACTCCTGTGCAGTATGATGTAAAGGGGCAGAGTGTTGTGTGGTTGCCGTTATCACCTTTGTAACACACCCATTGCACTGTAGTTAAGAGAAAAAATGGGTCCAGAACTGGGAAGCAAAGAAGAGGCAGAGGGACCATAGAAAAAAAAGGGTGTTAGGAGAGTGGAAGAACAATTTTCTCCCTTTCTCTGTTTTTCAATACTGAGGCTATGATTCCTTCTTATATACATTCATAAATTGTTATTTCTTTTTCAAAATTAATTAAAGAATAATCAAAAGCTAGATGTTATTACTATAAGGTCTTCGTTGCTGCACCCATTCCTCCCTCCCTCCCTCCCTCCCTCCCTTCCTTCTTTCCTTTCTTCCTTCCTTCCTTCCTTCTTTTCATTTTGAGTTGGTATAAATAAATGTTGGTAGCCAGTGAGAGATGAAGCTAGGGATAGTTTACACGATTGCAGTATCTCCCTCTATTAAAAATTCTTTACCCTGAATCAGTCTAATATTTATTATCACTGGTAGGTAGAGTGTTCACTACATTTATTTTAACTAAATACATTCTTCTTGTGCCCTAGACAGCCTTATCATTCTTTTGAGCATTTAAATTATCTATTTAATTTAAAATTCAATTGTTTTCCTTCATTGAGTCAAACTGGAATTGCACTATATGTGGTTGTTGCTTTTCATAATGAATTATGGGAGAGTTGAATTTGACTAAAGTTGTGGATGGTGGGGGGAGGCTGTTTTATTTCCCTCTCTAGTCATTTTTTCTCCTAATTAAAATACCCTCAAAGTTGGTTTTCTACCCGTTGGGAAATAATTTGGGGATATTTCTCTAAATTAATGAATTCCTTGCTCTTGTTCCTTGCTCAATCACTCATGTGTTCCTCATTTACATAACTTCAAAAAATTGTTGCACACACATCCATTCTACAATGTATGGTTTGAGTCTGTCACTCTTGTTCCTCTCTCAGGCAACATACATCTGGACATCTTGTCCTGGTTCTTTATTTCAGATCTTTTCCTCTCTTTTGATAGTATCTCCACATTTCCCCAGTCACGTAAGATCCACCCAACTCAAACACTTCAAGGATTAACATAACCCAACCAACAGACACCCAAATCTATTCATAGCCCTACATATGTTGCTAGAGATACTGATAAATATAGAGACAGAGGGAAATACACATACTTTGAGAAAATATGCCTCTAGACAGAAGCATATTGTGCATATGCAAATAGCAATGTGTCTGCCACTGAAGTTTTTGCTCTTTAGCATTTGCTTAACTGTATCTCTTTTCTACTTCTGTGCCTCCATCTGTTTATGCCACCTCCCCTTTAAAAAAATACAAAAAAAATCACTTACGAATATATCACTGCAACAAATACAACTGCCAGGTGTAACATGATATTGTGTCTGGGAGAGAAGAACAAGAAGACAAATAAATAAATAAAAAGACAAAGGAGCCTTATTCCCATTTCCTAACAAAGGTTACTAGAAATGGGTTTGATTCATTTCATCTGAACTATGTTCACTCTTGGTTAGATTTCAAATCTGGTTATTTACAAGAAATTGTATAATCCAAGCCATGTCATCAGCTTTCTTAATTTATTTCCTTGAAATGACAGGCCTGGCAAAGACAGGCTAGCCTCTCAGATGTCTGGATTACACTGTAGCTATGGAAACAGGTGTTAAAGTGCTATGAATTTCAAGTTATACCAATGCACTGCACATCACATTCTATACTGACGGTATGTTGTTATTTTACATGATGACCAATGAAGTGGCATCAATTTTCCTGATTTAGAAGAGACAATTGTGCAAGTTATTCTTTGTGATGAAGTTAGGAAGCTTTTTCTGGAGACAGTTGGATATGTACAGGGTTAAGATATTTGACTGCCAGGTCAAAGTTTCTTCTTCAGCTAACAGAAATAAGAGTTTTTAGAAGATATACAAGTCTAAAGTTCATTCACCTAGAGATTGCCCCAGTAACAAATTGAATCCTTTTGACCATTTCAATTCTACAATAAAACCATTGTGTTGAAACTATATACCATAAGGGGAGAAAAATAACAGAGTAGATGTACTCAGAATAGATTCAATTCAAATATCATAGTCCAACATGTTACATAGAAATCTGAGTGAATGTTTCCAAATTCATCGTCTCCTGAGCCATCAAAAAGCAAAATCAGTTGGTTTGGCCATTAGAATTTTTTTTTAAATGGTGACACCTAGTATTGGATACTCAATGGTAACAGAGGGAAAACTGCTCATTTTCCCAAAGACAATGTTTAAAACTCAATCTTGATGCTAAAAAAAATAGTGCTATAATACTAAGCACCATCAATCCATTTGAAGAGTTTTTTTATGCAGGCATGAAAGTTTCCATAATCCTAATGTCAATCCTACATCATGTCAGGAAGCATAAATGATTCGTTAGGAGTACCCATGTTTAAATCAATATCCACCTAAAAGGTAAGAGAACTCATCCATCTCTTAAGATCTATCTCCAAACTGCAACCAATTTATTTCTTCAGAAATCTCTCTCTGAAGTTGTGGTGATTGTTTTCTGCCTTTGAGTTAATCTTGACTCAATCCTGGAAACTGCATGGAGCAATCCGTGAAGTATTCTTGGTGACATTCTTTGGAAGCTCAACCATTATATTCTTTCTAGGATGAGAGAGAGTGACTGGCCCAGAGTCACCCAACTGGTTTCATGCCTAAGGCAAGACTAGAACTTACAGTCTCCCATTTTTCTAGCACAGCGCCTTAAACTGCTAGACCAAATGAGCTCATGTGTCTAAGTAGTTCATTCTAAACTTAAATAGAAGTTATAAAGAAATAAATCTAGAGATGGATGCCAAAAAATATTTTTAGTATGAAGGATGACTGTTAGAATGTGGTATTTCAACACACCTAAATTCAGGATGAGTTTTTCCCCCTTCATTTAAATGTATATAGTCTGGAGATTCTGACACTGAGAAACCTAACAACAATGGACACAAAAGAGAGAGAGGGAGAGAGGGAGATGAGAGTACTGTGCAATTTGAAGCATCCATTAGAAAGGAAATTACTCTCCAGCAGAGTATTTTTCGAGTTCAGCATCTTCAGTTCAGCATTCAGCTGGCTGGGGAATTCTGGGAGTTGAAGTCCACCCATCCGAAAGATGCTGAACTGGAGCAACATTGCTTCTAGCACAAATCCCCTTTTACAGATCTCAATCTCGAGGTCAAGACAAGGCACTGAACCCGATCAGCTCTTTTATATCATTTAAAAAGTCAAATGACCTAATTTCCTTTCTTTGGCTTTGGAAAAGCTGTACTGAGAAACCACCAAGAACAGTGACAAAAGGTGGGGAGGGGAGAAAAAGATTATAATCTGTCATCAAGCATCAGAAGCTTTTCACGTCTGGTGAAAAATGGGTCAAGAGAAATGTAACCTAATCTATCTGTGCCAGGTATGCGGTCTCAGAGAAGCAAGCAGCTGCAGCAGCAGTCAAAGGCCCCTGTATCTCAAGGGAGAAAAAACGCTGGGAGGAAAGCCTTGTTTATTTTACCACCGTGGCCCTTAAATCAGCATAATCCCTCATCTACACAAAAATTGACGCGTGTCTTAGCATAAGGGGGGAGCGAAAACTCAGGCGGTTTTTTTTATTGTTATTATTATTATTGGATTACTTGAAAATGAGTATGGCGAAATTAATTTTTTAGAAAAAGCGAAGAAAACAACAAGCCTACAGCTTTATCATCAGATGACATCTGTGAATTCCCTAGGCTAATTATACTATTCCTTACTAGTTTTTCAGATTAAAATGTATTACTCACATGACACAGCGGGGCCTGCTGATTCCAGCAGGAATAGAGCTTGCAAAAAAAAAAAAAAGGCAAGAGTTTGAAAAATTCATTTCCAAGCGATTGAGAGCGTGATGCCTCGCAACTGTCGTGCGCTGACAGAAAAGCTCAAAGCCACGGTTTCCTTTGCCAAAGGAGAGCTGTAAAAACCAAGGGTTTGCTCCTGAACTCTGGCGAATGGCCGATTATCTTCCATTTATGTGTCAGCTCAGCCCTCCCCAGAGGCCATCTTGATTCTGTTAGGGCCAGTTAAAAAAAATATCCCCAGCCGGCCTAACACATTGTTTGCTCCACTAATTCCACATTACTCTGGCCTGGGCTGGTTTCAGGCTAAAATTTTGCAGGCGAACAGAAGGATTGTTGCAGCCACTCGGTGACATATCCCTCTAGCACAATTCGGGTGCAACAATGAATTAAGCGAGCCCCTTTAAGGATAAAGGCAAGGATGGAGGTCCAGGAACTGCTCACAGTTTTTGAATTTTTTTCTGCAAGTTTTTGGAGGGAAAAAATATAAAGGGCTAGTGGGGGGAAATGAATCATTTTGGAGGCTGCAATTTAAAGAGGTTTGACATTGAATACTCTCTCTCCCTCCCCCCCCCCCATCTCTCTCTCTCGTGTCAGATATCTCCAAAAGTTTCAGTGACAGCCTCCGAGAAATTTCAGATGCCTTCTGATTTGACACACACCAAGTGCTATGTGTCCTGGGCTTCTTCCCCGAAAATGTCACCCACTTCTTCTCCAGGATCGATCTCTTTAAATAGCTCATTTTATTTACGGTGTGCATAGCGTTAATGTCCCTCCGTTGCTCTATTTTCAAGGATGGAAAAGCAGTTGCTAAGCATTTCTAAATGACAGCCCCAGGGTTCATTAAAAATATGGCAAACATTTGCTAAGCTCATTAAGTGCAATTTTTGTATGTGTGTATCAGATTCCTCCTCTGCATGTTCTGCATGACCAAACATCTATTAACCCTAATCCCATTGATGAGGCTGATATATTCAAACCAGCAATTAGACAAAACAAAAGGCTTACTTATTGAGAGATTCATAAATGGGCTTTTCATATTGGTCTAAGCCTTTCCCTTCCGTTAATCCCTACCTACTCCAGCACTCCCTTTGTTTGATTATAGGTTGTCAGATTTAGGGATTCTGACTGAATCAAAATCTGAAGTAAACTAGAAATACACAATAATTATCCTAGCCAGGCACTCTGTGCATTTCATCCATGCATTTATAAGCAAAACAAATGCACAGATGAAATTGCACAAATGAAAAATCCCCATCAGAAGAAGCTTACGGGATCTGCTGCTTAGGGGAGAGAGAGAGAGAGTGAGAGAGAAAGAGAGACAGTGTTTGACAAGCATTTCACTTCCAATCTCAGCTGTTTCTCAAGTTGCTCCTTTGTTACCCATCACTCTTGTCTTTATCCCCTTGTCTGATTTGCTGTTTGGCAGATAATCCACTGTTGGATTTGCTAATGGAGAAACTGAGTCTGAAGATGGAGAGTTCAGCCAGGAGCACCACAGCTCGAGACGCCTCTGAAGCTTGAACAAGCTCCTGAACTTTGAGAATTCACATAGCAGAGGAAGCTCCCCCTGAAAGACAATGCAGTGAGTGCCTGTCATTTCTACCTAAAGGCTTAAAACAAGTAGGTTTGTGTGTGTGTGCGTATGTGTGTATTTGTGGGTTTGTATGTGGCTTCAAAACTCCCCAGGGCTGCTAATGATTATGTGTACACATATATGCATACATGAGTGTTTATGTATTTATTTATTTAGGGGGCATGATGTCTCAGCAATTAAAGATACTGAGCTTGTCAGCTGGAAAGCTGGCAGCCCGGGGTTCAAATTCTGAGCACCACACAATGGATTGAGGCTCACCTTACTTGCTCCTGGCCACCTAGTATTTTGGAAGCCTGCAAATTACATACTGTATTTTTCAGAGTATAAGATGCACTCCCCACCCCCCGTGAAAGAGGGTAAAAATTTGGGTGCGTCTTATACACCAAATGTAGCCCTTCCCACCTGCTGGCCGCCACCCTTTGGCCTCTGCCTCCCAGCAATTTGCCTCCTTGCAGCAAGCAGCAAACAGCCTGTTTCAACTTCAACACAGCCTGATTAGCACAAGCAATTGATTGTCAGTTGGATTGGCCTCCCAACCCTCAGCTGTCTCAGGCTACAGGGATTGCCTTTGCCTGGGCCTCCACTGTTTGCTGCAAGGAGGCAAATTGCTGGGACACAGATTTTTTTCTTGTGCTAATCAGACTGGGCTGAAAATAAAAATGAAACTAAAGCAGGCTGTTTGCTGTTTGCTGCAAGGAGGCAAATTGCTGGGAGGCAGAGGCAATTTTTTTTTTCTTGTTTTTCTCCCTAAAAAAAGGTAGGTGCGTCTTATAGTCCGGAGCGTCTTACACTCCGAAAAATATGGATAAATAGGTACAGCAAGAAGATAACAGCATTCCATGCACCTTGGCGTATAGATCATGCTGGCTGCATGACCATGGAAGTATCTTTGGAACAACACTGGCCTCCTTGACTAAGAAATGGAGAGGAATACAGCTCCATAGAATTAGACACCACTGGACAGGGGAAACTTTTACCTTTACCGTTTATTTATTTAAATTAGATTTTATGGAATTCATTCCAACTTACAGAAGATGAAGTGACTGAGGTAGAACATAGAATCATAAGGCTGGAAGAGGTCCTCTAATCCAATCCCCTGCTCAAGGCAGGAGACATTATACATCCTCCCAGTCAAATGTCTGTCCAATCTATTTTTGAAAACCTCCAGTGTTGGAGCATCTACAACTCCAGGAGGCAAGCTCTTCAATGGATTAATTGTTCTCACTGTCTGAAAATTTCCACATACTTCTAGGTCATCTCTCTCTTTAATAAACTCCCACTCATTACTTCTTGTAATACTCTCTGGTTTTTTGAAGAATAACCCTCTTTGTCAGTGGTGGGATTCAGCCTGTTTGAGCCAGTTCGGGAAAACCAGTTGTTAAATTGCTGGCTGGCCCTGCCCTGCCCTGCCCTGCCCTTCCACTCCCCACCCTTCCAGGGGTTCCCACATGCCCCGTTTTTGCTCCCAGGAAGCTGCGCACGCATTGCATTTTGGGGGTTCAGGCACACACATGTGCTTTGGGCACTCGGTTCAGAAAAAGTTAGCCATCACTGGTATAGGCAGTCCTCAATTTACAACCATAACCAAGCCTGGAATTACAGTAATTAATCATGCCGGTTGTTAAACAGGTCTTCACATAACTGACCGAATTTGATATTTTTGTGACAGCGTTAAAGCAATCACCATGGTTAATAATAATAATAATAATAATAATAATAATAATAATAATAATAATAATAATAATTTTATTTCTATACTGCCCTTCTCCCAAAGGACTCAGGGCGGTGTACAGCCAGTTTAAAAACACAAGACACAACAATAATTAAAAATTAAAATAATTAAATAAATTTGGCTGATTTAAAACTCTAAAAATTAAGATACCCCATTAAGCTAATCTGTGGTTGTTAAGTAAATCTATTCCCTGCCAAGGACATTATTTTCTTGGAAACTGGAACTAAACATTGGTTTCCTGCCAAAAACAAAAAAACAAAATGCAAATTGTAAGTCATGTGACCACAGGATGCTGCAAATGGCTGGGTAAATGCATAAATATATATCTGCAGTGGCAAGAGTCATACGATGGCACCTAACCATCACTAGAATTTGGTGGCTTGCCAAAATACTGCATTACGTCTTGTTTTTATTTCAGAACCAATATACTACCAAGTCAAAACAGCACAAATATCAAAAGGATAACATTTAGCTGCTAACAAGGGAAGATGCTAAGTAATTGTTTTCATCTCTTAAATATGTCAGAAGGTAAATTACTAGCAATTTAGTCAGTACAAGCGACAGGATTTCTTCATACTAAGATGATTAACATGAGAGTTTCACAGATATCAGGAGTAGTCATAGTGTGCCATTATCTGGTATTCTCGTTAAAAAATATTAAGCAAATAATGAATGGTGTTACGTTCATGAGAAATGATGTACAATTCCTTATTATTCTTTAATGTTCTTATCTGATTTATATTCTACCTTTTCTTCAAAAAAATCAAGGCAATTTAAATGAAAATCTTCATCCATTTTATTCAAATTCATCAGCTGAGGTTGGTTTGGCCCACAAACTGGACTATTTCATGACCCTCACGAGATATAGCGGAAATCCCAGGCTCCATTATGATCATAAGTTGAGGACTACCTGTAGTTGAGATGTTCCAATATCTGAGAGGTTGCCACAAAACAGAGAGGGACAACCTATTCTCCAAAGCATCTAAAGGCAGACAAGAAGCACTGGAGGGAAACTAATCAAGGAGAGAACCTACAAGGAGAGAAATAAGGAGAAAGTTCCTGACAGAACAATTGATCAATGGAACAGCTTGTCTTCAGAAATGATGGGTGCTTAAGAGGTTTTTAAGAAGAGACTGAACTAGTATAGTGTCTCCTGCTTGAGCAAGGGGTTAAGACCTCCAAGGTGCTTCCCAACTCTGTTATTCTGTTATTCTATTATCTTGTGCACCATGTCCGGAACACCTTGAGCTGCTTTCAGTTTAGAAAATTTATTTCCAAAGCCTGCCAAACTGCCCTAGGAACCACAACATCTGGGAGGAAGTTCAACATTATCCAGAGAGAAAGAAATATTATGAATTTCCCTGGAATGTTTTATATATAGATCAACAAATTTTGTACATCTCTATTATAAGTCTATAGGACACAGGTTGGATTGAGGGAAAAAAAATTCACCTAGTTCAGGGACGGCTAACCTTTTTGTTGTTACGTGCCAAAAATGCGCGCATGCACCCGCACCCATAATGCAATGTGCATGTGACCCTCACATTTCCCCCACCCCCCCACATGTGCATGAAACCCCCGTGCTCCCCCCGCCCCTGTGCATGTGCATGTAACCCCCACATTCCCCCCACCCCCCACGCATGCGTGTGTGACCCCCCCATGCTCCCCCGTGCAAGTGTCCCACCCGCCGATGCCCATTTTTGGCTTCCAAGTTGGTGCAAATGCCCCATTTTGGGCCTGGAAGGCCTCCTGCGCCAACCTGGAAGCCAAAACGGGGCTCAGGGACGCTGCACAAGACCCCAAAATGCAATGCGAGTGCCCCCATATGCATGTGCATGTGCATCCTCTGCATGTGCCCCACCTCTGCGTATGTGCGGCAGAGATCCAAGGACCAGCTGGCTGGTGGGAGGCACACGCGCATGCCTGGAAGAGCTGGACTGGGGTGACGGCTCGTGTGCCATAGGTTCGCCATCATGGACCTAGTTGATTTCCATGATAAAAGGTTGTTTTGAAATTAGTCTTTATCTAGTCCTAGTCCAAAATCTTAACCATTAAATTATAAAGACATTTGGAATAAAACAGAAGGAACTCTTCCCTCTGAATTGATTTTTCACGCTTATACTTCATATGCCTCTTCTAAATATTTATTTACAGTAAATATAAAGAATTATTCCTCTGGTTGGTCTATATTGAACATTGGTATAGCCTTTCTGCATAATTCAGACACTAAATCTCTTTTATAAACTATTTGTACATGGAAATATAAGGCTATTATTATACAATAGGGAATGAAAAATATTTCCTTGATCTTCTGTAAATAGTACGATTAATTTAGCTCTAAATAAAAGTGCCATGTTTAATTTGGATTGTATGACCAAATATTGAATGGATTAGTAAATTATAGAATTTTCAAATAATTTTAACTTTTTGGCAATGAATGCTGCATCATACTAACTTTACTCTGCTTATTGGAAGAGTTTATATTTCTGTCATAAAGAAAAAGAACTTTACTCCAAAAGAGATGAATGTTAAATTATCCAAATCTTTTCCTGCCAGATGGAAATTAATTCAGCAAATAATAAAAATCCAGAGCGGGTGAGTCCACACATACCAGATTTGGACACCAAGTTAGTTATTCCTCATCTTCAGTCACAGAAAACCAGAAAGAAGAAAGAGAATTAACAATATGCTTTCTTTACTTTAGTATTTTTACTTTAGTATTAATATAATTGTAGGGATATTTGGAATATTGGGTGTGAACAATATAAATTATGTGTTTAGACAAAAATGAATTCAAAAGGATAATTTATATATATATATATATACACAGTATATATGTATATATCAGTGGTGAAATGTAAAATTTGTTACTACTGGTTCTGTGGGCTTGGCTTGGTGGCGGGGTGGTAATGTGACTTGGTGGGCATGCCCAACTCTTTTTTTTAACTTTTAAAACCATTTTTTCTACAACCTCTTCAGCCAAAGAAGTTGTAAAAAAGCCTCTGCGGATCAGGCAACTCAGCTGGGATTGTCAGAGGCTTTTAAAAGCATTTTTTCTACAACCTCTTTGCCAAAGCGATTGTTGAAAAAATGCTTTTAAAAACCTCTGATGATCACGTGATCATCAGAGGCTTTTTTTTTTTACTTTTTACTTTTAAAAGCATTTTTTCAGCTGAAGAGGTTGTAGAAAAAATACTTTTAAAAATATTTTTTTAAAAAGCCTCTGATGATTGTGTGGCTCAGCTGGGCATGGGGGAGGGCAGGGATTTTTGCTACCAGTTCTCCGAACCACCCGCCTCCATCACTACCGGATCAGGTGATTCAGTCCGAACCGGGAGCATTTCACCCCGGTATATGTACACATGCATACACTGTACATATTTTCTATCACAAATGGAAATATTTGCGAGTGTATTTGGTTTAATTGTTTTCCACCAAGAATAAATAGTGTTGGTTAGAATATTTTAAAGACCCCCTTCTCTCACAGAAAGGTATTTTCTACATTCAGTGTCAAAGGCCCCATCATAACTTATGGGCATGCACAGGAGGGCTAGTGGCATCATGCAACGCAGTAAAGAGGATGCTACATGATTTATATTATTCCTTTAGTGACATTTCTTAAATACTATTATTATGGCTTATAGTGGTTGTCTGTGGCAGGCCCAGTGGTGGGTTGCTCCCAGTTCGCCTCAGTTCAGGCAAACCAGTAATGGCGGTGGTGGAAGGCTCCGCCCACCCACCAAACATCACCAAAAATGCTCTGTGCATATGCACAAGCTTCTGCACATGCACAGAAGTGCCAGGCACTCGCACACTACTGATAGCAAACCGGTAGCGCCGGGATTTGAAAACCACTACTGGGCAAGTCCCCTTGTATTAAACACTAATGTCTTTGCCGTATATCCCTAGCTTTGAGATGTCCCACTCCAATGAATTACCTGGAACAATTTAGATACCTTTTGGTCATATACCTTTCTTTGTTTAGACCTTTCCAAACTTGTTTTTGTAACAAGTTTTAGTCTCTCTCTCTCTCTCTCTCTCTCTCTCTCTCTCTCTCTCTCTCTCTCTCTCTCTCTCTCTCTCTCTCCCTCCCTCCCTCCCTCCCTCCCTCCCTCCCTCCCTCCTTCCCCCCTCTCTCTTCTATCTATCTTTCTATCTATCTCTCTATCTCTCAACTATCTAGCTATCTAGCTATTATCTAATTCCCACTTTTATTATTTTTACAAATAAATCAAGGAGGTGAACATATCTAACATAGCTTCCTCCTTTTTATTTTCACCATCCTGTGAGGTGGGCTACCTGAGAGGGACTGGCCCAAGGTCACCTAGCTGGCTTTCATAGGTAAGGTAGAACTAGAATTCACAGTTTCCCACTGCTCCCCTTTTTAAGAAAAAAAGATATAGATTTAGTTTGGATTATTGTCATAATAATTTCTCTTAGCCATTCTCAAAGCCAATCACCTGAAGTAACAAGTTATGAATTAAGAAACATTACCAAACTTGCTTAGACATTCTTGTGCTGCTTGCCTTACTCAAATGTGTACAATCAGTTTCATATCCACCCACTTTATTGATGACCAAAATAACGAAGCATGTGGAATAGCACATGCTCAATTGATCTTCAGGTAATAAGTCCTTTGCTTCCTATTCATGAACCAAGAAGAGGAAGATAGAATCTAAATGAAAAAGCCAATCCTCTGAATGATTTTGCCTTAAGGGTGTCTTTGCCATATCAGACCTAACAATCCCAATTTCCTGATCTATTGGAGCAGTATACCACTTAAAGCCATCTCAATAAGCCTCTCACTTTTCAGGAACATTAAATAAATTGGCTTAAAGTTAGCCAAAGCTTTTTTAAGATTAATTTGAATAGAGTAAGGCAAGGAAGGGGGACTCTGTCTTTGATATCCCTAACAGGAAATGAATGAATACTCTTGAATACTCTTTTCAAGCATCCTCCTTTTTTTAACTCTCTGTATATGAACCCTTAGAAAAATTTCCTTGGTGTCTTGGATGGCAATAATGTCTGGATTTAGTCTGAGACTACAGTGCATATGATAACAATGCTGATTTTTAATGGTAATTTGTCTATGGGGAGGAAGGATTTCATCAAGAGAAATAAGTTAATGGAGATGAATAAACATGCTTTTCAACTTCACAAATCAAATTTGAGAGCTCATTTACTTGAAGGACACTTCTTTCCAAATTTATGCCACATGGATCGTTAATTAGTTGCTTTCAGAATTGAACATTGGGATATTGCTTTCCAAGGTAAGGCTTTCAAAATTGCTTCTTCTCTCCTTCCATTCTAACCAAACTTTCGCTGAATAAATGTGGCAGTGGAGAATGGCATTGTGATGTCACAAATCTTCACATTTATTCCAGCATATTGTTCTTGAGCTTTTATATCAAGGTAAGTGCCAGGACCAAATTGTTATGTTATTGTTTTCTTTAAAAAAATAATAATAATGCACCCTAATGTGTTTAGATGTAGTGATTTGACACTATAGCAGAGGAAGGCAATGCACAGCTTGAGAATCATGTGTAGGCTATGGGATATATTTGTGTGGTGTCTCCCATCACTTGGGTGCAGCTTTTTGGCAGAAAACAAACCCAATGCAATCCATAGCCATCAAAAGACTGCCTAGCTAGATCTCATATAATATGAGAGTGATTCACTAACATAAGTCAGTATCAAGTTTTAATTATCATATTGTTATATTTTCTTTAGGAAAATCTGTCCTCCACCTGGTTATTTAAATTTTCCAATGGTGCACCCACTGTTACTGTTACCTTGCTCTGGTTGCCTTCCTTCCACCCACCCACCCACCCCACGCTTCCTCCCCCCTCGCTTTCCCAGAAATGCAGAGATTTTAAGAAAGGTAAGTCTTAGCATAAGGTGTTGAAAATATGATACAGTGATATCTTGGTACTCAATGTTAATTGGTTCCAGGAGACTTGAAGATTACCAAAAATGATGAGTACCAAAAACAATTTTCCCATAAGGAATAATGTAGTGAGTCACAAAATAACCAATACTGACAAATTCTAGCTTGTGCATTGAGTACCAAACAAAGGATGAATATGGGGACAAAATTTCCACATCAAAATGCATTGAGTACCAAATCCGATGAATTTCAAAGCAGTTGTGTATCAAGGTACCACTGTAATTTGAGCTTGATAATTTGTGCCTTGAGCACTGGAACAACTCAATATATTTTGCATTTTTACATACTTGGATCTAGATTCATTGAACTGTATTTTTTTTTCACTTAGGTAGTTAAAATGTATGGGCTGCCTACAAAATGTCTTCTAGACAATTACATGTTCATGATTGGCAATCTTTTGGGAACTGTTCATGAGTGTTCTGTATTCTTAGAGAGCATTAAATGCAGTCTGCTATCATTAGGCCTAAAACAGAAGATCTTTACTAATAATCTGGAAGCAGTGCTATGTAGCAGGCAGGAAGGAATTCAACATTATTATTTTATCACTGCTTTTCAATTAAGGATTACAATGCTGCTGTTTAACCATTTAAATAACCAGAGCCTATTTAGAAGATATGTTCATCTAAACAGGAAGTCAGCCTCCAACAGAATATGAACTTAGTTTTCTGGCCATGAAAAATGCATAAAATATTGGAGCATATTGCAGTTGGTTCAAAGAAATAAATTGCATTATTTGATGAAGAATGCTTTTACAGTGATTTAGCATTATTTTGGTAATTCATAGTTTGCATGACTTTTTATACAGAATCTGAAAAATGTGCTCTGGATATTTAAGGGCTCTCCTGCCTCTTGAATGAACCTGTTTTATGACTGAGGACATTTTTGGAGGCTCTGCTTTGCATTTCACCCAATGTAAGTATAACTGGCAGAGATACAGGACACATGTTTTTCAGTGGCAAAGTCCTAAATTTAGAACTTCTTTCTAAAGGTTAGATTCTTTCTTTAATGCCTTTTAGAAAGCTGAGTTTTGTTGTTTGGCCAGATTGTCAAAGTGTTTAAATTTTACTTGGTAATGCCAGACCTTTCCAATTTCCAGATTTTGGAACAAATCCCAGAATAAATCCAATGTATCTGGAAGCACTAGATGAGATAGAAGCTGATTTATTATTGGGCTTATCTGTTTTACTTTTACCTTAAATGGTATTTTTATGAAACTAATTATATTTTAGTGCAAACCAGCATTGGCCCCTTTGTCGATTAAAATGTGATATAGGAATGCAAGAAGAAATGAAGAAAGAAATTGATATCACTGGTCAGTGATATCATTACAACACATTCCTAGAGGACTGGGCATGCTTCAGAAATGGTTCAGAGACAAGTGCTCCAATCTCATGCAAGAACTAGAAGAGTATCTCTCTGTTATTCATTAAAGTAGCCCATTGTATTTCATGCTTCCTTATAAGAGAGAGGGAGGGAGGGAGGGAGGGAGGGAGAGGGAGAGAGATCAGTATTTTATTGGATTCCTGAGAGTGTTGCCTTCTTTTTTTTTTTCAGCTTGATGGAAAAGCCTGAAAAATTGAGGGTTTTTTAACAAATGGTAGAAAGCTCCAAAATTATTCTTCTGGATTGTCTTACAGTGCTATATATACATATGGAGAAGACGCCTTTGATTCTGTAGACCAGTTGTGCCCAATTTGGTAATTTTAAGACCTGGGGACTTCAACTCCCAGAATTTCCCAGCATGGTTTGTTGGGGAATTCTAGGAGTTGAAGTCCACAAGTCTTAAAGTTGCTAAGGTTGGACACACCTGCTATAGATCATACTCTCAAATAAAAAAGTATAGAATTATGTTTTAATTCTATAATTGTTTTACCATCATTTTTATGTAAAATAGTTTATTTAAGACAATCCAATTGTTGAATTTATATTCAGCAGAGCAGATGTCTTGTTTGTATACATATGTATTTCTCTCAGCTACTGACAATTCCATCTTCCTTGCCTTTAATCTGCTTTTATTCATTTCTTAAAAACAAAGGGTTTGGACAACTGTAAAAGAAAGCCTTTGTTGTGTAAACAGAACTGTTAATAGACAATAACCAAATCTTAGATGCATTTTTGGTAATATTTTTCTCATATTTTATACCTGGTGTTTACATCTCATTTACCCATTGAAAGAAATCATACATGTGTTTCTGTTTTTTTTTTAATAACAGTTTAATATTTTAAAATATTAAAATGTGCCCACCAGGCTTCATAGCATTCCATCAGCCGAGGGCCCAGGGGAGGGGCGGGGGGGTGGCAGTTATTATTAACGAGGATCTGGGTCCTAGGGAGACCACTGTGCCTCAGATAGCCGGATGCGAGTCCCTCCTTGTGAGGTGGGGTCGTGGGGTTCAGATGGGCTTGTTGCTTACGTACCTGGCTCCCTGCCGCGTGGAAACAGCCCTACCTGAGCTACTCGACGTGATAGCCACGGTGGCAGTTGATACACCCAGGCTTTTAGTCATGGGTGATTTCAACTTGCCATCCATTGGTGAAACATCTGAGGTGGCTCGGGAGTTCATGGCTTCCATGACAGCCATGGACCTGACCCAGTTAGTTCATGGCCCTACTCACAGGGGAGGTCACACTCTGGATCTGATTTTTGTCTCTGGCCAGTGGTTGAGTGGTCTTGTTATTGGGGATATAGACGTGGAATCCTTGTCATGGACAGACCACTCACTCCTTCGCCTGGATTTTCGAACCGCTGCCCCCTGCCACAGGGAGGCGGATCCAATTAGATGGATCCGCCCCAGGCGCCTGATGGATCCTGAGAGGTTCCAGACGGAGCTTGGGCCATTTCCTGAGGTTCTAGCATATGACTCGGCCGAGGAGCTGGTAGCCGCCTGGGACCGGGCGGCTGGTGGGGCCTTGGACCGAGTCATGCCTTTGCGGCCTCTGACCCGGTGCCGATCCCGTGCAGCTCCTTTGTTCACTGAGGAGCTGAGGGAAATGAAGCGCCGGAAAAGACGCCTGGAGAGCGGTTGGAGGGCCAGTCTCGCTGAATCTGATCGAACACGGGTAAGGTCGCATATTAAGGCCTACCTAGTGGCGATAAAGACGGCAAAGTTTAATTACTTTTCTGCCTCTATTGCGTCATCAGGGAATCGTCCGGCCGCCCTGTTCAGGGTTACCCGCTCCCTGCTTCATCCAGGAGTGCGGGAGGATCCCTTGGAAGGCAGGGCGGAGGATTTTGGACAATATCTGTATGATAAAATCGCTCAGATCCGGGGAGATTTGGACTCTGACTGGGTAGATCAGGGCAGGGTGACGAGGAATAGTCTTGAGAATGTTATCTGGGAGGAGTTTGATGCTGTGACTCCTGATGATGTGGACAGGATTTTGAGGAGACTTAGTGCGGCCACATGTTTACTGGACCCGTGTCCCTCCTGGTTGGTACTGGCTTCCCGGGAGGTTACACGAGGCTGGCTCCAGGGTGTTATCAACGCTTCGTTGAGTGAGGGTTACTTCCCCACCGCCTTGAAAGAGGCGGTGGTGAGGCCTCTCCTCAAGAAGCCGTCCCTGGATCCAGCAATATTGGCCAACTATCGTCCTGTCTCCAACCTTCGCTTTATGGCGAAGGTTGTTGAGAGTGTGGTCGCACGACAGTTTCCGCAATTCCTGGAGGAAACATCTTATCTAGATCCGTTCCAGTCGGGTTTCAGGTCTGGGCACAGCATGGAAACGGCATTGGTCGTGTTGGTTGATGATCTCTGGAGGGCTCGGGACAGGGGTTGTTCCTCTGTTCTGGTCCTGTTAGACCTCTCAGCGGCTTTTGATACCATCGACCATGGTATCATGCTGCACTAGCTGGAAGAGTTGGGGGTGGGAGGCACCGTGTTGCAGTGGTTCTCCTCCTTTCTCTCCGACCGGTCGCAGTTTGTGTTGGCAGGGGGGCAGAGGTCGACCTCGAGACCTCTCATTTGTGGAGTGCCGCAGGGATCGGTCCTCTCGCCCCTTCTGTTCAACATTTATGTGAAGCCACTGGGTGAGATCATCCATGGCTTTGGGGTGAGATACCACCAGTACGCTGATGACACCCAGCTGTACATCTCCACCCCAGGCCACCCCAACGATGCCCTTGAAGTGATGTCCCAGTGCCTGGAGGCTGTACGGGTCTGGATGGGGAGGAACAGGCTCAAGCTCAACCCTTCCAAGACTGAGTGGCTGTGGCTCCCGGCATCCCGATATAGTCAGTTGACTCCATCACTGACTATTGGGGGTGAGTCATTGGCCCCCACAAAGAGGGCTCACAATCTGGGAGTTCTCCTGGATACGCAGCTGTCCTTGGAGGAACATCTGACGGCTGTAACCAGGGGGACCTTTTGTCAGGTTCGCCTGATTCACCAGTTGCAGCCCTTTCTTGATCGGGATTCCCTGTGCACAGTCACTCACGCCCTCATCACCTCTCGCCTTGACTACTGCAATGCTCTCTACATGGGGCTCCCCTTGAGGAGCACCCGGAGGCTCCAGCTGGTCCAGAACGCAGCAGCGCGGGTAGTGACGGGAGCAGCATGGCGCTCCCATGTAACACCACTCCTGCGCGAGCTGTACTGGCTCCCGGTGGTCTTCCGGGTGCGCTTCAAGGTGCTGGTTATCACCTTCAAAGCGCTCCATGGCATAGGGCCTAGCTATCTTCGAGACCGCCTGCTGCTACCGACGACCTCCCATCGACCCGTGCGCTCCCACAGAAAGGGCCTCCTCGGGGTGCCATCAGCCAAACAATGTAGGCTGGTGACCCCCAGGGGGAGAGCCTTCTCTGTGGGGGCACCTACCCTCTGGAATCAGCTCCCCCCAGAGATAAGGAGAATCCAGGACCTCAGTGCCTTCCGTCGTGCCCTTAAAACCCATTTATTTAAACAAGCCGGGCTGGTTTAAGATGAAATTTTTAACTGTTTTAAATGTTTTAAACGTTTTAATTGGTAATCAGTTTTAATTGGGCCAAATTTATATATCTTTTAATTGTTTTTTAAATATTTGTCCTGCATGTTTTTTTAATTTTGGCTGTACACCGCCCTGAGTCCTCAGGGAGAAGGGCGGTATAGAAATTCAATAATAAATAAATAAATAAATAAAATGTCTCCTTTTTGCCACATAGTCAAATCATTGATCTGTTTTGATTGCAGAGGTTTAGATTACATAAACATGTGTAGACCGGGAGATAAGTACCTTTTTAAAAACCAACCTGACACAACCTAATCCAAAGCTGAGCACCTTTAATTTCTGCTGATTTCTGTTCGAGAAATATGCTTAAATTCCGTTTAAAATCAGCAGGAGCTCGCTGTACAAAACATTGGCTGAGCTGAACTCCAAGTATTATGTTAAGAGCTAAATTCTGCTAAAATGTGCTTTTATGCATCATTTTGAAATAAGTATCACTCTGTCTGCCAAAATAATAATAATAAAACCCACCCAGAAACATAAAAATTAAACCAGATGTCATTGAAGCAACGTAAAACTTAAATTCAAGTTTGAAAATAGCATATTTGATCATCTGTCTGGAAAGAATAAGTGAGACAAGGAGGAAAGAGGAAAAATAACAAGGGTTTTGTGTCAATTTTCACAAGCTAAAACATATCATCCTTTGCCAGGGATGTTTTTAGCCTGCAGACTTTTCACTTCTAGGAAGCTGAGAAAGGGGTTTATCTGGCTGTATTCTCCTGCTTGTCTAAGAAATCCTATGCAAAGCCAGACAGCCTTCTCATTTCAATGCATCTCCCTTCCATCTTCCATGGCTTGTTTCTTGGATCTGTACTTGGCCAGCATTTGCTCCACAGGAAAAAAGAAAAGGAAAGGGATAAATAGCCCAAATCGGTCTCATTCACCTTATACCTTTCTCTGTTGAAATTTATAATTGAGCCATTATGGCAGGGTTATCCAATCTTGGCAAATTGAAGATTTGTGGACTTCAACTTCCAGAATTCTCCAGGAACCATGGCTGGTTGGGAAATTCTGGGAGTTGAAGTCCACAAGTTTTAAAGTTGCCAAGATCAGACATCCCTGTATTGTGGAATTCAGATATGGGGAAACGGAGTTTGGAGACTCTCCTTAGACCTGGAGGTTGGCTGGATGATTCTCTTAAAACTAGACTAGAAAACAAAAAACCTTCAGTGAATGTGAATGTGGTAGCTGACAAGTCTATAAGTGTTAGGCCTTCATCCTACAATGATGGATTCAAGCTAAGTGAGAACTTTCAGGAGCTACTTCCCAAAGACCTACCAAAACCTAATTACATCATTCAGCATAGAAACCAGGATGAACGCATTACTCGGGAGTTACACAATAACCACCAACCTCAATTGTTGCTAATGGGATTTATGCACCCTGCTTTGAAAGCTCAACCTTTTAGACCAGGGGTCTCCAACCTTGGCAACTTTAAGACTTATAGACTTCAACTCTCAGAATTCATCAGCCAGCTGTGTAAACATGAGGAAACTGTGACTTCCATCTGGGGGAGGAAGAGAGAGGAGAAGGGAAAGAGCAAATGCACAATTAAAATGCCATGTCTTTTGGATCAATAAGAATTGATTTAAAAATAAACACCAGCTTAATCTATTAAGGTTGGGCCAAATAACCCTTTTGTTAAAAAGGACTGAGAAAATGACGCCCACCCTTTTTTGTTTCATGTCACCCAGAAAGATTCAGAAGGAAGAGGCAAAGATGCCACAGCCCTCAGCGACAAAGTGCAAATGTTCAGTAATTATTTCCCCTCCTTTTTCAAAGAGTATTGCTTGCCAAAAAATCTCTAATTGTTTATTGAATTATTTGTGAATAAACTCTCTTAACATGAGTCCATTAATTAATTTTAATGAATCAGATGAATGTCTCAAGCTTTCCCCAATTATGTTTGCTCTAATCAGGAAAGTTTTGAGGCACATCAGTTGGGGTTGTCACCAGCTGAGCAAATATCTCTGTCTTCCTATTTTCAAAAGTAAAGAAGGGACTTTTTACCATCTATGGTGGACATGCGATAAAACAAAAAATAATAATAATAATTGGAGTATGATTCACATTTTTAATACAGAAAATTTTGAAAATGGAGATAAAAATGAAACCAGAACTTTTCCTTTTAGATCTAATGGAAAAAGAACTGGAGCAAAAAAATGGAACTTTGTTATTATCTATGTTGACAGGAGCAAGACTATTATATGTACAAAAATGGAAGGACACATCAATTCCTACTATGGACAAATGGTGGCAGAAGTTGATGGAGCTGGCTGAAATGGCAAAATTGACTATTTTGATTAAAAAAAAAGAACATAACTGCTTTTGTTTCCACTTGGAGACCACTTCTGAACTTTGTGCTTAAAGTGGAAAAGAATGAAATTTTGATTTTGGGTTTAACCAAGTAGATTGATAGATCTTTAAAGGAATGGCTGGTTCATATTATTATGAAAAAGCAAAAAGTTGTGATTTGATGTTAATGCTTTATTTTACTGCAACAGAGTCAGAAGTCAATGTTTCTTTTTCTTTTCTTTTTTTCTTATCCTTCCTCACTTCTCTTCCCCCTTTTCCTCACAACTGCTTTTCTATTTACTTTTCTATTTTGTATTTTATAATATTTTACAACTCAATAAAAATGTTAAACAGTGTCTTCCTATTTATAGTGGGCCAAAATTGTAAGGTTCCCCCCCCCCCACATCTTGCCTGAGGAGTTCTAAGATGAGCTATATATATATATAAAAAAACCCTACCTCTTCAAAAGTATTAAATAAGAAAAACTGTCAAGTGGAGAAAACCTTTAAAACTAGAATTAAAAGGTAAAGGTAAAGATTCCCTTTGCATATATGTGCTAATTGTTCCCGACTCTAGGGGGTGGTGCTCATCTCCGTTTCAAAGCCGAAGAGCCAGCGCTGTCCGAAGATGTTTCCGAGGTCATGTGGCCGGCATGACTAAATGTCAAAGGCACACGGAATGCTGTTACCTTCCCACCAAAGGTGGTCCCTATTTTTCTACTTGCATTTTTATGTGCTTTCGAACTGCTAGGTTGGCAGAAGCTGGGACAAGTAACGGGATCTCACCCCATTACGCAGCACTAGGGATTCAAACCGCTGAACTAGAATTAGAGGTCTTCTAATTCCACTTCAAGAAAGAGGTGTCTAATTTCACAGATCATGCTAAATTATGATGTTGTTTGCTTGTAAATGCATCCATTTATAGCCACAAAGGCCCCAACATGATGCTCATTGCGAGATCACAATGCAAGGTCTCAGACAATCCTGCTCAGCCCAACTCACTTCACAGAGATTGTTGTGAGGAAAATAAGACGAGGTAGGAGCATTAATATGTTCACCACCTTGAGTTGTATATGTAAAACAAAAGGTGGGATAAAAATCTAAAGAACAAAAAAAAATAGTTCTTTTATACCTGCAATACAATGTCACACACAGCTATATAAAATCATTACAGCACATACTTGTTCCTTTTGAGACCTGTTTGTTATGTTTTAATGCAGGGCTACTTGAGCCACTTTTTCAAGGTCTGCCATTCATACCATCTCCTAGAACAGTGATGGCTAACCTTTTTGCCATTGCATGCCAAAAGCAGGGGGGCGCGGGGGGGGTTGTGCACGTGCATGCCCACATCCATAATTCAATGCACCCCACCCCCCACACATGCACGCATGACTCCCCTCGCTCCCCCCACTTTTGGCATGTGATGGCATGGTGGGCCCCGTAGGCCCATTTTTCACCCTCCCCAGGCTCCAGAGGCTTTTTAAGAGCCTGGCTAGGGCGAAAACTGCCTTCCCCACTGCCCCAGAGGCTGGAAACAACCTATTTCTCGATTTCTGGTGGGCCTGGAAGGGCCAAAAATCAGGTGGCCGGTGCACGCATGTGTGCTGGAGCTGAGCTAGGGCAACTCTCAAGTGCCCACAGATACAGCTCCACGTGCCACCTGTGGCTCGCCATCACGGTCCTAGAACAGATAGATCAGATATATTATGAGGAAGAACACAAAAGTCAATCACTAATTAGCAAAAATTCAATGGGTTTGAGCTGCGTCAAAAAAAAGTCAAGATGGCAGACTTGATTTCATGACTGAAATCCTGCCGCTTTGTGCATATCTGTGTTGTCAACACACGTAAAAAGGGCAAGACATCAATTGTATGGACACAATTGTCACCTTGACTTTTTTGAATTGATTTTCTTTGACCATCCCTGCTTTTGTAGCGTCCAATGTTTCAGAACTGAACTAAAATCTACCCTAAAATAGGAATATGTAGATACAAGTAATACTCTGATTCCAAGCTCTAGTAACTCCATCTCATTCTGAAGGCTCTTGTGCTCCTAAGACTAAAAATACAATGTGTTTCAGATGAATACTTTATGCTTAGAATTAGCAATCACAGGGCAATCAAAGTAGAACATGGTATATCAAAATTGTCCAATTATTATTATTTTATCAATGAGGAATAATTGGGGTTTTCTTTTCACAGAGTAAAAAAAAAAGCATCTGCAGCTAGGTAATAATTTAATGCTATGGATGATGGGTTATTAAACTTCTTGAACTGATATGACTGTCCTTTTTTGTTCCATTAAAAGTGGTAATTGGTTACTCCTAACTATATGACATGATCCCAAGAGGCATTTGATTCTTGCTTTTCTTTGATAGGATTACCTTAAATTCAGAATGTGGAGATTGAAGAACCTCACTCACCTTATAAAGGGTAAATCAATTTGAACAAAATATGTTTCACATTTGAAATATTTCTAACTCAAAATGTTCTGTCCCAAGTTTGAATCAGGTCTGTCTAACCTTCCTGAATGTAGATTGAGTTCAGAACATCTTATTGTTCATTGAAGAAGTCCTCCCAATGAATTTAAGTTTGGATAGGCGTTCACACTAAATAGAAAACTAATGATATTTTGATTCTGTTTTACTTTTTCAAAAGTACATTAGTCAGCCGGTAACCCATGATGACTCTTTAACCAGCCTTTCATTTCAAACCTGCATGAACAAAGAGCTCTTTAAAAAACCACAACGAATGTATATTGAGAAGGATATGGATTTCTTATGGAGATAGAACACTGAATAAACGAGCAGAGAAATAATTGGTAGTGAAAAGGATAACTAGGCATGATGAGGCGCTGCTTTTCAAACACTTAAGAGGTATTCATTTATTTCTGCTAATCACAGACAGACCTCGTACCCATCAAGTTTTCTACTTTAAAATCAAGTTGTTTTTAAAAGTTCCTAAAGAGTAAAAATGCAGCTGTTTTCATATCAAAGTTTCATTGTATAGACTTCCATTGGAAAGCATGCAGAATTACTAGACAATGCCTAGGGCAGTGTTGGCAAACCTTTTTGGCACCGAGTGCCAAAACGGGAGCACACACGCGCTTGGGGGAGCAACGGAAACCGGAAGAGCAGCTCGCCGGGAAGCTGAGCTTCTGGTTACCAGCATGCGCGCCAGTTACCTGGTCTTCCAGTTTCTGGCATGCGTGTGTGCGTGAAGAGCAGCTGGCCGGTGCGCATGCGCGCACCGGAAACCAAAAGCTCAGCTGCTCTTCCAATTTCTTGTGCTCCCACGTGCATGAAGACCAGCATGTGCGCCAGAACCCGGAAGAGCAATGGGCAACGGCTGGTGTGCCCAGAGAGATGGCTCTATGTGACACTTCCAGCACGCGTGCCATAGGTTCGCCATCATGGGCCTAGGGTGTATGTAGGGTTCAAATGTAGAATTAAATTGAGCCAATTTGGTTAGTGGTAAAACAACAGACTAGAAACAGGAGGATCCTGAGTTCTAGTCCTGCCTTAGGCATGAAGCCTACAAGGTGATCTTGGATCTGTCTCCTTCTCCCAACTCTAGGAAGCAGGCAATGTCAAACCTTTCCTAAAATCTTGCCAAGAGAACTGCAGAGATTTGTCCAGGCATTTCCCAGGTATCAATTCTGACTTGAAAGCACTATATATATAAAGGAAATAAATAAGAGTCTGATAAATGTATGAGATTAGATATCACCTAAGGAATTATTTAACCTCTAAACAACATTACTGTATTTTCTTTACCCCCAAATGAAAATAAATTGCACGTTGTTTGCAGCCTGTTTTATATTGGTTAATGACACCAAATTTGGGTTGCAAAAACGTAGATGACCCTGGATGGCAGCGACATAAGTAGCATAGAATACTCTAATTTTATGCTGCCACCTAGTGATTGTCCATATATTTGCAATCTAGCCCAGATAAACATTTGGAGCCTAACTTCTTAATTTTCAGAATTCTTAAATACTGATTGTTGAAAATAGAGAATAGAGTTTCTTGCCATTTTGAAATCCACAAAAATAAGTCTTTTCCTTTTCAAAGGAAATCCCCAAATTCATATCCCATTAGTATCCTTCTTACCTGACTGATTTGGCCCACCAACTCTGCAGTCTCATCAGAAGTGTTAAATGTGACCTGTGGCCATCAAAAAATTCTCCGCCCAGGTCCTAATGTTTTTATGCTTTTCATCTCAGTATGTCTTAGTCCTTCAGTATAGGCCAGATCAGAAACAGATTCTACAGGAAAAGCAGAGCTAAACTTTATTGAAATACATTAACAGGATTTTGTTTGAGTTGTCCATTTCTTTCCTTTTATATCCCAAGAAGTTGGGACCAGTCAGCCTAAGTCTCTTTCTAATAATTTATCTTTTCCTAAGACACAAAGCATGCTTCTTCTTCACCTTTTGTTTTACAGATATTTCCCCCAAAGTCATTTCCCTGATTCCTTAGAGTATGGAAAACCACATTGTTAGAGATGGGAAGTAAAAATGGCAGTTGTGACTATCTGATTGAACCTCTGTCTCTTTTTTTTTTATCCAAGCACAACACACATTAAAAAGTAAATGTTTCCCCTGTCCAGTTGTGTCCGATTTTAAGGGGCAGTGCTCATCTCCATTTCTTAGCTGAGAAAGCCAGCATTGTCACTTCTGTGGCCATGTGGCTATCAGAGAACACTGTTACCTTCCCATTGAAGTGGTACCTATTTATCTACTCACATTTGCATGCTTTCAAATTGCTGGGTAGGCAGGAGCTAGGGCAGGTACTGGGAACTCACCCCATTGTGTAGCGCTTGGGTCTCAAACCCAGGCTGTTAGCTTACCAGCTGACACATTCAGTGTCTTTAACCACTGAGCCATCACACACATCCCCACATCACACATAAAGAAAGAGAATTTTCATCACATGGCATGGCCACCATTGTGCCCTTTTTGACCACTCCTACACATGACAAAATCACAGCAGTGTGGTTGATACATACTGAAGCCCACAAAAAGAGGTTACAATAGGTTCCAGGGGTACAGAGATGCCCTAGTTTTTGTAGGATGCATAGACATTCCAGGAGGCTGATTATTAAGATAGCTGTGGAGGCTGAATCACATTCAGGAATTGATATATTTAATAGAAAGAGTTGATCCGCACAAAGATTTATTTGCTTTACCACATGGACTTTTTATATGAAATGTGGCTAGCTCTGACCCTCAGCTCTGAAAATAATGACAACATGCTCACATATGAAGAATTTTGATTAAAAATTATGCAAACCCTAGAATGATCCAAAGAATTGATTCCCGTGGGTAGGTTTACATTCAGCAATTTGCTCTACAACATCATTCAGCAAATTGTGAGCCAGGTTGTAACCTGTCAACAACTGTGTGGAATCTGTTTCATAAAGCTGTGCAGTAAATACAACTAAATTCACACACTACTTATCAAATGATTTAAAAGATTTAAAAATAAATACTCATTATTTATTTCATTTTGACTCTGTCTCACTTTCTCCAGTGGATCTATGGAAGGCTACCAATTCAGGAAAACCACAGAAATAGCAGCTTTCAAGAGGCGTGCCCGGTCAAATACATAATATTTATACATTCTTGCTATGAATAAACCTGTGTAGCTCTGCACAAGTCATATTGCTTTGCTCCTTCATAATAAATTGAACTTCCTTTCATATCTGATTATGTGACAATATAAAGACAATGAAATAATGTTTGTTCCTGCCAACACTACATCCTCAAGTAGTTGTCCAACAAAGATTTTGTACAGTTTGGGAATTTTCAGCAGTTATTTCAATAACTGTGACCCTGGATCAGGGGTGGGCTGCTGGGGGTTCGCAGGGGTTCAGGAGAAACTCTAGCTAAGATTCTGTGCAGTTTGGAGAACCCCCAAATCCCACTCTTGGCTGGCCCTGCTCACCCCACCCCACCCCTTCCAGGAGTTCCCACATGGCCTGTTTTGGATGCAGGTAAGTGCAGGGTGTGTGCGGAGGCTCAGGGAGGGCAAACAATGGCCCTACTGGAAGTTCAGGAAGGCCAGAAATGGGCCTGTTTCCGGCCTCCAGATGGCCTCTGGAGCCTGGGGAGGCCGTTTTCACCCTCCTGGAAGCTTGAGGAAAGCCTCCAGAGCTCGGGGAGGGCAAAAATGCCCCCCGCCATGGTGCAGGAGGCCGACTAGGCCATGCCCACCCAGCAACTGGGCAGAGAACCCCTTGTTAAAATTTTTGAAGCCGACCCCTGCCCTGGATCCAGAGATGCTTACTGGTTATGAGCATTGTTTTGCATTAACATTTTTAAGGAGGATCACAGTGGTAAGAACAAGTGACATTTCTTTTTATGGAAATAAGCCAGACGATTCATTCTACAAAATGAAAGACATACCGTAAGAGAAATGATGGTCAGAAGGTCACAGGTAAAAGTGTTCCTCCTCCCTAACTATTAGCCTGTGTTTTTTGGAAGTTAGTGTCAGAGAACACCTTAATCAATCTTGTCATATTCATTCATGAGACATGGAGACAAGGACTTCTGCAGAGGAAAAGTAACACAATGTTTTGAATGCCCCCCCTCCCTGTTGACACCCCAGAATGAAGAACTGCTTTGCTTTTCCTACTCTCTTTTATAATTGATGCAATTAATTAATCCAAATAGTGTGTGAGTGGGTTTTAGGTTTAAACTCTGCCTTTCTTTTAGGTAATTCATGGTGGAATGTTTCATTTTTCCCCAGAACTATAATAAATAATTTGTTAAATTAATATGCTGCCCAATTACCAGCAAATTTCTAAAAACAAAGAAACAACATATACAGTACAGAGACAAAAAAAAAAACCCACAATAACACAAAGAAACAATCCTGTGAAGAAGATTGGGGTGTGAGAGAGATGCTCCTGAAACCAGGTGTCTCCAGCCTACTGCAGTGTCTTAATCACCAGACCACACTGGAATTTAAAATGTATTTTCTTTTAAAAATCTCTTTTAAAAATCTGACAATTTAATCAGGCTTGGCATAGGGAACAGGATACCAGCCACACTTAGCGGTTAATAACGCTTCATCTGTGGACTACTGAGATTTCTTCTTTTATTTTAGACATAAGCCAGGAATTAATTTGGCTTGTTTGTTTCCACAGTAAATAGGCAAACATATGTATTTAAAAATAATGAACATATGTGTTCAGAATGAAATGGGAGTGGGAGGATAAAGCAAGAGTATATAAAATGGCAATTACAGCGAGAGATTTACCTCATTATGTTTGCCAACCTTCAAACCCTGGGAGAGATTCCCATTCCTACACCCCCTGGATATATTCCAAACTAGTCTATTTCAGGACAAATTCACCAGAGGAAAGTGTGATGTTTATAAACTGGGAGCAAGGGATTGTGGATGTTACACTAATATGATAACGGGCTGCAACCAATAGCACAATACCCGTGTATTGGCAATAAGCGAGATCAGTGGCAGCTTCTCCGCTACCACCACCCTGCTTCACGAAGCATATCTGACTACACACAGAGGGCTTGTAAGCCAACAGCCGTGCTTGGTTGAGAGAATATTATGTCTAAACCTGACAAGCAATTTTCTTTCTGTCTTTCTTTCTTTGTTTCACTCCTCCTACATCTGTTGTCAGCTACATTTTCATTTCTAATGAAGATAATGAATAATAAAGACGAGAAATTCCTGGGGAAGGAAGGAAGGAAGGAAGGAAGGAAGGAAGGAAGGAAGGAAGGGAGGGAGGGAGGGAGGGAGGGAGGGAGGGAGGAAGGGAAGGAGGGAAGGAGGGAGGGGAAAGGAGGGAAGGAAGGAGGGAGGGAGAAAAGGAAGGAAGGAAGGAAGGAAGGAAGGAAGGAAGGAAGGAAGGAAGGAAGGAAGGCATTTAGTTCTAAATCTTTTAGAACATGGGTGTCAAACTCAGGGCATCACATTGCTGTCACGTGATGTTTTGTGATATTTTTTCCCTTTGTATAACTGGGATGGGCATAGCCTATGTGTGATGCATCCGGCCCGTGGGCTGCCAGTTTGACACCCCTGTTTTAGAACACATTAATGACAGCACCACCATCACAAATGGTCATGATAGTGGGAGTGGTGACAATGAAAAGCTCTCCCAGTAGGTTTTCTGCCATTGTTTGTGAATGCAGGCTTCATTAGCCATGCCTGAAGAATTGAAACAGAGCCTTTATAGAGTTGTAGTTGTACGTTGGTTACTGGTCTGCAGTGTAATATGTATTAACAGCAAGGGCCACCAACTATCTCCTGGAAGCTCCCGGCTGGGAAGACTTCAGGGACACTTGGAGCTCTTCTGCCATCCCTGCCTTGATGCTTCATGTGTTAACAGAAGCTTGTGGGCACACAGAAGCCCAGCCAAGAATCCACCTAGGGTGGGCACTGAAAGTGCTCTGCTTCACCGCTGAATGCCAGAGTGGAGCACTATAATTTTATTCCAATTATACTCTTAGTGCCATGATGTCACGGCATAAATTTGTACTTGTGCATGCAGCTCATGCTGGTGTGATGACAGCTCTTAAAATATTGAGTGATTGTGGGCCCGTCAGCATAAAATTATTCTAACATGGTGCCTTTATTACTGCTTCAATAAATGCCATTCGTTTTGTGTTCCAAGGTGGCATTTGCAAATGAGCTAATTCCTCCACAGTAAAATAATTATGTTGCACTTCTTTTACAGGAACGAAGAAGGGAAGCGGGGAGGGGAACGCAATTACCTAAAAGAGGCTATTTTGCCATCAAACTACCTTTGCTGTAGTTAGGCAAACTAGGGGTGGGGGAAGAGCTGCCTAGCTCAACAACTGTACCGTTCTTCAAATCTGTTGGCTGCTTTATAAAGTTACGGGAGGGGGGGAATAAACACTTTGCAAAAGTGGAGGGGAGGGAAACTCCAAATGAAGGTGGCGGGATGTTCATCAAAAAAAAATTTCTTTTTGCAAGCCAAATGCAAACTGTTTGCTGATGGATGACAGATATTTTGCAGCCTATAGTTCATCCCTCTAAGCATGGTGCTAACCATTAGCCTGATGGCTTAAGAGGAAAGCGTTCATTTCATTTGGACATGCTGTGTTAATTTTGTCATTTCTCTCTGACAAAATAATGCACCATTTTAAAAAATGAGAACGATCCTTGTAGCATCAGTGCAAAGCTCACTCTACGCAGGCGTTCATTGTAAAGCTGCCTCTGATTTTTTGGGGGGAGGAATGGATTCAGTTATTCATTAAGTCCATTTTGAGGAGACACTATGCTAAGGAAGCAATCCATATTGAAGGTTCTTAACTTGTACTACACCAAACTTTGCTTAACGAGGGCTTGTCGAATAAGCACCAATTGGGTAGTTCACACAGTGTCACACTACATCAGGGGTCAGCAACCCGTGGCTCTGAAGCCACATGTGGCTCTTTCATCCCTCTGCTGTGGCTCCCTGTCGCCAGTCGGCTCCACAATTGATAGGGCTTTCGGTTAGGACAGGTAGAGGAAAAAGGACACCACGCTAGGAGGAGAACGTCTATGGTGGGGGAACTCATCTTCAGGTCGGCTACAGAATTGAATGGGGGGCTTCCGGTTAGGACCTTTGTGGCTCTTTGTGTGTTTAAGGTTACTGACCCTTGCACTACGCCATAAATCACGGCATACAAATTAGAAAGGATAGGATCATACAACAGCTAAATCAAAACCAGCAAAGCATGTTATGGCTTGGCAAACTGTGAGGATCTATGGAATTAGATGAGAAGGCAGACAGACTTGGAAAATCTCTAAACCTAAGCAGGGTTGGGCTTGGTTAGATCTGAATTTAGACTATGAGCAAGCTTCAGAGCCATAGGCTAAACTGGGAACCGTAAA
This sequence comes from Arizona elegans, assembly GCA_022577455.1. NCBI lineage: Eukaryota > Metazoa > Chordata > Lepidosauria > Squamata > Colubridae > Arizona > Arizona elegans. The sequence continues at coordinate 32,019,892 of JAKOOJ010000008.1, read as the reverse complement.
AAAAAATTCCTAAAAGGCAACAGCATGGCACTTTAGTAGTAAGTGATGGTTCTGTGCTTACACAAAGTTGCACTTAAATTTTCACTGTAATTAGTAAGATCTAACATAACAATGATTTACAAAAAGCATATTCATTGCAGCGTAAATTGAAAGTGATATTGTCTGGATAGCAGGATTATTATATGTAGGAATAATCCTCGACTCGTGCCAGCCAAAAGTTCGCAGAAAACCACGAACACTCATAGAGCGCTCGTGTTTTATGCAAATTTAGTGGGATCACACTTCTCAGCCCTGTCTGCAAACTTGAAAGCTTTTCCATAATAAAATCTACATATTTTTTAAAAAATCTGAGGATACAGCTCACAACATGAAAGTTGCACTAAAAGTGATCACATTAGAGAATGAAGAGTATATTATATTAGGGCAAAAATTGCGCAATGGAGGAAAACACATATATGAGCACAAATGTGCATAAACTGTGAACAATGTTTTTTTCCCCCAGATTTACATCAACAAACCTGATGCAGAATCAAAATGACATAAATTTAAAGTCGGGAAGACTAATGGAAATTATTTGAGAAAGATGCCTATCTAGATCTAATATAGGGCTAACCCTATTACTGTACTATTGATTGGGAGGTACACACCCGGGTATGTGTGCACAACTAGTTACGTTGCTTGGGATCGCTTAACCAATCAAATTGTAAACAAATCATGCAGGTTGTATTATCATAACACATCGAACCACAAAATAGTCAGTCCCAGTTTAGCCTTGCGTGTTATTTGAATCAAATCATTGCTTTTTCCTTGCATTTAATTTAGCTTTCTGATATTTGTAGGAAAGGAGGGCAGAAAACTATTCAGTTGCTCTGTTTCAACCTCATTTTCTAGCAGTGGAACAAAGAATTTGAACAAGTTCCCCCCACACACACACACACTCACTCCTGCCTCCCATCTGTCACATGAAGTGTTATGAGATGTTTTAAAGGATCTTGACATCTCAGGGAAAAGATTGGGTTGGGTCTTCTTGGCTTTTCTTGGTAACCGGCTGGAAAAAGAAATGATGTTCAGTGCAGTTCGAAAAGGGAGATCATCATGTTACCCCAGGCATGGACATCCTTCCACTTCAGGTATACAAGTGTGGGTTTCCATCAGTGGTGGGATTGAAGCAGTGTAACGACCGGTTCACTTTGTGCGCAGATCGCCAAACAGGCAATCCAATGCACAATACATTGGAAGACAGCACCTTCTACTGCAGCTCCGTATCAATCAAATCATTTCCTTCAAACAAAGGAAATAAAGGTAGGTATAGCACAGGGGCGGGGGGCAGGCCCAGCTGATCATCAGAGTGAACGAGTTTGCTCTCAGATGATTGTCGGAACTACCGGTATGCACTAACCGGTCCGAACCAGTCCGAACCGGTCTGAACCAGCAGAATCCCACCCCTGGTTTCCATGAGTTACACAATTCCCTGGGTGATACAGAGTTAAAGCTAATGTATAAAAAAATGTAAACCCTCCTGTGGCTTTTTTCTGCCAATGCTCATTTTATTTGATGAAAAAGAAATTGCTTTTGAAATTTCTTTCAAAAAAGATTATTTCAGTGAAATCCTCAAAGGGGGTGTCTTGGATGTCCTATCTTTTATTCTATACTTGTCTCTACAGCAATCTATGGCCTATCTGACTTCCCATCCTTCTAGAGTATTAATTCACAAAGGAGCTCCCCAGTAGGGAATCGGTATCCTCCTGCTGTTTAAAGCACACTCAACCAACTTCATTGCAATGGAGACATTACTGCAAAACAACAACCATCACAATAGCATCTTTCACAAGGAGGCATTGTACTTCAGATCCAAAGGTGAAAAGGCATGGACACATTCAGTGCAACTTCTTAAAGCCACAAATTTCCAGGAAAATACAGGTCAGATTTAAGAAGGTTCAAACAGTATACCCACACTCTTTCTGAAGATCTTGTCAATACCTCTTTAATGGAAATGCATGGTTTCTTGAAATTGCAGGGTTACTATGTGAACTCAGTGTTATATATTGAATACATATAGTTGTGTTAAGCCTTGCTAAAGTGAAACTAACCTTTAGATGACTGTTAACTTCAACTGTTTTGAAGGGAAACTTAGAACATTCATACTTGGGTGGGCTTTTTCAAGTATTATGATTGGTTGAGGCCCTGTGGGCCCAGAGTATAAATTACAGGAATTTGCCTGTTGTTCAGCAGTTCCAGTTGAGTCAATAAATGCTGTTGTATCTATGCTGTCTGTTCTTGTGTACTGCAACCCACAACACAACACTCAGGAAAAGACACAGCTTATTTAAGGAGGCACTGAGAGGTGTGGACATGCCTGCTTGATTCAGCTTTTGCCTTCAGACCCAAATTCAGCATATTCCCATTCTGCACAAACTCCAATAATAAAATCCACCACTGAGAGTTAATTTGAAGGAAATTCACAAGTGCCCTGCAAAACAAGGTTGGAAACACAGAAGTCTTTTTCACGGGAGAAGAAGAAAAAAGTCTGAGAAATTGCAAGGCAGATTTTGAGGCAGAAGAGTTGTATCCAGAGGTGGTATTTAGCCAGTTCGCACAGGTTCAGGTGAACCATTGGCGGAAATTTGGCCAAGGTCGCTAAACCGGTAGCGATGGCCAGCTGGCCATGCCCCCAAACCGGTCTCCTGGTCGCCGCTCGCTCACTCTGCCCACCATGTTCGTTGCTGCCATGTTCTTCACACACCCGCATCCCATTGCCTTGCAAATCCAATGGGATGCGCATGCGCAAAGAACATGGCTGCAGCTTTTTCCTATGACCTCCGGTACTTTTAGGCGGCCTATGGCTGAGAAGCTTCTTTGCCAGCTGCTTTCCAGCAGCAGCTGCTGTCTGGAGGGCCACTGAAAACTCCAGTCAGCTTGCCTTCCGGACTCTGGACCAGCCGCCGTGCAAGGTAAGTAGCCTGAATAAAGAGATGGTGGTGTGGGAGGAAGTGGGGATAGGGCCGGGGCTGCTAAAGGAGAGGAAGCGGGGGCAACTGGCGAAGGGAGGGCGGGGGTAGATAGGTGAAAATTCCAAAACTTTTCCTATCTTTTCCTGTGACCGTGGCTAGGTTGGGGGGGATCATGTGACTGAGTGGGTGTGGGTGTGAGTAATGTCAAGTTGGCCATGCCCACTCAGTCACATGGCCCTCCCCCCACCTAGCCATGCCCACTGAACCGGTAGCAAAAAAATTTGAAACCCACCACTGGTTGAATCCAAATAAAAGAATACAAAAACAACCCAAACACATTTTTAAATCTTTTTAAAATGATTAAAAGCACATAAAAAGACAACATCAAGAACTGCTTGACAATTAGCAATAGCAATGATGCTCAATAAATCATAAAATTCTACAAAAAAGTAGAAGCACCACATGAATGCTTGACTATGATGGTTCCATATGTAGGGAAAGTTTTTTGAGATTGAATAGCCCGCAGACCTTCATTTCTCCATGAAAACTACATGTACACATTGTGAATTTTCTGGCTTCCACCAAGGTGTTTAGAATTTGGGGGTGAAAATTCCCTCAGAATTACTATTATATACCCACTGCAGCCATCTATGGATCAAAGAAGTATCATAATTACAGATTGTTGTGTCATGAATATAGAATGCAACCTCCCTTAAGTGACCCAAATGTGCTTTTTTCAAGAGGCAACTGGACTTTCTGGTTTTTCTTTGGAGACAACAAATATTTTGGACAGAGAAGGTCACTGGTTTGAAAGAGGGGTTAAAGAGGCCGTCTATGTCAAAATTGAACAGCCCCCTCTCAACAGAGACGGAGGGATATAACATCAACTATCTCCAATCTATAACACAGTCCTTTCAACAGTTCCAAGAAGACTCCACACTAATTTGCACCACTCAGATGACCCTAACAACCTGCTAAAAGAATGCAAATGATCAGCTGTCTGCAAGAATTTAAATCCTTCCATTCCCCACCATCCAGTCAGAGCTGAAGAAGCTTCCTGGATGAGAAGCAAAATATCTTCAAAGAAAAAACCAGAAAGTCCAGTTGCCTCTTGAAAAAAGCACCTTTGGACAACCATGACCTGGATGACTGAGAATCGCCATAGACACTCCCTTTTGTGAATGTTGGGAGAAAATAATTTAATGCTCTCTAGTGGATGTGAGGTTCAAAAATTAATTTGCTATAGTGTCCACATTCATTTTACATTGATCTTGACCAGGGTTGGATGATTGCTTAATTTTTGCATCCATGTTCTTTATCAGTAAGATGAATTCCAGTGATAGTGATGGAAGCAGAAACTATGAACACAAAAAAGTGATGAGTTCTTGACTTGCTCCCTGGCATGCAAAACGAATATACAACATGAGCTTTTAACTGGATTCTAATCATATTATCAAAGATGTGGATCTATTGTATATTAATTTCATGGTTAATGTAAGAATTTGAATCATGTGTTTCCTGTTGTGCAATCTAGCAGGTGTTTTGGTCTACCAATAAAGCAGAGATGACTTAGCACATTGTGCAAGTCTGACCAAAAAAAGCATAGTCTACTCTAGCATAACCTTTCTAGTCATAGAGAGAGAAACTGTGGCGGGAGGAGTTGTTACATGGGGGGAAAAAACTTCCAGAGTGAGTTTTGTTCCTTTTAGTAAAACTTTCAGAGTGTCTTAAAGATTCGTGAAAATTAACAGATATATTATTGCATTAGTTTTAATGAATTCACTATGGCCTTACTGGAATGATAATGTGTACATGGATTTAATAATGTCAATATAAAGATCTACTTTCAAGAAACTATAATACTTTATGTGACACTATCAGAAATGCCTGATTAATTTGATTTTTCAAACAGTAACAAGAACCATCCCTTTGCGGCAAATTGCACGATCTTAAAATCACATTGGGAGCTAATTTGTAACCCGGGCTGCCAATTTCATCAATATGCAATGAAAGAGGCCAAAATGAAAGTCATCTGGGGAGGGGGTACGGTAAATTGGGAATATATTTCACAGAAGAGAAGCTAATCAATTCCCACCCAAATCTTCCCAAATAGGTTCAATTAATTTGAACCTCTTCCTCAGCTCACCCCAAATTAGTAGTTCCTCTTCAATTAATTTACCCTCATTAATTTCTTTCACAGACCCTGTTCTAAATCAAATTATCCTTCAATTAATTATGCCACTATCATAATCCCTCAATCAATTTTAGTTTTAAACAGGAGGAAAGTATTACATATTTCCTTTGGTTGGTTGGTAGGGTCGATCAAATTAAATTGTCTTCCAAAGGGTCTTTTAAAGAAGGAGGAGGAGGAGGAGGAGGAGGAGGAGGAGGAGGAGGAGGAGGAGGAGGAGAGGAAGAAGAAGAAGAAGAAGAAGAAGAAGAAGAAGAAGAAGAAGAAGATAGATAGATATAGATATAGATATAGATATATAGATACATACATACATACATATATATATATATATATATATATATATATATGTGTGTGTGTGTGTGTGTGTGTGTGTGTGTGTGTGTGTGTAGTTAATATTTCGGGTTTCTTCCCATGTAATTGTGGATATATCCCTAAAAGGGTAGAAGCGACGTTTCGACAGAATCCCATCTGCCATCATCAGGCTTATGTCAGCAGTCATTTTGTACTAACTGCCGTTGGTATTTCAAATCTGGTGCTGGTATTCTGGGATGGCTCCACCTTTTCATTCTGATTGGTTGGGAGTCCCAGTATGTGTTTATTGGCTTGGCTTCGGGTGTATGGTCGGTTTTTCTCCACTAGGTGGCAGGGTTTCATCTTTGTGGCTGGTTTGAATATGATTTGGTTGGGAATTTTTTGATTAATGTTTGGTTTATGTTTTATATATGGTGTTAAGATTCGTCTATCTATGAGAGCAGGTTTCCAAATAGTAGGCAGACGTGAAGTGTCATCCCATTTATTCATGCAATATGGTCTTTTTTCCATTTCTATTGCTTCTCTGATTATCCTGCCATTGAGATGTTCTATTTTTGCAACTATCGCCAAAACGGAACACTTTAACAACAGAATAATCAGAGAAGCCATCGAGATAGAAAAACGCCCACACAGCATGAACAAACGAGACGATACCTCCCGCCTACCAGCCATTTGGAAACCCGCCCTTATTGACAAACGAGTCCCTAACACGACGAATGACACCAGCCCCACACTCACGAGAGCCACACAGGATGTCACCACCACACATCCACGCAGAAAGCAGACTCAAACCCACACTGATAATGAGCCACGACCAAGGACCAGAAGCCAGACTGCAGCTGCATCATTAGCCACTTTAAACCTCTCCAATCCATACATGAAGCAGACTGACACCCATCATGAAGAGCTCGCACGGCCACAAACACGAAGCCAAACAACAACAACACAGCTCACCAGCTCAAATCCCCCTGCAACTCAGATTAAGCTGAGCACAACCAAGCCCCCACCCAAACAGAACACACCCCCAGCCAATCAGAGCACAGCCAAGCCCCTAACTAATCAGAACACACCTCTACCCAATCAGAACACAGCCAAGTTCCCACCCAATCAGCTCACACCCCCACTAGCAGTTAAAAGGAAGAGACAGCTGCGATCTCACATTGCTCCTGGAAGCACGAAGCCGAGAACACCAGCCTGAAGATGACGAATGAGACTTCGTCGAAACGTCGCCAAGACACTTCCAATTTTACGTGGGAGAAGACCCGAATAACCAAAGACCTACATACAAACACCCGCGAAAACCTGAGAAAACAAATATCGCACCTCTACGGGGAGGATATCCACCATCTGACCAGGACCTATGAAAAACTCGAAGTCCAAAGAGCTTCCATTTTATGTGACCTTGCATTCCTATGCAACTGCCGAGATCAAAATTTAATCCCCACAGGCTTCCAACTGAAATTCCACTCCAACTCTGCAGCCACCAAACGCATTCTGAAAAGAACAGAACTAGCCCTAATCAGAAATGAACTCCACAGAAAAAGATTCCTCCTAGACCAAATCAACAAGGATCTCCTCACACTTCACCTCAAACTCAGCAACAAGATCCACCCCGCACTTTGGGACAAATCCAAACAACTTGCCGTCTGGAGAGCCGAAACACAGACCACCCTCAAGACAGACACACACACCAACAAACTCCGAAGACTACAAGAACGCCAGAAACAATCCCCTCCACCCTCACAGCCACACATGAAACAAACAGTGCATAACATCTCAGATAGGATCCTCACCAAAGCCGAAACCAATGTCCTTTCCAAAGGATTCAACTTTGCAGTCGCTCCCAAAAGCATCCCCACTGAAACCATTATATGCGGAGTTGAAACCAGCCTGACCAAAATCAACCCCGACGATGCAAACAGAATCAGACTCGAAATCACCAACATCCTCTGCACCAGCAAGCCACCCAAAAGCAACTTACCCAAAGAGGAACAGACAGCACTACTTAACCTGAAAGAAGACACCAGCATAATAATCCTACCAGCAGACAAGGGCAATGCCACGGTGGTTATGAACACATCTGACTACCAAACCAAATTAAACAACCTACTCCAAGACTCCATATACAAACCCCTAAACACAGACCCCACCACCTACCTGGAAAAAACCACCAGATCCAAAATAAAAGCCTCCCCCATCAGCGAAGAGATTCAGCAAAGAATCATACCCAGAGAGAAATCATCCAGATGCCCTAAGCTTTATGGTCTCCCCAAGATACACAAAGAAGGAACCCCACTTAGACCCATAGTCAGCTCCATAGGCTCACCTCTACAAAACTTAGCCAAATTTCTCGCCAAACAACTACAGCCCTATGCAGAATCCATCACCTCATACGTAAAAAACTCATTCCAGTTCATAGACATCATAAAGCAACAAAACTTACAGCCCAGTGACCTACTTGTGAGCTTTGATGTCATATCCCTCTTCACCCAAGTACCAATCAAAGAAGCCTTGACAGTTATCCAAAACAAATATAACCCCCCCAAGCACATCTTAGATCTGACCAACCACTGCCTATCCAACACATACTTCATCTATAATGGACAGAAATACAAACAAACAGAAGGAGCACCCATGGGATCACCCCTCTCACCTGTCATTGCCAACCTCTATATGGAATACTTTGAAACCCAAGCTCTAGAAAAATCTGATCATAAACCCAAACTCTGGCTCAGATATGTGGATGACACCTTCATAATCTGGCCACATGGGAAAGAAAAACTGGACAACTTCCTCACACACCTCAACAGCCTACACCCCAAAATACAGTTCACCATGGAAACAGAAGCGAACAACCAACTTCCCTTCCTGGATGTCTTAGTCTACAGAAAATCCAATGGCTCCCTAGGACACACTATCTACCAGAAGAAAACACACACAAACCGCTATCTGCACGCACTCTCACACCACCACCCTGCCCAGATCAACTCTGTAGCCAAGACACTCATTTCCAGAACAAAACGCTTAGCGGACGAACAACACCTAAAAACCGAACTACACACCCTCACTAACGTACTAACATCCAATGGATTCCAAAGAAATAAGATCACCAACCTAATCCAAAAAGAAACCCCCACTAAAATCCAAGACACAGAACAAGAAAACGGCAAAGCCCTCCTCCCATACATAAAAGGCACCACAGACAGAATAAGCAAAATCCTCCACAAACATAACATCAAGACAGCATTCTGCACAAACCAAAAAATATCCACCATCCTAAGGAACCCCAAAGACAAAATTGAGTTAGAAAATCAAGGAGTATATGAAATCCCATGCACCGCCTGCCCTACCACATACATCGGACAAACCAACAGACGAATAAGTGCACGCATAGAAGAACACAAGAACTCAGTCAGAAAAGAAGAACCAAGTTCTTCCCTGGTCCAACACCTTAAAGCCACAGGACATGATATTGACTTTAAAAAGACCAGAACTATCGCCAAAATGGAACACTTTAACAACAGAATAATCAGAGAAGCCATCGAGATAGAAAAACGCCCACACAGCATGAACAAACGAGACGATACCTCCCGCCTACCAGCCATTTGGAAACCCGCCCTTATTGACAAACGAGTCCCTAACACGACGAATGACACCAGCCCCACACTCACGAGAGCCACACAGGATGTCACCACCACACATCCACGCAGAAAGCAGACTCAAACCCACACTGATAATGAGCCACGACCAAGGACCAGAAGCCAGACTGCAGCTGCATCATTAGCCACTTTAAACCTCTCCAATCCATACATGAAGCAGACTGACACCCATCATGAAGAGCTCGCACGGCCACAAACACGAAGCCAAACAACAACAACACAGCTCACCAGCTCAAATCCCCCTGCAACTCAGATTAAGCTGAGCACAACCAAGCCCCCACCCAAACAGAACACACCCCCAGCCAATCAGAGCACAGCCAAGCCCCTAACCAATCAGAACACACCTCTACCCAATCAGAACACAGCCAAGTTCCCACCCAATCAGCTCACACCCCCACTAGCAGTTAAAAGGAAGAGACAGCTGCGATCTCACATTGCTCCTGGAAGCACGAAGCCGAGAACACCAGCCTGAAGATGACGAATGAGACTTCGTCGAAACGTCGCCAAGACACTTCCAATTTTACGTGGGAGAAGACCCGAATAACCAAAGACCTACATACAAACACCCGCGAAAACCTGAGAAAACAAATATATATATATATATATATATATATATATATATTTTAATGGATGCTATGGATGCTTACAAATTATCCCAGCTTTGTATAGGAGAAAATTTCATCCATAGCACACATGATAGTATTAAACAGAGACCAATAGCATTAAAGAAATGCAGTTTCACCAATAGCATGCAGACTAACACTATTACTTAGGTTATTACTTAGGCTATGAACCATCTGCAAGCAAACCACCAACTCAGAAAGTACCAAGGACTCCACAGTTCAATACTAAGCTACATATATTCTCTTCTTTTCAAAATCCTGCAAAAGCAGGTCTGCATATTGTTTATGTAGGAACAACAACGATAAATGCTTATTATTGTTAAATATTGTTAATATTTTAGATTAATTTTGGAAAAAAGAATAGCCTGAACAGAATATAAAAATAGGCTTTGCTTTATGACCACAATTGGGCCTGGCATTTTGGTTGTAAATTGGGGTGGTCACCACATGACCTGACTTGATTTTATTACTATTCTTCAACTGTAGTTGTTAAGCAAACGATGTGGTCATTAAGCAAATCATGTGTTTGTTAAGTAAAACATCATTATTAAATGAATGCAGCATAATTGATTAGTGTCCTTTGCTGATTTCTGTTAGAAAATGGCAAACATTTTTTGCAAATTTTGCAAATATGGGCTGCCTGCATATTAGGCAGTTGTTATTAGGCAGCCCAAGTTCAAATCTGAGTAAGGGTATGGCTAGCTGATGAGAGCTAAATAGCTTGAAATAGATCTATACTAGTCTCCCTTTATTTCTTTATCAGCAAATATAAATTTGGTATAAAATGGTTTGTTTGAGGTTTTTTGCTACAATGGCCAACATTTCAGAATCAGAAGAGAAGTAGGCCCATGGCTTTTATGATTAACAAGGAACAGAACAGGCATTGTGTTTCACTCCCTGCATGTACTCTTTGTGCCTTAAAGGGAAAGATCAAAACAACAACAACCCCCAAAAACATTGGCATCTGGGAGTCAAGCATTATTATTGTAACACAATGGAAATAATCTTCCTTAAGCCTACGAATTATATCTAAATAATGACAGGCAGCTGATCAAGCTTGAAGCAGTGCTTGGCATTGTGGGAACAATCTGTCCTAAGGCGAAACCAAGAATATGTCTACATTTTTGACTGTTGAAGTTTTCAGGAATTTGGGGGAATGATGCTATCGGTATTCTGATGGCACCCAGTGCTAATTCAGATGCCGTCGGGATGCAATATTTGCCTGGAAGAGGGCCAAGGTGATCAAAAAAGAGAATTTGTGAATTGCTGATTTTCAGACATAGGCACTGGAGAACTTTTTTTTTTCCAAATTAGAAATAAAATTGCATCCTGTCAGAAAAAAACAGATATGTAATTTGGAGGCGAATCTAGAAGTATTATTATTCCTAGAAGCCAAGTGACTTTTTTGACTAGATAAACCTATTAGTAGCTTTGCTTTTCCTGTTTCAAGTTACACATCTGCTTGATCACTAAGATCATCCCTAGAGATTTTTATGGCAGGTGACGGGAATTATACACTATCATATTTTGGTCAATTGTGGATGCAAGCAGTGAGGCTGGCAATGAGGTTGTCTTCAACTCTTTTATAGTTCAATTGCTAAGTTGTGTCCTAGTCTTTGCGACCCCATAGACCCCAGCATGCCAGGCTCCCCTATCCTCCACAGTCTACCAGAGCTTGCTCAAACTCATGCCCACTGTGTAGATACACTATCCAACCATTTCATCCTCTGCCGTCCCCTTCTCCTTTTGCCTTCAATCTTTCCCAACATCAGAGTCTTTTCCAATGAGTCCTCTCTTCTCATTTAGTGGCCAAAATTTTTGAGCTTCAACTTCAGAGTGTCCACCCTTCCAAAGTCTATCAACCCTGTGAAGCAACACTGTGAATACTTAAGAACCTTTTTTCCTTGTTTCAAGTTTCTCTATGTGGCAGATTCTATATTGTGGGTTAGTTCCATAGCTGTAACCATTAAGTATAGCTGTATTTTTTGAAATATTGATAATGAATCCCATCCCCACCTCAGAAAATAGTTCTAGTATACCATACAAATATGTATATATTCTGATTTTCACTTCCCTAAGGAAATTCTATCCTTGACTGAATTTTTTTAACCATACTAAAAGGTATCATTAAAACATTACTGTATGGGGCAAGTAAAACACATTTTCTCAAACGTCTATGGAAATTCTCCAGGTCATAGGCCAGTGGCCTTTTGAAAAAGCACCTTTGAGACATTTTCTCAAAATAAGAAATAACTGATCATTATGGTTACTTGCATCTTAGCTACCTGTTGTGGCCCCGCCCTCTGAGCCTGTCCCATCGGAGGAAGAAAGCTCCGAGCATGAGGAAGAGGAGTCAGCCAGGCCTCCCTCTCCAGGCCCCTCCCCTCTGGCACTGTCTCAGGTGCCGGCTGAGGGAGAGGAGATTAGCAGGGAGACAGGTGGCTCGGATGAGAGCGAGGGAGAGACATCATTCCTGGACACACGCCTCCGAAGGCGTGATAAACGATTGCAGCAGCTCAGGAGGCGTGCTAGGGATTAGAACTGAGTCACTGGACCACACCCCAGAGACCATATAGTAGAGGGTGGTGGCCAGTGATCCCTGTGACGAACAAAAGTAAACCTTGGATAGTCACTAAAGCCTTGTCCGGAAACTGCTGAGAGAAATATTATTCTGATTGGACTTTTGTACACTAAGTATCTTATCTTTCTGTTTTGTGGAAATAAACGCACTTGGCAGACACTGTGTAAATCGCTGCCAAGTTGGAGATAAAGACCTGGGTGCGTGCCAAAGTGTTTCCTTAACCCTCGGCTGGCTGTGTTTGTGTGGTTGTATGGACGGGGACAGATCACTACCTAATATAAAGCTAATACATTTTTACCTCCTCAAGGTACATAGTGAAGAGATCTTGAGACCTGAGTATCATAAAAATGTCATAGTACTGTGATGGAGAACCTATGGCATGCGTGCCACAGGTGGCATATGGAACCCTCTCTGCGGGCTCACGAGCTGTTGCCCAGCTCAGCTCCACCACACATGTGCACCCGCCTCCTGGCGGCCAGCTGCTTTTGGGTCTCTGGCATGGGGCACATGCAAGAAACATGCACACATGTGCAGGGGTTGCACACACATGTATGGTGGGCAGGGGGTGGTGTGCCCCCATGCCAAAATGGGCCACAGGGAGGTGCGGCGTGCCTTTCCTGTGGCCTATTTTTTGTCCCAGGAGACTTCAGGGAGGCCTGCCAGGCCCAAAACAGGCCTTGGGGGGGGTGTCACACGCGCATGTGCAGGGGGTAGGGCGGGGGAGCATGGGGTGGTCACGCGCACATGATCAGGGGGCGGGGCATATGGGGGGCATTGCATTATGGATATGGGCATGCACATGACCCCCACTACACTCCCCCCACTTTTGGCATGTGCCGGCGAAAAGGTTAGCCATCACTGCCATAGTACCTTTATTTAATCTGCTCTGTTGTAATACATCAAGAATTGATTCCAGAAAAGTTGTTACCAATGTGTAGATTAAACGTAATCTTCCAATAGGTTCAAGCACAACTGCTGCTTTTGGTAAGGGATTTCTGGACGATATATTTTTTTCCTCTCATAGACCAGGATAAAACCTTACTTCACTTGATTTATCACAATCCAACTTTGATCAAACTCTAACTTTCACTGAGATCCAGCTTTGGATTTAGAAAAAGAAATATGTGAACTAATCATGGACTCACCATAGAAATCTTCCTTGAGATTATATCATCCTTTTTCCAGTATGACTGATGATTTAACAAAGCATCTTAATAGGTCCGCATCTAATTTTTTCATAACAGGACACCTCTGGTAAATATAGATTCCTTTCACTAGAACAATACCATACTATACATTAAAGATCTCAAACTGAGATACTACTGCCTGCTGAAACAAAACTCTACATGGAACACTTCACTATCTTTGCTGGTCTATTCTTTCTACAGTATGTTTCTCTTGCTTTATGATACTTTGGTTGAAGAGTCTCATTCTCATCACCATCGTGCAACATGAAGTTGGACTTAAAGTGTAAGATGTGCTTCACCATTAAACTCTGTGTGTGTGTGTGTGTGTGTGTATCAGGGGTGGGTTCTACTTACCTTTACTACCGGTTCGTAGTGTGACTGTGCACGTGTGCTTGCTTCGCTCACGTACACGCGCGCTCTTCTGCGCATACGCAGAAGCATTTTGGTGACGTCGGGGTCGGTGGGCGGAGCCTCCCGCCGGTTTTACTACCGGTTCTATAGAACCGGTGCAAACTGGGGGCAACCCACCACTGGTGTGTATGTGTGTGTGTGTGTGTGTGTGTGTGTGTGTGTGTGTATACCGATGCACACTCAAACACACTAATTTAACCACTTTTCAAAGTTCTCTGTAAATGTATCCGAACTCCAGCTATGACAGCAATGTTGCCACACAATTTCCTATATTAAGCCTTTCATGAGAGGTATATTTTTAATGTTGTTTGCAATGAGCATACCCAGAAAGAGAAACCCAACAAAGATGAAAAATACCAGGGAGAAGGTGTGCACTTTGTCAGAACTGCCATTTATATTCAGTGAAATATGTGCATGTGTGTGTATGGGTATGTATGTGTTTAATCACTAGAACCTTGTGATAATTGCTTTTAGATAACATCTAATATTCTCTTTTCCAACACACTGGATAAGGTGACTGGCTTTGGCACGTTCACGCAGATAGTTCTTTGTTGTTTCACTCTTTGGAAACATTTTCTTTCCAGTTTACTGAAACTGTCATTCACAGTGAATCACAAATTGTACTGAACAAAAAGTATCTGGAAAAAAAATAATAATTCTGCATTTATTTAGTTCCCAATGTCACTGGATTATGTGAATCTACACTCTGCTGGACAACACCTACAACATGTGCCCCTTGACCTTATGAATCTTATGATACATTGAGAAGTCATAATATTAACGATTCACTCTCATTATTCATTATTTCCTTTTCGGTGTGGCTTTCTGAATTCCATGCCGATTCGGAGGAAGTAAAAATAGTTCTACAAAGTTTTTGCCTGGCTTTCTGTTTGGCCATAGTAGAATTTGGATTCTTCAGAAATGTTTGGAAAGACCGCGCTGGTTTGGATGAGCAAGAACTTCAGCATCAAAGCTGTTTTAGACAATACAAAGTTGCTTTGCATAAGAAAGAAAACTTCATTTCCTTGCTGAAATAAATCTACTTTGGATAAACGAAGCTGTTTACTTCACTCCTCTAAGCTGCTTTTGAAAAAGAAATGATTTTGTAAAGAAAAATCTTTTATCATTTAATAAAATAAAAGGATGATAGGTTTTTGAAGGAAGCGCTTGACTTCACTGCCCATCCAAAGCTCTCTCTGCTTATGAAGAGTCACTCAAACTACTGTGCATTGTATATTCTGGCATTTCTTAGAACTCTCTTTTTCTCCTACAGTGTGGCTAACCCCCCTCCTCCCCTTTTGCTATGTGTCATGTGATGTGGAACCTCCAATAGAAGTCAGCATAGATGGGGTATACAGAGGGAATTTTGCCAAATGGGAAGCATTGTCACACGCATAATCCCACAGCAAATTGAAAGGCGCAAGGCCAACTCACATTCTAGCTTCTTTCAGTACGTCTGAGACATTTGGAGGGATAAGCAAGAGAAAAAATCTGAAATTTCCTAAGATTGATTTTCTGAACATGGCCTTGTTTACACATTTTATTTAGAGTTAATCAGACTGGCACTTAATTCAATCAATAAAAAAAAAAACTGTTGTGTTTCATTATGTAATAATTGTGTTGCTATTTATTAAGACATGGAAGCTGTATTTGAAAATGTGATGTGGCAATTTCGAACAGAATTAAATCTGAATCCCGTATATTTGGGGAAGCCTAAATGCATTGTCGGTTCATTCTATATGAGGCGGCACTTCATAACATGGGGATAGCAATAGCAATACCACTCAGGCTTATATACCATTTCACAGTGCTTTACAGCCCTCTCTAAGCAGTTTACAGAGTCAGCATATTGCCCCCAACAATCTGGGTCCTCATTTTACTGACCTTGGAAAAATGGAAGGCTGAGTCAACTTTGAGCCTGGTGAGATTTGAACTGCTAAATTGCAGGCAACTGGCAGTCACAAAACTGAAGGAAAACTGAATCACATAAAAGTATAGATCACCAGTTCCAAAAGCTAAGAAATGTCTATCTGTCTAATCTATCAAATCTATCGATAAAGGAGAATATTTGTAGCTCAGTGTTGAAATAAGGGGCCATTAGTATTTTCTGAGCTTGGTTGTTTTCTTGCAGACATTTCATTACCAAAACTAGGAAACCTCATAAGTGCTAGAATAGAGTGAGATTTGCTCTCACTTTATATTCTACCTTTAGACAACCCACAAGCTGAAAAGCTAACAAAAAGACCAAAATACCTCCCCTACCAGCAATAACACCCAGATGAGCATAGATTAACACTAAGATTAACATCAGACCAACAATCAAGAGATGAACAGTACCCCAGTCAAGGAATTTCCAGACAAGCTAACAGTAGATAACCCAATGAAAGAACCTCCAAGACCACTCATACCAACACTGACAGGGTAAACCACTAGAATATAAATAAGGAGCAAATCTCACTCCTTACTAGCACCGATGATGTTACCTAGTTTGAGTAATGGAACATCTGCAAGAAAACAGCCAAGTCAGAGAGCAGCAAAGACCCCTCCAACCTCCATCATCCATCCTTCCATCCATCCATCCATCCATCCATCCATCTATCATCTATCTATTTCTATCTATCTATCTATCTATCTATCTATCTATCTATCTATCTATCTATTTATTTTATTTTATTTTTTTATTTTTATTTTGATTTGATTTATATGCCGCCCTTCTCCGGAGACTCAGGGCGGCTTACAATGCGTTAAGCAATAGCCTTCATACTTTTGTATATTTATACAAAGTCAGCTTATTGCCCCCACAAACTGGGTCCTCATTTAACCTACCTTAGAAAGGATGGAAGGCTGAGTCAACCTTGAGCCTGGTAAGATTCGAACCTGCAGAAATTGCAGGCAGCTGTGTTAATTACAGGGTGCATTAAACCACTGTACTACCAAGGCTCCTTGACTATTCACCTTGACGCATGCAAAGTTTTTCCAGCTATTGAAAATGCTGGAAAAGGCCCCAGAAGAGTGATACAGAGAAGCAATATAGCTATTTTGTTTTATTCCCCAACATGAAGACAGCACTTTTCTTTATGAAGCAGTTTCAGCAGAGTGCCTAAGTCAACTTCCTTCAAAGCAAATCTCCCTTTGGAGATCTGTACAACTCTTCTGTAGATCATTTATATCACCTGTCCAATCCCAAATAATCTTCCTGCATTTTCAATATGCCACAACAATAAAATCTTCAAGAGCGTGCCTTTTAAAAGTTCTGCTATTGGATTTAAAGATACGCTTTCTGGAATATGAGAAGAGACCTCCTCCATTAGGAACACACATCTTACTCAAGAGTTCTGCTTGGTTACAACTAAAGTTACCTTAGGTGGTGTAGTTCAGGTGCATCTCTTCAGGCAACCCTTAAATGCTAGGTTAGTTAACAGAACTTTAAAGCTTTATTTTTAATGCATTTTATATTCTTTAATTTTTGTATTGTGAAGTGCCTCTATAATCCTCTGAATGGAAAAGTAGGATATTAAGTACATATGTACATGCATGCTTATGCTGTATATTTTCATCTTTTTGGTGGAAAGGATTCTGAAGAAGATCCTCTTATAGCTTAGAATTCATAAATAGAATGAAACTTATGAGTCTATTAAAATACATTTGATGCTTTAAATGAACATAATAGAAGTTGAGGAGCTTTGCAACTTTGCTATATCCCCCAAACAGTTAGAAGTTAATGTTGTATTAATTTAATTTACATATATATATAAGCCTTCTGGGTTTATTGCAACAGTCCACCTTGTCCAACACCTTTCCTTGAGACACACTTTTGTGCTTTAAATTAAACAATTGTTTCAGTGTGAGACCACCAGTTACAAAAACACAAGTAGCATTATCACAATCTAATTTCAGTTTTGATATAATGCTAGGCCATCTCGACGTCAACAGATGAACCTGAACTGAATTCAAACTGTACAGCTCCTGTTCTCCTTTTATAGATAATTGATACAGTGAAATATCACCTTTTCCAAAGCTTTTCCAAATCTTTGTTTAATGTTGCTGTTTCTCCCAATGGTGTGAGAACAAATAGCAGATTAATTACACTGGTCAGCTAAGCACGCTCAATTTTGTTTGCTTTTTTATTTTAATTTCCCATATGAAGCGCAGTCCCTTTTGTGTACAACTGGACTGAATGTATGAATAGGAATGAAAAAAATAAATGACTAACCAACAAGGTAGTTTCTTTAAAAAATGGTGCATGGGTTCAATTTTTATTAATGGGCAAGGAGATTATCTATATAGAATTTTTCTGTACATAATTCACCGATTGAACCAGGAATCTCTTCCTTCAGATGTTGTCTGGCTTCTTATAAATTTCATCTTTGGATTTAGATAGGGTTGTGTTACCTGGAGAGAATGGATCTGTGTCTGTGATCTGGGGATTGTTTTAGATTCACAACTGCACTGGCAGAACAGATGGAACTCATGGTCAGAAAATTTTGCCCAACTTTCACTAATATTGCCATGTGTTCCTTGGTCTGTGTTACATGGTTTGGTTTGGTTTGGTTTCAGTAAAGGAGTTTCCTAGATGATTCCAGCCATTTTTTGTTCACATCGCAATAACCCCTTGCTTTTTGAGATCATATGCAATCATTGACGGAAATTCAATGACCAACACCTCCCAATTATGTGTTTCACTTTTAGACTCCTGAGCCTGAGGGTGGGGTCAAATGCATCATCAGTTTGGCATCACAGGACCTCCATAAGAGACCTAAATACAGCTCCCCTTGAAGTCTGATTACTTATCTAGTACCAATTTGCCTTGACTGTTAGTAGATCAGGTTCTTGTGTATAATTTGCATGGAATAAACACATAGTGCTCTAGAACTCTGTCAGAGCTCCTGATTTCCTCAGGCTGACATTAGGAATCTTTATACCTGTGACAGCAGGTCTGTGGTCAAATGTAGGTCTTACATCTAATCAAAGGATACAACAATATTTGTTACTATGCAGAAATTCTGTGAACTTGTATAGTAATATCTTTACTTGTTAATTTATAGTAGTGAATTCATTGGTTTACCAGTGAAGATTGATGATTGTTATCTAAGCTGCAAACATCTAGGCAACCACCAAGTGGCAATAGAAAGATACAGCACAGACAACTCTAACTCTTTGCTATCATCTACTGGTGGTCTGCATTTTTGCATATCAGCTATGGCAGTGCTATTGTCACAGGAAAAGTCATATTTTGGGCTTTTTTCTCAGCTCATGTTTATTTCTTCCCATTCTGCTAATAGCTTGCTCTTTGGATTAATCAAGTATCCAGCAATTGAGCTGTTTGTGTTACATAAAGCGTATAAGCTTAGAGCAAATGTACGATGGCTAAAGCTATGCTCCTGAAACACAACACCCCCTCAAAAAAGCTTTCTTATTCACAGCAGGGCTGTAAAAATCACTTTCCCTTTAAAGCCATTCTGCTAATTTAGACAAGGGAAGTGAGAAAGTGGAATCAAATGTATAATCAATTGATTGGCAGTATTACCTGTTGTAAATCAGACAAAGTCTCAAAATTGTGGGTAGAGTGGATTGTCAGGAAGACAGAGGAAATGGGGCTTATTTCCCAATACAGGCCCGGGTTTTATACACACAAATCTATTCAGGTCTAACATAAATGCTGATCTGGATGCCACAGAGGAAAAAAAAAAAAGGCGTGACTGTAAAACAAAACAAGAATCATAGGATTAGTTGTTGTCACAGTGTGAACAAATTCAACTTTATATTTTTGCTTCTGCTTTTCCATATCTTGGAATTGCTTGATTTACTACTGTTTCTAAAGTTAACAGTGCAATCCGATCCATGTTTATACAAAAATAAAGTCCAATGAATTTATTGAGGTTAGATAGTCTATGCTTGCTTACTAGGGACCTAACCTTATGCAACACAATGCTGTATTTCCAAGAGTATTTGTTAAGGGTTTTACAGCCAAGCTATAACATTCATGTCTGTCTAGAAGAGGGGTCAAAAAAGTCAAAAAGTGTGTGCTTGAAGCCCTGTTGGTTTTTTAAGTGTGTTGCCCTAATAAAATGGATTGGAACATAAATCATGTGGTTTCAGATGCTATCTTGATTTTTACACTACAGTATGCCTCCTCCCATCCATCAGAGACCCATGCTTCCAGTGACATAGCACAGGTAGTTCTTGCTTAACAACTTATGCCACTGTAATATGCCATAGAGTGTTCCACTACTCATGGCTATAGGTGCATATATACAGAGCAATAGAATTGGCAGGGTCATGACTAGCATGAAGAATGATATTTGTGCAGAATGGTATAGGATTTCCTGCTCGGGCATGGGGTTGGACTAGACCGGGGGTCAGCAACCTGTGGCTCTGGAGCTGCATGTGGCTCTTTCATCCCTCTGCTGCAGCTCCCTGTTGCCAGTCGGCTCCACAATTGATAGGGCTTTCAGTTAGGACAGATAAAGGAAAAAGGATGCCATGCTAGGAGAAGACTCTATGGTGGGGGAACAGGACTTCCGTTCGGCTCCAGAATTGAATGGGGGGCTTCAAGTTAGGATCTTTGTGGCTTTTTGAGTGTTTAAGGTTGCTGACCCCTGGATTAGAAGATGTCCAAGGTCCCTTCCAATTATATTGTTCTGTATATAAAGTATATATGCACTGTGCGATGTAGCTACATATGTACTGTACAAAGGGTTCAGCAATATCTGGAGAGCTGTGCATACACTCAGTACCTATAGCAGGAGTGAGCACAAGTGGCTCAGGAATTCTGGGAATTGAAGTCCACAGGTCATAAAGTTGCCACAGTTGTCATCCCCGACCTATAGTATAAAGGTTGGATCTACGAATTTCACAGATCAGCCATTGGGCGAAATCATTCAGTTAAGACAGAACACAAAAGCTGGTCACATCTTTATTAAGAATAAGAAAGGGGGAGAGAGAGAGAAAACCAGGAAACTTGAATATTTCATAATTCAGTTAGCAGTGAGACTAGAACAAGCTGTCACAGAAAAGTGTAATTGGTATATATACAATTCATGCAATTTTTACATCATCTTAGATAATTCAATTTCACTCATTGACTCATTAACCTGCATTTTTCAAGACATGAAATCCTATCAAAAATACTCACTTGTGTACTTTTGCATTTAATGAAAGGTGGCATTATCGCTATAGATTTTGTAAAGGCATTGTGTGATCTCTATAACTTCCACGAGTTAGCAGCCTAAGTGCCACAATTTATACCGGTGCAACCTCCAGAGATTTCTCAGTGGTAGTCCATAATGAGCTTATTTTATTTATTTATTTATTTATTTATTTTTATTTTATTATATTTTTATACCGCCCTTCTCCCGAAGGACTCAGGGTGGTGAACAGCCATAATAAAACAATACAAAAAGACAAATTTAAAAACCATATTAAAATAATTCAATTTTGGCCGAATTTAAAATTCCCATTCTAAAACCCTTATAAAACCGTATTAAAAATCCATATTTAAAACCCAATTAAAATTATTGTCCCATCAGACCAGCTTGCTGGAATAACAGAGTCTTCAGTGCACGACAGAAGGCACGGAGGTCAGGGATCTTTTGTATATCCGGGGGCAATTCGTTCCATAGGGCAGGAGCCCCCACAGAGAAGGCTCTCCCCCTGGGAGTCGCCAGTCGACATTGTTTGGCCGACGGCACCCTGAGGAGGTCCTCTCTTTGGGAGCGTATCGGTCGGTGGGAGGCAGTCAGTGGCAGCAGGTGGTCCTGTAAATATCCAGGCCCTAAGCCATGGAGCACTTTAAAGGTGGTAACCAACACCTTGAAACTCACCTGGAAGACCACTGGGAGCCAGTGCAGCTTGCGCAAGAGAGGTGTTACATGGGAGCGACAGGTTGCCCCCCCTTATTACTCATGCAGCCACATTCTGAACCAGTTGGAGCCTCCCGGTGCTTCTCAAGGGGAGCCCCATGTAGAGAGCATTGCAATAGTCCAGACAGGAAGTGACGAGGGCATGGGTGACTGTGCGCAAGGCGTCCTGATCCAGAAAGGGACGCAACTGGGAGATCAGGCGAATCTGATAAAAAGTCCCCCTGGCTACGGCCATCATATGATCATCCAACAACAGTTGTGAGTCCAGGAGGACGCCCAAGTTGCGAGCCCTCTCTGAGGGCGGTAAGATCTCATCCCCAATAGTCAGTGATGGTTCTAGCTGGCTATATTGGGACGTTGGAAACCACAGCCACTCAGTCTTGGAGGGGTTGAGTCTGAGCCTGTTCCTCCCCATCCAGATCTGCACAGCCTCCAGGCAACAAGGGCATCATTGGGGCATCATTGGGGTGGCCTGGGGTTGAAATGTACAACTGTGTGTCATCGGCATACAGTTGACACTTCACCCCAAAGCCACGGATGATCTCACCCAGCGGCTTCACATAAATGTTGAACAGGAGGGGCGAGAGGACTGACTCTTGTGGCACCCCACAAGTGAGGAGCTTGTTATAGAGTGGCACCCATGGGAGTGGGTGCAAAAGGGAGGAGAGTGATCTAAGGGAGTTGTGGCATTGCAACACAAATCCCATCCCTTTTTAACATACATCATAAGATTGCATGCATGCTCCACACTGCACTGCGTAAGGACACTGAATAGAGAAAGAAACTACTCTACTGGCATTGTAGTTGATATTAAAACAATAAAGGTGAGAATGGAAACAAGGCATGGATAATTGTTATCAAATCTGACCAGCATAATAACTACAAGTCTGTTCCTTTCCATAACTACTGTTCTCAATCCAATGACAGCTAAAGATAAAGGAGCATTTTCAGATTATGAACTGCTTTTTCAGAAACACTAAAACTGCATCAAAAGGACTGAATCTCTAACCTCAAGCACCCCTGTGTGGTCTCAATTTCATTTCAATATACAAATTTTTCCCCAAAAAAATAAATAAATCAGACTGAATTTATTCAATTAGAACAATTGGGATGGAATGGTTTGCCTTCAGATCTCCAAACATCCAGTGTTTGCCATCACTGGAGATGTTTAAGAAGAGATTGGACAACCATTTGTTTGAAAGGGTATAGGGTTGTGGCCCTCAACCCCGGGGGCTGGGTGGCCTTGGCCAACTTGATGTCACTTGTATTGGGGGTGCCTCTGGTGGCCCGAGTGCTCTGCCAGCGAAAACAGAGCTTGGGAGGGCCACAGGGGCACAGCAGGCTGGTCCTTTGCTGTTTCCAGGGTGGCCCCTACAGGCCAGATCTAAGCACCCCATGGGCCAGATGCGGCCCATAGGCCTTGAGTTTCTGTTCTAGCTGTAGTCAACAGAAATACCAATAATTCTTTGAGTAGACCTAAAAGACAAGGAGAATCCTTAATCCCTGTGACCTGGATCTTGTGACTTACCTGGCAAGATCAGCATCTGGATTTGTGACAGATTATATGGACATTTTCTTAGCTCATTATCTTAGGTCAATGCCAACAAACCACCTGCTGCTGGTCCTGACCACACATAATTTGGTACCCAAATACCTTTTTAATCAAGTGCTTAGCTATTTTGATTACACACAAAGCCATTTTAAAGGCAAAGACTTCAAGGAAAGCTGCTTTGTCTCCTTCTGAAAAACAACACTGACCTTTTTTCAACAGATGCAACACCACTTTTCTTTGTTGGAAAGGTCTTTCCACTGATGCTGAAACAAAAGCTTTCTTTTTAAAATATTCATACAATCAGACGTCCCGATTCTTGTAATTTCTTCTGACTCATCTGGCTAAAGAGCTCATGCATATACATCTGGTGTGGGGCAGCAAGCCTACTAATATCAGGCAGAGCATCAAAATTGTGCCTCCAAAATTCACAAGATAGGCTTTCGTAGTTGCTTGTCCTCATTGACTTATGACAATTGCAAGAAACAAGTTAGTGCAAGTATCTACCGGAAGAACATGAGCTTGTGTCAATCAAGTTGAGTATAGAGTTTTTCCAATGTACAAAGAGAAACAAATATGGAACCTAGTTCCTGTTCATATTTTGACAAGTTGAAAAAGTCTGCCATAAAATGAAAGGAGTCTGTAGATGTACTATGAGCAATAGCAATAACACTTAGACTTATGTACCACTTCATAGTGCTTTACAGCCCCCTCTAAGCGGTTTACAGAGTCAGCATATTGCCCCCAACAATCTAGGTCCTCATTTTACTGACCTCGGAAGGTTGGAAGGATGAGTCAATCTTGAGCCAGTCAGAATCGAACTGCTGGCAGTTGGCAGAATTAGCTTGCACTACTGCATTCTAATCACAGTGTCACTAAGTCTTTATATAATGATCCAATAGTAATAGTCTTTCTTATTCCTACTTATAGGAAGTTGATAATTATTTTATGAAATGCATAAAATGCATTCTTTTCCTCTAAAGAATCCAAAAAAGCATTGTTGTGGCCATGTTCCAATGAAGTCATGAGGTGATCCTGACAGAATTTCATTTATTGAGTTTTTGCCCTGAGGTGGGATCTAAAGTTAGGTCTTCTTGGTCCTGCCTAACTAAATGGGAACATCTGGTCAACTTGGCTAATTTTGGCTAATTTAAAAAGGTAGAAGTTTACAACCAGATTAAATCTGGTTATTGCTTGGGTGGAATATCACCAGGTAATGTTATAGGCTGGATTGAGAAATCAAAAATATATGCCAAGAGGCAACAATAGCAAACCATTTCTATTTTAATTGTTGCCAAGAAACTTATGTGAATTTGTCTTTAGAGTCAGAGAAGTCAAACTTGACTTTAAAAAGTTTAATAAACTATCTTATTGGTCCTAATCCACTAATCCACTTTTCCAACCATGATTTCATATTTATTCCTCTTCATCAAGAAGGGTACAACTCTTCCCTATCTATACATTTGACCATCTGTATATTATATTATTTCACCTTTGCGGTGCTTCCTTTAATTTTTTAAAAAATGTGTTTTTCTTTTTTTTAATTTGATTTATATGCCGCCCTTCTCCGGAGACTCAGGGCGGTTTACAACATGCTCAGCAATAGCCTTCATCCTTTTGTATATTTATACAAAGTCAATTTATTGCCCCCACAACTGGGTCCTCAATTTACCTACCTTAGAAAGGATGGAAGGCTGAGTCAACCTTGAGCCTTGGCAAGATTCGAACCTGCAGTAATTGCAGGCAACTGGTCTTAATAACCAGCTTAATAACAAGGTGCCTTAGACCACTGTACTACCAAGGCTATTCTTTATGTTCTCTCAAGCAAATTATTTGATTGGCTAAGAGTTCTGCCTGAGCAGCATTGGTTTCACAGTGTTTGCAAGTGAGTCCCTAGATGGCTTCGTTTCTTAAAAAGAATATGGGACCTAAAATTAGAGCAGGAAACCAGATTGCCCTGATCACTGCGTGTTCCAGGCTATTAGAATGGCCTGTTCTGAAGATGCTGTATCCAAGATTGCCTGTCTTCCAGATATAATTAAAGATCAGTGGGTGGCAGCAGTTAAGATATGATTGGCTTGGGTGATGCTTTCACTCCCATAGAGATACAGCCAGGCTTTTGAAGAAAGTGAAATGGTGAGAAAAACTGTAAAATAAATTCCTATTTGGCCAAATGACACTTTACTCAAAGCCCCCAAACTCTTACAGCATATCACTTTTTAAAAGATTGGCCATAACTACACAGAATTGTCACAGTGTCCTATCTTTAGCATTTATAAATATGCATTTCTTTTTAGAATGTAGGAAGTTGCTTTCTACCGAGTCAGAATTACGAATTCATGAAACTGTATATTTTCCACATACTGTGTACTGCCACATACCCTCATTTGTCACACTCAGAGGTGTCTGCAGGGATAGGTCAAAAAGTCAAGAGGGCAGCTGCAACTGCATAATTTTACATACAATTCTCACACGTTCATATATACGTGTATGAATATATATACGGGTGGGGCAGCTACTGCATTGCCATAGGCACCGTAGTTTTGACACTTAGCCCACAGGTAGCCCTGGTCACACTAGGCCAGTGTTTCTCAACCTTGGCAACTTGAAGATGAGTGGACTTCAACTTCCAGAATTCCCCAGCCAGCTATGCCAAGGTTGAGAAACACTGGCCTAGGCCATAACGTGGAATGTTTGGCTTGGGATCAGCATAATGTGGAGGAATGTAAACGAGGAAAGCCTTACTTGTAAAAAAAATTAAAGAGTGGTCTGATGTAGCTAAATTATTTATTTTTATTTATACAATGTTAGGGTGATCTCAGACTTAAAATTGTAGACAGTTTTAAAAAATGCAATAATTCAAGAGCTGTAAATAAACAGAAATGCAATATATTGTTCACATTTTCCATCTCTGGCATTGATAAGTCTTCAGTGAGGAGATCCTAAAAGCCTTCCGAATGAACCCTAAGCATAGGACCTACCCTCTCTTTGGAGTGGGGGAGGGTTCAAAAAATGAGTTCCAAAGAGAATAGCTGTTTCTGAGCCCCCTCCTGCCATACTTCTCAATAAGTGAGACATTCTCTCGAATGAAGGCAAATATATGTGTCTCAGGATAATGTTGCAAGATCCAATCTGGGTCGGTCATCGCGATCAGAGGTTTCTCTTCTGAGGTTTCAGTTTTGCGCTGGAGCCCATCCTCAGAGAACTTCTCTCTACTGGAATATGTGTTTTGGGCTATTCTATGAGTTGTATTTATGTAGTGCCTTCCTATTGGTTGATTGGTATGTTGATGGTTGGCAATTGGCTGTTGTTTCTTTGTGCTGCTGAGCCCTCAGCTCCTAAATACCTGATAAGCACAAGGAAACAACAGCCAATCACCGGCCATCAACACATCAATCAACCAATTGGAAGGCACCACATAAATACAACTCGTAGAATAGCAGGACAGATATATCCCTGAGAATGGGCTCCAGCACAAGACTGAAAGCTCGGAAGAGTAAACTTCTGGTCCCAGTGACCGATCCAGATTAGATCTTGCAACATTTTCTCTTCAGTCAGGGCATGCTTTCTTCATTTGGGTTGCATAGACAGAAACGATCAGATGTAGCCATCCATGGAGATGCCAATTATTATTATCACAAAATGTACATATGCATCCAAGAAAAACATTATCCAATACTGGATCCTTTGAGACAATCCCAAAACTTTTCACCAGCGCTTTCTTAAATTTTTGGCATCATCTGAATTACTCTTTATTTATTGCAATTCCTAGACTGGAATAGAACATGAAAGTCAAGGAGACAGGTGGGATTGGACTTCCCTCTTTCAATGATGCCAGTGGAGAAGGTTGGTGAAGAAGTTAAGAGGATGAATGGGTTAGACCAGTGATTCTCAACTTTGGTAGCTTGAAGATGGGTGGACTTCAACTCCCAGAATTCAACCCCCTGGGGGATTCTGGGAGTTGAAGTCCACCCATCTTCAAGCTACCAAGGTTGAGAAACACTGAGTTAGACCCAGAGTATCATTTCCTCAAGTAATGTGTGCTCTGTTGGAGTACTTCTCTAAACCTTCTTAATTACTCAGGCTTGCATTTTGATCCTTTATAAATACTGCCTCAAATCAATTTGTTGTCAGGCAACAGCTGCAGCATTCATCACAACTTGTTTCCTGGGGAGAAAAAAAAAGTTAATTCTAAAATATGTTAATAGCCTCAGTTTTTCAGTAGGGAGGTTTAATTGTATGTGTGTGTGTGTGTCTCCACACATAAGTACATCTCCACTTAAGATAGGCTAGCCTGACAAAAGCATCACTTTTGATCCAGCTGAAGAAGGCAAGAAGATTGTATATCCCTGTTAATTCCATAATTGGCATCTAGAATCTGTTCCAACCCTCCCCACTTCCCTCCCCAAATCCGATTTATTTTGTAGCAGAGGATTAAACTTACATTGAAGGTTCTTTATGGCCTGCAGGAGCTTGTGAAATTCAAATATAAAAATTGTCAAGGAAACATTTCCATGGCAAGTCCTACCTTAGGGTAATCCCACAGAAACATGGAGTAAAAGGAGTGTAAAAGGAGGTGAACACCACAGTTTCTTTCTCTGGCTAACCATTTGTGGGGGAAATTCTTGTTTTTGAATGAGGCCAATGAACAGCGCTGTGACTTAGACCAGAATTCACTTTTCAAGAGAGTACTAACGCAGTATTTTTTTTTAAAGATGATTGTTGGATTAATGAAATATTAATGCTGCCAGCCAGCCAGCCATCCTTCCTTCCTTGCTTGCCTCCTTCCTTGGCTTTGGTGTGCAAGCTCAGCTGAGTAATTCAATGAAATGATAGAGACATGAATAGATATGCTAACGAGCATAAAGGCTAACCTTTACAGTTTTTTTTTTCAAAGCTGCCAGAGAGCTTTCACTGATTTTTTTTTAAAAAAAATTGAGATGGAATGTATAAATACTTTTTTGTAAATCTGGCACCAGGGGAGGTAGCAGGAAAATCTCAAGGAATCGGCTTCTAAGATTTAACACTTTTTTTTTAATGGCAAAGAATAAGCTTAGGATGGGTGTCAGTTTCACAGTCTTGCATTCGCAGTGCTTGTCATCACAATATATTCATGTTGTGCCCGATTCTCATTACAGTCACTGTCATCCAAACATAGTGACGGCATTTAAATATCTCACACTGGTTCTTCAGGCAACGTACTGTAATCTGAAAGCAAATAAATCAGTAAGAGAAAAGAGGAGAAAGAAGGACTATGTTAGTGAGCGGCTGCTGAAAGGTCAAGAATCGTCTCAAATTTAGCCTAAAGATGGAAATTAAGATTCGCCAACACACTTTTGAAGAATTACCAAGATACGGTTAGTGCTTATGATATTTGCTGCTCCCTTCATTTTAGTAAAAAAGGTAAAGGTAAAGGTTCCCCTCGCATATATGTGCTAGTAGTTCCCGACTCTAGGGGGCAGTGCTCATCTTTGTTTCAAAGCCGAAGAGCCAGCACTGTCCGATGACGTCTCCGTGGTCCTGTAGCCGCCATAACTAAATGCCAAAGGTGCACGGAACGCTGTTACCTTCCCACCAAAGATGGTCCCTATTTTTCTACTTGCATTTTTTTAATGTGCTTTCGAACTGCTAGGTTGACAGAAGCTGGGACAAGTAACGGGAACTCACCCCATTACGTGGGACTAGGGATTCGAACCGCTGAACTGCTGACCTTTCAATTGACAAGCTCAGTGTCTTAGCCACTGAGCCACCACATCCCTCATTTCATTTTAGTAGTTTCATTTAATTGTGAGGGGAAAAGTTTGATCAACAGCATCTCCAGGGTCCGGTTAAAAACAAAAAAAATCAAGTTGTTTGTGATAGTGCCATCGAAGCGACCCCTGATCAATCACAGTGTTGCAGTCGCCATCTTGGCTTTTTTTCAGCCATACCCTGAGATACCCCCAAATGCAATGGCATGAATTAGAGATTAGAATATGCAAGTCAGATACGCACCAAAATACATGGTGGAATACTTCAACTGAGGAATTTAGCCATTCTTTTTACCAACAGTTTCTTTCTCGATTCACATTTAGTTGCCCCTTGTATGCTTCATTGGGTATTCTACTGATACCTTCAGCTCAATAATCCTTTTAGGAGGGAATAATAGCAGTTAAGCCACAGGCTTGGGAAGCTGTTATACAGGAGAATGATTCCAATGAGTGCAGGGGAGTAACAGCTAATCTATTAAAGTTTCCACTCCATTAATTAATTTAAGAAGATATATGTACCTCCTTTACTATTTAGATTAAAATTAATTTCCTCCAGGATTCTGCTAATGCAAGGATCTGATTCATAGATATTAGGAGATCATCATTTGTGTAACTATGACTTTTTCAAAGAAATCACACTTGACTGGATTTGCACAACATATTGTGGCACACAACAGAGAGTTAGATCTCCTATATACCATAGTCTCACCCCATTTTGATCGCTCTTAAAGTTTCTTATGACCAGGCAGCTGCAATTGGGTAGCATGGTTTCTTTCCATTTTGAGATGAGGAACCAATTTTTACAAATATCCTCCCCATAACTACAAAAATCACAATGACACAAGCTACAGTAGATTATGATATCATGCAAATCCTGTTGCTGTAAGAGAGCATTATTACATACTTGCAATACAAAAATATAAATATGTAAATATCTGCATGATGGTGCAGTCACACATTGTCATTTGGCCTCATTTTCATCTTCTGAGGATACCAGGATCTGTAGATCTCCAGATAACCATTAGATAGCAGCAAAATAGCTATTTTTTTTTTCCATAGCTCTAAGTTGCCATCCAGTGGTCTGTTTTCTCAATCCCCAATCCAACAGAGGTGAGTCATAGGTTGTTTTGGACTTGGAAGCAATGACCACAAAGTATGAGAATGTAAAGTTATATTCCGAGGTACCGTTAGTATACAAAAACAACATTATAATATAACAATCGACTGCAAACAAAGGATATTGATAAATACTGAGAAATACAATAAGACAAAGAAAGAAGGACCTTATACCTTTCTGCCAGTCAGGGGGTCCAAAGAAATATGGCAGATGAATTCCTCCACAGCCCGTAAATATGCAGCACCTTCTCAGTTGAAGTTCCATTTCATGTGAACTTTGATTAAGCAATATAGGGTCGGAACCATAATTAGATTAGATTAGATTAACAAAGGTGGAAGGGACCTTGTAGGTCATCTAGTCCAACCCCCACCCAAGCAGGAGACCCTACACCAATTCTGACAAATGGCAGTCCAATCTCTTCTTGAAAGCCTCCAGTAATGAAGATCCCACAACTTCCGAAGGCAAACTCTTCCATTGATTGATTGTTCTCACTGTCAGAAAATTTCTCCTTATTTCTAGGTTGAATCTCTCCTTGATCAGTTTCCATCCATTATTCCTTGTCTGACCTGAAGCCTTGGAAAATAGCTTGACCCCTTCCTCTCTGTGGCAGCCCCTCAAATATTGGAACACTGCTATCATGTCTCCCCCGGATTAAGGACATCCATTTTTCAATAATCCCATCTCACTAGATTTTTATGAAAGACAGGGATGATAAATCTATCTTATCTTGAAAGCTGCTTTGCTCTCCTTCCAAGAATGAGACCATAAAGGTTCAAGTTTAAGGATTTCTGCCAAGAATGAGAACATCAAGGTTAAGTAGTCTTTGCATATACCAGGTGGTGATGAAACCATCTCAGAATTACGGAATATTTGTTTCTCAAGGTTAATTGGAGTGAAGATGAGAAGAAAAAAAAAACTTCCTAGCCAACACAGGTGTCTCATCACGGACAAGGCAAAATAAAGAAGAAAGTCAAGTACTACCCTTTCGTGACTAAAATAAATCCTTGCTTAATTCTGTACAATACTGAATTAGTAAATAAAAAAATATGAACTCATACAGAGATCTATGCACTATGCAACTGAGGGGAAATGTACCCACAATTATTCAATTCCTCCTTGCCAATCTTCTGATGGAACTTCTAATACTACAGGGTCTTCTAGATTTTTGCAGTGCATATATGATAGTCCTAATAGACAAACACTTAATAGTCCTAATAGACAATAGTCCTATCAGGGATTGTGTGATAAATCATGTAGTTTGCAAGTCTTGTTTGATTACTATAAAATCAAATTTTGATTCAGTTTTTTTACGTTTATAGCAATAGGTACATGAATTTCTTAAATATACACATTACAAAAACATTTTAAATCCTTTCATCATGTAGTATCTATTTAAAAAGCTCAATGTATCAATAGATTTTGTCTTACATGCTAGAAAATTCTACCAAAGAGCAGGAGCATGGTAAAAGATTTCAGCAATTTAAACAATTTTCAATTTGTACATTGGCTTTTTCACACTCGTTTTGCATAAACACCCAGAAATGGAAAGAACAGAGATTAGTTTAGGTAACAATTACCACAATTCACAATTGCATTAGCACCTATTAAGCTTCATTGTTCTGTGGAAATTTTAATGATATATTCTAGAGTTAATAAAAGCAGAAGATGATTAGAAGTAAAATTGTTTCCATGTAAGCTGACAGGACTGCTGAGCATAATAATATATTTCTAAGACGACCTGTTTGGAGTTTACTCCATAATTTAATGTAAATTCTGAAGAACTTTTTTTCCCTTCTTCTGGTTAAATGTTAATGTGTTACCTTTTATCACACAAAGAGTTCTAATGGATGCAATGATCCAGTGATGTGGTTGCTAATAATTTAGAATCCTGACTATCTCAAAATAATGTGCATTTTCATTGGGTTTTTTTTTCCTCTGTTGCTTAATATTTCAGTCTTTGGGCAGCTCTAAAGGTAAATTTTTCAACAGATGCATTTGTAATATGGATTCAATCCTAATCACAATTCACAAATTATTGATGTATTCTTTTAAAAACATAACAAATATAAGCTTTTGCTGCATGTATTATTTTTTTCCATTGTTATCTTACCATTCCTCTAATTTTATCCTCACAGAAATTTTGCAAGACTGAGAGCAAGTCCAGGGAAGGACTACCAATATGGTAAACAGATTGAATATCAAGACATATGAAGACTGATTAAAAGACGTAGGTAGGTTCGACTGGCAGAAGATAAAATTGAGAGGGAACATAATAGCTGTCTTCAAATGTATGAAGTCACATCCCAGAGTGTTAAGACCAGTGGTGCGATTGAAGTAATTTAACAACCGGTTCTCTGCCCTAATGATTTCTTCCAACAACCAGTTTGCCAAACTGCTCAGAAAGTTAACAACCGGTTCTCCTGAAGTGGTGCAAACTGGCTGAATCGCACCACTGGTTAAGACATATTCTGACTTGCTCCAGAGAAAAAGACTAGAACTAATGGAATGAAACTTCAAGGATGTAGATACAGATTACATACTAGGAAGAACTTTGCCATACAAAACCTTTGCCAGACCTATCCTTGAATACTGCTCACCTTCCTGGAACCCACACTGTATTTCGGACATTAATACATTTGAGAGAGTCCAGAGGTATTTTACAAGAAGAGTACTCAACTCCTGTAGTCTCAATAAAATTCCTTATACCACCAGATTTGAAATTTTAGGCCTGGATAACCTTGAATTACGCCGTCTACGTTCCGACCTAAACTTAATACACAAGATTATCTAACTTAACCTCCTACCTGTTAATGACTTCTTTAACTTCAACCACAATAACACAAGGGCTATCAATAGATACAAACTAAATGTAATTCACTCTAATCTTGATTGCAGAAAATATGACTTCAACAATAGAGTAGTAAATGTCTGGAATACTCTACGTGATCCTGTTGTTAGTTTTTCTAATTCCCATACCTTTTATCTTAAACTGTCTACCGTGGACCTTCCACATTTCTTAAGAAGTCCCTAAGGGGGCATGCATAAGCGCACCAGCGTGCCTACCATCCCTGTCCTACTGCCCCATTTATATGTAATCATTTTATGTGTTTAGAGCTATGTTTTGTCTATTTATATCCATTTTTGGTGCCATTTTTTTCATGTGTCCATGTCTATGTCTATACTGATACTTGTTTTCTTGTACTTGTTGACAAACAATTAAATAAATAAATAAATAAATAAATAAATAAATAAATAAACTTTTTGACAGTAAAGGCTCTCAATCAGTGGAGTAGTTTATTTCATGGAGTGCTTTCTTCCACTTCATTGGAGGTTTTCAAACATAGGCTAGATAGTCATTAGGGATGGTGTAGTGAATTTTGTAGTTTGCAGGAGGTTGGACTTGATGACTTCTCAGCTCTATGCTTTTATGATACCTTTATCTCATTGTAAGAGCCTGAGCTTCATATCCTAAAGCTATCTTCCCCAGAACCTGAGTACCATCACACATTCTTAAAATGGTTAAGGTGCCCTCAGCACTGAAATCTTGAAACATGACTGTCAAAATCTCACAGGTTTCTAAGATATGAAGCTTTAGTATCCTTCTGGTTATCACATGACATTTTTTGAGATTCTAGAGATTCTAAAAACTTATTTTTTTTGGGGGGGAAGGAGATTGGACACTGGACAAATGTCAGGAGTCATATTTCCAGCCTGTGTATTAATCCTTACAAAATAACAATGGTTTTGCATTGGTGCCAAACATGAAGGAAAATTGCAGGCATCAATAATGAAAGCATGTGGAAATAAAAAGGAATGAAATTATATGCAATGTATCCTGTGATTAGGATTCTTCTGAATAACTCCATTCCACTGCAATCATTGAAACAGTAACTAAACAATCAGTCCATAGGGCTCACTTAACTTCCCAGGACAAATTTCTGTGGGACATCAAATCTTTAACATATTGTGAAAGGCCAACAAATCATGGCCATCTAGATCTCCAGAGAAATGGTCTTCTACAGAGCAAATGCAATGGTGGAGAAGGTAGAGCTTCTGGAATATAAGGACTCTGCTGCTTTTTGTGGGATGAGGAGATAACCAGAGACATAACAATAATCTGCCGTTTGCCATGTAGGTGATAACTAGCATCTTGAATTGTGCCCAGAAGCCAACTGGGAACCAATAGAGATCATGGAGAAGAGATATCACATGGAACACGCAAAAAAGTCTGTGGATCAGCTATCGTTTTCAAATGTTCAAGGAGTAATCCAATTTGGAGTTGACTAAAGCATAATTCATCATGAATAAAGTTTCCTAATTCAGAAATAGGTGCAATTGGTACACAAAGTACACCTGTGCATATGGCCTTCTATGATTACCACCTGCATGTCAAGTAGGATTTGCAAGTCCAGAATGAACTTCTACTGTCCTACAGTTCTGCTGCCTTTTATTTGTACCCTCTGTATTATTTCTTCTGGTTTTATTCCTCTCTGATCTCTCATGTCTTTTTTTTTTTTTTTACTTTTTTGCTTTTCCACACACAAACAAACACATGAAACTCCAAAACTATTCAAAAGTTACAATAGTACAGGAGGCCTTTTACAAATATGCATGTAGATATGGATAATTTAAATGCCCAATGTGTTTTAAGTTGTATCCTCCTTGAGAGGCTATGCAATAAATGTTTTCTCAATTATCATCCTTAATCAAAGTTTAAAAAGTTTTTAAGAAAATGTCACTGTATAAACTGCAAAATTATGCTACAGAACTCTACATAGTTGGCAACAAATCTGCTTTTGCAGGAGTAATACATAGATTTATATTTGGGAAGGATGTCCCCCTGATAGGTGGAAGCCATTGATATAAATTCTGTTGCCCACACAACTTTGACATTAATTGTCAAACAGCTTCAGACAACCTTCTGACAACTCTATATGGATGATTGAGAATCTTCATCAGCATATTTCAATGCATTTTGGAGAGAAACCCCTGAGGTTGGTGTGGTAGGAATTGGTACATTCCAATGACTCCCTGCCTTTCTCTGACTGAAGAAACAGCCTGGATGGGCAGAGAAACATCTTTCAAAATAACAAAAGAATTAGTCCAGTTGTCATGATTCAACCTTCATACAACTTCATACAACCTTCAGACAACTCTGTCTGGATGATTGAGAATCTTCACTGACACGGTTGCCCACCTTAGTTTCTCTCTTAATAGAATCTTCTTTTCATAGGATTATATTCTTGTAACCCACTACAGTGCATTGCAACACATCAACAGCCTTTCTAAATCTGAAGCCCTTCAGATCTATTGATGATCCTGGCTAGGGATTGTGAGATTTGAAGTCCAAGGCTTCTGGTTGCAGGAGGCTGATTACCATCATTATTCTTCCTTCTCTCGGTTAGAAAGGAGCAATATATCGAAGTCAATAAAAATGACATATATTGGCAGTAAAAAGCTCCCTGTTTTACCATGCTTCCTCCACCCTCATTCATTTTATTCCATGAGTTCGGGTGAGGCAGAAATAGGTAGGAAACCACGGGGGAGAGGGGAGAGGGGAGGGGGGAGGAAGATAAGTTAAAACAAAAGAGACTCACAATGCCTGATCTGAATGTTGCAGAAAAACAGCTGAAAGGGTAGAAAGAAACAATGAACAATTAAGCTTTTGGAATTGTGTTCCAAACAAGTCATCATACAAGAAAGCAGGAGCACAAGTGGAGCAACCTAAATAGATCACCAAATGTCTAAAACCCAGGGGGAATTCCAGTTGATCCTGTTTTAGAGAGCATTCAAGAAAGTGCATATTTTTCTCTCCAAGGTACTACAAACTTTCCGAGGTCTCAAATTTTACTTTGAAGTAAAATTAAACTGGAGTACAATCTCCTAGGCCCATAAATTGGTTGCATTTCTCCTGAAAAATTTGGAGGGATAACTCTGACTCTGGAAAGCCAAATCCAAAATGAAATCTCTCATTTCGGACCTGGTGGAATCATCTCTTCTCTTTTATACCTCTAATATGGGAGCTCTGATATTAGAAGAAGGCAAAAGGTGAAGAATCAGAGTTTTGGTATGGCTGGAGAAGAAGAAGAAAAAAAAAGTTGGATTCAAATAACCCCAAACCTTCCACAATGTCCCATTTCAGAGGAAAATTTAGCCTTCAGTTAGGAAATTGATATTTTTATAGCCAAAAAGGGAGAAAGAGTTGCAAATGACTCCAGCAGGACCTGGAAATGTCAGAGGTTCCTGCTATCAATATGCAGCATTACAAAGAGAAAGCAATATGCAGTTGGGGAATAATAATATCTCTGTCTTTAATGTTAAATTCACTACTTATCCACTGGCTTTGAAAAGAGCACTGCCTTTGCTATCAATTCTGTCTTCTGCCGTCTGCATGCAGGAAGAAACAGATAATTCTATTTCAAGCCTGCATACCATTTTCACATGATGATTTCACATCTGTCCATCCCATCAACAGCAGAGGAATTAAAAAAAAAAAACCCTAGGAGGACAGGAGAAAGCTGGGACTTCCCATTACTGGTTGGAGTGAAATGTATTAGGGTTATGGTGACAAACTCAAGGCAATGGGATGGTAAACCTAGAATCCATGTATATGTGGCTGAATCATTGGTTTCCATATAGTAGTTATAATATTATCAGGATTCTCCCACATCTCTAGAAGTAGATACTTTCCTCGGCTCAAATTAACCTCACCCCTCACACAAACACACACAAACACACACACACACACACACACACACCATTTTTACCACTCAAAAACAAGTCAAAATCGAAAGACGGTTCTGTGGGAGGAAATCATTACAAGAGTCTTGTAATACATGTTTTAAACAAATATATAAATCTCCTCAGACATTTCTCATTTGCAGATTGAAAATAATGCTGAATAAAACATAATATTCCAATGACTCCTGCTACCTCCCTTCCCAAACCCTGGAGAATGAGCCAAGAGTGTTTATAATGCAAACATTTTGCAGGCATCTGGCTCTTTTAATATGGAATAAATACTTCCCTATGTTTTTATATGTCTTTTAAAAATAGATGTTCTGAAATTGCCAGAAGCAGAATTCAAATTAGCGGAGTTGAAGTACCTACGAGAAACTCTATCAGGGTCCCATTATTTCTAGGATTTGACAAGGTATCCTCAACAGTAGTATTATTTAATCCTTAAGCAAATCTACAGCTTAAATGGATGAAGCATACTTCACTATGGTTTGTTTCATTATGCCTTATTGAATACACTACATTTGGCTGTATTCATGCAACAAAAAACGGCAAAGTCAGACCAAATCTATCATTTTATGACTTATTTGGATTTCTCAGGGATGAAAATGGAACAACTGGGACAAACTGAAGTATCAAGAGAAGATGTAGATTGTAACCTCTTTAAGGCTCTTTAAGGACGACGTTAGATGGCCTTTGTTATCTTTTTCAGGCAAATTAGTAGAAATGACAATAAATAAACATACTAAGCACATGGAGGCTTTGCTAAAGCCGAATTCTATTAAGGTAAATCCTGTGTAACCAACTTTTAAGTGGATTTTTTTTTTTTTTTTTTTTTGAGAATTGACACACACAGAGATGGAGGCAACTCTATTGACTAGAGGTGTCAAACTGACGGCCCATGGGCCGAATGCATCGTGCACAGGCCACACCCACCCCAGCTCTGTGAATGGGAAAAACATCATGAAATGCCACGTGACGACAACGTCACGCCCTGAATTTGATATCTGTGGCTTAAACTATCATAATGGGAAGACTAGCCCACTGATAGCCAGTCAGAATTGGCTAACTTAGGCCTCTCATAGGATCATGAAGGTGGCGAAGTTAAACCCAAATGCTTCTCTTTCTGTTAGGTAGAAAAAAATATGTTGTCTTTTTTTTAAAAAAAGAGGACAGAAGGCTGAGAAGAGAATCTCATTCCTCTCCACCAGACTCAGAATTAACTGACTCAGCTCAAGTGAT
The DNA here is from genome assembly GCA_022577455.1 of Arizona elegans. NCBI lineage: Eukaryota > Metazoa > Chordata > Lepidosauria > Squamata > Colubridae > Arizona > Arizona elegans. The sequence goes on along the minus strand of JAKOOJ010000008.1, from coordinate 31,981,716 downwards.
GGGAGGAAAAAGGAATTCAGGAATAATTAAAAGAGTGGGAAATTGTTTCAAGAAATAGTACTCTCTAAAAAGATAGATAAAATAACATTCAGCAAGAAATACTACATATGAAGTTTTTATTTTTTTTTGTTTTACTTGTTTTACTTTGTTTTATTTTCACTTTTTAGATTATTTATTTTAAGTTTACTGTATATGTGTTTAAACGTACTGTCCCTCTCTCTCTTTTTGCTCCATATAAGCTTAATGATATGTGGTCTCTGGTTCTCTAAAAGATTTGCATGAAGCAACACAAATCCAGGTGAGGCGATCACCTGGCTAGCTGAATTGGACATCCAGTTATGAGACCACAGCCCTACCTTCGTAGAAATTTTATTTATAATTACATGGCCTGGGTATATATGTTTACTTATCTTATGTTACGTTATCATCGTACTCTAAATAAAATAATAATAACAAGCTAAATAACTCCAAATTTTATGCTGCCTGGATTCTCTTTACAACATAATTGTCTCTAAATTAGGAGCAGGCTTGTGTCATTTTCCAGTCTGTTCACAGTCTTATATTTAAATAAATAAACAAACAAACAAAATTTTTGCTAGTATTTTTAATAGAAAATCATCTTCGTCATGATTTGGGATGTTTTTATCTCTGCTCTGCTGAGTATTTATCCATGTGACTCAGAAGTGGTATTCAGCTGGTTCTGTCCTGTTCTGGCAAACCGGTAGCAGAAAAATTTGAGTAGTTCAGGGAACTGGCAAATACCACCTCTGGCTGGCCCCTCCCCCATCTATTTGCTGCCTCCCAAGTCCAAGCTGATCAGCTGGATCTTCTTTTGTTGCCCTGCACAGAAGAACGGAACTGGAAAGCAGGTTAGTGGGGTGGGGAGGGAATGGAGATTTTGCAGTATCTTTCCCCCAGGAGTGGGGAGGAATGGGGATTTTGTGGTATCCTTCCCCTGCCATGCCCACCAAGCCATGCCCACAGAACTGGTAGTAAAAAAATGTGAATCCCACTACTGATGTGACTACTGAAAGCGAGAAAAGATTTTTTAAAAAAATGAGAATTGAATTAAGAGTAATGCCTCCAATATTATAAATTGACAGCAGATGGCAGCACTGACGTCCTAGAAACTCTTACGTGTTCTTAGCAGATGTTTTTTCACTGTAGTCAGCTGGAAGATGCAGTGAAAAAAGGTTGTGTTGGCATTGTTTGTGAAATGCAACCTGAAGTTATTTCTCATCAGTGTACTTTAAGCAATGCACCATGATCTTTTTTTTTTTTTTACCGCTGAAGGAGTCCTTCCAATTGAAATTCACCACCAAATATAAGTTGTTTATGGTGATGACTATGTTGCTGTTAGTACTGCATGTTGTTATATATAGCCACACAGTGAACTGTAAAGAATTGATTTGTGTGACCAAGAATGAAATGGATAATCTGTGATAGCAGCCAATGAGTTTCACATGAGAAGATTTGATGAACTGTAAAGACAATTGGGAGATCTCTCAAAGAGAAATTGCTCTCATGCTTGGCATTTCACAGGAATGTCTGGGTCACATTATTGATGTTCTTCAATACAAGAAGGTTGTGCAAGATGGGTTTCATGTATGCTGATGGCAGAGATCAAAGCCTTAAGTGTTCAAATTTGCCAACAATCCTTGTCACACTTCAAGAATCAAGGTAATTCCTTTACAGCACCATAACAACTGATGAAACATCGGATCCTTTATGACCCAGAAACAAACCACAAGTACATAAAATTGCATCACAAAGCTTTACCTAGGGAAAAAGAAAATCAGGAAAAATCATTGTTTCAGGGGGGATGCAGATATTATTATTCATATGGATTTCCTTGAACTTGGCGCCACTGTGAACTCCATCGCAATAGTCAAAACTCTGAAAAAGCAGAATTCAGAAGCACAGGAAGAAAATTGTACTGCAAGATGACAATGCTAAGCCTCACCACCAATCAAAGAGACAAACCAGCCAAAGTCATAGGGAGTCAGGCAGCATATACATTTAAGAAATTATTTTCATTATTGTTATTTGCAAAGTTAGATCACATTATCTTACCCTATCTGCCATTGGCACTGAATAATTTTCCACCTTTTCCCAAAATGGAAAGAATATCTTCGTGAGCATCTATTTGAGTCAAATGAAGGGACAAAAAAGACTGTAGGACCTACAGGGAAACTGGGAAAGTATGAAGGTCTTTTGTGATGCCTTAAGGAGCTTCTGCATAATCGGCAGAAATGCATATGGGGATGACGATGTGAAGAAGTAAATGTAGGTAATAAATGTTCATTTCAGGGTTTATTATCCTGTTTCATCTATTAAAATAGCACAATTTAAATTGAGGTTATGATCATGGAGGAATTACTTCACATGTAGAAGGGACTGAGACTGATGTTTTTGTTTTTTTAAAAAAGCTAAGAATCTAAAGAATAAGTGTCATTGAAAAGAGCATTGGTATGAACCTTGATTTGTATGGTTTGTCTCAGAGGTGGGTTTCAGCAGGTTCTGACCAGTTCTGGAGAACCGGTAGTGGAAATTTTGAGTAGTTCGGAAACCGGTAGTGGAAATTTTGAGTAGTTCGGAGAACTGGCAAACACCACCACTGGCTGGCCCCAGAGTGAGGTGGGAATGGAGATTTTAAAATATCCTTCCCCTAGGAGTGGGGAGGGAATGGGGATTTTGTAGTATCCTTCCCCTGCCCACTAAGCCATGCCCACCAAGCCATGTCCACAGAACTGGTAGTAAAAAAAAAAAATAGATTTCACTACTGATTTATACTAATGGTTGAAGAGACACTATATTAGGCCAGTGATATAGTTTTTGATGTTTCTTGAGTTTTTGAGAACCGATAGTAAAAATTCTGACTGGCCCCGCCCCCATCTATTCTCTGCCTCGCAAGTCCCAGCTGATCGGGAAGAAATGAGGATTTTGCAGTAACCTTCCCCTGGTGTTGGGTGGGAATTGAGATTTTACAGTATTCTTTCCCTGCTATGCCCACCAAGCCACGCCCACCAAGCCACACCCACAGAACCGGTAGTAAAAAAAATTTGAAACCTACCACTGGTTTGCCTTTATTTTCTTTTTAATCAATGTGCCACAGAGTTATGGGAAAGCAACAGTCTGGATGCAGTGTTCACTGAAGGAAGGTTGCTCTCTTTAATTGCCAGATGTGGTGTCTCTAACAAGGAAAGATGTAATCAACATGATGAAACATGCTATGATGTCACAATGCAAGTTTGATCTTACGTACCTACCGTGTTTTCCCGAAAATAAAACCCTGCCTTATATTTTTGTTGAAACCCGAAATAAGCGCTTGGCCTTATTTTCGAGGAGGTCTTATTATTTTGGGGTGCGTGGAGAAAGATGCAAGGCTCCTCTGCCATCTTACCTGATTTCCAGCTCTGTCTCCCTAACCCTAACCAGAGGAAATGGTGAGGACCAGCTGCGCATGCGTTTAAATATTTTTTGGGGAGGTCTTATTTCTCCGGGGGAGAGGGGGTGCTGTTTTAGCACATGCGTGCAAAAGCCCAATTGGGCTTATTATCTGGGGAGGTCTTATTTTCAGGGAAACAGGGTATGTACAACAAATAGGAGTGGAATGGTACTGTGACTTCACCATGCAGATAATCATGATTGAATGAGGTTTTTTTTTCTTCAACTGATAACTACTTTTCCAACACATTTGGAGCTTTATGGGAAAAGTTTCCATTGACACCAAGAGGAACAATTTCCTGAATATTCGATTTTCATTTGAGAAGCAGAAAGATAAGCCTGCGAGGACTGTACTTTGCATTTGAAATAGGAATAATCTGTTTTAATGTGCCTTTCATCATTTAAAGAAAAAGGCAATCCTCATGCAGATTGTTCTATCGAGTTAAATATCATTGAATGCATGGGGATTTACATCTAAGGGAAAATGTTTTTATATAAGAGTCAACAACCCTTATTTAAGTATTTTTACTTAGATATAAATCCTACATTCTTTTAGACTCTGGTTGCCTATCCCCTTTTCCTCAAATCTGAGAAAATGTCAGCCTTCTCAGTTGAGTTCTTTCAAGATCTAAATCTCTTTGAATGCAGATCTTATGAGGGACTTCAGCATTCTTCAGTGATATCTTGTAAACATCTGCCCATTTTGCTTAAAAATACAGCAGTGGAGAGCAGGATCTTATTATAGGTTTGGTTCAAATATGTATCTCTACCCCTGACATTCTGAATATGTCAACTCTTTGAATTCCCTTCATTTCAGAATTACCATGGATTGGGAAGGAGCAAAGGGGTAAATGGTAATTACACACCATTTATATACCAGACATGATAGATAGATAGATAGATAGATAGATAGATAGATAGATAGATAGATAGAGAGAGAGAGAGATAGAGAGATAGATAGAGAGATAGATAGATAGATAGATGATAGATAGGTTGATGGATGGATGGATGGATGATGGATGGGCAGATAGATAGATAGATTATAGATAGACAGATAGATGATAGATAGATAGATAGATAGATAGATAGATAGATAGATAGATAGATAGATAGAGTCAGACACAGACAGACAGACAAGAAAGATAGATGATGGATGAATGGATAGAAGAGATGATAGATGATAGAATAGCAATAGCACTTAGATTTATATACTGCTTCACAGTGCTTTACAGTCCTCTTGAAGCAGTTTACAAAGTCAGTATGTTGCCCCTAACAATCTGGTTCCCCAGTTTACCGACCTTTGAAAGATGGAAGGCCCGGTCAACCTTGAGCCATTGAGAATCGAACTGTTGAACTACAGGCAGCTGGCAGGCAGCAGAAGTAGCCTGCAGTACTGCATTCTAACCACTGTGCCACCAAGATAGATTGATAGACAGACAGACAGACAGATTGATTGACAGATAGATAGACAAACAGATAGATAGACAGACAGACAGATAGATAGATCTAACAATTCTGATTCGTTAGCCTGAAGCTTTTTGAAAGATTTAAAAATAAACTTTTAAAGTGTTCCCAGTCACTCGAAATTCCTTTAAGCCTTACACAGCAAATACAGTGGGACCTATAACATTGCAGTAGGAATTTGCATTAATCTCCCTCACTCACTCCCCCTCCCCCAGCAGTGGGTCAGAGATGTGTAAAATTCTTTGTCAGATCAACTCCTTTCCTATATTATGCAAATGTTGTATCACATTATTTCTCTTGCAGCAGCCATATCGTGTTTCCCAGGATAATTAGGGATTCAACTTGAAGATACCCTTGTATAATGAAAGGTCAACGGATTAAACCAGATCAATTGTGCTTAATAATCTGGCAAGTTATAGTTTGCTTGACTCTGCTAATTCTTCAATACAGCCTGCTTTCAGGAAGCTAAAACTGAAGGCCAGGAGCTGGCAAAACCTTCTGCAGTGCTTGACACATCTCCAAGAGGTCTCATTGCCAGTAAAATAACATCTTAAATCATTGAAACCTTGCAAAATTGCAAAGCCTTATGAGATCTAATGCAAGAATGCCATACTCATTAACATGAGAACAATAGCAGATGCAAGCTTTTGTGAGTTACTGCCTTTTTGTTTTGGTAGAGGCATCCTACCCTGTACCCCCTGTACCCTCAAAGACATCGTACCCTGTACCCAAACATATACATCCAGGAATTCTTCAAGGCCTGAATCCAACATATTTTCAATAATCTGCAGGAACCTTAGCTGTTTGAGGCTTGTACCACAAATGCTACCACCCTCATCCATCATCCCCCAGTTTACTTTGTTATGGACAAGGTGAGGGCAGAAGGTAAACAGGAAAAGCCATTAATTGCATTAAGAAGCAGCCATGTTCCCGTGTTGTCAACTTCCCCTTCATATGGAATTGTAGAATTCTGGCAGCCTTATAAAGGGCTTTAGAAAGTTCAAATAAATTAAGCAAAGGATCCAAGTTGTTGAAGGAAGTAACTCAATGAAAACAATGAGAAGAAGGATGAGCACTTAGCTGCAGGCATCTTTTCCCTACTGAGTGTAAACCACAGTGAGAATATAAACAGAAGCTCTCTCCCAGTTCTTCACTCTGTGCGTGATGACAGATACGGTAGGCTTTGAGGAATGCAGGTCAAGGAGTAGATGGAAAGGGAGATTTTGCACGACCCACCTTTCTCAAATGGTGCTATCAACTGTTTGTTGGAGGATTATGTTGCTTTTATCTTAACCTCATGCAGATGAAAAGTAACAAATTGATCATTTTCACGCAGGGTTTGCAGATGGAAGCACGCTGCAGTGGAGATCAGCTTCACCTATCCCAGACCTGAAAGGCACCTGCAAAATATAGAAAACGTTGACAATCTGAATAAATGAAGAAGGTCCTGATTTTGTTGTCTTTGAGAAGGTTGGATTGTTTTCTATTAAAAAAAGAAAGCCAATGTTCTGGTGGCTATCACTTCCCCATCTACCCTGGCTCACTTCTTAATCAGCTCATTCTCAGATATCATCCAAATGTGCTATGCTAGAAGTTTACAAGAAAGTGTGGAAAAATCAAAAACAGAAGAACCAATGTCCAAGCTTTCTCTGCTAGAGTCCTCTCTTTTTCTTTGTCTGTAATAGAAAGTGTTTCTATTCTTATCGTTAAATCCTAAAGCTGAACAAAATTTCCAAGCCTACCTAGCTTTTCCGGCCCACCTAATCTCACTGAAAGGTTTTCTGCAGCCCAGAAGCATGAAATGTTATATGATCGAACCATAAATTTCCAGATTATATGCAGCATTACTTCCATTTCATTGAGCAACACACAGAATTCCGTAGAATACAGCATAGGTTTGTCTTCAATTTACAGCCATTCATTTAATGACAGCTCAAAGTTACAACAGCCTCAATGCAAGTGATTAATAACCTGTCCTTCCATTTACAACAGCCTCTATAATTTCATGATCGGAATTTGGGAGCTTGGAATGAGCTTGCATTCACAATCGGTTGCAGGACCTTGCTGTCACATTATTGCAATTTGTGACCTTCCCACAGTGGGTTTCCAACAAAAATGTCAATTGGGGAAGCCGGATTTGCTTAACGACCCTAGTGATTCACTTAACAATCATAGAGATTCACTTTACAACCATAAAGTGGTCGTAAAATTGGGTACAGTTATATAGTGACTCAATTTACGATTATAATGAGTTGTGACAGAAATTTCAATCCCAATTCTGGTGGTAACTTGGGGACTACCTGTACTATTCTGTTTCGCATATTGTACTTTCTACAATCCACAGAGATGAACAAAAATGGTCAGAAGTTTGAAAAAAAGACTGTCAACAGAAAGTTGAAGAAACTAGATGTGTTCATAAAAGTGAACTATAATAATGAACTTTGATACCTGGAAAAAGTCTACAACGGACAAAGTTTTATTCTCTACTCTCCAATAAAGTCTCAATGCCTTACTCTATCAGAGTATAGACTCAGTTGAACTTTATGGAAAATGTAATGAGAAGACTTTGACAATGGAACCAAATACCTCGGAGTGTAGTGATCTCTTCCTCTTTAAGCAAGGCTTAATTGCTTAGGGATTTGTTGTACTAAGCGGGATTTAGATTTAAGCAGGGGTGGGATTCAGCCAGTTCGGACCAGTTTGGGTGATCCAGATGGTAATTTTACATCTCATTCACCAAACTGGTAGTTGCAAGGACTGGCTGGCTCTGCCTACCCCTCCCCTCCCCTCCCAGGAGTCTCCACATGGCCCATTTTGGATGCAAGATAAGTGCAGAGCCCGTGTGGAGGCTCTGGGAGGATGAAAAATGGGCCTCCCGGAAGTTCTGTAAGTCTGGAAACAGTCCCATTTCTGGCCTCCGGAGGGCCCCTGGAGCCCAGGGGAGGTTGTTTTCGCCCTGCCGGAGGCTCAAGAAACAGAGCCTGGGGAGGGTGAAAAACAGGCCTCCAGAAATTCCAGAAGTGTGGAAACAAGTAGGCCACACCCACCATGGCCACATCCATCCAGCAACTGGGCAGAGAACCAGTTGCTAAAATTTTTGAATCCCACCTCTGGATTTAAGGGCTTACTTTTAAGAAAAAATATTATTTATTCTACAACATTACAATATGGCTAATCCTAGGTTAGCAACCATAGTCGGGACAAGCAACGCAGTTGCTAAAAGAAGTTGCTAGTGAAATTGCGACTATGCTTATTATCTTTTTTTCAGCTTTCCTTTGTTTGCAGAACCTCATAAATGTGAGGCTTGGACACAAACTTGTTTTTTCATTCCTGTCATAACTGTGAATGATTGCTGAATGAGGCAGTCACTATATGAGGAGGTTTTTTTAGACTATTGCTGTGATCCAGTTGCCACAGATCCTGATGGATTCCTATTTACAGAATAAGAAGAGAAAAACCCCAACTATTTCGTTAATTAATTCAGAAAATTCATGGTAGAGATTTTTGCTATCTATCTATAAAACATAAAATAGCATCAGTACATGACAACATACTCTTTCTCTATCCTCTACTCTCTTCAGAATGCCAGGGATGTTTTAAAAATTTCCAAATATTCAGACTGCCCAATTAAAACGAGGAGAAAGAAAGCGTTCTTGTGGTGTATCTTAACATTAACGAAACCAAGCGGAAGACATGTCACTTCTACAGGTAGATCTCAACTTATAACAGTTCATTTAGTGACTGTTTGAAATTACAACAGCACTGACAAAAGTGACTCAGGACCAGGAGTGAAATCCAGCAGGTTCTGACAGGTTCTGGAGAACCAGTAGCAAAAATTTTGAGCAGTTTGGAGAACCGGTAGTGGAAATTTTGAGTAGTCCGGCTGGCCCCAGAGTGGAGTAGGAATGGAGATTTTGCAATATCCTTCCCCCAGGAGTGGGGAGGGAATGGGGATTTTGCAGTATCCTTCCCCTGGAGTGGGGTGGGAATGGAGATTTTGCAGTATCCTTCCCCTGCCAAGCCCGCCAAGCCATGCGCACCAAGCCACAACCATAGAACTGGTAGTTAAAAAATTTTGATTTCACCACTGCTCAGGACCGTTTTTCACACTTACGACCACTGCAGCATTCCCATGGTCACATGATCAAAATTCGGATGCTTGGCAGCTGACTCATATTTATGACGGCTTCATTGTCCCAGGGTCATGTGATTCACCTTTGGCAACCTTCTAACAAACAAAGTCAGTGGGGAAGACAGATTTACTTTTAACATGACGTGTTACTAACTTCACAAGTGAAGTGATTCACTTAACAATTGTCGTAAAATGGGGCAAAAGTCATTCAACAAATGTCTCACTCAGCAACAGAAAGTTTGGGCTCAATTGTGGTTGTAAGTCAAGGACTTAGCTGTATTCACTGATGATTTAGGAAACTGAATTCAATCCATAAGAAATCAAAAACTGCTTTAAAAAAATACTAGGAAGTTCAACTCAGGCATCCCAAAAAATTATAGCTGCTGGATCTTGTCTATTTTGAGTTAAAGCAAGTGCAGCAGTTATAAATCTAACACTGTCAGGAACCTGATGAACATATATAAAACCAGACTGAACTGGCTATGATCTGGTTAAATGCCCACATCGCCACCTCCTTATTTATCAAGGAAATTGGTCCATAATTAGACACAGCAGATTCCTTCCCTGAAAGTATCATGATGTTTGCCTCATTAAAAGTAAGAGAGAGAGATTTATTGGGAAAAGCTTTATTAATGAAAATAGAAGAAAAAAATGTACAATTTTTATAGAAGCTAACTGGAAAGTTATCCTGAACAGAAGTCTTCCCTAATTTCATAGACTGATTTATTTTAATGATTTATTCAAGTATGAGAAGCAAAATCTGTAATGTAATTCTATAATACGTGTGGTTGAAAACATAACCTTAACTCTTCTGTAAGAAAGAATAAATATTGCACCATTTAAAATTAGAATTGTATATTGTAGCCAGCGGTCTAGGCCATTTTTGGAAGCCAAGGAGAATATCCATTTAGTTTTTATGGATGCTGAATCAAAGTATTTAGGCTTGGAAATAGTTGTGGTCACAACTGCTTAGGTAATTATAATTGCTTGGGAATTAAATTACCTGTAATGTTTCAGGTTCTGTTTCAGCTTGCCCAACCTGATGCCCTATATTGAATAAGTAAATAGTAAATTGAAGAAGTCTCCAGATCATTTTAAGTATACTATGGGTAACCACAATAAGTACATAAAACAAGGCAATATCATTAAAATCTAAAATAGGATATTCTTTATTGACCAAGTGTGATTGGACACACAAGGAATTTGTCCCTGGTGCATAAGCTCTCAGTGTTAATTAATGAGTTATATAAATTTAAATTTAAATCTCAATCTAAATAATAATACCTAAAATAATGGAATCTTTATAACACACTAAAATACCTGAAATGGTTAACAAAATGGAGTAGGAACTTTAATACACTTTGTCAGGCTCGTATGAAACATAGGCATTATATAATCTGTTGCGTCAGGCAGAATCTACTATCCCCTTCTCCCTTAGCCTTTCTGCAAAGATAACAACTCCCTGTGTCAAAAATTGATTGGTACTTTGTAGGAAGAAATTCAATTTTATTTCTGTAGTAGTATGAGTTGATAATTCCACAATTTCCAACCAAACCTGGGATAACAGGGTTTGGACATCAACTTATCTAGAGATTGTTGGGTTATAAAGCTCACCTCTTCACTTGCTCATTCACTCAGATTATAAGTGGTGCACTAACAATTTTCCTATACCTGGCTTGTTATATTTACATATACAATATGTATGAGAGCCAGTTCGTGGTTAAGGCACTAGGCTAGAAACTGTGAGACTGTGAATTCTAGTCCCATTTTAGGTGCAAAGCCCACTGGGTGACTTTGTGCCAATCAATCTCTGTCAGCCCTAGGAAGGAAGTTAACATTGAGTTGAAATACACACACACACACACACAAATACTCCTTCTGTACTTATAGAACATAAATTAAAAACTATGATTAAAATGTCTCAAACCTACAATTGTCATATTAAGAGGAATTACTTTAGACACAAAGAAGAAAATAAAATATCGCTGCACCACAGCCACAGAAAAGAGAACAAGATAAAAAAGAGAGGGAATGAATAATACTGTGTAACACACTTCAAAGTACTAAAGGAACTTTTTAAAAAATAGTCTTTGGTTGATTCCATGAAGGAATTTTAATGTCAGAGTTCCAAGTAACACCCGCAACGAAAGAAAACTCTGACGCTAGAAATTCCTCAAAGTTCCATTTTATTAGAGATGTCATATTGGCACGTCTGGGAAAAGCCGAATCTTAAAGCTTCCAGGTTTTCCCCACCCAAAAGAAAGTCCAAGTCCCTTCCCCTGCACCCACATGTCTATCACATGGTCCAGTCAATGCACTGTCCCAACTGGAGATGCCTCCCAGTCACTCCATTCCAGGTTCACGCTGAACATCCTTGACTCTCAGAGAAAAGAATGTTATTATGACTAGATATCTTCCCCTCTATATAATCCCCCCTCCAACAGCACTAAATGTGGCAGCCCTGAAGATACAAAGAAAAGATGGCTTCCAGGACTGACATATAGCAGGCAACCAATGCATCATTGGGAAGGAAGATATCCTACACATCTGATACTACCACTAAAAATTCCCTTTATGCCACAACCACTCACCATAACAATTTAGTAGGAAATAAGCCTCAGATGATATGCTTGGCTGGGGATATGGAAGGAAATTTCATGTATTGGTGATAAAGGTGAGTTGAAGCCCAAAGCTTAAATCAGGGCAGGCATATTAAAAGCAATCTATATTTTTATTTCTTTAGATACTGGACTGAAATCAATCACTACTGTGCACTTCAAGAATATATATACACTGAGAACAGATTGAAAGGTTATTATTAGAAGAAAATGATAGTATTTATGGGAGAAGAATTAGTCAGAAGAAAGATCTGTCCTGGATTGAAAACAATCTCAATTTAGATTTGGGCAACTCAGCCTCATATTGGAGAAGTAACACCATATTATTGTTAGAGTAGTAACTACTACTAGTATAGAGTATACAATAAAAATCAGAACCATCAGGAATTATCATTAATGCTTAGACTTGGGGTCTCCAAACTTGGCAACTTTAAGACTTGTGGACTTCAACTCCCAGAATTCCCCAGCCAGCATAGAATAGCTGGCTGAGGAATTCTGAAAGTTGAAGTCCACAAGTCTTAAAGTTGCCAAGGTTGCAGACTGCTGGCTTAGACAACCCTTGCAAAAAAGAGGGAACTAGCAATCAGTGTAAGAGTTAATCAAGTAGTAGAATATTGTGTGAAGTCACAGGACTTCTTCTGAAGGCTGAAATACAAATAGAAATAGCACTTAGACTTGTATATCACTTCATAATGTTTTTACCACACTTTCTTGGTGGTTTACAATGTCAGCGTATTGCCCTCAATAATTTGGGTCTCATTTTACTGACCTCAAAAGGATGAGAGGCTAAGTCAACCTCAAGTCCTTTCAAGATTAAACTCCAGACTATGGGCAGAGTTGCCTGGAATTATGTATTCCAACCACTGTACCACCAGGGCTCAACATTCCCCTTTTCAAATCCACAGTTTATAGTTATATTGTTCCATGGCGGAAGACAAGGGATGAACTCAATCAAACATGAGTAAGAGCTGCTTTTAAGGCCTACCTCGTGGCGATTCGTGCGGCGAAGTGTAAATACTTCTCCACACTAATTGCATCTTTAGATAACCACCCAGTGACCCTCTTTAAAGTGAGCCTCCTCCTCCTCCTGGGGAAGGAGGAGATTGAGGTCCACCTGAAGGGGCACACTGAGGAATTTGTAGATTTTCTGGAAGACAAAATTGCTCGACTTAGTTCCCAGTTAGATGCCAGAGTGGTTGCTGGTCCAATTCTTGCCCTGTTATCTGGGAACAGTTTGACCCTGTTGCTCCTGAGGAAGTGGACAGGATCCTAGAGCGTATGCGTGCAAGCACCTGTGTTTTAGACCTATGTCCCTCCTGGTTTATGAAAGCTTCCCAGGAGGTGATAGGCGGGTGGACTTTGATGGTGATTAATGCTTCCCTACAGGACGGGGCAGTGACCCAGCACTTTAAGGAGGCTGTGGTCCACCCTCTTAAAAAGCCATCACTGCACTCCACCCAGTTGGATAATTTCTGACCTGTCTCCAATCTTTCCTTTTGGGGGAAGGTGGTTGAGAAGATGGTTGTGTGGCAGCTCCAGAGGTTTCTGGATGAAACAGATTATCTTGACCCCTACCAGTCAGGATTCAGGCCTGGATTTGGGACAGAAATATCATTGGTTGCACTTTTGGATGATCTCTGGTGGGAGTGGGATGGGAGTAGTGCCCCCATCCTTGCTCTACTTGACCTCTCAGCAGCTTTTGAAACCATCAACCATGGTATTCTCCTGGAGTGGCTTCAGGGGATGGGAATGGGTGGTCTTGTGCTACATTTACTTCATTCGTCTGCTGCCGCTTTCAGTCAGTGTTGATAGGAGGAGAGAGATCCAACCCTCATCCACTGCTTTTCAGGGTTCCACAGGACTCAGTACTCTCTCCACTCCTGTTCAACATTTATATGAAGCCGCTGGGTGAGATCATCCATCACCATGGACTGAGGTATCATCAATATGCTGATGATACCCAGCTGTATGTCTGACCTGTGGTAGTTAAGTGATGCCGTGTCCTCCCTCTTGCAGTGCCTACAGGCTGTTAGGGACTGGATGGGGAGCAACAGGTTGAAACTAAACCCTAGCAAGACTGAGTAGCTCTGGGTTTGGGGTTTGTTGGCTCAGGGAGAATTGCCATGTTTGGTCTTGGATGGGGTGGCACTACCCCAAACAGACCCTGTGTATAATCTGGGGGTTCTCCTGGACTCACGACTCCTGCTTGAAGAGCAGGTGGCAGTCGTGGCCAGGAGGATCTTTGCATAACTCTGGGTTGTGTGCCAGTTATGCCCTTTCCTGGACCAACAATCCCTACTCACAGTCACTAATGCCCTAGTCACTTCCCGTCTTGACTATTGTAACATGCTCCACATGGGGCTGCCCTTGAAGAGCATCCGGAAGCTCCAGTTGGTGCAAAATTTAGCCGCCCGCATGGTATTGTGCAGACTCCGGTGTGCACATGTATCACCCCTCCTGCAGGAGCTGCATTGGCTGCCAATTTACTTCTGGATGCAATTCAAGGTGCTGGTTGTCATCTTTAAAGCCCTTCATGGCTTGGGACCAGGTTATCTGAGGGACTGTCTCTTGCCAGTCACATCTACCAGAACCCATCAGAGCGGGGAGGCAGGGAATACTGCAGGTCCCATCCCCTAGGAAGATACACCTGGTGGGACCCAGAAAAAGGGCCTTCTCCATGGTGGCGCCCTCCCTCTGGAACATCACTCCCCCAGAGATTAGACTGGTCCCCACTCTAATACTCTTCTGGAAGGCGCTACCAGCGGGCCTGGGGAACCCAGAGCGGGATGGAGCCCATTAAATGGCTCGTGTGATCTGCTGTCATCGGGGTGGAAGTGATTTTATTATATTATACTATATTAATTTATTTGTTTCTTTTTATTAGTTTTATTGTTTTAAATGTTTAAATGGTTTTATATTCTGTAAACTGCCTTGAATCACCATGGGCGAATAGGCGGCAATATAAATTAAAATGAAGGAAGGAAGGAAGGAAGGAAGGAAGGAAGGAAGGAAGGAAGGAAGGAAGGAATAAACAAACAAATAAATAAATAAATAAATAAATAAGAAAGATAAAAGGAATATGCATTTAGTGCCTTTAGGAGCTGCACTAAATTTAACTCTCAGTTATCCTAAATAAAATTCTGAGAGACCAAACTTGCTCTAATTCCTTTTCTTCTATGGAAAAAAAAAAAGAAAGAAAAGAAAGCAGCTATTATCACACATCATTCACAAACCAAGCCAACATCTTCTACGCAAAGGCTGGGGTCTCAGTGTTGGAGTCAGTTTCTTCTGGAGGCCTTTGGGTAACCCCTCCCCTCCTTCTTCCCCCCAAATAAATAAATAAGGCAGATGATTCCAGCTTTCTCAATCTGTCAGAGGCTGGAGAGCATAAAATTCATCACCCGGATAGTTTGAAATATGATAATAAAGAAATAAGCAGAAAAGGGATAAATTCATCAAAGTGCAAGAACTATTTGAAGGGAGAAAAAAGAATTTCCTGAGGTAACTGTCCTTGACCTGGCTCTTTAATCGAGTGAAATTTCATCACTTTATCTAATATCATGCTTCATGCTTCAGGCTCCTGGCAATTCTATTTTAGTGTGGTCTAATGGGCAGCTGACACATCCACTCAGCACCAGACTGCATAATATCTGCTGACACACTGTGTGGTAAGCACCCTATTGAGAGTGTTTATTTGTGCCTGGCAAGGGGGGAAAAATCATCCAATAAAAGTCTCTTCATAACCATTTCAATCTCAGGTTTCAGAGCCTCTGTAGGCTTCATATTTCAAGAAGTTCCATGAGGCTGTATAGGGGATGGGGTGGAGGTGAGGTGGGAAAGAGTGTTGGCTTATGTGGGCTGCTGTACTATTATCTGGCTATAAATGAGAGGTTGTCAAAACACCCGTTATGGTTGTCTGAAACCTGGATCTAGAGAGGGTAATCAAGGGTGTCATCCTACCTACTTTGCAGGCAGCTTCCTTCTCAACCTCTGATTCCATCTGATATTCAGAGGTTAGCAAGTTATGTTGGAACCAAAGTAACGCAAATGATGCTCTGTTATAATTATTCAGTTCAGTAAGCATGGCAAACTCATCAACAGCTATCTGTAGCTATCTAGGACTTCCAGGGAAGACATTGAGAACTGAAGATGGTACACAACCCATAATCACAGTATTATAAAGAGGCAGTGAGTAGACTGGCTCTTCATAATTCCACTCTGGACAAGGAGAAGCCTTTAGTTTACCCACAAGTAATACAGGTGCTTCTCATGAGAAGACCTAACGATAATGGTCTCTAGCAGTTTAGAGCTCTGGGAGATAAGGGAATAGTCATCGTTTTGCTCATAGTGAGGTCAGTGCCTCAGCAATTCCTTCAATCCTTAGCCAAACAAGTTTTAAATACAAGTTTAAAGACATTTTAAAAAAAGGTTATAGAATAAATAGCAAAAAGTTGATTAGAACTTTGATTATGAAAATTGTATATGGGCTAAGGGTCCAAATGTATTTAAAAGAAGATTTTGGAATTAATTATAAGAGTCCTTCCAGTGGGAAAATGCTTTTGTTTTGAAACATCTTTTTTTTAAAATGATAGGATGAAGCTTTAACACCCAAGATAACCAAAGGAATGAATAGTTATAATTAAAGAAGAACACTTACTTTTTTCTTATTAAGGCAGAATGAAAAATATTTTCATTCGTTGAGCTCCAAGCTGGGCAATTTGGTGCAAACGTTCCATCACCATTTGAGGAGACATCGTCAGTGCAAAATATTTTAATGTTGGAAATACTGAAGGTTATTTTTGAACCATGGACCAAGAAGTTAATTTTAAGATTATCTGCCTCTATAAGAAGATTATGTTTCAAAATTGTTATGAAAGAGGAACAAATTTACCTGATGATATTGAGACTGACATGAAAGTTGATTTAAAAATGACATACCACAAGAATGATATGAAAAAAGATGCTACCCTGGACATACAAAAGAATGTGGATATGCAAATAACAAATCAAGAGACTAACCTGGATAATTTTCCTATAATGGATTTACAGAAAACGTTTGTTAAAGCTTTGAAGAATGTTATGAGAAGTAACAATGAAAACAAAATGAAAAGAAATCCAGTTTTAGGAACTTATTTGAAGGGAGCTAAACATCAAGGCTGTTTAAAATAAAAGGAAGGAATATAAACATGGTTTATTTCATCAAGTTTAAAGTAGATATGTTTTAATGTCTGATAATCTTTCATGGGCTTTCACTGACCAAGACTGGACAATGAGGTTTTAAGGATTTGTTCATTGCTAAGAGATCATTTGTTTTATTTTAAGAGAAAGTGATACGTAAGTTACTAAAAGTTATACTTGTTGAGATGAACAAGTATAAATTTTCCTTCATCTTTCTTCTTTATATATTTCTTTTCTTTTTCTTTACTATATATTTTTTCTTTTTTCATTTCTGCACTTTCCATTTTTTTCTTTTTATTTATCTTTTTTTTTAAATTAGTTTTTATGTTTTTTAATCATAACTTTTAACAAAATTACTTTTGTAGGCATGGTGGGACTTTGAGGTTTATACTGATTTATGCTTGCTATTTTCTTCATTCAGTATTAGTTACTAGTAGATATGCCTTTAAAAAAAAAGCAACCACAGAATCAGTGTTGGAAGGAGGTGAATGGGATAGAAGGGAAAGCCATAGTTTTCAGCCTAATCAAGTATATTATGATCAACAAAACATCCTCGGAAGAAAACAGCATGAGATGATAAATGATGAATGATTCACTCCTCCCAGCTTAGGCAACCATTAATGTTCTCCTTAAAGGGAACTATGTTGTTTCTTGCCCATATATGCTCACAATTCAAATAGATTAAAACTGAAGAAATGTGTCTATCGTGAACAGACCCAGAAGACATTAAAAACTTAATTTGTTTTAAATTACACTTGCGGAGTCTATAGACAGATTCTTCACACAAAAGATATCAGTTCCTTAGAGGGCTGTTTCCTTAATTTCCAAAGGCTTCTAAATTACTGAGCTGAAAGTAAAGGAAACTCCCCGTGAATGAACCTGTGAGGAGAAATGCTAGTAAATTCTCTCAATTTGAGCAGATTCCATAGCATCTGAGAGAGAGAGAGAGAGAGAGAGAGAGGGAGGGAGCAAGCGCTTTTCATAGACCAGTAGCACTTTTCCCCCCCACCTAATAATACATTCGGAGTGATAAATAGTGTGCAGATAAATAGGGCCTTGGGGAAAACTATTTCACTACCCATTATATATCTTCCTTGGGAACTGCCTGTAGGAAACTCTTACTACACTCCCAGGGCCAGCTAAGAGGGCAAAGCTGAGCATACCAATGAAGAGACAGAGGCAGCTTCCAAGGACTGTAGAGAAACAAGGTGAACCAGGATGAAAGAGAGAAACTCCACTTAAAAGTATCACTGGACACAAATGGTAACCCTTAAAATCAGTAAAAATGGGAAACCAGCAGTGATCACCCCAAAAGAATGGCTATTTCCTTCTCCCAAAACCCAACCAACTAACAAGCAGAACATCATTGTAAGCAGCAACCCTCTTGTTTCAATGATATATACTGGAGATCATACACGTAGTCCTCGACTTACAATCATTCATTTAGTGACCATTTGAAATTACAACAGCACTGAAAAAAATGACTTATGACTGTTTTTCGCACTTAAAATTGTTACAGCATCCCCACGGTCACATGATCAAAATTCAAACGCTTGACAACTGAATTGGCATATATTTATGATAGTTGCACTGTCCTGAAGTCATGTGATCACCATTTCTGATAAGCAAATTCAATGAGGGGAGCCAGATTCACTTAATGACGGGTTCACTTAACAACCGTGGCAAGAAAGATTGTGAAAAGGGGCAAAACTCGCTTAACTGCGTGGCTTAGCAACCACACTTGTGGTCATAAGTTAAGTTCTATCTGTGTAAGGTGATTTGGTTAGTTTAATTGGTTCTGTGAACTCAAATATATCTTTTTCTGGAAACCCCAGGCCACCCCAACGATGCCCTTGAAGTGATGTCCCAGTGCCTGGAGGCTGTGCGGATCTGGATGGGGAAGAACAAGCTCAGGCTCAACCCTTCCAAGACTGAGTGGCTGTGGCTCCCGGCATCCCGATATAGTCAGTTGACTCCATCACTGACTATTGGGGGCGAGTCGTTGGCCCCCACTGAGAGGGCTCGCAATCTGGGAGTCCTCCTGGATACGCAGCTGTCCTTGGAGGAACATCTGACAACTGTAACCAGGGGGACCTTTTGTCAGGTTCGCCTGATTCGCCAGTTGCGGCCCTTTCTTGATCGGGATTCCCTGTGCACAGTCACTCATGCCCTCGTCACCTCTCGCCTTGACTACTGCAACGCTCTCTACATGGGGCTCCCCTTGAAGAGCACCCAGAGGCTCCAGAACGCAGCAGCGCGGGTAGTGATGGGAGCAGCTTGGCGCTCCCATGTAACACCGCTCCTGCGCGAGCTGCACTGGCTCCCAGTGGTCTTCCAGGTGCGCTTCAAGGTGTTGGTTATCACCTTTAAAGCGCTCCATGGCATAGGGCCTAGCTATCTTCGAGACCGCCTGCTGCCACCGACGACCTCCCATCGACCCGTGCGCTCCCACAGAAAGGGCCTCCTCGGGGTGCCATCAGCCAAACAGTGTAGGCTGGTGACCCCCGGGGGGGGCCTTCTCTGTGGGGGCACCTACCCTCTGGAACCAACTGCCTCCAGAGATAAGGAGAATCCAAGACCTCAGTGCCTTCCGCCGTGCCCTTAAAACCTTCCTTTTCCAGCAAGCCGGGCTGGCCTAATTTTTTTTTTTTAAAGTGTTTTTAAGTGTTTTGTTTATTGTTTTTAATTAACGGGGCCAAATTTATATATGTATATTTTTAACTGTATTTTAATATTTGTACTTGATGTTTTTACTTGGCTGTTCACCGCCCTGAGTCCTCAGGGAGAAGGGCGGTATACAAATTCAAAATAAAATAAATAAATAAAATAAAATAAAATTTAGGCTAGAAAATTATGGCAACAGACAACAAACAGTAACCAATACCTTAGTCCAATTTATAAACTAATTCTCTTTTTTCTTTCTCTTTACTCAATATTTAAAACTAATGGGTTTATTTCAATGGGAGCTAAACAATAACAGAATAACAAATTTGGAAGGGACCTTGGAGGTCTTCTAGTCCAACCCCATGTTCAAGCAGGAGATCCTATACCATTTCAGACAAATGGCCATGCAATATCTTAAACGCCTCAAGGGATGGAGCCCCCACAACTTCTGAAGGCAAGCCGTTAATTAAGTCAGTGTCTGAATTTTATGCACCGATTTGTATACTTACTTAAGAAAAAATAGGGGAAAATGTGCCTTAAATCTGAAGTGGGAAAAACTTTCTTGGAATGTTATCAAGGATTCAATGCTTGTGGAGATTATTCAAATAGAGGTTTACAAGCCGTGGGTTCCCCAGCTAATATATACAACACATAATGCTGCACATAAATTGCCTTCATAAAGTTATCTTGCTATCTGGGGTATAAAATGATAGAAAAGACAAAGTGGGATATATTGAATCTTGATTTTACTCTCAGCAATTCTCAGGAATTGGTCCATGAGCAGAAAATTGCCCAGAATATTTGACAGGCTCACCTATAAATTTAAATAGGGAATTCTTAGGGATTGGAGGAAAGATCCATTTTTAAAAAGCCGTAAACTATTTGGAGTGATGCTTTAGTGCCTCAATTCCCATTGCTGTGGAGCTAAACATAATGCTTAATTAGGGATTCAATGTTTATGCATCCAATCTTAAATAAGTTATTAGGACTGAAAGGTACAATATGTATTCAATAAAAAATCAATAATTGGCTTTGGTGTCATGTTCTGAGGACAATTAAATAATTAATTTGAATTTTTGAAAGGGATTTGTTGACTTAATAAATACAAAATGAACATTAAATACTTCTATGGTATAAGAGATTAACTGTGATGTGTAGAACATCTGCTTGGCAGTTTTTAATTCTCTCTGCCTAATTAGAGATATTGAATATAACATGTAGCAGTTGTCACTATCCCAACCATTATGATTTCACATAGAGCAGTTTCCATTTGTTTAATTATTTATTTATCTATTAAATGAATATGAATTAGAATCATTTCTAAAGAACTTTCTAACCATCTGGTATCAATGCCGCAAGACAGACAGTTTTCAGCAGACCTCGCAAGATCACACAAGAACATTTAATTTTGGATCTTGTTTCCCATGCAGACACTTTGGGATTATCTTCCATCTGGTCATTTTTAATACTTGCTAATACTGGCATGGCTGGCTACAGAAATTAGAGTTATTCCAAACATTTCTGCTTCACCTTATTTCATCCCTGCCCTTAATGGTCCTCATAACAGAAGTTGGACATCATGAGCAGCTGAGACCTGACAGTGATAGATTTGTTGACATCAGGTTGTTTGAGAGATTGTCCCTGGACTCCAAGGTAAGAATCTAAGGGAAATGACGCTGAACAGTTTCCTGAATTCCTCATGTAAACATCCTATACTAGCTTTAAGTCATCCTCTCCAAAAGAAGAGTCAGTCCCCAACATTATGCATTTCCATTCATGTGGTTCCCGAAATGGAATGTGACAACAGTAAATCTTGGAAGAAGAGTTAAGACTGTATTTCAGCTTAGCATAACTGAGAGTAGAATTCACATAGACATGCAGGGAGATCATAGTTAAATCAATTATTTCCTCATGATATTCCCTTCTCACAAATCTATAACTTTTTTATCATTTTATCATCATTCATTTTATGTATATATAAGGGGTACTAAAAACGATGTTACTTAAACAAAATTAAACTGAAAATCAAGTTTTGTTGTTGTTGTTAGTTACAAAGTCATGTCTGACCCATTGCGATCCCATGGACGATGTTCCTCCAGGCCTTCCTGTCCTCTACCATTCTCTGGAATCCTTTCCTCCCCAGGAGCAAGCATCTTTTAATTTCTTGGCTGCAGTCCCCTTCTGCGGTGATCTTGGAGCCCAGGAAAATAAAATCTGTCACTACTTCCATATCTTCCCCATCTATTTGTCAGGAATTGAGAGGGCCGGATGCCATGATCTTAGTTTTCTTAACGTTGAGTTTCAAGCCAACTTTTGCACTCTCCTTCTTCACCTGCATCAAGAAGCTCATTAGTTTCTCTTTGCTTTCTGCCATTAGAGTGGTATCATCTGTATACAGTATCTGAGGTTGTTGATATTTCTCCCGGCAATCTTAATTCCAACTTTTGATTGATCTAGCCCTGCCTTTTTGCATATAAGTTAAATAGGCAGGGTGACAGTATACAGCCTTGCCAGATTCCTTTCCCAATTTTGAACCAATCAGTGGTTCCATATCCAGTTCTTACTTTTGCTTCTTGACCCGCATATAGGTTTCTCAAGAGACAAATAAAATGGTCTGGTACTCCTATCTCTTTAAGAACTTGCCACAATTTGTTGTGATCCACACAACCAAAGGCTTTAGCATAGTCAATGAAGCAGAAGTAGATGTTTTTCTGGAACTCCCTAGCTTTCTCCATGATCCAGGGTATGTTGGCAATTTGATCTCTAGTTCTTTTGCCTCTTCAAAATCCTGCTTGTACTTCTGGTAGTTCTCAATCCACATACTGCTGGAACTTAGCTTGCAGGATTTTAAGCATAACTTTACTAGCATGTGAAATGAGTGCAATGGTATGATAGTTTGAACATTCTTTGGCATTGCCTTTCTTTGGAACTGGAATGTAAATTGACCTTGTCCAATCCTGTGGCCACTGTTGAGTTTTCCAAATTTACTGGCAAATGGAGTGTAGCATTTTTACTGCATCATCTTTTAAGATTTTTGGGTGGCCCTGCACAGCATAGCTCATAGCTTCATTGAACTATGCAAGCCCCTTCGCCACAACAAGGCAGTAATCCATGAAGGGGAAAAATCAAATACAGTATTTCAAATTAATTGGAATGCACTCTACCTAGTTCACTCTGAGGTGAAGTTCCTAAAGACAGAAGAAACCTTCTTATGTTTGAATTTGCAATGTGCCAGTATTTCTAGTTTCCACTGATTTTGTAAAAGTATTTTTTTTATTTTTGTGTAAAAGAGAATGATTCATTTACAGCAGGAGTGTCAAACTCAAGGCCCAGAGGGTGGATTTGGCACACGGAGTGCTTAGATCTGGCCCGGGGGCCCACCCTGGAAACAACGAAGGACCGGCCCGTGAAGAACCAGCCCGCAGGAAGGCCGCATGCTCTCTTTTTGCTGGCAGAGGTTTGCAGGAGGCTGTCGCAGCTGAAAACGGAGCTTGGGAGCCTGTTTTAACTGGCAGAGCACTCAGGCCACCACAGGTGCCCCTGACATAAGTGATGTCAAGCTGGCCACACCCACCCCAGCCCCCTGAGGTCAAACACAACTCTGATGCTGCCCTCAATGAAATTGAGCTTGACAGCCCTGATCTACAGTTATCAAACTATATCCAGCCATCCTTGATGGATTTAGTGGACCCAGTGAATGCCCTATTTACTGCCAAATGAAAATGCAATTCATTTTCTTTTCTATAAACAATATGGTGAACTTTTTCCTAAATATAATATATCCCATTCTTTTGGCCCATGCCTGCAAGTATGACAGTAGCTCTAACATACAGGAAGACTTGACTCTCAACCCATATCTTGACAATGATTATCATTTTTAAATCCTTGTTTTTAAAAAACAACAACACAAAAACTGTTTTCTTTTATGGCTAAATGGTTTAAAATAAAAATAGAGACCTGATACCGTAACCCATCAGTGCCCTCTTACTATTTTAAGCAAGAACAACAACATTCTGGCAACCTGCCTTAAAAGGAGAATTTCCCATCTTAGAGATTACTGCATGTGACGTTCATGAAGTTTTCTTTGTATTTAGTCCAACATGAAGTCAGGGAGAGTCTCAATTCTCATATATTATCACACCCTACATTTAGAAGAGCCCAACTCTTAGCAGGGAGTTCTAATACATTCCCAATTTTTGGACAATCTGAATTGGGGGTCCCGTGGACCAGAACCAGTCCATAGCCTGCCTGCCGGGAACCAAAACCAGACAGGTGGACAGATTGGGGGCTGCTGATCTAAATAATACATGATGTTGCATACTGCTGAAGTGGTCACAGCTTTAAAATGTGGTATTTCCTTTTCTTTAGATTTTACAGAAATAACTACACTAATTGATGCTGATGCTTTCTTTAATGAACAAAACTCAAGATGAAGTAGATGGACTCCATAGATTTTAATGGGAAGTCTCAAATCTATTAGGCAGAATAGGATCCTTTCTTTCCAAAGGGCAACTAAACAAAATTGAGCGTAAGTCGTAATGGTTCAGAAAAGCAAATAAAAAACAAAAGAGATAAACATCAGAGTTGTCATTTAGTGCATGAAACCACTATTGTTTTGCTGTCCTAAGAATTCAAATAACAATATTTTTGCAGAACATTTACTAATGATGACATATTTATAGAACCAGTATGATGTAGCTGATTTGGCAGCCACGAGAGAGGAATAATTTTAAAATATGGAAAGTGGATTGATGAAGCAGTCTTGAGCAGCTGAAGCAGGCAGACAAGTGGTTATGCATTTTAGACAACACAAGAATTAAGCTGCCGATATCTAGGGTACATTTAACTTTTGTCCTCTGCAAAATTGATTACTAAAGATGTGGAAGCAATTTGTGTCGAATGAAACAATTTGGACATGGGTCAGGGAACTGACTGTCCTAGTCAAGTAGCTATTTCCAGAATGTCCATAATGGGATTTCTCAACCTTCTTTGTTGAAGCACTGAAACCAAGCTGATAAATTGCAAGAGATTCCTGGGAACCAGATAAATTAATCCTACATAACAACTCTTGACTGCTTGTATTGGCTTCCTTTCAGCTGAGCTATTCATCGAGTCTCTGTATATTATGTGCATGTGGGAGAGGGGAGTTTTCCAAACCCTCAAAATGAAAAATAGAAATTATATTAAAATGGCACAGTTTTAGCCCACCACACTGAAGCATTTCCTCAAATGTTGAGTGCCATTTAAATTTGCTCCATAGTCTACATATATCACCTACTTGTATTCCAATACAGCAATAGTGGTTGAGCACATATGATTCTCCAAAATGTGGTTTTTCCCTAATTCCACTAACTATGACAACTATGCTGGAAACCACATGATGTTGATTAGGTCGGAATAACAATTGGTATATAATTACAAAGTTTACATTTAATGCAATAAGTTTAATATTTGGCTCTTTTGGTCTAATGGAACTGCTCCAGGAAACTGATGAATGTGTATCCTTGGAATCTTTTATGTTCCTTCTGCAAGACGCTTTCTTCCACCTGCACCCTGAAAAATTGTAGTAACAATGTATTCCATACAAACACTGTAAAAACTATTGTTATCATCAGGTGTCACCAGCAGCTGGTGCCCCTACCATTACATACTCCATGAAGCAAGAGAGAAATAGAAAATACTATATTTAATATAGATACCTTAACTGTTTCAGTCCTTCTTGAATCCTCTGTACGTTCATTTTAACCATGGGTGTACTACTTTTAGTGGCTAAAGGGTTACCTGTTGGGACAAGGAAAATTGGATATGATTCATCCACATTCTTCTTCAATTCCATCTGCTCTTTCTCTTTCTCTTGTTCTCTCCAAAACTGATTACTAAAGATGTGAAAGCTTTAGTATGAAGAAGGTTATTGTCAGGGTTCCAAGTAACACCCCCAACCAATGAAGACTCCAAGGCCAGCAGTTCCTCAAAGTTCCATTTTATTGTCATATTGGCACATCTGGGGAAAACTCGAAACGGAAAGTTCTCGGGTTTTCCCCACCCAAAGAAAAGTTGAAGTCCCTTCCCCTGCACCCACATGTCCATCACATGGTCCAATCAATCCACTGTCCCAACTGGAGATGCCTCCCAGTCACGCCACTCCAGGTGCAGGCTGAACGTCCTTGACTCTAAGAGAAAAGAATGTTGTTATGGCTAAATACTTCTACCAACTCCATGCAAACCCCCCTCCCAGTTTCCCACAGACTAAGTGTGGCAGCCCTGAAGATCCAAAAGAAAAGGTGGCCTCCAGGGCTGACAGTTATTTCATTCATCCTTTCCTGCCTTACCCAGTCTTGCAGTTAGTTTTAATATATAAGACTCAAAAAATTAATCAGATAAACCAGGGCTGAGGTTCTACAAAAAACTTCCAGGATGCTACATACACCGGTTGGATTGCAGATTATGCATCCATAATCCATAATCTAGATCAGGAATGTCCGACCTTCGCAATTTTAAGACTTGTGGACTTCAACTCCCAGAATTCCCAGCCAGCATGGCTGGCTGAGAAATTCTGGAAAGTGGAATCCATGAATCTTAAAGTTGCAAAGATCGGATACCCTTGATATAGACCGAAGACCATCTGAGGCCCTGGGTAGTAATCACCCATCAAAAGTCTTCACTGTGTCCTCCAGAACCCTTCCAAAATATAGCAGCAAATTTTGTACAGGTTTTGAATACGTGGGCAATGATCCTATTAACTTTATAAAATTAAATTCAGAATATCTGAAATGAAATGAATCAAAATAGAATTTTTCTCTTGGTCTTGTCAGATATTTCCTGCCTTTGGGAGGGTGGCAGCCAGCATGCCACTCAGTTCTACACCTATGCATATTAAATCCAACTTATTTTTTTCAGTAACTAGCAGACATACCAAAACACGACTTAACCTTAAAGTGCTCCTGGTAAAATATGAATCCTCTAGTGAATGGGAAATTGCATATTATTCCTTCAATAAAGCAGTATAAAGCTGAAATGAAAATATGCACCCTGAAGAATAAGATTTTGAAAAGCTACGGAACAATTTAAGTGTTCAGCTCTAATGCGCCTTTGAAAGGCACTATGTCAAATTAGACATATTGCAAATCCTATGCTACATATTGCTGGGTTGGATTGTTAAAAGGACTGTAGCAAACTGCCTTCTTCCAGGAGACTTCATGGCTTAATTAATGGATGCTTACAAAGCACAGCAGGAACCTTTAATAAAAATGCTAGGGAAGTGCAGAGAATTATTACTTTCCATTTGTATCATAAATGAATACAAATGCTTTTGTGGAACTGATGTTTTCAGTGATATCTGATACCTCGTGTTACATTTAATATTTAAATGCCCTCCTCCTCCTCCTCCTCTAGTACAAATATGAAAAGGAAAAGGAAGATCGATGGGTAGATTTTATTCATTTGTCTCAGGCCTTTATCACACAGCAGGAAAACAAGTTGCATAGAGCAGCACTGACTCAGTAACTACTATTCTCTATTCTTCATTGAAGGTGATTCCTACTTTACAGGCACATAATGGTTCGTTTGAGAAACTCACCTTCTTCTAGATGGGATGATACTAAATGGACAGCTCTGAACTTCAGTTGCCTCCCCCAAAAAAGTTTATAATTGAAATAAATATAGTCTAAGACCACAGGTGGACTCCTATGGCCCCTTGACCACCTGTGGACTTCAACTCCCAGAATTCTTGAGTCAGCCATGCTGGCTGTTGGAATACTTGGAGTTGAAGTCTACAGGTTGTCGTGGGGCCTTATCTGTCCACCCCTGCTCAAGATTGTCTAAAATTCAGTTCTGTCTAAACCAAGGCATAAACCAGAGCTTGCTTTTCCATAGATAGCAGAGGACTTTCCTTGGTGCTGCTGGCATTCAATAGTGTGGTAAGAAAGTTTAACATTAATAAGAGTGAAGCATGACATTTCAGTTAAATGAAATGTTGCCAAATCTAACTAGTGCAATCTAAATGATTTTGTAAAAGGCCTTTTCCTTTTGCTTTTGTCCCTGCCCGCTTCTAAATTTTCTTCCCAATTACTTCTTCCAGCATCAGCATGTCACCAAAAATCAATATTTGTCTCAAAATGGCCCTAGTCCAGTAGTTCCCAACCAATACTATACGTACCACCTGTGGGTTTCAAAAGTTTCAAAGTGGGACAAAGGGATGTCAATGAAACTTTAATTAAATCTTCAAAACTCAACCCAACAGTGGTTTTTTTAATGGTTATAAATGTGAAACAGCTATCATGAGGGGATAGAGTGATTGTGGCACTCAAGATACAAAACTCTTGAGTCTAACAGTAATCTGGGCTAGGAGTCTCCAATCTTAGCAACTTTAAGCCTAGAGGACTTCAACTCCCAGAATTCCCCAGCCAGGCTTAAAGTTGCCAAGGTTGGAGACCCCTGATCTAGGCAGTAGTTCCTCTCAGCTTCTTGAAAATTTACCACTCTCAATGGCTATTTTAAAATATATATATATGCCCTTTTATGTGTGGAATAAGGAGACCTGTATGCTGAGGTAGATGAAAACTAAGAAAGTTCGGTTTTGCTCTCTCTTTTTAAATTGTATAGCATATATTAAATCTAGAAGACAATAAAGGGAAAAAAGATCTACATTATATATAGACTGCCATTATAACTTCATTTTATGATGCCGATATGGAGACTGTTAAAACCTAATAGAATATATTAAAAGATTGTCATTATGTACAATAGCTCTCCCCAGATGGTAATATCTGACATAAGGAAAATCCCCTTTTATTCAAATGAACCCATGGGAAAAGAAGACAAATTAGGGGTTGAAATAATGTGGGATATTAACTAAAAAATCAATTAACAAGATGGTTATGGTCAAGTCTGCACTGTCAGTGTCTCCTTTGAAGCTAAGGGGTTATAGCTAAGATCAAAAAGTGCAGAACCAAGAACAGCCTGAGGTAGTGGCTGTTACACACCTTAAGAAGACCCTGTCTCCAACAATTGACTTGTCAAACTATCTGTGTTTATGTCAATGCTCCAAGGTAGATCAGACTAGGAAATCAAAGTCACAAACTCTAATACTATGGTACTTTTATTATGAGGTTACTGTAAACCAGAAGTGAGGAACTATGGCCCCTTGATGACTTGTGGACTTCAACTCCCAGAATTCCGGAGTCAGCATGGAAGTTGAAGTCCACAAGTCATAAAAGGGCCACAGTTCCCACCCCTGCTGTAAACAGACCTACAGGTCTGGATGTGCTTCTCCCCTCCCACATACCTCCCCTTTATATTTGTGAGGACAGATAATCCTCAACTTACAACAGTTCATTTAGTGACCATTCAAAGTTACAATGGCACTGAAAAAAAGTGATTTAAGATTGCTTTTCACTCTTATGATCGTTGCAGCATCTCCAGAGTCATGTGATCAAAATTCGGATGCTTGATAACCGGTTCATATTTATGACAGTTGCAGTGTCCTGGAGGTCATGCGATCACCTTTTGTGAACCTTGGACAAGCAAAGTCAATGGGGGAAACTGGATTTGCTTAACGACCATGTTACTAACTTAAAAACTGTAGTGATTCACTTAACAACTGTGGCAAGAAAGGTCATAAAATAGGGCAAAGCTCACTTAACAACTGCCTCACTTAGCAATATAAATTTTGGACTCAATTGTGGTCATACGTCAGGGACTACCTGTCCTAGAGAGGGTCATATCTGAGATGCTTACTCAGATTACAGTACTGCTCTGGACTCGGATTTCTCTTATCTGACTGTTCTCTTGGTAGCAGTTCTTCCTCCTGTTCCTCAAGGTTATTTTTTCTGCCTATTTATAGTTTGCATCTTGTTAGAACTTGAAATTTTAAAAAACGTATCCATACACCCATCACACAGGATTCTTTGTAAGTATACAGACAAGAATGAATTCTTCTTCTTTTGTTGCCCAAGTGATCACAGAATTTGCCCTTCAGTCTGTTGATTTATACAGTAATCAGTGTTGAGTTGCTACCTGTTCACCCTGGATCAGGTGAACTGGTAGCGGTGGCAGCGAGAGGGTCCACCCGCCCACCCGGACTCTTCTGCGAATGCACAGAAGTGTTGCACACAAGTGCACACGCGCCCATGAGCAAACCGGTAGTGACGGGTTTTCAAACCCGCTCCTGACATTAATGACATTCTCCCTATCATGTATATTACTTTACTTTACTTTACTTTTATTTGATTTATATACCGCCCTACTCCCGAAGGACTCAGGGCGGTGAACAGCCAACAATAAAATACATACATACAAAATTTAAAAAGCAGAAATAAAATCGAATTAAATAGTTTGGCCCAGACAGATTATCAATTTAAAACAAATTTAAACTTTGAATATTAAAAATATTAAAAAATATTTAAAAATGTTTAAAAAGAGGGAGAAAGTTAGGCCAGGCCTGCCTGGTGAAATAAAAAGGTCTTTAGAGCATGGCAGAAGGTGCGCAAATCCGGGATCCTCCGTATCT
This sequence comes from Arizona elegans, assembly GCA_022577455.1. Taxonomy (NCBI): domain Eukaryota; kingdom Metazoa; phylum Chordata; class Lepidosauria; order Squamata; family Colubridae; genus Arizona; species Arizona elegans. The sequence continues at coordinate 31,951,706 of JAKOOJ010000008.1, read as the reverse complement.
CTGGGGGAAGCTCGTTCCAGATAGTAGGTGCCCCCACAGAGAAGGCTCTCCCCCTGGGGGCTACCAGTAGACATTGTTTGGCTGATGGCACCCGGAGGAGCCCCTCTCTATGAGAGCGTACCGGCCGGTGGGAGGCTATTGGTGGTAGTAGGCGTCCCACAAGTGCCCAAGTCCTGAGCCATGGAGCGCTTTAAAGATGGTAACCAAAACCTTGAAGCACACCAGGAAGACTACCGGGAGCCAGTGCAGCTCGCGCAGGAGGGGTGTTACACGGGAACGCCATGTCGCTCCCATTACCACCCGTGCGGCTGCACTCTGTGCCAGTTGGAGCCTCCGGGTGCTCCTCAAGGGGAGCCCCATGAAGAGAGTGTTACAATAGTCCAAGTGGGAGGTGACGAGGGCATGAGTGACCGTGCGCAAGGAGTCCCGATCCAGAAAGGGACGCAACTGGTGAATCCGGAGAACCTGATGAAAAATCCTCCCGGTCACGGTCATCAAGTGCTCTTCTAAAGACAGCCATGAATCCAGGAGGACGCCCAAGTTGTGCGCCCTCTCCATGGGGGCCAATGCTTCACCCCCATACTTATTTATATATTCCATACTTATACCACAATCCAACTATTCTTAGGCCTAATCCTGGATCCTGAGATATAAATTGCATAAGAGAGAACATTGTGCATAAAATGCATAAAAGATGAAATAATAATAACAGTAATGGATACAAAACAAAAACTGAGAAGACAGAAAATGCCACCTCTCCCAAAAAAACTAAAGAAGCAGCGGATCATCTAGTTAGCTGCTGTAAGAAGGTTGCATATACTGACTACAAATATTGGCATGACAAAATAGTAACAATGGTACACTGGAAGATCTGCAAGAAATAACATTTGACTGCAAGCAAGAACTGATGGGACCACAAAGTATATAAGTAAGGAAAAATGAAGAAGCTAAAGTGTTCTGGGACTTTAGAATTCAAACAGATAAGCACCTGCCTCATAACACCCCAGACTTCACAGTTGTAAATAAGAAAGACAAAAACATCTGTATAGTGAATCCTTGAAATATCTGTAGACAGCAGAAAAAGAACTGGACAAAATCCCAAAATATAAAGATCTGCAAATAGAAGTAGAACAACTGTGGCAAAACAAAGCAAATATAGTATCAATAGTAATAGGTGCCTTGGTTGCAATCCCAAAACATCTGGAGTCCCAACACTACCAGCATTGACAAAATCACCATAAGTCAGTTTCATGAGGCAGCTTTACTTGGAGCAGCTTACATTCTGCAACGATACCTTTAATATTATTAAGCAACAACATCTGCCTTTCTCAGATTCTTAGCAAGTAGGTAAGACAAAAATGCCAATTCCAGTCTAAACATTTGGCTGACTGTGCAGCCAACTTATTAATGGTATACGCTCCCCTATTTCTATCATCTAGTGGTTTGCACAGTGGTGGGATTCAGCCAGTTCGCACCACTTTGGGAGAACCGGTTGTTAACTTTCTGAGCAGTTAGGCAAACTGGTTGTTGGAAGAAATCATTAGGGCAGAGAACTGGTTGCTAAATTGCTTGAATCCCATCATTGGGTTTGCAATTGAAAAACAAAGAACAGTACAGAAAGCACAAAAACATCAGAAAAGAAAAGAAAAACAATGGAAAAGAGAAAGAAAGAAAGGAAGGAAGGAAGGAAGGAAGGAAGGAAGGAAGGAAGGAAGGAAGGAAGGAAGGAGCACTAGTCATTCTTTCCAAAGGCCTTTGGAAATATATGCATACAACATAGAATAACACACCAAAAGAGATCATATCAATGAAAATGCACTACAAAAATACATACATTATGCAACATTGTATTAAAATATTTGTACATTTTTTAAAAAAAGATGCACAAAAATTATTCATTTTTTTGTGAGAAGTAATGGATGCAGAAGAGAATTAAATGACTCTCAGATTTGAAACCAAGAGAAATTGACATTGATAGAGTCATCTGTCATTGTGAGAGCCTTACTAAATATGATAAGCATGTCTAAAAGCATAACCACTTGAGCAGTAATATCTAGGGAAGGCTAAAGTAACCGACGTTGGGACCATTTCCGTAATGCCTTTGTCTCGTGGGAACCATTATGTCATTAGCAGCTCTAGTGTGGCTGGGGAAATTTTTTACAAGATCTAACCTCAATCAGATGTAGATGATCTCAAGAAATCAGAACAGCGTCAGGAATCTCTTGTCATGGGTATGAGAAAATCCATGTGCTCATGAGTCCTAATTTTAATTCTACCAAGTCAATCAAACCTACCTACATCCAAAAATAACCAAAGCTTGAATGATACTCAAAGAGCAGCATCCCAGGTAAGTATATACACTCAACAAACATTGCTGTCTTTCTTCTACATATGATCTTTACAGCATGTTAAGGGAGGCTGCAAGTCAGTCACAGTTGGTTTCCTCAATGTTCATAACTTCCGCCTCTTCCGCCCAAGGGAAGGAATTATTACCATAATCTACCATCCAAGCAAGAACATCTTTCTCAAGCCAATTAACCTCAGCTCATTCCATTATTAATTTCCCGGCCTTCATACTTTCTCTTTTGCTGCTAGATTTAGATAAGGCTCATGTCTAAGTCTCTGTGATCCCATCTGTGGCAAATATTCCCCGAAGGAATATTTTGCAAACTACTTATGTTTTAATTTTATTTCTGATTGTCACAAAGATAAACTTAATCCTGGCCAATTCATTAACAACCACTTTGAACTATTTTCCTCTGATTTTATAACCTAATCATAACCAAATGTGCTAGAGTTGGATTTGAATTTCACCCTGGCATGTATATTGGTATGAGGGATTCTTGTCTTTCTTACGAAATAAGAGCAAACGTGAAGGACAATGGAGAGAAGGACAGATTATACTATTCTAGTCCTGTACTTCACTGCCTTGTTGTGGTGAAGGGACTTGTGTGGCCCAATGAAGCTACAAGCTATGATGTACAGGGCCACCCAAGACGGACAGGTCATAGGAGAGAGCTCTGACAAAACGTGACTACTGGAGAAGGAAATGGCAATCCACTCCAGTATCTTTGCCATGAAAACCCCATGGATAGTACCAAAAGACTATGATGCTTGAAGATGAGCCCCTCAGGTCGTAAGGTGTCCAATATGCTACTGGGGAAGAGCAGAGGGCTAGTACTAATAGCGCCAGAAAGAGTGAAGCGACTGGGCCAAAGCTTAAAGGACGTTCAGCTGTGGGTGTATCTGGTGGTGAAAGGAAAGCCTGATGCTGTGAGCTTAAATAGACTCTGGAGGATGATGGAGGACAGAATGGCCTGGAGGAACGTTGTCTTTGGGGTCGCGATGGGTTGGACACGACTTCACAACTAACAACAGCTAAAAGACAATGGAGAATAATTTTAGCATTTTTGTGTGCCTGGGAAACCCAGTCAATTGCATGAAAATAACATATGCTATCATATCACTTCCCTGCTGCAAGCAATTTTATTCAGAATTAAACACAGAGTTTCCTAACTCACTCCTTGACTTCTGAACATAATTGAGCCTGGAATTATGGTGGTAGTAAGAATTCTTTAATGGCCAAGTGTGATTGGACACACAAGGAATTTGTCTTTGGTGCATAAGCTCTCGATGTACATAAAAAATACATCCATCAAGAATCATACAATACAACACTTAGTGATAGTCATAGGATACTAAATAAGCAATCAAAATCATACTAGGAAATTAAATAAAACAATATAAATCATAAATATACAAGCAACAAGGTTATAGTCATAAGTAGAAGAAGATACTGTAGGTAATAGGAAGGTTGAGAAGAATAATAGTAATACAATCTTAGTAAATAGTTTGACAGTGTTGTGGAAATTAGTTGTTTAGCTGAGTGATGGCATTCAGGGGAAAAAAATGTCCTTGTGTCTAGTTGTTCTGGTGCGCAGTGCCCTATAACATCGTTTTGAGGGTAGAAGTTGAAACAATTTATGTCCAGGATGTGAGGGGTCTGTAGATATTTTCACAGCCCTCTTTTTGACTCGTGTAGTATACAGGTCCTCAATGGAAGGCAGGTTAGTAGCAATTGTTTTTTTTCTGCAGTTCTAATTATCCGCTGAAGTCTATGTTTGTCTTGTTTGGTTGCAGAGCCAAACCAGACAGTTATAGAGGTGCAGATGACAGACTCAATAATTCCTGTGTAGAAGAATGATCATTAAAACTTAGTGATCATTAAATGATCAATAACCCACCCAATTTTCGGAATTTTTTTGCAGTGGTGGTTCAGCAAGCACCACAGTCATTAAGCAAACCCATTTTCCCTAATGGGCATTTTTTTACTAGAAATTGAAGTATATGCTAGAAACCAGCAAAAAGAAAAAGAAAAAGAAAAACACTAAAAATCACGTTGACATCACCACAAACAGCAGATCATCACAAACAGCTGTAAATGTCAGCTGGTTGCCGAGTGCTCCAGATCTGATCATATGATCATGCAACTGTTGGAAGTTCCAAATCAGATCGTAAGTAGTTCTGGGGAGGTCCATTGTAATTTTGATTTCTAAACCACTGGTTGTTAAGTGACCACTACCTGTAGCTTTCCAGTGTCCTGATCATTTTCATTATCATTCTTTGTATGTGTTACATATGTCATGTTCTCTACTCTTCCTTACAATGTAGTACCCAGAACGAGGTACAATTCTCAAGATGGAGTCTGATCAATGTGTGGCGATACATAGACACATCCTAGAGACTGAGAAGTTCCCTGAGGATGACCTCCAGGACAAACCCAAAAGCTTGGAAGAATCAATCCATGGTCCCCGGTGACTGACTCAGATTGGATCCTGCAACATTGCAAACAATAACAATAGATGAAATCTAACAATTAGTACAGATCAGAATTCCCCATCTTTTGCCTGCACCCCTGAGAGTGTCCCACTAAACCCCAGAGTGGCTTTTGAGGGTACATTAGGGATGAAAGGAGAAAAAGCTCAGTCCCATCACAGGAGTCGACATTCCCTTATGCAATATTGGATGTGTCCCTTTTTGTTTAAAGAAAATAAAGTCCACAATAGAGAAATAGGTAGTCTTTGACTTATGACCACAATTGAGCCCAAACATTTCATTGCTAAGCAAAGTAGTTGTTAAGCAGTTGTTTTGCAGCCCTTTTACAACTTTTTCTGCCGCAGTTGTTAAGCGAATTGCTGCAGTCATTAAGTGAATTATGCAGTCATTAAGTGAATCTGGTTTCTCCCATTAATTTTGCTTGTCAGAAACCAGCTGGGAAAGTTACAAATAGTGATCACATGAGCCCAGAATAGTGCAATTGTCATAAATACATGCCAGTTGCCAAGCACACATATTTTGCTTACAGAGATCCATGGGCTGCAATGGTTGTAAGCGTGAAAAACAAAAGCAATAGCACTTGGATTTATATACTGCTTCACCATGCTTTACAGCCCTCTCTAAGCGATTTACAGAGTCAGTATATTTTCCCAACAATCTCGGTCCTCATTTTACCAACTTTGGAAGGATGGAAGGCTGAGTCAACCTTGAGCCGGTCAGGATCGAACTCCAGGCAGTGAGCTGAATTAGCCTGCAATACTGCATTCTAAGCACTGCACCACCATGCTCATTAGTCACTTTTTTTCAGTGCCATGGTAACTGCGAACAGTCACTAAACAAATGGTTGTAAGTCAAGGACTGCCTGTGCATAAAAACCAACACACAATTGCCTGATTTAAAAGGGTAGCTCTGAAACGGTAAGAGTCTTTTTACATCATGGGATTATTCCACCCTAGGTAAACACTCAAGCCTCATTTAAACCTTTCCATGGTAATATACCAAGAATAAACACCTCTGTGCAATCAGCAGCAGTGGCATTTCATACCGCCCATTAGTTAAGAGGCTTGCAAGAGGAAGCACTGGTTTCCCAAACTGCAAATGTTTGGATGGGCTGTCAAAAAGCCATTCAGTAAATGTGTTCCCCTCCAAGAAAAACAAACCCTGAGCAAACAAATCAAGTGGTGCAGAAATCCTTTGCACAAGATGATAGGCAAGGCCTCCACGCTGACACTGTACGTAAGCCAAGTTTTCATGTACTCGGATGGCTGACGGCCAACTCCTGACATATTCATTATATTCCATCATGTTAGGTGCAGATTGCATTGAAGTGATGACAGTTACAAGACAGCCAACAAGAACATGGACATTTTGGCAACAGGTGGCCTTTCTCTTGCACTGGGGAAAGTTAATCTAGTTTATTATCAAAGTATATTACATTTGAGGAGTGTCATGTTTGGAAAGGTTTTTGAGGCAGATGAGACAGAAGAAGCATTCTTCCGCAGAGTGGAAGTGTCTCACCTATGTTCCCCTCTTTCGGGCTAGTCTACTTTTTCTTCTTGGTTTAGGTCAGAGGTATCCAGCCTTAGCCACGTTAAGACTTGTGGACTTCAACTCCCAGAATTCCCTAGCCAGCCATGCATGAAAGTCACCAGAATATTACTGCCCTTTTGTAGAAAAGGATATTGGGGTAACATTCTCAAGAGCTGCATATCACAGTTGTTGGCTGGGGAATTCTGGGAGTTGAAATCCATCAGTTCCAAAGTGGCCAAGGTTGGACACCCGTGGTATAGATGATTTAAGAAATTGTTGTGGTGATTCAAGTAGGAGATTTGTAGTTCCAAATTTCAATTTGTGTCCTTTGTCAATGACCGACAGAAGTAGGTTGATCAGAAGTTCAAAATGTAGAATGTTTGTTCAGGTATACAAGACAAGTGTGGTATATCACATATGTGGTATTCTTGGATCCTTCAATCCACCCTTCATTTCCTAAAGTTGGCCTTTTTCAATGTCATAAAGATTGGACCATTTTTTTAGTTAGAGTTAGGCAACTACAATATGCACCCCCGATATGTTACCCTCAGATCTTTTCCACAAAATGGCAGCAATATTCTGGTGACTTTCATGACACAAACTTTAGAAGTATTGAATTTCAATTAAATTTAGATTAAACATTCTTCAAGTTAACAAAAAGCACCAAGGTTTACATTTTAAACTGTTTTTGTCCTGACCTTTCTAATGTTACCCGTTTTTTGAGAATGATTGAAAATGGCCCTTGACGCATCATACAGACACCAAATGCTCTCAGTCTGAAAAAGTTGGTTCATTTTTAGTCTAAGAAAGGAGGCTAGAGAAGAACCTCTATCTATAGGCACCTGCAGAAGGATGGGAGGAACAAGTTCTGAAAAATATGTTGCAACACAACCTTTCCCCCTTACCTTTTAGGTGTGGTATCACAGTGCAGGTACTGTACCTAAGGGGTGGATGTTCATAGTGATCTACCAAGGCATTTATTTATTTCTTTTTCTCAAAAATAAATTGATTGGATCAACTCAAGGGAAAATACCTACTTAATGCCCAGCCTCCTATTTTCCCCACCATAAGCTTGTATGGAGAAAAAGTGACTCACATCCCTCACAATGATTGGCTGTGGAGGTTTCTGTCTCTGCCTTTTATAAAACTTCAGCCAGATAAGACTGAGAATAGACTGATTTTGTTTGTTTATTTATTTAAGAAAATGTACATGTCTGCCCAAGTCACTTTCAGCTTACAAAAATAAAAACCCAATATAAAAAAAACAATAAAAAGCAATAACTATCCCCCACCTCCTGGCTTCAGCATAACGATTGCACCTCTAAAATTACTATATACCATACCATACCATACCATACCATACCATACCATACCATACCATATACCATACCATACCATACCATACCATACCATACCATACCATATTATATTATATTATATTATATTATATTATATTATATTATATTATATTATATTATATTATATTATATTATATTTATATTTATATTTATATTGCCGCCTATTCACCCATGGTGACTCAAGGCAGCATACAGAATATAAAAAAACCACATTTAAAACACAATAAAACTCATAAAAAATCAAATAAATTACTATTATAAAATCACCCCTGACCCCCACCTCCCACCCCAGCAACAGCTGATCACATGAGCCATTTAATGGGCTCCATCCCATTCTGGGTTCCTCAGGCCCACTGGCAGAACGTGGTCTTCAGCGCCTTCCAGAAGAGAATTAGGGTGGGGACCATTCTAATCTCTGGGGGAATGATGTTCCAGAGAGATGGAGCCACCACAGAGAAGGCCCTTCTTCTGGGTCCCATCAGGTGTATCTCCCTCAGGGATGGGACCCGCAGCATTCCCTGCCTCCCCGCTCTAATGGGTCAGGTAGATGTGACCGGCAAGAGACAGTCCCTCAGATAACCTGGTCCCAAGCCATGAAGGGCTTTAAAGGTGACAACCAGCACCTTGAATTACACCTGGAAGCAAATCAGCAGCCAATGCAGCTCCCACACGAGAGGTAATATATGTGCACACTGGGGTTTGCGCAAAACCATGTGGGCCGCTGCATTTGGCACCAAATGGAGCTTTAGAAGACAACCTGAGTTTATGCCTATGCAACTGGACCTGGATTTTAAAAAATGCATATATTTGAAATGGAAGGAAGTTGAAATAACAAATTTTCTTCTTGAAAAGGCACAGTGGAAGGTTTTCAGTTTGTTGTTCTTCCAATAGACAGAATCCCCAAAACTGGAAAATATTTTTATGGTGCCTTTCCAAGAAGGAATGGTTTGCAGGGTAAAATGTTGGAAGGGTTTTTTTAAAAAAAAATATTATAAGTTGTAAGTAGAACATTTCTACAAAAGTTCCTAATTATTACTACAGCTGGTATAAATTTGAATGATTTTGGATCCTCATATACGTCCTATTTGGCATTTTTCTATATAATACAAAAATTATTGTGGTGCAGAATTGCATCAGTCTCGTAACTTTTTATTACATTAGAATAACTAGGAAGAAATCTGACATATTTCACATTCTGTACTGCTATCTGGGTTGCCCAAAATAAATTATATAGCTAATGCAATAAATTAAATCATTTTCAATCCAGGATGTATATCTGGAATAAAGAACGTTAGCTGATCCCCGTAATAACTGAGCATTTGAATATATTTCAAAGAGGGTTCAATTGCAGCTACCAATTCAGCAAAGACATCTAGTTGCCACAGTGATGGTAACAACCTTGAATTTTGAATTTTAATAATTTGCTTTATCTGGATTTTCTTCAACTGATGCAGTGGGAAAAGGCAATTCATTACAAAGACCCATTAATGAAGAAACAGTAGGAAGCTTTGACTTGGCTTAGATTGGTAGACATTATCAATGTCTTGCTATTTAAAAAACACTGAGGATGAATCACCAGAAGGGAAAGAAGCATTTGTCATCCAGTTTTGAGCTTTCCAAGGAACAATTTTGCTGCCATATGTCTGAAGTTAAAATGGGGTGGGGAGAATGAATCTCGCTAGTAAGGAAACCTTTAAGACATTCTCAGAGAACTGGAAGTGCAATGGAACACCTGAACAGGTCTTGTTATTTCAGCTAGAAAACTCTCTCTAAAATTGCTACTTCTCTTATAATTTTTGGCATGAAAAGTAAGAAGAGGAGGAGGAGGAGGAGGAGGAGGAGGAGGAGGAGGAGGAGGAGGAAAGTTTTCCAATCTTAAAATTAAAATATTTTGATTTAATAAACAAAAATACATTTCATACTTTACAAACTGGCCTTGTATATGGTAGAAAGAAAAAAAAAATGAAATCTTGATTTATGTGGTGACCAGTGCTATGCATTACTCAAGATGCAATTTACTTGATGCTGAGAAAACTTTAGGCAATGGAAGAATATATCTAATTATTGTATAATGGTCTCTGGTTTTAAATAAGCTATAGTACGTCAACTAATTGCAGTATCTTCTTACACCTTTTTCAGAAAGTGTATGAACTACAGAATGGTTGCGCAATAATTCATTAAATCCAGAATGTCTCTGCTTAATTTACTTCTGCTGGTAATTATCCATCTAGTGAGATTTAAATAATACCATATTTAATAATAACCCTCTCTCTCTATGTAAAGATATTGTTGCATGCAGATGGAGGAGGTTAGCATATTGAGACAACTTTACTTTTTTCTCAAAATTTAAACAAGAACATCCTTTATTATAAGCATTGGAGGAATTCATGAGTCTCATATAGCTGGAGATACAAACACAGTGGATACAACAATTCAAATCTAGCTCAGGAGATGCATAACAGCATTCTTCAGATGTGGTGAAACTTTACATCTTATAACCTAAATTCAACATGGCCAACATGAGGAAAAAAAGACCCTTATGTTAGTCTTTGACTGTAATAAGAATTTGATTTGATGATGAGTTTAAGACATATGTGGACCATGGTGGCGCAGCCATGGTGGCACAGTGGTTAGAATGCAGTACTGCAGGCTATTTCTGCTGACTGCTGGCTGCCTGCAATTTGGCAGTTTGAATCTCACCAGGCTCAAGGTTGACTCAGCCTTCCATCCTTCCAAGGTGGGTAAAATGAGGACCCAGATTGTTGGGGGCAATATGCTGAACTCTGTAGAGGGCTTAGAGAGAGGGCTGTAAAGATGTATACTGTGAAACAGTATATAAGTATAAATGCTATGCTATGCTATGCTATGCTATGCTATGCTATGCTATGCTATGCTATGCTATGCTATGCTATGCTATGCTATATGTGACTTCTATCCTAAACATGCCCTTTCTCTACTTTGTCTAATCCAACTTTCCCTTGTCTAGATTAAGACATTCCACAAGATTCAAATGAAGCTTTTGATCTCAAAAAAAAGTGATGTGCCTATGATAAAAAGGCACTAATTGTGGTTTCAAAACCATAGAATATAGGATTGCTGTTCCAAATATATATGACATGAGATGTGACTTATTTAGCAATTGCATGAATATCTTTGCAAACTACATAGGGAGATGCAATTCAAATTGTGACGTTGGTTTGAAGGAATCTCCTTTCATTTTTATTCCACTCTAGACACAGGCCTTGCATTTGGTCTTTGAAGACCGACTTTAAGGAGAGGCCCAACATTAATAGAAGAGATTATTTGTAGCTCAGATATGAACTGTGAGGTCCTCGGTGCTCTCTGTGTTTGGTGGTTTGCTTGCAAATGTTTCATTACATCAACTACTTCAACAACTTCATAAACGACTTAGATGAGGGAATAGAAGGGAAATTTACCAAATATGCAGATGATACTAAGCTGGCAGGAATAGCTAACACCCTAGAAGATAGGCTCAAGATCCAGATGGATCTTGACAGACTTGAACACTGGGCCCTATCTAACAAAATGAAATTCAATGTAGAGAAAAGTAAAGTCCTATACTTAGGTAAGCAAAACCAAAGGTACAAATATAAACTGGGTGAAACCAGGCTTAATATCAGTGACTGTGAGAGGGACCTTGGAGTCTTAGTGGACAACCAGCTAAATATGAGCCAGCAGTGTGCAGCGGCAGCCAAAAAAGCCAATGCAATTCTAAATTGCATTAACAGAGGGATACAATCAAGATCAAGTGAAGTACTAATACCACTCTATAAAGACCACACCTACAGTACTGCATCCAGTTTTGGTCACCATACTATAAAAAAGATGTTGAGACTTTAGAAAAAGTGCAGAGAAGAGCAACCAGGATTGTTAGGGAACTGGAGACTAAAACATATGAAGAACGGTTACAAGAACTGGGCATGGCTACTCTAGTGAAGAGAAGGACCTATGGAGACATGATTGCAGTGTTCCAATATTTGAAGGGCTGCCACAAAGAGGAAGGGGCCAAGCTATTTTCCAAAGCACCTGAAGGCCAGACAAGGAATAACGGATGGAAACTGATCAAGGAGAGATTTAACCTGGAAATGAGGAGGAACTTTCTGACAGTGAGAACAATCAACCAATGGAACAGCTTCGGAAGTTGTGGGAGCTTCATCACTTGAGACTTTCAAGAAAAGATTAGATTGCCATCTGTCAGAAATTGTGTAGGGTCTCTTGCTTGAGCGGGGGGTTGGACTAAATGGCCTATAAGGTACCTTCCAACTCCGTTAATCTGTTAAACTACGTTGCATCATCAGATACCTAGTATGGTAATGAAAGGTCTGCAAGAAAACCACCAAGCACAAAGTCCAACAAGGACCCCACAGACTCAACAATGTTAAACCTAAGTATGTTTTAGAATGGTCCAAAAACCATATTTAATAGGGCTGATATCAAGTCCTCGATATATGACTGAAATATATAAAGTTTTGACATATTGTTCCTTCTTTTCTTTTTTTCATTTTTGGTCAGAGCATGAAAGATCTGTATTTTTGTAATGCACACTTTGCCACTTGGGTAGAACAAGCTCTAGGTTTCTATGTAAGTGAATAAAACAATAAAATTTGGATACCTTTTGGATAAACCATGCGGGTGGACAGTGTTAAAAACTCCTGCTCTTCTTTACTCCTTTTATCAGGGGTAAAACTCCGTTTATAACACTAAAAACATATAAGATATAACATTTTAAGCATCTGATATACTGGATAAAAACAAACATATAACAACAACAACAACAACAACAACAACAACAACAACAACAACAGTGATACCCATGGTCATTGGGGCACTTGGTACCATGTCCAAGAATTTTATAACATTCATCAGCAAATTGCAGCTTCCTGCAATAACACCAGCGGAACTGCAAAAAACTGTGCTACTTGGAACATCGTACATCTTAAGAAGGTACTTGGTTGATACCTAGGACCCTGGCAGCAACCCATATCAACCATTAGCACCAGTCAATGGTATTTGTGATGCATTTTTGAATGTTCAGTTGACTGAGTTTCATATTTAATGAATAAAGATAATAACAACAACAACAACAACAACAACAACAACAACAACAATACCCAAAGGGCTACCCCGCTATTTAGAAATTCTAAATTTGCCGGACTTGAACATTTTGACTCTACAAAAAAACCACCTTACTCGGAACAGCTTACATCCTCCGACGATACCTTAACAGTTCCTAGGTCCTTGGTTAGGACTCGAGCTGCTGAACTATTAACCAGCCTCAAAGGCTGTGAATCTCACTAAAGATTAACCAATAATAATAATAATAACTTTATTGTCATTGCACGTGTATATACAGTATACCCATACAACAAAATTCACTTAACACCCAAAGACCAGGTCCAACACACATAACAATCCCCAAACACTCCCACCCACCACAATTCCCCAACCCTAACCACCCAAACATCCACACAACAGACCAAGTAATACTGTCCAACAGCTCACTGATGACTGCAATTATAGCTCTGGGATAAAAAAACTATTCAGAAAATGTGTGGTCTGACTTTTAATTGTTCTGTATCTTCTGCCAGAAGGCAACTGTCCAAAAAGATTGTAAGCAGGATGGGAAGAATCTCTGAGAATGTTATGCAACTTTCTCAAACAGTAAGATTCAAAGATGTCGTCCAGGGCTGGTAGCTGGAGTCTGATGATATTCTGGGCAGTTTTAATGATTCTCTGTAGAGCTTTTTTGTCCGCCTCAGAGCTACTCCCATACCATGCATGAATGCCATATGTCAGGACACTCTCAATGATGCTGCAATAGTAGGACAGATGTAGATGCTGAGATAGATTTATCTTTCTGAGCATTCTCAGGAAGTACAGCCTCTTCTGTGCCTTCTTCACAAGCATGTTAGCATTCATAGTCCATGAATAGGTCTATTTTTTTTGCTTCCAGAATATCAAATAATACTTCCCAATACTAATACCAAAGACACTATTTCTTAAAATTAGCATGAATATATATTTGCAAAAGTATTGGGCCAAACTTCAGATTTCTATAAATTATTTTTTATTACAAACTTTCACATCATGAAGAACAGCAATAAATATTGCAGGAATGCTGCCAAACCCTTAACTGCGTTGGTGTTAACACACATTGCTACAATACATGCACTGGCAATTAGCATTAGACCAGAAAGATTAATACTGGGGGCATTTTTCCCACCTTTACAGGATGTAAATTAACTCTCTTATCGATCATGTATAAGCAAGGTAATGTGTTAACTGTTAAAAATACTGCAGGGTGTAAGAAATTTATTAGGGAGCTAGTCTCCGGAGTCATGCTAAATAAGTGTTTTTTTCCCCCAAGTGAAATCTGTTTACAGAGGTTTCTACCTGCAGCCATAAAAGAGTGCTACTAATGAAACCAAACATTGAAATAATAAAAAAGAAAGGAAATCCTAGAACTGAACAAGGTTTTCTTACAAAAAGAAAGTTAAGCTAGAGGGAAATAAGAATATGTAATTGCTTCCAAGTGTTGGTTTAGGGTTTTCCATTAAATGTGCAGAAGGAAAGCAAGTCAGTGGGAAATAGCATTGAAGTAGATGTCATTGGAGAAATTGCATTCAATCAGGAAAGGGCATTTAAACAGTCTTGAGAGACAGTAATGAAGAATTTGGGGCCCTACTGATGGGTCACTACATACCCAGCAGTTTTTAGGAAGAGCGATGTGGTCTGTGCAAACTATTTCTATAGAAGGTGTTGGATGAGCAGGGAGAAGAAATTCAATTTGAGGGTCAAGGGTGCAGAGAGAAGAAGAAAAAGAGACTGAGAAGGCAGATCATTCATTTGTTCATTCATTCATTCACCCATTGACTTGTTTGCTGCCAATCTTGCCTAGAGGCAGATAGGCTCAAGGTAAACAAAGAAAGGAAACTGAGAAGTCAACTTGTAAATAAAGATGGATAATACTGAGAAAAGGAAGGGAGGGAGGGAGGGAGGGAGGGAGGGAGGGAAGGAAGAAGGAAGGAAGGAAGGAAGGAAGGAAGGAAGGAAGGAAGGAAGGAAGGAAGAAGGAAGGAAGGAAGGAGGGAAGGAAGGAAGGAAGGAAGGAAGGAAGGAAGGAAGGAAGGAAGGAAGGAAGAAAGGGAATATAACTTTCTGTCTATAGACCTGATTCTCAAGGACTGGTGAACACTGGGCTTCCGGAAGTTCATAGAAGGAAGAGAATTAAGGTTGGTGTTCCCTTGCAATAGCTACTTGTTAGTGCTTTTAAGGGACGTGGTGGCTCAGTGGCTAAGACACTGAGCTTGTCGATCAGAAAGGTCAGCAGTTCAGCGGTTCAAATCCCTAGTACAGGTCTCCTGAAAGAGCAGGGGTTAGACTAGATGACCTCCAAGGTCCCTTCCAACTCTGTTACTGTTACTGCTTGTCGATTGAAAGGTCGGCAGTTCAGCGGTTCAAATCCCTGGTGTCGCGTAACAGGGTGAGTTCCCATTACTTGTCCCAGCTTCTGCCAACCTAGCAGTTTGAAAGCACATAAAAAATGCAAGTAAAAAAATAGGGACCATCTTTGGGGGGAAGGTAACAGCGTTCTTTGGCATTTAGTCATGCCGGCCACATGACCATGGAGACATCTTTGGACAGCGCTGGCTCTTCAGCTTTGAAACAGACATGAGCACCACCCCCCTACAGTTGGAAATGACTAGCATATATGTGCAAGGGGAACCTTTACCTTTATCTTTTTAGTGTTTTTTAACTGGGTGCTTCTTGGTTTCCTTGGTCAGTTTGGCATAGGTGAGGGCAGTTCAGGGAACTATTGATGTATCACTCTTTTTTCTGATCCAAACACAACTACTTTACAGATAACTTTGCAATAGACTACAATGAAGCAGAAGTTTCCCAGGAAGGAAGGAGTATATTCCAGAATGTGGGGGGTGGGGACAAGTAGCAGCATAGCTCAGGGCTGGTTAGGAGAAGAGGAAGAGAGTTAGGATAGACACTCTCCAGAATCACTTATAGTATATCTGTTAGGGTAAGAGTAGTAAGGGTTTAGTCTGAAAAGATTCTGTTGTGTGTATGCAAATAAAGAACTGAATCCTGGAAGAATTGGTCTGCATCGTTCTTGGGCTTAATGTCTATGGAGATTCTCAATCATCCAGGTCATGATTGTCCCAAAGGTCCTTTGGGACATTCTTGGACTTAGCTTGACAAAATCTTCCAGGCTATGTCACAACTCAGTAGGGCTGCTCCAGGGATACCCATGTGGTCTAAGGAGGCATCACATTGACTGGAGGTATTAAGATCAACTCCTAGAAAGCTCAGCAGCTTCCTAGAGGCTACAACTACAAGTCCATTTTAGGTGAGACCCTCTGCAGGCTTCTGCCTGCTTTGTCATTGCGCTGCCTGGGCTTATATCCAGTCTTTCAAGGAGACTCAGCCTCAGTTGGCTCAGGGAGAGACTTCCTGGGATAAGCAAAAGCTTTCAAGGACAGGAAAAGCTCAGAGTTGGCTGCCCGGTGGCTCAGCTTCCCTTTGAGTGGTTTTAGCTAGAAATGAAAAATTCTTAAAATATGGTTTCTCTCCAGGATAATCAAAGGCTGGCAAAGAAGGGAAGAGCTCAGAGTTTGCTACACAGCTCTGCAATTTTCCCATAAGTAACTTTAGAAATTGATGGAGAGATTATCTCAAAAAAAAAAAAAAAAAGAACCTATTTTTTTTTTCTCCCGCACTGGCCAAAACATCAGTTTTGTCTGCTGTGTTAGCTCAATGAGTCATCCATTTACTCGGGATCGATTTCTGAAAAGACTTCCTTGTTCTTAGTGTCTCACACTTTCCCCTTGCATTTAGAGTGGTCAGTATTAATGGAATTTGTAATCCAGTTAACTTTTCATCAGGAGGCCTACTCTTTATCCATATGAAGCATTGTTGAGTATACTCCTCCAGACTAGGAATCAATCAAATATGAAGCCAAAATGGCACACATGCGGTGACATCATGCTACCAATCCCACCTTTGCATACTGGCTATACGTCCTAACCAGTGGTGAAATCCATTTTTTTTACTACCGGTTCTGTGGGCGTGGTTTGGAGGGCATGGTGTGATTTGGTAGATGTGGCTTGGTGGGGGAAGGATACTGCAAAATCCCCATTCACTCCCCACTCCAGGGGAAGGATACTGCAAAATCTCCATTCACTCCCCACTCCTGGGGGAAGAATATTGCAAATTCTCCACTCCCACCCCACTCTGGAGCCAGCCAGAGGTGGTATTTGCCAGTTCTCCGAACTATTCAAAATTTCCACTACCAGTTCTTCAAAACCTGTCAGAACCTGCTGGATTTCACCCCTGGTCCTGACATGTGTCATGGGTTGTAAACTGCAGATTTTGCATCATGATGTACTAGCATATATTTTGTCACTTTTGCCTCTCCCTGTGGACATCTGTATGTTAAACTGGAGCAAAAGTTCGCCATTTCAACTGGAGCAGATAATAAAGAAAGGAGAATTCACCGTAAGTGTTTCCCTGTTCTAATCCCATTTGTCCATCCAAACCCACCATGCTATGAAGGCTTTTCTATCTGTAAACAGGATAGCCCTCGGCTTACAACAGTTCATTTAGTGACTGTTCAATGTTACAACGGCATCCCAAAAAGTGACTTTTGACCCTGTTGGCACTAATGACCGTTACAGCATCCCCATAGTGACATGATCAAAATTCAGATGCTTGGCAACTGGCTCATCTTTATGATGAATTGTAGTGTCCTGTGGTCATGTTATCAACTTTTCTGGCAAGCAAAGTCCATGGGGAAGCCAGTTTCACTTAACAATCATGTTACTAGCTTAACTAACTGCAATCATTCACTTAATAACTGTGGCAAGGAAGGTCATAAAGCAGGCCAAAACTAACTTAACAAATGTTTCTCTTAACAACAGAAATTTTTGCCTCAGTTGTGGTCCTAAGCCAAGGACTACTTGTAATCCTAAAATGGTTCAGTGTTCAAATTTCAGGGGTGAAAGTCTTTTAGGAGAACCTATATGGGAGAAGGTTTCTGATGAAACCATGGGCTTCATTTCACTGCATAGAGCTAAGTTAAAAGGCACCATTTAAGCTAAAGGGTCCAATGTTCTTCTTAGTGCAGGAATCCAAAGTAGAACATCCCAGGGAGAAGGCTGTTCAACTTCCTCTTGAATACATCCAATGAAAAGAAGCCCACAACCTTTTTTGAGTAATTGGTTCCATCATAAAAAGAGTTCTTGCTTTAAAAAAAGTTTTTGTAATGTTCAGTTAGACTGTCATTCAAACCTGTTCACCTGTGTTCTGCATTCTGGAATGAAAGAGATTGGCACTGAATTGTTTCTATGTGGTCTGTTTGTAGGGTACTATCATACTACATCTCAATCATCTTTTCTCAAGGCTTTATGGACCCAGTTTTCTCTGTAGGACTTATTTTCTAATTCCCTGACCATCTGTGTTGCCCTTCTTTGAACCTGTTCCAAAATCAGGAGTGGTTCATTCTGAAATCCCTCTCATGGTGGGCCTAAAAAAAGATGCTGTTTTTAATTGGCATGTCCCATAATATTCCCTTCAACTTATCTCTAGCTCATAGCATAGGTCACTTAGTCTTCTCCAGTAGTGGGTTTCACTTACCCTCACTACTGGTTCAGAGCTGTGAGCATGCGTGTGTGCGTGTTTGTTTCGCTCGTGCGTGGCACTTCTGCGCATGCACAGAACTTTCCATGCATATCCAGAGCATCCGTGATGACATCTGGGCAGGTGGGTGGAGCTACCCGAACTGGGGCAAACCAGTAGAAACCCCTCCACTGGTCTTCTCCCAATGTGATTTTCATCATGGTTACCATCTAAGATGTTTTGTTGATGATGTGGTTGACAAAGCACTCTGTGGGTGGGATCTCTTCAACTCTTATTGGCCAAGTTTCTCTATTAAGTTTAGTTCAGGCATTTTCCATCCATTTTTCCAGGCCATTAAGACTGCTTTATTTCTGCCTTCTATCCCATCCAATTTTGTACCATTTGCAGATTTGATAATGCATTCCTTCCACCACTTCATCCAAAGCATTAATGAAACTATTAAAGAATACACTGGACTGATCGTCAAGGTCCTTCACTTAATCTGTCTCTCCAATTGGATGAGCACTGTTTGAATACAATTTTTGAGCCAGCTCGGTATACATGTAATTGTCAAGACATCAAATTATACTTAACTAGGTTTTTAATGAACATGTATTGGGATACTCTGTCAAATATTTTACTGAAGTCAATATATGTTTGTATGGTACAGCATTCCCATAATCCATTAAGGGTGATAGCTGATTAAAAACAAAACAACAGATCTGTCTATCAAGATTTGTTTTTGACAGATCTATGCTGACTACCATAATTAGAGCATTCTTCTCAAAAGCTTGCAGATTGATCTCTTTATGATATGCCATACAATTTTCAGTACCCAAAGATTAATTTCATCTAGTCCTGGAAACTTAAACTCATTCCAAGTGAAGTGACAGTCTTTAACCATGTTTCTGTTGATCACAGATTTCAGTCCTGCCCCTTCAACATGGCCTTCGCAATCTTTTTATTGTAAAAAAATAAAATCAAATAGGAATCGTTTTCTTTCTTTTTTCTTTTTTTGTCTGTTAATATGTGTCTTCTTTATTAGACCACCGATATACAAATTCTTTCTTTTTCCTTTCCCGTGAACACATCTTAAAAAGCCTGTTTTTTTTCCCCTACTCTTCGCATCCTTTGATAATTTCTGTTCAATTTAAGCTTTCACAGTCCTATTTCCATTGTTACATTTTCAAACTAACCGTTGATAGTCTTCCTTTCCATTTCCCTTCTGAATGTACTTTCTTAGTTTTAAGATACTTTTGTAGCCACATTGACATCTTTGGCAGTTCTGTTGGAATTGTTGCAACTCAAGATCTTTTAGTGAATATAAACAAAAGGAGAAGGAGGAGAATACACCATAACAAATGAGTCTCTAAGAAAGCTAATTATTTCTTGTTCCTCCATTGGAATTCTGACAAAAGTGGTTACATGGAAGTGGTTACATGTAAACATGTTTTTCCCTAAGTGAAAGGCTTATGTTAATAATATTGGTGAATATTTGTGATCAAAGGACATCAGCCTTCATTTCAGCAGTAGAGGTGATCAATGAAAGAGGATTAGTAATGATTTTCTACTGAGCTTTTCTGCAAGTACCTAGTTCAGGGGTTAGCAACCTGCGACTCTTTCACCCCTCTGCTGTGGCTCCCTGTCACTCAAAATATGCGTCACAACCACCAATGTGTGACACCCGCCGGCACGCGATTATTGAGCTTTTCAACCCCTGGTAGGCCAACCATGGATAAATCCACGAAAAGAAAAGTTTCAGAAGAAAACAGAACATTTAATTCAACTACATATGCTTGTTTTGGGGCTGCTCAAGAAATAATCAGAGACGGGAAGGGTTTTGTGGCTCCCAGTGTTTTCTTTTCTGTGGGAAATGGGTCCAAATGGCTCTTTGAGGGTTTAAGGTTGCAGATCCCTGACCTAGTTTGTCCAAAATGATCCTCTTATAAACAAAATAGTTACAATATATTAAAAAGTATGTGAATTTCTCATTTAGTGACTACTAAATTGGAACTGGCAACTTGGTTGTTCAGTGAAGCAGTCACTAAGTGAAACCATAACAATACTTCAACTTTCCTTTATTTACAGATCTGCAAAGGTTAAAAGTATGAATGGTTGATAAATGAGGCAGTCACTAAATGAAGATTTCTAGGTCTATGATGGCGAAGCTATGGCACGCATGCCACAGGTGGCACGCAGAGCCATATCGGTGGGCACATGAGTGTTGCCCTAGCTCAGCTGCAGCGCGAATGTGTGCGTGGCCAGCTGATTTTCGAGCCTTCCGGTCCCACCAAAAATCAGCAAATGGGCTGTTTCTGGCCTCCAGAGGGCCCCCTGGGGGGGTGGGGAAGGCCATTTTCATCCTCCTTTCATCCTAGAAAGCCTCTGGAGCCTGGGAAGCATGAAAAATGGGCCTTCCCCACTCTCCCAGAGGCCCTCTGGAGGTCAGAAACAGCCTGTTTGCTGGCTTCTGGTGGGACCGGAAGGCCGGTTTTTCGCTTCTTTTAAAAAAATGCTGAGCCGCGCAATCGTCAGAGCTTTTTTTTTTTTTACTTTTAAAAGCATTTTTTTACAATCTATTTGGTCAGCGAACTGGTAGTAAACCAGTTCAGATTTCACCACTGCTTTAACCCAATTGAAAATCTATGGAGCTGACTTGTTAGTCAGAAGCAACCCAGCAATAAAACCCAGTTAATAGAAGCAACTATTCAATCTTGGTTTCACATTATAACTGCTGCAGAACTAAAAGACTTGGTTCACTCCATGGGAAGATGTTGTAAGGCTAAAGGTTACCCAATTAAGTATTAACTGACGTGATAATTTTTGCATATTTGGTTTTTTCTATGGTGATAATTTTTGTATATTTCATTTTTTCTACCTGTTTCACTTTTCTTCTTTATACTGTAACTGCTATTCTAATAGCAAATCCTTCATAAAAGTTATTGCATTACATTCTTGATTAAATTATCTTTCCATTGATATATAATTTTATGCTACTACTCCAAGAAAAAGTGGTGTTATTAGCTAGTTTTAGAAAATACACTTTTCCCAAAAGGTTTCCACAATTTTGGCCACTACTGTATCTGGGATAAGGAAGGCACCCCTCTCCCTCCAGGAATTGGCAACAAAATAGTGAGTATCAGTACAACGAATGATCAATCCGCTGCCATTTTTTCTGTTTGTGTGATGCACCCCGTAAATAAGAGATGGGGCTATAATTTCCTGATCACACTCATTATCGACTTCCCCTGGATATCTTCTGGTCTCCACATTTTATTTTAATCATCTATGTCAGTCCTAGAGGAGATCAAGCCTGACTGCTCTTTAGAAGGCCAGATGCTGAAGATGAAACTCAAATACTTTGGCCACCTAATGATAAGGAAGGACTCACTGGAGAAGAGCCTAATGCTGGGAAAGATTGAGGGCAAAAGAAGAAAGGGACGACAGAGAATGAGGTGGTTGGATGTAGTCACTGGAGCAGTAGGCATGAGCTGAAATGGACTCCAGAGAATGGTAGAGGACAAGAAGCAGGGGTGAAATGCTCCCAGTTCGGACCAGATCACCCAATCCGGTAGCGATGGAGGCGGGTAGTTCGGAGAACTGGTAACAAAAATCCCTGCCCCCCCCCCCATGCCCAGCTGAGCCGCACAATCATCAGAGTCTTTTTCTTTTAATTTTTAAAAGCATTTTTTCTACAACCTCTTCGATTGAAAAAATGCTTTTAAAAGTAAAAAAAAAAAGCCTCTGATGATTGCGTGGCTTAGCTGCGATCAGCAAAGGGATTAACAGCTGATGATCCAAGCTGAGTTGCCTAATCAGCAGAGGCTTTTTTTTCTTTTAAATGCCTCTGATGATCCAAGCTGAGTTGCCTGATCGGCAGAGGCTTTTAAAAGAAAAAAAGCCTCTGCCAATCAGGCAACTCAGCTGGGATTGTCAGAGCCTTTTGAAAGCATTTTTTTTACAACCTCTTCACTGAAGAGAAAAAAATGGTTTTAAAAGGGAAAAAAATTGGCCACACCCACCCAGTCACATTACAACCCACCCCACCAAGCCACGCCCACAGAACCGGTAGTAACAAATTTTAAATTTCACCACTGACAAGAAGGCCTGGAGGAACGTTGTTCATGGTGTCGTGATGGGTCGGATGCGACTTCACAAATAACAACAACAATATCTAATATCCACAATACTAATAAATAACACGATTATTATCATAAAAATAACAACAGATAATACGTAAAGGGGGGGAACTTCATTCACTCTGTCTTTGATTGTTTTCTTGCAGAACTTTCAATACCAAAATTAATGAAATGCCTGCAAGCAAACCACCAAGCTCAGAGAGCACCAAGGATCCCTCATTTCAAATCTGAATTACTAATATTCTCCTCTATAAATTATAAGTAATATAAACTTTGTGTATATATTTCATTTGTTACTGCACATTTTCCTAATAAATATTTTCTTGGCTGATTGGTCAACTTTGGGTTACATTTTGGGAATACAGGTAAGAGGAAGCTCATTCCAATTTTTTTTTCCTTCTGATATTTTCAACACTAAACAGTAGGACTACATTTTGGCTGGTGCTGCTGGAACATTCCTGTAAATCTCTTCCTTCCAGAAAAGAATTGCCTAATGAGAATTGCCTTAATATAAGCAGAAAAGGTGGGCAGGAAAGTTTGGGATGAATAGTTTTCTCTGTTTATTCTCGTGCGTTCAAATCAGTTGGCATATAGTCACACAGGATAATGAGTAGCTTACCTGGAGAAATGGGAAACCAGCAGCTTCGACTCAATTTGTGTTAATATCTACCAACTACATCTATTGCTTAGTGTCTCCATTGATTAAGTGCAGTGAAGTGGAGAACTTGCAAAACACTTTGGAATCATCTGGAATAAAGTAGAACAGCTAATGGATCTGAAGCTGGGAGATGCCACATCTCATGAAGAGCTGTAGACATTATAAAATGACAGGTTTCACAAATGAAATAAAGGATCGTGCGAGAGCAAAGAGCTTCAGAAAGAACGCTGACAGCCGAAGGCTAAAAGAAAGTGCATTGACAAGAAAAAGGCACTGGGTTTTTCAGCACCAAAAGGATTTTAAACAATGACACACACACACACACACACACACACACACACACACATTCAGAACAAACGCAGATGCACAAAGGAAATAAAATAAATATTTCAACAAGGGCAGAAAAGCAGATGGTGCAGCAAAGGCAACTTAAAAATGGAAAGACACGAGTTCCTGGAGTCTGATAGCAGCTTTAGATCCCTAGGTAACATGTGGGCATGTGTTGATAGACATGCCTCACTAATAAACATGTAGACTGCCTAGCAAAATACACAAACAAGTCAGGCTCTCCCACCTGACACAAAGAGGAATTTTTCAGGCAGCAGCTTCTAAAGAGTCCCACTTTGAACTCTAAAGCCTAAGGGAAAATATTGTGTGAAATTCCCAGACTTTGAAAGGAGAGAAACAGTTGGTCTCAGGAAGTCTCTATGGTAGTGGTTCCCAACCTTGGTTACTGGAAGATGTGTGGACTTCAACTCCCAGAATTCCCTAACCAGCATTCTCCAACCAGAGAGAGTCTTCAAGTTCTGGACAATTCATACCCACAATGTGACAAATATTGTTCATTGTGCTAAAGGGCCAGGCTACCGAAACCCTGTCAGTGGTGGGTTTCAAAATTTTTTACTACTGGTTCTGTGGGTGTGGCTTGGTGGGCATGGCAGGGGAAGGATACTGTAAAATGTACATTCCCACCCCAATCCAGGGGAAGGTTACTGCAAAATCCCCATTTCCTCCCAATCATCTGGGACTTGGGAAGGCAGACAGTAGATGGGGGCGGGGCCAGTCAGAATTTTTACTACCGGTTCTCCGAACTACTTAAAATTTCTGCTACCAGTTCTCCAGAACTGGTCAGAACCTGCTGAAACCCACCTCTGCCTGTGGTGTAGCTCCACACCTTCTGAAAACGAAACCTGCAACAAACTGGAGATGGAAAATTAAAGAGCATCAGGTAGAGTTTGCTAACCATGGATTGGGCAAGCTCTTTGACTTAATTCCTATCTTGATCTTTGTAACCCTATTATTACCACACAATCAAAAGCAAAGATGTCACAAAACCCTGCCTACTGCTTGATTCAATCTTGGACTGGAGCTAACATAGGCCACTTGGGAAACCTAGCCCTCATCTTCATGTGGTGGAGCTAAAGGCCTCCAAAACAGAGGATGCAACAGATCTACAGATCAGGCCACCTTTTCATATTGAAAAGCAATACATTTAAAATATAAATATATATATTATTTAGAATCTTAGACCCATCGGGCTGAAAGGAACTACCAAGGCCACTGCCCAAGGCAGGAGTCCGTATACCATTCCAGACAATTGTTTGCCCAGTCTTTTCTTGAAAATCTCCAATGATGGAGCACCCACAACTCCAGGCCGCAAACTGTTCCATTGATTAACAGTTCTGATTATCTGGAAATTCGTTCTAATTTCCAGATTGGATCTCCCTCCAATGAACTTCTACAAGTTGCTCCTTGTCCTACCCTCAAGCAGTGGTGGTATTCAGCTGGTTTTATCCGGTTCGGGAGAATCAGTAGCGGCGGCTGCAGGTGGCTCATATTTATGAACCAGTAGTGAAGGTAAGTGAATACCACTCTTGCCCTCAGGTGCTTTGGAGAATACATTGATACCCTCATCTCTGCACCCTTTAAGTATTGGAAGACGGCTACCACGTCACCTCTGAGTCTTCTCTTTAGACTAGACATACTTAATTCCCTCAAATTTTTTTCATATAGTTTAGCCTCCAGCTCCCTTTGCATATTAGTGTATCTTCTTTGTACTCTTTTTATGGCTTCACCATCAGTTTTGTATCATGGTGACCAGAACTGGATGCAATATTTCAAATTTATTTAAATAGAATCTAGAAGATCTTCAAACAGGGGAGAAATAATACATCAAGACTGCCTCTTATTCTTGTTGAAATACAACAGAGTCACAGTAAAGACCAGGAACTGATCAGGATATTTCAACTCTTTTATGGAATCACAGTGACTTCAAAAGGACCAAAGGTATTTCTTCTGAGCTCAAGAATCCATACAGAGAGAGAAACCTAATGGAGGGTTAAATCCAAAGTTTCTTTCTTCTGTCTGTAAGTAACAAAGGATCGATAGCTACCCTTTTGTTATCTTCACCAGCATAGTGATATCTTAATTAACTTCGGAATTCTTCATTCATTCTTTTTTTTTTATTGCAAAAGTTTTACAGTTACATTTTCACCCCCTTTCCCCCCCCCACTACCCCTCCCAAACTTCCCAACCTCCCCAGCCCACCCTAACCCTCCCCTCCCCCCAGACTTCCTAGTATGCTCATGTCAGATAAAAGGAAAAAACCCTCCTTTGTATATAAAACTTGAACCCCTCCCTCCCCCTTACAAATTTTCATCTTCATTACATTAACCTATTTCTATCTTGGTATAACATTTTCAGATAAATTTTCATCCTGATTACCTTAAAAATATTTCTATCATAATATAACATTTTCTAACAAATTTTCATCCTCAACCTTAAAATATTTCTATCTTAATATAACATTTTCTAGCAAGTTTTTATCCTCAACCCTAAAATGTTTCTATCTTGATATAACATTTTTATATAAAGGCTATTTGATACTTCCTAGTTTGATATTTATGCTGAACATAATTTATCCACTTCTTCCATTCCCATTCATAGGTCTCTTGAGAACAGTCTTTTAGATATGCTGAAATCTTCGCCATCTCTGCAAAACTGGCCATCTTCAAAGTCCATTCCTCAATCGTAGGCAGCGCTTCATTTTTCCAGTATTTACCTATCAACAATCTTGCTGCAGTTATCATGTACAATATCAATTTTGTTTCCCCCAATGTAAAACCCTTAACTATACCCAATAAAAACAGTTGTGGAGAAAATTGAATTTTTTTCTTCAAAACATTCTGCATGACCCACCAAATTTTTATCCAAAAAGCCTTAACTTTCTTACAGGTCCACCAAACATGATAATATGTAGCGTCTAAGCAATCACATCTCCAACATTTAGGCTGGACATTAGGGTACATACACGACAATTTTTTAGGATCTAAATGCCATCTATAAAACATTTTATAGAAATTTTCCCGCAGATTCTGCGACTGTGTAAATTTAACATTCTGAACCCAGATTTTTTCCCATGTTTCCAACATCACTGGTTCCTCAAAATTTTGTGCCCACTTAACCATGCAGTCTTTAACTAGTTCAGTTTCTGAATCCCTTTCTAACAAGACATTATAAAGTCTTTTAATATGCATTGGGCCTTTCTCTTTTATATGTCTAACTAATTCTTCCTCATACATCATAATACCAGTTTTTTGGTCCTCTTTCCATCTCAATTGCAGTTGATTATATTGTAACCAAGTTAAATTAATCCCTTCAGCCAACAATGTCTGTAATGTCTTCAGCTGCCATCTGCCCGCATCTGTAAAAAGAACCTCTTTATATAAAAACCCCCCGAGTGACATTATATTTGTATTCCACAAGGTATGACCAAGATCCAGCCATAGCGGTATTTTATAATTCCAGTTGTTTCGGTGCTTCTTCCAAACTCTCAGCAAAGAATCTCTAAGTATATGGCTTTTAAATACTTTATCCACTTTGCTGTCATAAAATAAGTAAGCGTGCCATCCAAATTCCAGATCAAAACTTTCTGCATTCAATATTCCAGTCTTTTTTCCTCCAAACCAATCACTTACTAAAGTCAAAGCTGTTGCATCATAATATAATTGTAGGTTTGGAAGTTTGAGACCTCCCCTTTCTGGAATGTCTTGCATAATTTTCATTTTTACTCTTGGTTTTTTCTCGTTCCAGACAAATTTGTTGACACCAGTTTGCCATACTTTTAGTTGTTTATCATTTTTGAGCACCGGAATCATTTGAAACAAAAAAAGAAATCTTGGCAAAATGTTCATCTTAACTGCTGCTATTCTTCCAAGTAAAGACAGCTGCAGTTTTTTCCAAGTCTCCATATCTTTTTGCACCTCTCGCCACAACACCTCATAGTTATTTTGAAACAATTTCATATTTGATTCTGCAACCTGAACTCCTAGATATTTTACCTTTGGTACAATCTCAAAACCTGCCCTCCTTTCTAACTCCAGTTTACGATCTTGTGTCATATTTTTAACTACCATCTTGGTTTTTCTCTGATTCAATCTGAAACCTGAAACTTTACCAAAGTCTTGTATAATGTCCTTCATCTGGATTATCGATTCCATTGGTTGTGTTAGGGTAACAACCAGATCGTCTGCAAATGCCTTTATTCTGTAATCCTCTTGCCTTATCATTATACCTTTCAAAGTGTTAGAATCCCTTATTGTATTTAACAAGACTTCTAGTGTTAAAATGAATAACAATGGGGACAGTGGACATCCCTGTCTTGTTCCTTTTTCAATTTTAAACTCTGTTGTCAAACTTCCATTGATAATGATCTGTGCCTTTTGCTCTTGATAAATTGCTGAGACCGCCTGTATATATTGGTCCCCAAAGTCCATCTTTTTTAAGGTCTTTAATAGAAAATTCCAATCCACTCTATCAAAGGCCTTCTCTGCATCCAGAAAGACCAGCACTGCAGGGATCTGTTTATTCTTCTCAAGATATTCCAATAAATCTATTACTTGCCTTACATTGTCCTTCATGTACCTACCCTCAATAAATCCCGCTTGGTCATCATGAATCACCTTTTGAATTACTGGCATCAGTCTGTTGGCTAATACTTTTGCGTAAATTTTATAATCCGTATTCAAAAGAGATATTGGTCTGTAATTCTCCGGTTTTTTGGGACCTGCTTGCTCTTTTGGTATCAAAGAAATATAAACTGTAGTCCACGATGGAGGTACTTTTCCCCCTTGTTGTATGTTGCAAAATAAGTCTCTGAGTTGTTCCACCATTTCTGCCTGTAAAGTTTTATAATACACTGCTGTCAGACCATCCGTTCCAGGAGCTTTGGCTGTTTTTAATTGTTTTATTGCTGCTATTATCTCCTCCTCTGTTATGGGATAATCCATTCTTTCCTTTTGTTGCTCAGTGATTTTTGTAACTCTTTTATTGTCCAAATATTTTTCTATAAGTCCGTTCTGCACCTCCTCTCTGGCATATAGTTTAGTGTAATATTGAAGAAAAGCTTCTTTTATTAAATTTTGTTGAAAAACTTCTTTCCCCCCAATATCAACACTATCAATAGTCCGTGTGCTTTGTTTCTTCCTTAATGTGTAGGCCAACCACCTGCCTGGTTTATTAGCGTTGCAGAATGTATTATGCTTCGCATATTGTAAGTTTGTTGCAACTTGTTCCGCTATAAGGATTTGAAATTGATCTTTCAGAAGTTTTATAACACTAAGTATTCTTTCATCTGTTGGATTTTTAATAAGTAACTGTTGGAATTCTTCATTCATTCTTCATTCTAACCTCAGTTCTTGTCAAATAAAAGACGCCAGTTTTTATTTCTGGAAGTTTTTTAGCTGTCCTCTCTTTCTCTCTCTCCCCTTAACATTTTCTTCAGATTTAGATCTAATTAATAAATTAATGTATACATTTTATATTGCCACCCATCTCATGCAAGTGACGCTGGGCAGTGCACAGGCTTAAAACATGCAAACTCATCAAACATCCCTTAATTTTATTTTCTTGCACCTGAATAGTGTGATAGCAGATTGATCCCAACCGAGGGAAATCTGTCTTCACAGCAGAAGAAATGAGGATGTTTCCCAGCAGAATGCCATCTTAATTCTTGGAGCAAAAACAAGAAGCTTGTACCCCTTTAAAACTTAATCAGTTTATTATCACATGCTTTCATGGATCAAAGCCTATTTCATCAGCTGCAGAAGGTATTGTGTTCAGAAACGAGTCTTGCATGCACATACAGCTTTCACTGGCTCCATTTCATCCCTTTGACAAATTCATTCATAAAAGCTTATATGATACTTACATTTGATAACCTTCGTGGTTTTAATTACTGGTGTTTTCCCCAACACTTTCTAAAGAGATCTGCTGTCTAATTAAATCAATGGAAACAACAACATTCAATGGGCTATTTTGATCATACGCAACAAACCCTTCAGCATGCAAATCATTTTCCAGTGACTGACAGAGCAAACTTCAAAAATATCCTCTCTCAAAGGGGCAAGATCTGTTGAAAGGAAGAACATTTTTTGTTCTTCCGTTGGGAGACAAACTAATCAGATTTTTTTTAAAAAATCAAAGATTATTAAAAGATTCAAGACTATCATAATGTTAATTTTGCCACATCTGTGGTGTGAACTTATTACTACAAGTATATGTCTGTCTTAAAACTTCCATTAAGTGACATTTCCTGACAAGATAGAGGGGAAAGAAGAAGAAGAAAGAATTAGCAAAACTGCAAATATTAGTGAGCTAGGAATAGGGATTTGTCTGTTTTGCTCAGGAAAATAAAACTCTGTCAATTCGGCAAATCCACACTGAAGTGACATTTTTATTTTGATTGAGTGACAAATAACTTCTTATGACTTTAAAGCAGAAAATTATGTGTATTCTCTTGGGTTATAAAATGCTCTCAGCGAGCATTCAAGAATAACAAATGTGCTGCACAGTTTCATGTAACATTTAAATCTATAGAAAACAAAGAAAGGGAAAGCATGCAGGGAAAGGAAAATTTCATATTTGATCATTTAAATGAATACGGGCAATCTGAGTAAAGGAGGGCAATTAAAAATATAAGCTCACGAGCCTCAAGAACCACAGGGTGAAATTCAGCATGCAGGAATAAATATTTAGGTTAACTAGTAAGGTGGAATATAATCATAATAATTTCTTTCGAGATGCTGTACTTGGGAATAATTTCATTTTTGCTAAGCAAACAAGGAGGTATGTTAGGTTGGGAGACATGGAATGGCATTATCCATTGTTTAATGGTAGAGTGCGCAATATGCAAAACCACATTGGTGATAACTAGCATTACTACTAAAAATGATTCATAAACAAAAGACAGAATCGTTCATCTTGGAGAAACTCTGCCAGAGGAGATAATGTTGAGTCCGAGTTTGGCCAATTGTATAAGATGTCACTGAGCTAACCAGTGGAGCAGCTTGCCTTCAGAAGTTGTGGGTGCTTCATCGATAGGAGTTTTTAAGGAGAGACTGGACAGCCATTTGTGTAAAATGATACAGGGTCTCCCGGTGGCTTGGTGGGCGTGGTGTGGCTTGGTGGGCATGGCAGGGGAAGAATACTACAAAATTTCCATTCCCACCCCAGTCCAGGGGAAGGATGCTGCAAAATCCCCATTCCTTCCCTACTCCTGGGGGAAGGATATTGCAAAATCTCCATTCCCATCCCACTCTGGGATCAGCCAGAGTGGTATCTGCCAGTTCTCCGAACTACTCAAAATTTCCGCTACTGTTTCGCCAAACTACTCAAAATTTCTGCTACCAGTTCTCCAGAACCTGTCAGAACCTGCTGGATTTCACCCCTGTGGTCTCCTGCTTGAGGAGAGGGTTGGACTAGAAAACTTCCAATGTCCCTCCCAGCTCTCGACTGACTTTTCAAGATGTTAATTGTCCCTATTCTCAGCTCAAGACAGGATCTGTGGTCCTTCAGATCTCACTCTCAGAAGCTTGCAATCTGTCACGTAAACAAAGTTTCAGTATAAAAGTATGTGTTTCAGTAATGTCTGTTAGGCACAAATTCTCCATCTTTTCCTTGCCTCCATCCACATGGAGCAACTAATCCTTTTGCAATTGAGGATAGCTAGTATCATTTACAGGATAATTTATGAGGTTGAATTAAATAAGCCAAAATTTCAGACCCTTGGAGTGGAGTGGAGGTGATGAGTCTTTAAAATAAAACATGTAAGTTAAGAAACATAATAAACACAAATTAAACAAACAAATACCACAAACGTTTTATATTAGGTCACAAGATTTTGGCAGTGTGATCTTGGGGGCCAAGGTACTACAAAATGGATCTGGTTTTTCCACTGTTGCAGAATCTTGTTATTGTCTCCAAATAAAATAACAAAATTCCTTACACTGAAAAAAAAAGCTGCAGAATGTAAAAAAACAAAACAACACCAAAACACATTACTGTGTGTGTGTGTGTGTGTGTGTGTGTGTGTGTGTGTGTGTGTGTCTTATGCCAACTTTAGAGAAAATGATTTGCAAATGAAAAGGCTAAGAAAAGTAATCTCCCACATATGCAGGCTGGATTCTGTTAAGATTCGATTACACCATTTACTTATTATTTATTGATTGCCTAGATTTATATTGTCCCTTTTGTTCAAAAGCTGAAGATAGCAGATAGAGTATGCTGTAGAAGGAAAGGCAGAATTAGGGACAGAGTTTAAAAAGGGATCCTCCTAGAATCCCTACATAGTCACAAGCGGACTAAGTGCAACCCTCTTTGAATTCCATGGACCCTTATCTACAGTAACTCCAAGCAGATGCTTGCTGTTAGTTGAGAAGATTCCTGTGCATAGGCATGATTAGCAATAAATTAATTTACTGGTAATTGGACCTTCATGAATAGACCTCATCTTTCACAACTGATGTATGCCCTTTTCCAACTCGACTTGTGGCCAATCATTCCCACTGAAATTTCTTCATGGAGAATACTGTACAATTACTGGTGGATCATTGTTGAAAATTCAATTCTGAATATCATATACAGAGATAACTGTAAGTGTTGCAAATAAGACTCATATCTCAACAAATATACTATAATGACAAGGCATTCTGGATTACCCCACCATTCAGCTGTCATTCCGTTTGTTTCCTTGAACTAGCTGTATATTTGCTGCAAATATCTATAATTTATTAGATGCTGTTTGAAATAAAAGGAAGCTATAGATGGTCATTAAATGCAGTATTTGCCAGTACAAAGACGCAAAGTGTGACATTTTGCCACCACAGCTGCCCCACATGTCAAAATCCTTTGTTTGTAGAAGCAGCCTATAGTCTTTTCATTTGGACTCATTGTTCTGTCTGTAAAAGAGAGATCTTGGATTGCAGCAACAAATGACAGTTTGGCGGGAGAAAATAACATCTGTTTCACATCCCTATTTTTCATTCTTATTTTAACAATCATAAACACTTTTGAAAGCTGAAGGAGAACAGAACTAGTGCAATTCAGAGTAGGTAAAACGTCTTGCAAAGTGCATTTGGATGCATAGACCCAGGGGGAAAACAAAAACAGATTTCATGTTGAGTGTGAACTCTCTTTCTCCCCTTTTGAGAGCCAGGAAAGATTTTGAGGGGTTTGCTCGTTTAATCTCCTTTGGCTGTTCTAGCCAAGGGAAGTTTGAAGAACTGTTCCCCTTTCTTTTCTTTGAATAATCCCTGTCATCTGAATGCAAACTGGTCACATCTTAACACAGAGTCATAAGAAGACCTAAAATCATGGTCACAACCATGGGGACATGGAATTCAGCCAGAAGACAACTAACAACTACCTAAACTCCATGGCTGTTCTCGAATACAGCTCATCTGTTTGGAACCCACACTGCATATCGGACATTAATACAATTGAGCGTGTCCAGAAATATTTTACAAGAACAGTCCTCCACTCCTCTGCTCACAACAAAATACCTTATGCCACCAGACTTGACATTCTGGGCTTAGAAAACTTAGAACTACGTCACCTTCGGTATGACCTAAGCATAGCTCATAAAATCATCTGCTACAATGTCCTACCTGTCAATGACTACTTCAGCTTCAACCACAACAACACAGAACACACAATCGATTCAAACTTAAAGTGAACCGCTCCAAACTTGATTGCAGAAAATATGACTTCAGCAACAGAGTGGTCAATGCCTGGAATGCACTACCTGACTGTGGTTTCATCCCCAAACCTCCCCAAATTTTAACCTAAGACAATCTACTGTTGACCTCATCCCATTCCTAAGAGGTCTGTAAGGTGCGTGCATAAGAGCAGTAAAGTGCCTACCATCCCTGTCCTAATGTTCCCTTTAATTGTATTCATTTTATGTATTCAATTCATGCTTATACATATATATATATATATATATATATATATATATATATATATATATATATATATATATATATATATATATATATATATATATATATATAAAATCTAATAAGTACTCTATAAATAAATAAATAAATAATAAATAAATAAATAAATAAAATTTAAAAAATGAATAAATGAACTATAGATAGTCCTCGGCCTAACAACCACAATTGAGCCCAAAAGTTCTGTTTGTAAGTGAGACATGAAACAAGCAGGTGTACTCAGGTGCATCCTTGGAACATCGAGAAAGCAATTTTTAATATTTACAATATTTATTCAATTTCTATAACTGCCCATCTCAAACAATGACTCTGAGAAGCTTGCAATTCAAAAAATATGCTATAATGAAAGCAATAAAAACAGTTCAAAATAACGAAAACAATATTAAAAAGTCCAAAATAAATATATACAACACGTGACATACTTGGCCAGGTAGCAATGAAGGCAGGAAATGGGGCCCTTAGCACATTCAGCACCTCAGACTCAGAAACACAGCCAGGTTTTTAGAGCCTTACAAAAGGCTATCAAGGTTAGGGCCATTTTAATTTCTGAGGGGAGGATGAGCTGCCTTCTGAGCTGCAGGCCTACTGCAGAAAAGGCTTGTCTTCAAGTCTCCATCAGCCAATCCTCTTTGGCTAACAGGATGTGCAGCATGCCCCATTATAGGATGCCTGCTAGGTCAAATTGGATAGACAGAGACTCGTGAAAATTGGCAGTCCCTCAGGTAACCTGCTCCCAAGTCTTAATTTACCATAATATTTAAATATACATAGGAGAAATCAATAGGACAAAGAGTCCAGATTAGTTGGAATTTGACAGAGGTAGTAAAAGTATAACTACTAACTAACTGATGCAACAAGGAAAGATGAAAGATGGCATAAGAAATCAATGTGGAAAGAAAGAAAGAAAGAAAGAAAGAAAGAAAGAAAGAAAGAAAGAGAGAGAGAGAGAGAGAGAGAGAGAGAGAAAGAAAGAAAGAAAGAAAGAAAGAAAGAAAGAAAGAAAGAAAGAAAGAAAAAGAAAGAAAGAAAGAAGATGGATGGGAGGGAGGAAAGGAAGGAAGGAAGGAAGGAAGGAAAAAAGAGAGGACAGTCAATTGAAATAACAATTTCAAAATGTTTAATTTGGATGAGGATGAGTGGAAGATGGGAAAGGGATTTAAATCTCCTTTCCTTGCCTCATCTGCTCTTCTTTCTCAGTAGCTGAGGTCTGCACAGTGTGGCCAGTTGTACTGTACAGTGGCTAGACCATTGGAGGGCTATCCAATTTAAAGGAAAAATAAAAATAAGTCTACATTTGCTGGCCAATTACCATACTAATAATAAAAATGGCAGTTAGTAAGGATCTATCTAATCTCTATTATGTGTCTTTCATATAATAGTAATAGCACTTATAGATCACTTCACAGTGCTTTAAGTCCTCTCTAAGCGGTTTACAGAGTCAGCATATTGCTCCCAACAATATGGGTCCTCATTTTACTGAGCTTGGAAGGATGGAAGGCTGAGTCAAGCTTGAGCCGGTCAGACGGTCAGAATCGAACTGCTGGCAGTCAGCAGAATTAGCCTACAATGCTGCATTCTAACCACTGCATAATGGATAATTGAACTCTTTTAAAGACTTTACATACCTCTGTGCATATTAAAAAGAGCTTATTCAGATAAATTTTCTTTCCCCCATTGTCCTGAGTTCTTCTCCTTCATCTTCTTTTATCCACAATGCTCTTAGAATATTTTGCATGCAATGAAGAATCCAGCCTCATTCCCAACTTTCTGACCTAAAAGAGAAGTTTCAACTTCTCTCCCCCCCGACTGTCTGTCTGTCTTGCTTCCCAATCAACTGCAATTCTGATTATTACTGACACTGTCTTGATTAAACCAAATATTCTGCATCGTGACACCCCTCCTGCGTGAGCTGCACTGGCTCCCAGTGATCTTCCGGGTGTGATTCAAGGTGTTGGTTACCACCTTTAAAGTACTCCATGGCATTAGATCTGGGTATCTTCAAGACCGTCTTCTGCCACCAGTAGCCTCCCTCCGGCCAGTCCACTCCCACAGAGAGGGTCTCCTCAGGGTGCCATCGGCCAAATTATGTCAGCTGGTGACACTGAGGGGGAGGGCCTTCTCTGTGGAGCCCCTGCCCTTTGGAATGAACTGCCCCCAGAAATTCATAAGATCTCCGATCTCCGTGTATTTCGCTGTGCCCTCAAAACCTTGTTGTTCTGCCAGGCTGGGCTATCAAAGTAAAGATTTTAATCGGTTTTAGATATGGGATTTTAAATTTGAGGGTTTTATAATTCTTTTTTTTTTTAATTTGATTTATATGCCGCCCTTCTCCGGAAACTCAGGGTGGCTTACAATGTGCTCAGCAATAATTGAGCCAATTATTTAATAATTTTAAATTATTTTAAAATTTTGTCTGTCTTTGTGCTTTTAATCAGGCTGTACACCACCCTGAGTCCTTCGGGAGAAGGGCGTTATAGAAATTAAATAAATAAATAGATAGATAGATAGATAGATAGATAGATAGATAGATAGATAGATAGATAGATAAATAAATAAATAAATCTCTCTTTGAATGTGATGGTAGCATTTTTCTGCTCCTTTTAGATGGTTTAAGCAAAGAGTGCAAGCATTAGAATCACTTTCCTCTAAATTGCATACCACATTCCCAGCTAGTTCAGTCTGACATCTCGCTGTAACTTTACACTCCTTGCTAGTGTGGAGTTGATAGCTAATGGAAGTTTAAGAGCATCATTCCAGAGCATTAGTGAACCCATGTTATTTTTAAACCACATATAGGACATTTTGCTATGACCAGTTTAGAATGTCATGATAACCCAGTAATGCTCCCCAGGAGAATTATTAAGAGAGACATGCATCCAAATCCATATAAAGTTAATAGCTGGAGTTTTACAAAATAGTATATAAGCTTTGGAGTTTACAAAAACTATTCATCAACTAAATAGTTAAGAAAATCCAGAGAAAAGCCGGAGAACAAAGAAAATATAATAGCTGTTAAACTATGACCACCCCAGCATAGAACATGGAGTGTGGACATTGGTCAATGTAACAGAGAGAAGCAGTATTTGGTTGTATCGTTGATCATTATCTAAAGATTATTGGTGTCCTCCCCATTTTTTGGAGATGGAGTGTAAAACATAACTATTAAATTTAGCTATTGCAAGATAGAAACTTTCTAATATTAGATCTTTTTTTTAGCAGAGCTTAAGCTAATTATAAACCAAGAGATGATGGGATGACCTCATGGTAGAAGGTCATTCGCCTTCAATCAACACAGTCCAAATGTACTTAGTTTTGAATTTGCGTCCTCCTCTTTTATAAAGTCTTGCTGGCAAAGTTTGTAACTCTGCAGATGAGAGGCAGAGGGCGGCCATGGGTGAGTTATACTTCTTAACTTTGGGACCCTAATGGAAGTAGGATAATGGATGAGCTTGGTTTTAATATGGGGGTACAGTTAATTATGGGTGGGTTGTTAAGATGGAGCGTGGGTTAGCAGAAGTGGCTTTTGACTAGATAGCTGAATTATTTTGTTAGTAGGTGGAAGATAGTGAATAATTTTAATGACTCATTGGCAGGAATTCTGCATAAGTGATTGATAGTGAAACGGTCTAGGATTTTTCATTGCATATCTCCCCATTGACAAGCAGGAGAAGATACAACAAGAAGTATTGATCAGCTTTTCCAGGACACAAACTGGCAATTTGGTGTTGGTCCCTCTTCTGGTCCAACAGCCTTCTCCATGTCCTAGAGCAGTGATGGCTAACCTTTTTGCCATCGTGTGCCAAAAGTGGGGGGAGTGCGGGGTGGTTGCACGTGTGCGTGCCCACATCCACAATTCTATGCACCCTGCCCCCCATGCATACATGCATGACCCCCCCATGGTCCCCCCACTTTTGGCATGTGATGGCATGGTGGGCCCGGTAACCATTTTTCGCCTTCCCCAGGCTCCAGAGGCTTTCTAGGAGCCTGAGGAGGGAAAACAGCCTTCCCCACCACCCCTGGAGGCCCTCCAGAGGCCGGAAACAGCCCATTTGTCAATTTCTGGTGGGCCCAGAAGGCCTGAAAAATCAGCTGGCCAGCATGTGCAAGCGTGCTGGAGTTGAGCTAGGGCAACGCTCGTGTGCCCACCAATATGGCTCCGCATGCCACCTGTGGCATAGGTTCACCATCATGGTCCTAGAGACTGCATTCTTGGACTCAGATAGCTGTTGGCAATAAAGCCTCACTAATCTATCAATTTGCCCTAAAACAAATGAACAAGCACATTTGTTCCATGTAACTACGGTAAGTTCTGGTTAAGTGAGGATGGTAATGTTGCCTTAACAGAGATTTGTCCATTAGATTTGAAGTTCATCTTGCAAGTCCAAGGCTGGAGGGTGAGGGAGATGATCCTTTGAAACCTTGGTTGTGACTAGGAGTTCTGTTTCAAACTGACTGAATGTGAATGCCTGAATTGGACTGTGAGGCCCAAAAGAGATTCTGAGGATGTACTTCATGCTCTGAAGCACAATAGAATTATTTTCTTAGCTCAGAGTTCATCACAATGTTGGTGATTTTTCTCAAATGTTGACAGTGAGGCATTTCAGTCTTTAAAATCCTAGAATTGTGATATGGGAAGGACCAGAAATTTATGATCTCTGTGGTAACCATGAGCCTGTCCCTGATTAACAGGCCAAATTCATAGAAATGATAACACAATGGATCTAGCTTTTACCTTGGAACAGTGATTTGAAGGTGAAGGACATTGTGATCAGTTCTTTGTCATAGGTACATCAGTTCTTAGTTAACATGTAGCTCCTTGATACCTTTGATTCAATGCTTTGACTGGTCCAACCACACACCTTATGGATTTTGCCATTGATCTGGCAGGCAAACTATATGTCTGAGTGAATTCTGGAATGTAGAGACAATGAGGACATTGGGTGTGATAGTCCTTAAGTAGCTTCTGTTTGTTCACCAATTCTAGAAACTTCTTGGTTGACTGAGGAACTCTTAAGAGATGAAAGACTAAAAACAGTGCCTAGAGCCTGAGGAATTAGTAGGAGCAAATGCAGATACTGTATGAAATCAGTTTTAGGCCTACATTGTGACAATAAGCAGTTTTCAACCATTACTGGGTCAGCAAATGTTAATAAGTATCTTGTTGGAAAGAGAGTGATGGGATGATCTGTTGTCAGGCTTTATCTGGCAGAAACAAACCATGATGGCAAACTCACAAGAAATCCAGGAATCGCAGATAAGAAATATTTATGGAAGAAAGTAAGAAGCCATAATTAAAGCATGTCAGAAACAGCTGGGAATCAATAATAAGCCTTATATATAGAAAACCATGTTCAAACCTTGGATTTCATTTTCCTCCTTGCCCTTTCTAACTGATTACTTGGCCTCCTCCTTTGAGTGGGCTGGTTTGTCTCCATCTGTCCTTTGTTTTTGCAATTTTCAGATTTTCTGTCATGTTGTTTTTCACTGACTGTGTGAGAACTAATTCTCATATCTCTCTTTGGATCGCTGTGACATGTTTGTTAGACATTTTGCTGATAAAAAATCATTTGTATTTGTTGTGGAATAGACTCACTTGAATGGAATCCAATGAGTAGACTAGGGCAACAATTTGCTAAGTCATCTGGGATTCACTTTGGATTTGGATAATAAGGATAGAATTCTCTGTAATGCAACTCTACATAATTGCAGGTCAGGCCCATGTTCTACCTCACGTCTTCAGGAGTTTGTGTACGAATGTGTGTGTTTGGCTTTGAGAGATGATAATTCTTCTTTGAATAGAAGATGGCGCATCCATTGCCCTGAAGGAGATAGTGGTGCACCACATCTCAAGAAAAAAAAAAACATTTTTTTAACCTAATATTTAACAACATCTGTCTGGGCTTCCCTTCCAAGGAAGGTTTGGAGATGTGATTTTTTTTATCTCTTTCAATTGGACTCAGACTGATGTATAGGATCAAACTCACATAGTACCATCAATATTTGCAAGCTTCAAGAATTATTCAGAATAAGTACCTCAGACCCTCCTCACCCATCTCGCCACTCTTAATTGTAGGGTACATTCATGTTTTAGGCTTCCTGTGAATTTGTTAGAATGTATGTTAAAAGGAAGTTTAAAAAAGGATGCATTAGAATCTTAAGCAGAAATAAATTAGTTAGGGGAAATTTGTTTTTCTATAGAATAAAAGAATAATAGATAGAAAGATTAAAGGCTTATAGATGCTAGGTTTTTTTATGTATGTTTAAATAATATAAAGAGAATTATTTAAATTTGATGAATGTGAAAAAGAACACTAATATTGTAGTAAATTGGATCAATATGAATGACGCTCAAATCTAACACTGTTCACACATAATATGGATGTATACTTAATTTTTTTTAAAAAAGATATAGAATTAATTGATTTTAATGGTAAAGCTAAAATTTCTTAAGAAATGTTTAGAGTTTTAAAGTGAATATAAAAGAGTTTTTCCTTTAACGTTAAAGAATCTCAAAGAGTATAGTGATTTTTGTTAATATAAATCAGGGGTCCCCAACCCCTTAGAATGTATGTGTGTGTGTAGGGGAAAAATAGATTTGATTAAGATGGCAATGTACTGTAAATGGTATTAAACAAAGAGATTTTATTTGGTCTTGTTTCTACTGCAATATTGCTTCTAGTTTTTATGCTTGAAATATAAAAAGAAACTAAATTTAGAATTTAATTTGAAGATTTAGTAACAAGTTTTAGAACTGGCTTGTAATAATTATAGATAATGTAAAAAGTTCAGGTCACACAAAATTGCCTTATATATCTATCGCTTTAAAGATTTGGTTCATTAAAGATACCACACATTTTTTTTTCTCCCCATGTTCCGATGGAAGTCTGTAAATAATGGAATGTTTTACTGAATCACACAGAGAAGTGTTATGTTTTTGAATATCCCAAGCACTCCTTCCAAATATTTCTCAAAGCATGTACAGTTCTGGTGTATAGTCTTTGAACCTATCAAAATGTTCCTCGATCAGCATTCCAAAACTAGAATTGAGTACACTATGGACCTATCAGAAGGCCCAGATGGTACATGTACTCAGGTAACTCCAGAAAGTAAAAGGAAAGTTGTTGAAATAGATTGTGTGAAGTTCATGCCCTCTGGTATGATGATAAGTGATATCTAGGCAATGGGAAGAAAACATCTCAAAGCAGACGTGCAGCTTCATGATCACTCCTTGTCAGCATCAGTTTCAGGACTTGGTTAAGTATCTGCTTTCCTTTTGTAGGTTACCCTGCCAGCTCTGTATCTCATAGTTCCATCTGATTCAGGGCATACATTGCAACATTTTCTGGAACTGGGAGAGAAATACATCCTTCCCCAGTTTGTATGTATGTAATAGATAGATAGATGATAGATGATAGATAGATAGATAGATAGATAGATAGATAGATAGATAGATAGATAGATAGATGTTGTTATTTGTGAAGTCGTGTCTGACCCATCATGACCCCATGGACAATGTTCCCCCATGGACAATGCCTTCCTGTCCTGTACCCTCTTCTGGAGTCCATTTAAGCTCACACCTACTGCTTCAGTGACTTCATCCTGCCACCTCATTCTCTGTCGTCCCCTTCTTCTTTTGCCCTCAATCTTTCCCAGCATTAGGCTCATCTCCAGTGAGTCTTTCTTCTCATTAGGTAGAATTTCATCTTCAGGATCTGGCCATTTAAAGAGCAGTCAGGGTTGATTTCCTCTAGGACTGACCTGTTTAATCACCTTGCAGTCCAAGGGACTCGCAGGAGTCTTCTCCAGCACCAGAGTTCAAAGGCCTCAATTCTTTGGTGTTCAGCCTTCCTTATGGTACAACTTTCACACATTGCCATACATTGGTATGGCTTAGGACCTGGTTATTTACGGGACCGCCTACTACCACAAATAGCCTCCCACCGGCCAGTACGCTCTCATAGAGAGGGGCTCCTCCGGGTGCCGTCAGCCAAGCAGTGTCGACTGGCGGCCCCCAGGGGAAGGGCCTTCTCTGTGGGGAAACCCACTATCTGGAACGAGCTCCCCCCAGAGATACGGAGGATCCTGGATCTACGCACCTTCCA
Source organism: Arizona elegans (assembly GCA_022577455.1). Classification (NCBI taxonomy): domain Eukaryota; kingdom Metazoa; phylum Chordata; class Lepidosauria; order Squamata; family Colubridae; genus Arizona; species Arizona elegans. The sequence continues at coordinate 31,910,144 of JAKOOJ010000008.1, read as the reverse complement.
CCGTGCTCTTAAGACTCTCTTATTCCAGCAAGCCAGCCTGGTCTAATTTTTCTCCCCTTTCTTTTAAATTTTAAATTGAAATTTTAATTTGTTTTAAATTTATTGGGATTTTAATTGTCGTGGGCTAAATTATTTAATTTGGTTTTAAATTGTTTTTAACTTTTGTATTTCTGTATTTTATCCTGTGCCTGTTCACTGCCCTGAGTCCTTCGGTAGTAGGGCAGTATATAAATTTAATAAAACTAAACTAAACTAAAACTAAACTAAACATTGCAACTGGAAAAACCATAGCCTTGACTATACACACTTTTGTTGGTGCGTGTGTGTGTGTGTGTGTGTGTAACACATCTTCTCAAATAATTTACATCTTTTTGGCTTCTGCAAGCTCAGCACTTTTGCTATAGAAAATAGCAGTCTGTATTATTAGTCTCTACTGGAAGGAATTCAAAGTGCTTTATTTCAGTCTAAAGTGTTATAAAGCCGTACTTGCAGAGACAGCAGTTGGATGCACCAGAGTGCCCATATAGCAGGATAACTTCATATTGGTTTGCTGTTCTTTTAGGCCAAACTAAATTTATTGTCCATAATGAAAGACTGAAACTAATTTGAAAAATCTGAGAGTATAAGAGAAAGGACAAAGAGGAGGAAAGAAGCAGGAATGATTTCAGCAATCTCTTTCTTGGATTATTCCCAGGACATTATCTTTATCTTTAAACCCAATAAACTGGATATAAAATGTTGCATGCTCCACATATTTTCCTTATTTAAGATAAGAGAAGGATGGGTCAAAATCTTCTGACCTTGCCTGAAGTTATCAATTTGCTAAAAATTGATAACTTCAATCAATTCACTAAAAATTCAGATTTGGTCTTTGCCCCCTTAAAAAGAAGCTGGAAGATTTTTTTTAAAAAAGTGGACTGCTTCACATATCACATTATTAGATATACACAGAAGATTGTTTAATTGTGTACATCTAAATACTTTGCTGTGGAGGCAACAAATAAGCATGTTTATATTTTTCCTCAAGGCAGGCTCAGCTACTCCCTCACATTGTTTATATAATTTAGCGATAGGACACTTGGTGCTTTCCAGTTGTTCTGAATTAGTTTGCTGGAACTGACAGGTATTAAGGTCAAAACCAGAGGTGTCCAATTGTCACAACTTTAAGACCAATAGACTTCAACTCCCAGAACTCCTCAGCCAGCCATGCTTGGTCTAAGCACTCAATTAGTAACAAATCCATCTTTCCAGAGCTGTTGTAATTCTTGCTGGATCAACCAACTCAGATTACTGAGTTGTTTGCAGATAAATTTAGAATACAGGAAAAGAGTAATGTAAGCTGCCTTGAGTTTTCTGAAGGAAAGTATAATCAACAAAACAGTTTCACATACTTCTAAGTCATCTACAAGTGTTGAGGGACCACGGGAGTGATGTTGCCTTCACACCCTCAATATTTCTACCAGCTACTGAAATCTGCCAAGCTTTGTATGGACTATTAGCGTGCAATGCTATGCTGCAATCTAGATTTCAGTGGGAGAAGGTAATCTGGAGCATACATGAGGCTGCATATTATATCTGACCTTGCCTCCTTGTATAAAATTATTCTTCCACAGAAAAAAATAAATAAAGCAGTTTCTTCCAACCGGAATAATATAATAACCGCTCCTTCCATCGTGACCTGAAGACTTGGCTGTTCAAACAAATGGGCTGACTATGATTCTGGGTTTTAATATTTTATTATTATTTATTACTTATTTGGTTTTAAGGGTATTTTATTGTTGCATACTTTTAAACTTGTGTTCGCCGCCTTGAGTCCTTCGGGAGAAAGGCGGCATATAAATAAATAAATAAATAAATAAATAAATAAATAAACAAACAAACAAACAAACAAACAATAAATAAATAAATAAATAAATAAATAAATAAATAATATGGATGTCTAATTTTGCTTCAAATCATGTTTTCTCCTTTGAATACAAACTCTGTGAAGATGGCTGAGAGAGAGAGGACACAAACAGGTATCCTTCAGGTAAACATAAAACAGAAATTTGCCCCAAATTGGAAATTTTTATTCAGGAGAGCCACCAACTATGGAGGGTACAATAAGCAAGCCAGGTTTATAAACCTTTGCAGCTCTTTATACTCAGTGTGCAGATTGCACTGCAGTACAGAATATTGAGGCGTGTGGGAATATCAGGATATCTGTTCACACACATATATCCTTGCTACTGAATTTCATCTCTGCAGACATTTGTGGTTCACTTGTGTTCATTTCATACCCCAGCTTGGCTCTGCCATGTTTAGAATAAAATTATACAAATCGCTGGGAGAATGGTGGGATTAACATTGTGGCTAATGTAATCACAAGAGCCTTGAAGAGGTCAAGGGGTCACTTGGACAAGTCTTCCAACATGAAATATCTCCTTTATAAACGAATTCTGGTATCCTCCTCTCTGTCTTAGCTCTTCTAAAGTTATGGCTCCTGTCAAAGGCTTCCAGGCATTAGAATCAGGCAGATTTGCAGATGTGGAACATTTTCTAAAGATGATACAAACACAGTTAAAATTAAATCAAATTTTAAAAGATGCAGAAGAGTAACAGGTGGCTCTTGTTATTCATAGGGGTTATGTTCCAGAATGAAACAACAAATAACTAAACTATGAAAAACAAGATCTGGAGTCGATGGGGGTTGGTTCAGAAGTTTATGGTTTTCTTCTTTCTCCCATAAGAAAAACTGAACTTGGATTTGCTCCTCTTCTGATTCATTTGTGGCAAATCTTGTTAGGTCAACCTGGGTGCAAAGCTCTAGGTTGCTTCTCAATGACACTAACCCTGTTCTGAGTGAGTTGCTCAACTGGGGTCTGATGGAATTACCCACTCATGCTTCAAGTCTCACATTGGTTTCTCATTTTGCATGACTTCTTCATGATTGTTGTGGCCAGCCTTTAGAGGGCATGGCGGGACAAAGGTACTGCCCACCGATCATTTCCAGTGTTCAAAGAAAACCATGGAGTGATAATTATGAAAATGGCAGGATGTGAGGTGTAGGCAGGAACTGTGTACACTGAATGGCACAACCAAGTAACTGGCACTGAATGTCTGCACAGTGTATGCACAAGACTTTCCCAAGTCCAGATGGAAGATTCCAGAGAAGGTTGTGGAAAATAATAGGGCTAGGATCCTATGAAATTTGCAGATCCAGATCAACCAGATCTTGTAGTGGTTGACAAAGACCAGAAGACAGCAGTGGTGATAGATATAGCAGTGCCAGCAACATCAGGAAGAAGGAGCATGAGAAGCTGAACAAGTACCAGGGCCTGAAGGAGGAACTGGAAAGAATGTGGTAAGTCAAGGCCAAAGTAGTCCCAGTGGCAGTAGAAGTACTTGGAGCAGTGATTCCTAAACTGGGAAAGTGTCTCAAACAGATCTCAGGATAATAATGTCAGAACTGTCTGTCCAAAAGAAGGCAATGATTAAGATACTGCACAGAACCTCAAACTCCCAGTCTCTCTGGTAGAGGACCTGAGATTGAGGAAGACACATACCATACCACTTATAATGCAAGAAAGTGGTGAGAAGGAATGGGATTGAAGAAGACAGGATCTGTGATAATGTTTAATTGGGTTTCTACACACAGCAGGATTTATATTTTCCAAGGCTAGTATTTTGTGCCTTGTGGTAACAGCTTTCTTTTGTGGCTCCCTTTTTCAGATCTGCCCAGAAACTCTTGGCCCTTGGCAAGTGGCCAGCAGCAATATTAGGGGTGTTGTAATAAATTGCTTAGTAATGCATTCATTTGTTTAGGCAAAGAAGAATACTGGAAGGTCTTATCCAAGTATTTTAATTTATATCTGTTTGCATAGCATAGCTTAAATAGAATAGCTATCATCATCATCATCATCATCTTAATAGAATAGCTATGATGTGACACTTTGCCCATTCTTTTAGAATGGGTGAAATTTGGACAATTATATCGTGAAAGTCACCAGAATAACTGTGTTTAAATGATTATGAAATTGGGGAAGAAATGTTTACAAATTGCATACATCTTAATGTAGAAGTGAAATCTTAAATGGTATCAAAACATTACTCTCTATGCTAAGTAGAAGGATACTACTGATATTAAGCAGATATCAGTGGTAAATGATATCTTTTAACACTCAGCCCTCTCTTCAGGAGGAGACAAACCCTAAGGTTCAAATATTGCTCTTCACATGAGGAAGATAGACGATGGATGGATAGATGGATGAATAGACAGACAGAGAGACAAACAGACAGACTGTAACTGTAACTTCTACCAACCCAGTTCCTAAAGTGAATCTTAATTTCATTCATATAGTGTAAGTAATGGCCAGAATGGAATTTAGTGAACTGAATGGTAGCCAGAGAGATACCTAGAACTTCACAATTTATGTTAGGTAACTCTTTCTGTTTAAACTAAAGATATTTCATAATTATAAACATGCTTTTCTATAGGTTGTGATCCTTGGAACAGCAGTGGTTTATTTGTTCATGGAACTAACCATGCAAGAAGAGCAAGCCTCTTCTTGTATGGTTAGCTAAGCAGGTGCATATATAAGCAAAGGTAGGACAGAAATGTATGTAGGTGTGGATCAGGTCCTCCTTTATTCATTAAAAATACATTGTACCTTCCAGAATATTTATTTGCAAATTACAGCCATGTAATCAACATGTAATCAAACCAGTAACACAAGATTCAGAGCCAGCTCTTCTCTCCATTCTTTTGACAAAATGTCTCCATGAAGCATCACCTACCTGCCCAGCAATAAGCTTTCTGTGATGAATATTAATAGTCATTCTTGGAACTGCATTACTTGGCTCTAATCTATCTGTCTTTTTTTAAAAAAAATCACTCAACACCAACATTGTGAGAAAATTATCACCGACAGCGATCAACAACGAAGCAATTGGCTAAGGGTACCAAACTCTATTGCCAAATCCCACAGAAAAGAAAAAGAAAACTAGGATATTCCCTTTTTTTAAAAAAAATACCCATAATTTCAAATAATTCAACATACGGTAGATGTTTTAATAGCAATAGCACTTAGACTTATATACCGCTTCACAGTGCTTTACAGCCCACTCTAAGCAGTTTACAGAGTTCAGCCTATTGCCCCCAACAATCTGGGTCTTCATTTTACTGACTTTGGAAGGATGGAAGGCTGAGTCAACCTTGAGCCTGTGAGAATCAAACTGCCGGCAGCTGGCATTCAGGAAAAATAGCCTGCAGTACTGCATTCTAACCACTGCGCCACAACGGCTCTGTTTATGTTTGTTTAGCGTAATCATTAGAATATATTTATTGTGGGTGTTTTGTACTGTGATATGCAGACATGTTAATTGGTTAAAATGTGAAGTTAGTAGTTGCAAGTGTGTGATGCAAGCCCCATCTCTCTCTTTTTTTAATGTGCTACCTCTACAATGTTTATAAACAGAGAATGGGTCTTCAATCACACAGTCATAATCACCATGTTTATTTTTTGACAAATACAACCTGTTGTTGTGGCCTGCTGGCAGCCAGCAGAGCTGGCAGCAGAGTCAAACAGTGAGGAGGTTGGGGAGGAACTTGGGCCAGTCCTGGGGGTTGGGGAATGCCTTGGCGAGGGCTCTGCATCGGAGGCAGAGAGGGAGCTAGACAGCAGTGAGGCAGAGGAACAGCTGGAGCCTGTTCCCAGTGTACACATGCACAGAGCTGCCAGAAGAGCCTTGGTAGTACAGTGGTCTAAGGCACCCTGTTATTAAGCTGGTTATTAAGACCAGCTGCCTGCAATTACTGCAGGTTCGAATCTCGCCAAGGCTCAAGGTTGACTCAGCCTTCCATCCTTTCTAAGGTAGGTAAATTGAGGAGCCAGTTGTGGGGGCAATAAGCTGACTTTGTATAAATATACAAAAGGATGAAGGCTATTGCTGAGCACATTGTAAGCAGCCCTGAGTCTCGTGAGAAGGGCGGCATATAAATCATTTTTTTTTTTAAAAAAGAAGAAGACAAGAACAACTCAGAAAGCAGGGTCGACTTGGGAGTAAAGCCACACCTTGGAGATGATTGGCCCCTCCCATAGGAAACAAAAGATGAGCGAACAGGGTGAAGGCTTTTGCAGGAAACAATTCATTTGTTCCGTGACTCTGTGAGACTCTGCCAAGTTTTGCCTTTTGCCTCATTTGCCTCATTTGGAAACAAGTTTCATTGCAGCTTGCCAAGCAAGATAAGGTGTGTGAAAACTATTCCTTTGAAAAACTGTTTGGACAAGCCTTGCTGACTGTGAATGAAAGTAATTCACAGTTGTGTAAATAAAAGAGGTTTTGCCGGGACCAAGACTCTGCTTGCTGCTGTTTAAGGGAGCCTAGGTCAGAACAACTGTATGGATGCCCTGGTACTCGAGACATTTTAATTGCTGTAAGATGCAAACAAAGAGTTGAACAAAATAGACTCTTTATTCAATAGATGACAATTTCAGTGATTATTACTATTACAGCTGTGAGTCTCCTTTTTGTTAAAATGGTACCAGTTTTTATTAATTGGGAGTGATGCTGTAACCGCAACAGCTCTATCTTAAAGGCTGGCAACATGACCTGAAATGGATTTCTATTATAATGTTCTATGGTTATATTTTATAAGAGCTTGTATACCACTCTGAATGGGAATTTCTGCCTGAAATGGTGATACAAGAATTAAATAATAAGCAGAAATAAATATCAATAATTGGTGAATTTATTTTATCATGAGCTAATATAACCACATCATGACCTATTAGAATTGTGCTTAGTAAAAAAACAAACAAACAAACAAACAAAAACCCCTGTCAGAGCAATTTGGAAAAGTCTGCAAAGACAAAAGCAGATGAGCCTATTGCCTCTTGTCTAAAAGAGCAGGGAATACATGAGCTATAATATCACAATTCGTTTGCCCTAATAACTGTATTTCTGAATTTCAATTCCCCATTATTAAGAAGAACACACTGTTGATATCATTCAGAGGATGAATGAGGAAAAAGGCTGGCACTTTGAGCATATCAACATGCTATATAATATTTTAATAGAGAATAATATTTAATAGAGTGAAATATTACATTGATCAGAACAACCATTCAAGCTGATGGAAGAATATTTGTATTTCAGATACATAAACATAGAGAACAAACTACACAGTCTGGCTTTTCTCTTTTGAGAAGTCTATCAAGATTTGAAGAATTCCAAAGAATACAAATCTGTAATTTTTATTTTGAATTGTGCTGCAAACAACTCATTCCAATTTTGTTTCAAAAATGCTCTTTAGTTTGATTAAAATTATTTTTCAGATCTATGTTGAATGTCTTTTTCAACTATTATGTCCGTGTCTTAAGAAGTTAAAGATTCTTTATTCACTCATTTACTGATTTCTTTCAGACAGAGTGCTATATAGGGTTTTATTCCTGTTTTGCAGTAAACTGATCTGAGATGTACCTTCCTTCTTGTTTGCAGAAAAACAATTTATCAGAGATGACTCAGTGAAACTGCTGCTATCTAATTTCAGAATGTAGGGTTGAGTTTCTAGAGAACTGAGATTTACAATCAAACCAGGGCCAGAAGTCTGACACTTCCCCAGTGCTAATCAAGAAAGGGAGGTAAAATAGAAGAAAACAGTTTCTTACAGTTGGTTGTAAGGTTCATCATTGTTCCCCTTAGGGCAGAGGTGAAATCTGGCAGGTTCTGACAGGTTCTGGAGAACCGATTGCGGAAATTTTGAGTAGTTTGGAGAACTGGCAAGTGCCACCTCTGGCTGGCCCCAGAGTAGGGTGGGAATGGGGATTTTGCAGTATCCTTCCCCTGCCACAGCCACCAAGCCACACCACACCACGCCCACAAAACCGGTAATAAAAAAAAAATTGGATTTCACCACTACCTTAGGGTGAAAGTAAATATTCCTTCCTGTATAGCAATGGTGGGCAACTATGGCCCCTTTACAACTTGTGGACTTCAGCTCTGAGAATTCCTGACTCAGGAATGCATGGCTGGCTCTGGAATTCTAGGAATTGAAGTCCACCTGTTGTAAAGGGGCCATATTTGCCCCTTTACAACAGGTGTATATTTGCCTATACAGGAAAGCAATTGAGCCTTTTCATCTTATTTCTACCAAAACAAAATGGTTGTCACTGTTATTTCATGAATGCATATTCAACTGAATTAATAGGCAATCAGGAAAATGTATGCACATGGCACTAACAAGAGTCGAATCAATTCATCTTCAAAAGCAAAAACTATGATAATATCGCAATGGTTGCAGTGAAGATAAGGGTTTTTTCACATTTAAATGTATTTTGTTTGAAAATATGCATGTTGGATGTGTTTGTGTGCATGTTTGCGTGCATGTGAGACAGAGTGCTTGTATGCAGTATCCAAACTGTACTATATCCAAAGTAAGTACTATATGTGATTAAAGTATATCTAGTTCATACAAGAATATTTGATATCAAACATTAAATGTGACTGAATTATTTTATTACTGCAGTTATTACACCAGAAGTGCCTCTATAGAGCCTTTACTGCAAGGATTGCCATTTCTATAACAGGAAAAGCTTCCAAGCTTAAGAAAGGGAAAAAAATGGCTACCTTTTGCTTTGAGCAAATGCATCAGTTTGATGGAAGTCAAAAGGAAAAGGGTTAAAGGAGTGCTGTCTTTCACTGTGACTTCACAAAACTTCCTCCTCCTCCTCCTCCTCCTCCTCCTCCTCCTCCTCCTCCTCCTTCTTCTTCTTCTTCTTTAATTTGATTTATATGCCACCCTTCTCCGGAGACTCAGGGCGGCTTACAATGTGTTAAGCAATAGCCTTCATACTTTTGTATATTTATATAAAGCCAGTTTATTTCCCCCATAATATGGGTCCTCATTTTACCTACCTTAGAAAGGATGGAAGGCTGAGTCAGCCTTGAGCCTGGTGAGATTTGAACTTGCAGTAATTGCAGGCAGCAATTACTGGATGTTAATAACAGTGCTTTAGTCTGCTGAGCCACCAGAGCTGCTGCTGCTGCTACTGCTGCTGCTTCTCCTCCTCCTCCTTCTCCTCCCTGCTTGTCTTGATCACAGTTGTGATCTGTGTGTCAGGTAATTATTCTGGAAAATGAGTGACAAAAACTCCCACACTTTTGAGTGTGTGAGCCAATTAAAGTACTTTTTTAAAATCAAAATGAAAAAAGAACAATATTTCCCTGTACTTTCCCACTGGTAAACCTGCCTCCTTGTTTACATACCCTTTTCTGTTTGTTTAGTTTTAATTTATCTCCCCAGCTTCACAAAGGGAGAAAATTAGAAAATATCCAACAGTGTAGAAATCAACTTTTCCCCCTTCTCTTTTAGATGTCACCAAAGCAGAGGATCCATCCACAAGTGGGAGGAGGATAGAAAAAGCCAAGATGGTGGCTGTTCCCTTGCAATCAGAGTATATCCTTTTATGTCTGTAAAGAGAGGTGGGGCTTTGAATGCACAGTTCTCTCAATGAAGCTAATGGTATTGAGGATATGGTGCTGCTTCATTGAAGAAAAGTGAAATTGAATTGTAAGGAGAATTATAGAGATGTACGTGAGGGAGAAAAATCAAGAGGAACACATTTTCCAGCCAACAAATTTGATTAAAAGACATAAGCTTTCATGAGCTGCTGCTGACTTCATCAGATATATCGAGCAGTTAGATCAGTTTTTCCCAACCATTACAATTTCCAGACCTGCAGTCTTCAAATCTCAAAGTTCCACAATCAGCATGGAATTCTGACTTGATAAGAATTCTAGGAGTTGAAGCCCACAACCTGGAAGTTGTTGTGGTTAGGAAACAGTGAGCTAGTCTGATTTAGGATTTAGATTGGGTTGAGGTGAGGGGAAGGGAAGGGAAGGGAGTTTGGTTGTATAGATGCATGTTACATGAGACACTGATTACAAGTACATGATCAATTAACAATTGTAGTGTGTCAAAATCTCATTGTCCTTCTGAGATGGCCTGAAACCTTTGATGTGTGGCAATTGAAAACCCTTCGCTCAGTGTGGGAGTCAAAGTACCATTTTTCTGAAAAAAATGACTTGTGACCACTTTTCACAGTTACGACCTTTGCATGATCTGTGATCATGGGATCAAAATTCAGATGTTTGGCAACTGGTTCATACTTATGATCGTTGCTGTGTCCCATGGTCATGTGATCTCCTTTTGCAACCTTTCGATAAGTGAAGTCAATGGGGAAGCCAGGTTCATTTAAAAACCCGGGTTACTAACTTATCAACTGCAGTGGTTCACTTAACAACAGAGGCAAGAAAGGTCATAAAATGGGGCAAAACTCACTTAACAAATGTCTCACTTAACAACAGAAAATTTGGGTTCAATTGTGGTCGCAAGTCAAGGACTACCTGTATGATCTTCTGATAGTGCACTTAATCTTATGGGGGTACTTAGCGGGGCCATTGATAGTTGCTGCAGATGGAGGTGCAAAGTAGATATCTGGTTTGTTGCAAGATCTGGTTCCCATGTTAGCATCATTGTTTCTTGTTGCCTGTGAGAATCGGCATCAAGGTGGGTGGTTGTTCATATTCAAGTATGGTTGTGATGCCAGAGAAAGTGCAGTGTTGTTTGTTGTCCAGAATGGGCTATAGCTTATTAATAAAACGATGAATGGTTTGAGCTCTGAGCTCTGAGTGACAGCCGGGGTGTTCTGTTGTTCTGTTTCTGGATTCTGTCTTTTAATAAGTCCTCCCTAGGGCTGTGTGAGAGAGAAACAGAACAGAATGTGTGCGCATGTGAAAGGGATCTTTGACGGCCTCTTTAACTGTTACAAGCCATCAGGCTGTCATGGGCGAGACTGCTACACACACCCTGACACATGTGTACGAGCACCAAAAGGATAAACTTTCCTTTCATCTTGGCAAGAACTAAGTGATTTATGGTAAACTTTAATGTTGTGATGTGCCACACACAATTTGTCAGCGGTGAAGAGCTCGGCTCGCTTTCATGTAAACAAATCAGAGTTGCTCTTTCCAGACTGCTGTTTGACACCCTCGGTGAGTGCCAGAAAAGCGCAGTAGTTTCCTTTCCCAGCTAATCCTACAGCTGGTTTCCCACCGACAAACCTGCTCTGTGATCCATTGGTTTCACCTACGAAGCCTTCACTTCCTTGCGTTTGCCTAATTGACACAATCCAAAGCTCCAATCCTTGCATAAACAAAGCCTGCAGTAAATCCTAACAGATTTTTAACTAGACATATAAAAGCAGAGCTGGACCAAAAAAAAAAAAAAAGAGGCAGCCAGAAGTTGGAGTGGCTGTAGATTACAAGGAAAGTGTTGCTTAGTTCGTACATCTCCCCTGTCAGGCCATTTGTAGTCAAGGGCTATTCTTACATTAATTCACCGAGCTGGAATTTTAATGGACTACAAAAAGTCACACAATCAGCTGAAATCCACAGCTAACAAAACTGATTACTTTAAGTGATGAATGCAGGCTGGATGGGAGAAAAGACATGATGATAAATTTGCTTTTACGCTCACTGTCCTTGTATTTGCAGCCAGTGTGAACTTTTGTGAACCAGAGCAGAAATGCCTAAAGAGCAAATCCTGGCTATTCACATTTCTAATGAAATTATGCAAGTGATCGCCATCTGTGACTAAGACTGCAATGCTAGGCACAATTACTCGGCAATAAATTTTTATTGAACTCACCACAGCCAACTTAATAACGCTTAGCTTTTTAATTTTTTTTACAGCACTCTCCATGTATGAAGGACTTCACGTACTGACCACAACAACCCTGTAAAGAAGATCAGGGAGATTATTTTTCTGTGAACATAGGCTTGAAAGAGGGTATGTGACTGTTTTAAAGTTGGCCAAACATCTTCCAAATAGAATAGCCCTCAACGTTATGGAATGAAAATTTGTACAAATGCATGCAGACCAGTGGTGGGTTCCTCCCGGTTCGGCCCAGTTCAGCCGAGCCGGTAGCGGTGACGATATAACATCACCGAACCGATTCTCTTTGTTCAGGAGCTGGGCCCTCCCGCCCCGCCCGGGTTATTTTTACCTTTTATTTGGCCCCACCCCCAATCTATTCGCTGCCTCCCGAGTCCCAGCTGATGGCTAGAAGGAAAAAACTGTTTAAACTCTTGCCGCAGGGCTTCAAAGGGCCGCCCTACAGCTGATCAGTGTTAAAAGGCAGTGTGGTGGTAGACCAGTGCGCTTGAAAAACAAATGGGTAGACCAGGACGCTCCAAGAACAAATGGGTAGACTGGGATGCTCCAAAAACAAATGGGTAGACCGGTACAGCTCTGCAAGTAGTTAAAAGCCTGGTAGACCAGTACCTCTGCTAAATGGTAAAGAATTGTTACATGACCATCAAACCACGCCCACAAAATAAGCCACGCCCACAGAACCAGTAGTAAAAAATTTTAGAACCCACCCCTAATGCAGACACGTATACACACATTAACCCCGAAAAAGAAAATCTTAATGGCACCTTTTTAATCCCTGGTTTAGAATTGTATTTTAAAAAACATGCTGTTTTTTTTAAAAAAAAAAACATTCGTATTAGAAATGCAAAGCTGGCTCTGTAAATTTTGCTTCTATTTGGCAGAATGCAGCAGCCAATGGTGCTCCTCCTTTGCCTTCCCTTCTGTGTCAAGCCGAATAATACCAAAGCTAGTTAAATTATTTTGGCAGGTGAGGAGGAAAATCTCCTAAGCACCACTTCCCCTCCCTGGTGTTAAAAATATAGTAATAATAGCATTAAGCAAACAATGTTCTGCCCTCTCATGTCACCCAACTAATTTACTCTGCCTAAATGCTATGGCAGGTCCCGTGCTTTATTGTGGCTTCCCTATTGCGCTAAGTAGACTTTCTCCTTCCTGTCTTTCGCTATTTTCCATAATTTAAGTCCTCCTCTTGAACTCTGGTTTAACTCTAGCTTTCCTCACGCTCCATAAGGAATTGTGAGATTCTACTCATGTTCAGAGAAAGCAAGAACAAACCCTACCTACCCTCTTCATATCAGCCTCCGTAACTAGAGGATGACTTCTTGGAGGAGAAATCTTCTTCTGATGACAGAGATTCTCCGCTTAGTTGAGACTCCCGAGTTTCTTGACACAGAAGAGGCTCTTTCCTATAGCTTTTTATTCTCTCTGAATGGAAGGTGATGCAAAGGGGCAGGATAGTATGCTTGCCCTAAGCCCCCTCTGAACGTAAGTAGAATCTTGTCTCTTTTCATCACTCTTGAAGGCTTCGAAGACTCTCCATGGTTAATTCTAAAACTGAAGTATGTATGCTTAAGATAGTCTTGCTGACCTTACTTCAATTGTTTGCATTTTTTTTTTTTTTGCCTTCCACATAACAGGGGAATCTATCTGTAATGATAAAACATGAGGGGGAAAAAGAGACATCAAGGGAAACTTTAAATTGGGAGCAAAGATTAGTTAACCAAACCCCACCTACATGTTATTTCCCTAGGACAGGGGTCAGCAACCTGCGGCTCTGGAGCTGCATGTGGCTCTTTCACCCCCCTGCTGAGGCTCCCTGTCTCTCAAAATATGCATCACAAACGCCAATGTGTGACACCCTCTGGCACAAGATTTATTGAGCTTTTCAACCCCTGGTAGGCCAATCATGGATAAATCCAAGAAAAGAAAAGTTTCAGAAGAAAACAGAACGTTTAATTCAACTACATATGCTAGTTTTGTGGCCATTCAAGAAATAGTCAGCACAGGAAGGGTTTTGTGGCTCCCGGTGGTTTTTTTTTTTTTTTTCTGTGGGAAACAGGTCCAAATAGCTCTTTGAATGTTTAAGATTGCAGACCCCTACCCTAGGAGAGCCTTTACACCAGAACTCTTGGCTCATGGGCCAGATGCATCCCATGCTAGCCACGCCCAGTTTAGCAAAGGGGAAAGAAGCCCCATGACGTCACGTGACACTGCCATGACATGCGAGCTTGACACCTCTGCTTTACAACAATAACTTGAGCTCACTGAAGTTCCTTGAATGTATAAATCAGAATCACCCCTTCTGTTTAGGTAAGAGTTGCTTCTTTCTGAGTGATATATATATATATCCCTCAGAATATATATATATATATATATATATATATATATATATATATATATATATATATATATATATATATATATAATAAAAATAAAAATAAATACATTCCCTCTCACCCTTTGAAACACATGAACACAAAGTTCTATGCAAAAGGAAAAGACACTAGAAGTTATAATTCCTACATAATTCCAATTCATCTTCAGTTTTATTATGGAATGTATAGTTTTACAAGTTTGCTTAGTTGAAAGGACAATAGCTCTGTCAAGCAGGGAAAGAACCACATGGTTTCCATGTGGCTACTAGCTAACAAAGTTAGCTAGTAACTATGGCTTGGAGCTCAAATTAGCTCTAACAGAGTTCCTTCTATAGCACCTTTACCTTCTCAAAGTTAAAAAGTTGATAGGTAAAATACTCCTACTTTGTATCAATGATCCCTTGGGTGTTTCACTCTTTTCGTTTTTTTAACCCGTCACGATTATCACCATGATGTGGTTAATGGTCTTTTTTCCACAAGCCAGGACAGCCAACAGAAAGAGTGAAGACAACTGTATTATTAGTTTCAACTTTATTCATGAAGTCTGTCCAAGTCCATCAAATGCTGATGCCTGGGAAGTTCAATGACATGTAACCAATAACGTCTTTTGAAAAATAGAGCAATTTTCAGACATAAGCTTACACCCTTGCTTTAATGCATTGGCTACACACAGGATGAGCAATACATATTTAGGAATAGTATTTTATGGGTTTAAGAAAAGAAAAAAAAAACATTTCTCTCGCTTCTGCTTTCCTTCCACTCCTCCATCATCTTAACAGATCTTCCACTTCACTTCCAATCACCTAAAGGCAAAGGTAGGCTTCCCAGGAAGTCTATATTGGATGAGAATTATAGTGTGCTTTGATTTTAATTATACCAAATCCTGCTCTCCACAGGGAGAGAAACTTAATTCTAAAGGTATCAGCATTTTATCCATTAGTAGAATGATTCGGAATGATTTTATGACATCTAATTTTTCGAAGCAACCCCTAATTTGGGGAGCATAATGGAAGAGAGGCATTAAAAAGGCACTTTGCCACAAGGACCCATCTTCAGAAATAAATAAAGTTGCCTTTCTCTTTGTATCTGAGCTTAGAGGCTATCCACTTGGAAAGGAGACCCAGTATAGCAATTTGGCCTACTTCAGAAAATTTAGCTAGGGTAAAATTACATAGATAACACTCTTGACAAGCAGCATGGTTACCACAAGATGCTTTTAGCAATTACTGATTGTCATCAAAAAGGCACATTTAACGTATTATACCTAGTGTCATCTCCCCGTTGCCTTTCTCTTTTGGTTAAAATTTGAATTTTGTTTCATTTCCCAACATGGAAAATGTATATCCTTTAAAACCATTTTTTTTCATTGGCCGAATTCTTTCCCCAAAAGCAATTTTGAGTCTGTACACATATAGGTAGTCCTCAATTTACAACCATTTATTTAGTGACTGTTCAAAGTTACAGGGCACTGAAAAAAGTGACTTATGACCATTTATCATATGGATGACTGTTGCAACATCTCCATGGTCACATGACCAAAATTCAGACACTTGGCACAGACTCATATTTATGATGATTGCAGTATCCTGGGATCATGTGATCACCTTTTGCAGCCTTCTGATAAGCAAAGTCAATGGGGAAGCCAGATTCACGTAACAACCGTGTTACTAGCTTAACAAATGCAGTGATTCGCTTAACAACTGTGGCAAGAAAGGTTAGAAAATGGGGCAAAACTCACTTAACAACTGTCTTGCTTAGCAACAGAAGTTTTGGACTCAATTGTGGTTGTAAGTCAAGGACTGCCTGTGTACTCACATACCCACCCACACAAAATTGCCCATTGGATATCTTTTTTTTGGGGGGGTGACAATTCATAGACTTTACTATTTATATAGAATGGAAAACTGTAATTATAATATTGTCTCAAATGTTGGCCTCAAAATGCCGCATCTTACATTTTGCTTCAATTTTTCAGAAGGTGCGATTCAAAATGTTCAGCGGCATATTCTGGGAAATTCTTTTTTCCATCTAACATTCTATTTTGAGAAATTGGAAAACACTCGCCTTTACTGGCAAGACAGTCCTCTTGGTCTCTACAAAAAGATAGTTTTATAAGGACTGGGAAAAACATTCTTGACTCAATCCATATGAAAGCAAGTGAATGACAGATATGCTTTACTGCAGTCAAGAGCAGATTTATGGACAAGTTGTAAATGTCAGACTACACCTTTTTTAATAATGAAAAAGACACCGTAATACTGTTTCCTTGTAACCGGGACAGAAAATCATTTGGTAAAAGTAAAAAAAAAAAACATTTATTGGGTTTGACATTAAAAAGAAAAAAAGAAAGAAAAAAAGAAAAACTACCGTGAAGCAGAGATACTACTGTACTCCAAACACGGTCTCAAAGGTTAGGTTAAGAAACTTTTGGTTCAAAAGCAGATGTGGCAGGTACATAATTTAAGAGCTTGTGAAAAAGAAACTTCCGTAGCGTATTTTTTCACGCTTCATCTCTCCTGTTAAACATAAAAGGGGCCCATGGTGGAAAAAGGGAAGCTGAAAGCATCGATCATTGTTGTGCCCATGTGAATGCTTCTGTTGTTGCCCCAGACTGTATTACATAAGCAGATTCTTCACCAACCCCTTAAAATCTTAGTGCACAATCCTTTGTACAAATAAGGATTATAACATCTTCATCCATTCCAAAGAGCTTAATCTTCTGGCAACTTATTCGTGTTAGAATTCCAATTTTGATTACACATTCTTTTTTTTCAAAACCTTGTATATGATATTTATTTATTTATTTATTTATTTATTTGTTTGTTTATTTATTTATTTATTTATTTATTTGATTTTTATACCGCCCCCTCTCCCGAAGGACTCGGGGCGGTGAACAGCCAAAATTAAAAACCCTACAATATAAACATTAAAATACGTTTAAAACAGAATTAAATCCAAAATGGCTCCCCAATTTAAAACACCTTACCCATGACCCTATAAATAAGGCAAATTTAAAATTTAAAATTTACACATTTAAAATTTACACATTTAAAAAGGGGGAAGATTTAGGCCAGGCCGGCTTGATGAAATAGAAAAGTCTTAAGCGCGCGGCGGAAGGTGCGCAGATCCGGGATCCTACGTATCTCCGGGGGGAGCTCATTCCAGATCGTAGGTGCCCCCACAGAGAAGGCTCTCCCCCTAGGGGCCGACAGCCGACATTGTTTGGCCGACGGCACCCGGAGGAGCCCCTCTCTATGGGAGCGTACTGGCCGGTAGGAGGCTATTGGTGGTAGCAGGCGGTCCCGTAAATAACCAGGTCCTAAGCCATGGAGCGCTTTAAAGGTGATAACCAAAACCTTGAAGCGCACTCGGAAGACCACCGGGAGCCAGTGCAGCTCACACAGGAGAGGTGTTACATGGGAACTCCATGTCGCTCCCATCACCACCCGCGCGGCCGCACTTTGCGCCAGTTGGAGCCTCCGAGTGCACCTCAAGGGGAGCCCCATGTAGAGAGCGTTGCAATAGTCCAGACGAGAGGTAACGAGGACATGAGTGACTGTGTGTAGGGAGTCCCGATCTAGATAGGGACGCAACTGGCGGATCAGGCAAACCTGATGAAAAATCCTCCCGGTCACGGCCATCACATGCTCTTCTAAAGACAGCCGTGAATCCAGGAGGACACCCAAGTTGCGAGCCCTCTCCGTGGGGGCCAGCGATTCGCCCCCAATAGTCAGCAATGGCACCAGCTGACTATATTGGGACGTCGGAAACCACAGCCACTCGGTCTTGGATGGGTTGAGCCTGAGCCTGTTCCTCCCCATCCAGATCCGTACGGCCTCCAGGCACTGGGACATCACTTCAAGGGCATCGTTAGAGTGGTCTGGGGTGGAGATGTATAGCTGGGTGTCATCCGCGTACTGATGGTACTTCACCCCAAAACCACGGATGATCTCGCCCAGCGGCTTTACATAAATGTTGAACAAAAGGGGCGAGAGGACTGATCCCTGCGGCACCCCACATAAGAGGGGCCTCGGGGTCGACCTCTGCCCCCGTCAACACAGACTGCGACTGGTCAGAGAGAAAGGAGGAGAACCACCTTAGTACGGTGCCTCCCATCCCCAACTCTTCCAACCGGTGCAGCATGATACCATGGTCGATGGTATCAAAAGCCGCCGAGAGATCTAACAGGACCAGGACAAAGGAGCAACCCCTGTCCCGAACCCTCCAGAGATCATCAACCAACGCAACTAATGCCGTTTCCGTGCTGTACCCAGGTCTGAAAGCTGACTGGAACGGATCCAGATACGACGCTTCATCCAGGTACTGGAGAAGCTGTCCCGCAACCACACTCTCAACAACCTTCGCCACAAAACGAAGGTTGGAGACGATAATTAGCCAATATTGCCGGGTCCAGGGAAGGCTTCTTGAGGAGGGGCCTCACCACCGCCTCCTTAAGGGCGGCGGGGAAGACACCCTCACCCAATGAAGCATTTATAATCCCCTGGAGCCAGCCTTGCGTCACCTCCCGGGAAGCCAGCACTAACCAGGAGGGACATGGGTCCAACAAATATGTGGTCACGTTCAATCTACCCAGAATCCTGTCCACGTCATCTGGGGTCATAGGATCAAACTCATCCCAGATAACAGTCTCAAGACCTGCCTCCATCACTCTCACTAGATCTACCCAGTCAGAGTCCAGACCTTCCCAAATCTGAGTGATTTTGTCATGCAGATACTGAACAAAATCTTCAAATAGAAATATACCCAAGCAAATGAGAACTACCCAACGGCACCCAGGGGGAAGCATATACAGGTAGTCCTCGACTTACGACCACCATGGAGCCCAAAATTTCTGCTGCTAAGTGAGGCAGTTGTTAAGTGAGATTTGCACCCCCTTTTTATGACCTTTCTTGCCATGGTTGTTAAGTTAATCAGTGCAGCTGTTAAGTTAGTAACACGGTTGTTAGATTCCCCATTGACTTTGCTTGTTGGAAGGTTGCAAAAGTCATCACATGACCCCAGGACACTGCATCCGTCATAGATATGAGTCCGTTGCCATGATCACGGGACCATGGGGATGCCGCAACAGTTATGAGTGTGAAAAATGGCCATAAGTCACTATGTTCAGTGCCGTTGCAATTTTGAACAGTCACTAAATGTTGCAAGTCGAGGACTATTTATTTATTTATTTATTGGTTCGATTTATATGCCACCCTTCTCCGGAGACTCAGGGTGGCTTACAATGCGTTAAGCAATAGCCTTCATACTTTTGTATATACCTGCTTAGTAGGGCTTTCGCCCCCCCACCAAGTGGTGTTCTTTTTTATACAAAGTCAGTTTATTGCCCCCACAATCCGGGTCCTCATTTTACCTACCTCGAAAGGATGGAAGGCTGAGTCAACCTTGAGCCTGGTGAGATTTGAACTTGCAGTAATTGCAGGCAGCTGGTGCTACTTAACAGCACTTTAGTCTGCTGCGCCACCAAGGCTCTTCTACCTGTACTGTACCTTTAGAAAGCCACCTGGAAGCATGACAGCAGATGAAATGCTGAGAAGAAAACAACTTTTAAGGATAACTTCATAATGAAAGCTTTAACTTCATCTTATCATCAGTAAAATCAGCATCAAGGTGAGATGGGAACAGGGATCACACTTCATCTCACTGAGAATTGATCAGTGCAATCCTAAAATGTCCAGTGGGCTATCTTTTTCCATTCAGTGTGCAGTTGAAGCCAGTGTATCAGGGGTGAAATGTTACCGGTTCGGACTGGTTCGGCCGAACCGGTAAGGATGGCGGCGGGTGGTTCGGAGAACTGGTAGCGATTGCGGTGCGAGTTTTTGCCCACCCGCCCGGTTGTCATTACTTCCTGGTTTTAACCAGGAAGTAACCTGTTTTTTACCCTCTGCACATGCGCAGAAGGGTTTGCACATGCGCAGAGGGTCCACACGCGCATATGATGCATGCATGTGCGTGAGTGGAGCGAGCGTGCGCCCATGCAGTGCGTGCACTTCCGAACCAGTAAGGAAGGTAAGTAGATTTCACCCCTGCAGTGTATGAGTATACTATGATGATCATGCCATACAACATGATCCACTTCGACAGCATTGAAATTTATTGAACACTTTGCGAGATGAAAGGAGACAAACACTTTACCCTCAAAATCTAGGTTGATAGCTATAAATAGAAGGAAGGGCTCACCCTATGAATCAAACCTTGAAGGACCTAAAGGGATAAAACAGTCTTGGACTTTTATTGCTGTGTTGACTAACTCACTTCTGAAACTTCTCATCCGTTATGGTCTTGGATATCTAAGGATAACATACACTGGGATATGATCTGTTTTTTAATCTATTCATAAAACTACTAAAACAAAATTTGAGGTGCAAGAATGTATTTATATCATAAATCTAAGTCAGGTTTATGTTTAAGTTTAGCAATGCCTTTTGGCAATGTCATAAAAAAAAACACATGGAAAGTTTCTGTTGGATGCTCTTAACACATCCAGAGCTTCTAAAATTGTAGTTCTAGATAAAGACTATAATTCCGTGGTTTTTGCTGAATTGGAAATATACCCCTCCATGATAAATGTATATGTAAGCATAGCATTACAAAATGTAGTAAATAATTTTGGATTAAAATTGTCCATAAAATATTTTGCTTAAAAAAAAAATCATTTGAGCCAATCCACATACACCAATCATTGTCCCACATAGAGATTGTCTCTCTCTTTCATATTCCCGCCTTTCATCAGAATCAGTAAATGAATGGATAGATGAATAAATAAATAAATGAGGGGGGCAAGACCAGGATAGACATACTGTGTTTCCTCAAAAAATAAGACGGGGTCTTATTTTTTATTAACCCCGAAATAAGGGCTTGGCGGGGGTCTTATTATTTCAGAGGTGCAGGAGGCCCTGGGCAGCCTGCGCACTCACAGCCAGGAATCCGGCAGAGAGAAGCTCCCTTCACGTGCCATCAAGCCTCTCCCCTCCTGTGGGATATGTGTGTAGAACGAGAATGGCCCGAAGGCACCAAGCTGCGTGTCTGTCCCTGCCCCCCACTCACGCGCCTCCCAGGTCTTACCATGTCAATGTGGGCTAAGCCTGTGAGCACCAGTGCCTTGAGGAACTCACAGCCAATGCCGCTGGCACCCACCACCAGCACCCGCGTGGAAGCCATGGCCTGGGCCAGCTCTCCCTGCAGGGTCAAGCTTCAGCTGTCACCATAGAGTGGGAAGCACACTCCCAGAGCGGTTGCTATCTTGCCTGGGGTTTGGAAGCCGCAGAAGTAGAGTTTGGGGTACAGAAAGAAAGACTTCTGCTGCTTTCCTTGCATGCAGACAAAAGCAGAAGCAGCAGAAGTCTTTCTTTCTCTACCCCAAACTCTACCTCTGCAGCTTACAAACCCCAGCCAGGGCAGTGGCCGCTCTGGGAGTGTGCTTCCCACTCTATGGTGATGGTCGCCAGAGGCCTCCCCTTCCCCTCTGCTCCTCTCCACTCCAATCGCTTGACCACTGACTGACCGGAGCACCCGCTGGAGAGTCTGGAAAGCCCCTCCGCCTCGGGAGTCACCAGATTCGATGGTGATCAGGCCAGACTCTTCCTGGGGAAGGGAGCGTTGCGGGACCCTTGCCCTCCCACCCTTCCTCCTGCAGGTCCAGTTTACTCTTTCCAGGCACCCGGCAGCGAGACGCTGGAAGCCGTGCCAAGGGCAGCCCCAACAGACATAGCTCGGCTGGCCCAGCCATGGCCAATGCTCTTTGCCCATGGCTGAGCTTGGCTGCAGAGGGCTGCTGGGCCTCCATAGGCGGCAGCAGAAGCAACACCTGCACCACTTCAGCCATCCCGAGACCCGCAACTGCTGTTGTAGTCCGTGACTACCTGATGCGCAGAGGCCTCTCTACCGCTGGTGGCTGCCCTGCCAAGGAAGCCCGAAGGCAGTGATGCTTGTGCTGTGGCTGCTGTGGCAGGTGCTCTGTAGCGCAGGCTATGCAGATGCCTGAGCATGGGGGTGAGTGTAGGCGGGCCGCCACCATGGTGCAGGAACAGGAGCAGGTGCTCGAAGTCTATGGTTAGTGCTGCAGGCGGCAAAAGGGGCGGGAGGCACAGGAATTCACAGGGATGTGGCTGCCTTGGGAGTGTTGGGGGGGGGTTGAAGGACCTCTGTGTGTGAGAGAGGGAGGGTTATTTTCAGGGGAGGGCATATATTTAAGCCCACCCCAAAAATCAGGCTTGGCCTTATTTTTGGGACATATCCTATTTTTGGGAAAACACGGTAGGTAGCTAAAAGGTAGCTGAGAAAGGAGGACAGAAAAATGGGCACATGGGTACACACATAGAATTGTGGTGGTGAAGTGGTTAGAATGCAGTATTGCAGGCTGACTCTGCTCACTGCTAGGAGTTCAATCCTGACCGGCTCAAGATTGACTCAGCCTTCCATCCTTCCAAGGTTGGTAAAATGAGGACCCAGATTGTTGGGGTGCAATATGATGATTCTGTAACCCGCTTAGAGAGCACAATGAAGCAGTACATAAGTCTAAGTGCTATTGCTCTCTTAGACAAAATATGTCTTTTCTTGAGGTTATGTTACAGCATGGAGGGCAGTCATGTGAACCTGGGAAAAGCTGCAGCTACTTTAAGGAGTTTTTGGCAGCTGCCATGTGAGTATCCAACACCCTTAGAAGCCTTTTGTTGTTGTTTCTTTGAAATCTGATGCAACATACAACTCTATTAAATATGAATAATCTTCAAATATTCTCATGCTCTTCAGCACCAATATTTTAACCGTTTATACTTCACATTTATTTATTTTTTGTTTTTTTAACAGCAACGTTTGTTCTTTTCAGCTGATGTAAGATAATTGCGTATACCCACCCCATTCATGCCTGGGAAGGAATTTTGTGTTTTTATAGGCTGAATAAAGAACTAAGAGGGGTCTCTGGAACTGTTATGGGGTCTTTGGTGCTTTCTGAGCTTTGTTGTTTTCCTGCAAGCAGCAAGGACCCCACAGTTCAACTCTGAAATACAAATATTCTCTTCTAAGAATAAGAGTCCCCCCCTCCCCACAACAGTGATTTGTTGAACAAGTCAGAATGGTATGGCTCACATGCCACCCTAAGTTAACAACCAAATACACTGTGGTTTACAGCCACATGCAAAGCGGGTCACTACAGCTGTACTATAGGAAGAAAGACATATTAATGGAAACCATATGCTGAAACCATATCTGGCACTAACATCTACAAAGTTGCCAAACAATTCACTTCATATAATCACACAATGTTTTTGTTTAATAAACTCATTCAGGAAAAAAAAAATTCTGGAATGGGAAATACCTTTTAATATACATCATATGTTCTTAGAGTAAGTTGAAAAAGCAATAACATCTGTTTGCTGGTTTCATACTGTATCACACAAAAGAAGAAAAAAACTAGAAAAAAATCTTTTCTTACAAGTTACTTATGTTTAATGCTTAAAAGTTTGAATGCACAAACAATAACCTACCATTATAGAAGTACTT
The DNA here is from genome assembly GCA_022577455.1 of Arizona elegans. Classification (NCBI taxonomy): domain Eukaryota; kingdom Metazoa; phylum Chordata; class Lepidosauria; order Squamata; family Colubridae; genus Arizona; species Arizona elegans. The sequence goes on along the minus strand of JAKOOJ010000008.1, from coordinate 31,886,534 downwards.
GTGGTCAATACAATGTATTAGAACTATGTACAATGACACAGTTTAGTATCAAAATCTTTCTACACTGTAGAGTATTACGAAACTGTTAATGACATCAAACACTGAGCACTTAACACATTATTATTATTATTATTAATATTATTATTTGCTACCACATTTGGAACTTCAATGAACAGTCCATTTTAACTTGCAGCATTAACCCATTTCTAGTATGAAATTAAGTAATTTTCTACTTACACAATAAAGGTTTATCTACACAGTTCTTTTGATTTTGATCCATAGCAGCAAAGGCACTGTACATCAGCAGATCCACAGACTTAAAAGGGTTTTTTTTTTAAAGCATTCAAAAGGAATATGTCACAGATCATAGTTTAACAGCAACAACAACAACATAAAAAGATAACACATGGTTTCTGGCACAATGGCTCAGCCTGCGTCCATTTCAGAGACTTTCAACTAAGACTTGGATAGAACTGGCGGTAAATAAAGCAAGTCCTTCTCCGAGTGAAAAATCCATTTTGTTCTGCACTTCAGAATGAGTGCTCTTCTAAATTCTAACTCTGAGGTCCTCACTTTTATAGTTTGTATTTGTGTCGGAATCCATTCCCTTCTCAGTGCCATCTCCAATGAATGTATCAAATATTTTTTTCTGTAATCTTTAGAACTGCAAAATTGCCCAAAGGCATGTATCTTTCTTTTCAAAGAAATGTAGCAAAAACATCCAGAAAGAATGAAGATGATCTTTGAGACACATTATTGTACTTCTCTCTGAAATATACAAAATAAAAGTGATATTAAAAATTCTGACCAATGCATTCTACTTAAATGTCTCAAAGTATAGCCATTATGTACTCTACAGGGGGTTGACAAAACACTGTCAAATGGCTGCTTAAAATAACTTGTTAAGAGTATAGTTGGTTTTGGCATGTATTTTCACAATTTCTTGTATTTAATTTTCCCTTAGAAATATGAACATACTGAATTTGCTCAAAATATCAGGTCCACAAAAACATGCATGATCCCACATGCCTCTGTATGTGGTTGCCTCTCATAACAGAGCATATCCTCAAAACAATATTTTTATTTTTAAGCAGGTCTTGAGGAAATACTCATTTGAATCAGAAATGGATATTATCTGAACTACCTAAATGATTTGTAAAACATCATAAGAATATTTAGTTTGTATACCAAGCCACCAGAGAAAACATGAGTCACTGACAACTCAGGCTAAAATAACAAGAAAGTGGTCTTATTAAATGAAACTTGCAGATAAGTAGAAGCTATAGAACACGGGTGTCAAATGCGCCGCATCACGTTCCCATCACCTGAAGTTTTGCGACAATTTTCCCATTCGCAGAGCTGGGATGGGCGTGGCCTGCATATGATGCATCTGGCCCGCGGGCCGCCAGTTTGACACCCCTTCTATAGAACATGGTAAAATAGGATTTCACTCCTTTCTAATTTTTGATGGATACATATTTTGCAAGAAAGAGAAAGAGAGAGACTACAATGCAATATAGATTGATAAAATGTATATATTTGTTGTCCATTATTGTTTTTAGACATGAACCTCAATTACAGTTTGGTAATTGTAATTATGGCAATCTTCCCTGACCTGAGTTCCTTCCAAATGTGTAAACTTTAGGAAAAAGCAGTGGCTGGGAATTTGGGAAGTTGAAAGTCAACTCAACTGGATAGTGTCCAAGTTGCATAAGACTCTGCTCTGGGAATAAACCTGGCTAAGCCTTGGATTTACAAGCTTCCTTTTATTCTAGAGCAACTTCAAGGAGATCAAAAATTATTCTTGGTCATTGGCTGTATTGGTTGAGATAGTTGTTAACATCCAAAACAGCTGAATAGCCTGACGAAAGCTAGTTTAGGAGAAATAAACACAAGACTATCAACTATGATTTGAAGTACGTTTTTTTTTTATAAATCCCACTCAATATTAACCAGTTTGTCTCAGTAGACATAAGCAGCCATATTTTATTTATAATGAAAATGAATGCTTTTCATTTCATTGCAATACACTACAGAAAAAGCCTGTGGTTTTCGGAAGATTTATACAAGCAACACTTAATAATAGATTAGTGTTATTTCTAGACAAATCCATAGTCTGGGAGGTGGGCCTATCATTACCGAAATTTCTGTATCCTGTTCAGACATTATGACCATCCATATCTGAGTGGCATGATAAGTAATGGAGGAAAGATCCTGTTTCTCTAGCATGTTTCATATTTCATATTTCTACAGGCTAATGTGAACTAGGTCATTGCCATTTGTAATACTGTATTCTTTTTAAACTACATGACTTAATGAAACTCTTGTCTTAAATAATATCTGCATAACTTATGCAGATATATATAATTCGCATGCACACATAGACATCATATTTTCCCTTTGCTTCCCAACAGTCACATACAACCCAACAATGTAAAGTCATCAAGAATGCAACACACCTTCAAATCCAAGGCAGACGCTGACTACTTTGTTTAGTCAGTTCCTTGTTAGAAAGATTTCTTTAACAAAATAAATACATTACATCTATGTTACATAATTAAAAGAGTCAGTTCCCTGTTAAGTATGCTTATTCCATCTTCTTCCAAGTAGATAGCTGAAGATTTGGTTTTATATGTTCTTAATGAGCGCTTGCTATTAAATAGCAAGTCTAGTGGGAAAATTCCACAACCATGTTGAACATTTTCATCCCTCAGATCGGGAAACGAGAAAAATAAAAGTAATATACAGCAAAGTGCTACTAGAAGGAGTACGGTTTTCATTCAGATTTGTCTCTAATAAATAACTTCATAGACTGTAGCCTTCTTGTCCCCAGAGCCAGTCACAATGTATTTGTCATCCACAGAGATATCACAGCTAAGTACAGAAGATGACTCTTTGGACTAAAACAAGAAGAAAAAGAAAAAGCACGTGTTAACCATTCTCTGCATAAATCAGATGAAATAGTAAATTAGTTCCTTTTAAGAAATAAAACAGTTACAGGATGGTTCAATTATACATTTCTGCTTCCTGTCTGGTATTATTCTCCAGTCTGTGCATCTTCAAACTTAATTGCAGTTAACTCTCCAGGCTTGAGAGAATAATAAGGTTGTACTTGGCATACATGTACTCTTCTCTAGAGATTAAAATCAACAAAACACACTTGTTACACAGTATTATTTTCTTTCTTGCAGCCTTGAAGAGTTTAAATAAAACAGAAGTGACCTAATGTGTATTCATAACCAATTGGGATAACCAGATGTCTAAAAGCAGCCCACAGAGGAGGCAGTTTGTGATAGAAAATGAATGGTTTGGTTTGCTTAAATACAGTTCAAAGCCTACTTTTAGCTGAAAAAAAAAATCAGTCAGATGCTCCATGCAGTGGAGAAAAAACTTGGAACCTAGCTTGAATTCAGGCTTCGCAGGGGGAACAATTAGGCCTCAGTGATCCTGTCAGCCAATTGTGGTTTTGCTGCCTGATTGTGGGAAACAGGCCTCAAACCAAATAGAGGCGTGGCATGAGAAAAATGCAAAAGACAGACTGAGTGGGGTGAGAGGAAGGCTCAGGAAGGCCAGACTCCAGAGTAGCAAAACAAGATCCTTGGGATCAAGAAAACAGATCCTTGGAATCAGGAAAACAGATCTTTGGGATCAAGAAAAGAGTGGGAAATATGCCCACACGTGCTTCCGAGACAAATGATTGAAGTCTCCATACTTGGTTTCAGAGCCACCAAAAGCACTTTTAAATTCTCCCTCGTGAGTCATATGCCTTGTTTCTCTTTCATTGCTTCTACTGTTTTGTTCAACATTGCAGGATTTCTCCTATTATAGCATTTATCCTTGTGGTTATCATACTGTTGTTATTGTGTGTACACGGGTTTACATGCACACATGCCTACCACAAAAAGTTCTGATTGCTACAAAGATTCCATTTTGTAATAGGTGTGGAAGAAAAACCACTGTTATTACTCTTTAATAGCAATTTCTGCAATGGGGTTGGAAATGGATTCAGCATAAAATGAAAGGCTTAAAAACAGCAAGGCTTTAAAATGTTATATAATGTTCTCAAAGGATGAATACTGCAACACTACTGAGAGCAGATTTGGTCAACGGATGTGCTTTGTAAAATCTACCACTGACAGAGTTTATACAGTACGTGCAATTATTATCTGACATAAGCTAAAATCAAATGAAGCACTTAAAACTCATGATATCAGTCCATCCCTGGGATTTGCCCAGAGAATATTCATATTATCTTCCTCTATTTCTCCTTCCTGAACTGCTCTGTGCTGGATCGTTAGGTCTACGTCGGGGGTATCCAATCTTGGCAAGTTTAAGTCCTGTGGACTTCAACTCCCAGAATTCTCCAGCCAGCATGACTGGCTGGGGAATTCTGGGAGTTGAAGTTCAGAGTTCTCAAAGTTGACATGGGTCTACATGATTTGGGGCTGAAGGGAGAGGGACCGGGTAATGATTTTTACCTGAAATATACTGGCTCCATAGGGTGTTCTCCATGCATTCAGAAGATTATCCTTTCCAGTGCTTACAAACCACTTGCCTGAAAACACATTTTATATTATAATTAGAGGAAATGGATTAATTCTACATCAGCAAAGCTCCACTTCTTATTTCCCTGTTTCCATTTGTGTTTTCTTCTGGTCAAAGCAATACATTGCACCGAACATTCAGTCACACATGCAAATTTAAACAGTATTTTTCCTTTTCTGTATCTATTAGAAATATATTGAGCAAATAGACGATAAAGCCAGCATTTACTAAATTGCTTACCACAATGGGCAAATTTAAGGGATAACACACAACTCTCGTGAAGATGGAGCTGATACTTGTCTGGTTTTGTGACATGCAACACTTCAACATTGCTGTTCTCCATCCCTACTGCCAGCCATTCTCCAGTAGGGCAATAGCCCAGCGAGAAGATCTGAAATTATAAATGCACACAGATTATTATGACTTAGATATCTAGTGACATAATTATTGTTCTTTAAAAGACAAAAACCAAAAGAAAAGAAAAAATTGTCTACGGTTTTCTTTCAAAAGATCTATTGATCTATTGCAGTAGATCAATATAATAAGTTCCTATAACTAAAACCCAATTAATGCTGGGTAATATTAAATGCTATTGCTCAGAGGGACTGAAGTAATATTCTTAAAGAAATTATCTTGATGTAAATTCTAAGAAAGGATAATGATTATCTAGAGCAGCGGTGTCCAACCTTGACAACATTAAGATTTTTGGACTTCAATTCCCAGAATTTCCCAGCTAGCATGACTGGCTTGATTCTGGGATCTGAAATCCATAATTTTAATGTTGCTAAGGTTGGACATCTCTGATCTAGAGGATTCACTCAGTCTGACAACTTGTGAATAAGACTCAATAACTTCTTGGGATCAAGAAAGATCTGTTATCTCCCCAAATCTACAATCTTAAAAGATTCTTCTTTTCATGGCCTAATCTAGAAAGCAAAACTGAAGAGAACAATGACTTCTATATGTCATGGGTTCTGTAGAAGAGTACCTGGGATGTGAAGTCGTGCTGCTGCAGTTGTCTCCCTTCCCTCAGGTCCCAGGATCTCACAGTATTGTCCAAGCCTCCCGTCCAGAGCTTAGTGCCATCATTAGAAATGTCAATGCAGCTGGCTCCATCTGTGTGGCCCTGGAATTGCCTAAAGATGCCAAGTTGGGAGACAATCACTTTGGAAAACTTTCTTCTGCTAAAATATTGCAAAAGCTTCGATGCCGATTTTAAAGAGCTCCCCCAAATAATAGAGAAAGCAAAGCAATGATTTTTTAAAGGGGAGAAGGACATCTATTGAATTTTAAAATGCTGGAAGCACTTTTCTGAATTCTTGCAACTATTTGAAATTACAAAGGCAGTGAAAAGAGTGACTTACAACCAATCCTTGCATTTACGAGTGTCCCCATAGTCACATGATCAAATTTCAGGTTCTTAGCAACTAGCATGTATTTACAATGGTTGCAGCATCCCAGGGTCATGTGATTCCCCATTTGTAACCTTCCCATCTGACTTCTGATAAGCAAAAGTCATGGGCGAAGTCACATTTGCATCTCGAGCATATGATTTACTTAACAACTGTAGTGATTCATTTAACAGCCATGGCAAAAATTGTGAAATTAGACATGATTCAATAAGTGCCTAGCTTAGCAATGGAATTCTGGCCCCAAATATGCCCACATGTGCTTCCGAGAGCCTTGGTAGTACAGTAGTCTAAAGCACCCTGTTATTAAGAACAGCTGCCTGCAATTACTGCAGGTTCGAATCTCGCCAAGGCTCAAGGTTGACTCAGCCTTCCATCCTTTCTAAGGTAGGTAAATTGAGGACCCAGTTGTGGGGGCAATAAGATGACTTTGTATAAATATACAAAAAGAATGAAGGCTATTGCTTAGCGCATTGTAAGCCGCCCTGAGTCTCCGGAGAAGGGCGGCATATAAATCAAATTAAAAAAAAAAAAGTGGTCATAAGTAAAGTAAAACTGTCTGTATAGATTAAGACTGCAAAGGAAAGGACATTTTCAAAAGCATAAATGCAATGGGGTTTGATATTTTTAAAGGCCCTTAGCAAGGATATATGTTTTATTACAATATAAGGTTAACCTGCTATATTAACACATTTTTTAAAGTCTGGCATAGAGCAGCATGGAAATATCAGCAATAAACAAATTAATAAATAAAGGGTTACGTTTGGAGAAGAGTTCTGTATCATAAAAGCCCTCAATTCCAGTTTTTTAAATGCTAACTGTTTCAATAAAATAATGCCTCTTACCGTGATATTTATTCTGAAGAGATCTATGTACCGTATTTTTTGATGTATAAAATGCACTTCCCCCACCCAAAAAAAAAAGTGGGTGGAAATGCCTGCCCACCCGCCAGCCCCCACCCTTCGGCCTCTGCCTCCCAGCAATTTGCCTCCTTGCAGCAAACAGCAAGGTCAACTTCAGCATCGCCTGATTTAGCACGAGCAGCTTATTGGCGGTTGGATCCGCCTCCCAGAATACCACCTATCAGCTGTTCCAGGCTGCAGGGATTGCCACCGCCCATCGCCACTGTAGCCCATAGCTGCCTCCGCCTATCACCATCTCTGTGTGTCCCATTTTCAGCCTCCGTATGCCCCATTTTCAGTTTCTGTGTGCCCCATTTTTGGCTTCTGCATGTCCCATTTTCAGTCCGTTCCAAGCGGTGGGGATAGGCAGCGCCGGCGGCAATCCCCATCTCCTGGAACGGGCCAAAAATGGAATGCATGGAGGCCGAAAATGGGGTGCCCGGAGACAGAAAATGGTGCATGTGGAGGCCAAAAACGGGAAGCAGAGGTCAAAAATGGGCACGTAGAGGCAGCGATAGTTGGCAGCGGCGATGGCTGGCACCCATCCCCACAGACTAGAACAGCTGATAGGCGGTATTCTGGGAGGCTGATCCAACTGCCAGTCAGCTGCTTGTGCTAAATCAGGCTGTGCTGAAGCTGACCAGGCTTGCTGTTTGCTGTAAGGAGGCAATTGCTGGGAGGCAGAGGCAGATTTTTTTTTCTTGTTTTTCTCCCCAAAAACTAGGTGCATCTTATAGTCTGGAGCATTTTATAGTCCGAAAAATACAGTAATTCAAAGAATGTTCCAGTTATGATTTTGGGGGAATATAATCAAATAAAGATATTTAACAGCTCAGTATATACCCAGGACCATGTCTTCTATCCGAGTAAGACCTTTTTAAAATGATATTTAAAACCAATTCTTTATATATATTTTTTAAAAAACCCAAGATTCTTAAGCACCTTCAATCATTGATAAGACAAGTACATCCTGCATATGACCAATTGTTAACTCTATCATTTGTTGCCATCCATGTTGCTCGTCATGCCTAGGGCACAATTATCCTTACAGAGCCTCCATGGAGGCTGCCTAATATTGCCTGGTATTCCAGGATCCTAAAACAGAATGGGCATCTTGCTACGCAAGGACATCTACACAGAAAGGTTGAAAAGAAGAGGGAGATGGATGGAGTAAGCGTTTTTCTCTCTGCTTTCCTTCCACACAGTTGATCCGATAGGCTTTGTGAACATCTGAGCAGGACTTCAAAGTGGTTTTAATACAGAATATTCTCCATTTGGTTATGAGCTGATGACATCTCATGTTTTCACAGAGAATTATTCTTTAGATTCTGCACAGGCTATTCGTTTTCATTTAGTTTTCCTTTCCACTAGAGATAACTGCAAACCAATATATCTGTGAATTCCCAGCCTGGGGCTACTCATACTCTTATCTCTATTTAATTAGGTTTACTACCTGCCCTGCCCTCAGATCTCAGGAGCAAATTAAATTCAGACATAACATTTCTTTTCTCCCCCCCCCCTCTGCCCCCAGGACTCATAATGAGACAAAGAAGAAACAACAAAGGCAAAGATGGATTTTTTTAAAAAAAAAAAAGAATAAAAACACAAATGACTGGTATACTAGTGACACTCTTTGGCAGGATCCCAAAATCATATCTACATGGTTATTACCATCTGCAAGCATATATTTTCTATTGCCATCTAGTTCTTCTTTAACAGTTACAGAGACACCGTTTTATTTTAATCTCCCTACAATATCTACATATAATTGACATTCTAGTGGATGCCCTGAGGCATCCTATGAATTTGGAAAATCAATAGAGTCTTGCACGAATCAGAAATCTAGCTCTTCACTGCCAGTTGACAGGCAGGCAGGCAGGCAGGCAGTAAGACAGACACACACTCAAGCTCAGCTTAAGGTTGAAAGAGCGGCTAATGGTTTCTGTTGGGAAAACAGCACTTTGCTGATGAATTTCTTCCACGATGGAATGAAAAGGTTGCAAGGCACACAACAGGCCCCGTCATTCTTCCCTGTCTAAAAGACAGAACATCAAAGATGGGAGAAAGATTCTGAAAGGTAAGGCACAGTACTTCAAAACATGGCAACAGTTTCCTTTTACCAATGCTTTTTAATCTTGTTTGATCGACCTACCTGACCAGGGTCTGATTGTGTAGGTCCCATACTGCAATGTTCCCATCGCTACAGCAGGAAAAGCACACCTTGGAATCGGGGCTGATTGCTAGAGCATAGCAGGCAGGAGCCGAAGATGTCAACTCTGCTTTTATACGTGGAGTGGGCGCTGCCAGGTCCCAAATGGATAATGTGCTGGCTTCCCCACCAACTATCAGGGTGCGGCCATCGGGGAGTAATCTGCAGGAGCGGATGTAGTTATCCCTGTTCTGTAGACACAGAAAGCACCGCCAAGAGATTACTCAGAAGAAAGAAAAGCAATAATAAAATGAAACTGAAATCTATAAAATTATGGTATTCCCTCTTGGTTTTAATGAGCTCGTGAACTATAGGAATGCAGGGCTAAAAAAATAATAATGAAACAATGCTTTGTTGTTCTTTAAGATGCAGCCATATTCTCAGCAAAGAGTTATCTTTGTAAAATATGTCCCTACGACTAATAAGTTCCAAAAATCTGAATGCTCCAGCAAGGGTGATCTGATAAAATACAGATGGATCTCTTTCACAGAGGTTTCATGATCTGTAGATATATGCTGAATGACAAAAACACCACATCTATGGGTAGGAGAAAGATTTGGGCCTAGAGCCCTGAGAAATAGCACGATCCCTCCCTCCCTCCCTCCCTCCCTCCCCCTCTCTCTTTCTCTCTCTCGCTTTTGAACTTGATGCTAAGATCCATCAGGAGTAGAGAGAGTTTCCTTTTCTCTCCCAAAATGTTGTGCTAAATCTGCCCCTTACTTCATCACAGTTCTCTGCTGTGCATTTGTTCATTTTCATTGTGGAGGAAATAAAATGCAGGAAGATGAAGATAACACAAGAATGCTGCAGATCACTGGGAAATTGTGGGGGTGGAGGACGGGTGCAGATTTCTGCACATATGCAAAATGAGAAACAGATCAGAACAGCACGTCAAAAAACGAAGCTAAATTAAATTGTTTAATGTGGATATTGGGTTCTAGCCTATAATTAACAGCTACACGAAACCATGGATGAGACTGCTAATAACAAGGCCCACCTGTACCTTTCGTAATCTGCTCATAGAGTTTAACCTACTTTCATTTGGTAGTGTTTTCAGTAAAAACAACAATGTTAAATAAGGGAATAAGGAAATGCTCACCAATGCGCTTCTGGTTATCATATAGAATTAATTAATATTCTCCTATCTATTGTGGGAGTTTTACCTTGCTTCAGTGTACTAACAGAATTCTGCCATTTGGATTTGGATGATTCTTATTCGAAGATGAGAAAATAACAGAGGCAATTGTTTCTTCATGTTCTAAAAAGTACAACCTATTGAAGTCTAGTGAATCAAGCTTTAAAGTGAAGAATATGGAATTAAAATTTTACTTCTAGCTAGTTATGCTTAATGGTGTTTCTATTAAGGTATCCTACTGTCACATTGGTTTCAGTCAATGGCAAACCTGATGAACTTTTAAAAAATATGTCCCAAAGGATTGGGAATCCTCCAGTACAAATTTGGACAAGCAAGAAAGACTTTTAGAAGATGGTCTTGTGGCATGAGGAATATGGTTGTATTTATAAACAAGGATCCTTCTACTTCTCGATTTAACTACATTGCCTACCTTTAGCCATGTAACCAATATTCTTAAGCATGATATTTCTATTAAAAAGTGGAGAGATCCTTTTAACATTCATTAAATTCCATCGTTTATAAGAAACGGTTAAAGAATTAATGAACTAGTAAAGCTTAATAATTCTTAGCCACTTATATCTACACGTTACAATATCACAGCCACTGAATTATATACACATGCCATAGATAATCTTCTAAGGCTATCATTCTCATGGGTTACCCCAATAAAGATTTCTTGTTATTTTTACTCACCAAACAATCCAGCTGAGAGACAGGACTTTTGTTTCCTGGATGACTGATATCCCAGACCTTGACACATCCTTTTCCACCAGTATACACGTGCCTTGTTGGATTGCTAATAGTAACTGCACATACCACTTCCCCGTGGTTTAGAGTGTTAATCTGCCGAGCATGACGTGGAATTCCTGGCCCAATGAGGGCATCAGGAGGGAAAGGTACAGGTTGCATCTGACCATCAGCGCTTACATGAAATGAGTACGCTCTAGGTTAAGCAGAGAGAAATCCTGTTTTAATTACTCATCTACTGACCGATGACAACTTTCTAAACATGATTAACGCTAATGTACAGTTTGTAAACTACATAATATTATACTGTTATATTTTAGGTTGTTGCTGAGTGGAAAAAATTTTTTTATTTTGAATGGAACACAAGGCAGCTTGGGGCAGTCAGGGAAACAGTAACCTGCAAATAATTTATCAACAAGTTTCTGCAAATGTTCTTTCAGGGGAAGAGCATTCCAGTGCTTAAAATTGCTATGTTTAAGGTATCATGTGTTGAAGTCCTTAGATAAAACTTTATTAAAGTTGAACTAGAGCCGGGTTGGCGAACCTTTTCAGCACCAAGTGCCGAAATGGGAGCATGTGTGCATGTGCACATTGGAAACCGGAAGAGCAGCCGCCCAGCGCGCACATGCGCGCTGGGTGGTTGCTCTTCTAGTTTCCAGCACTCCCGTGAGCATGAAGGCAACCTGGCCGGCACGCCAGAACCTGGAAAAGCAATGGGTAACAGCTCTGTGTGCCACTTCCGGCATGTGTGCCATAGATTCACCATCATGTATCTAGAGCATACTGTAAGGAAATGTATAGTTAATAGATACAATGTCCACATGGAACTCTAATTTAGGATAGTGAAGATAGCTCACAAATGTCTTCCTTGAAACAGAAACCTGCCTCCTTTTTTGCAGAAAAAGAAAGTAAACTTAATTAAAATATGTCAAGGAAATGGTACTTAGTGCTACTGTATATAGAAGTTATGGATTAAAATGTCTATCAATTCCAACCATTGGTAATACTGGCTGGAGATAATATCAACTGCCGTCCAAAACAGCTGGAGGGTTTTACATTGCCTGTTCTTTATTTTCAGATAAATAAATACTATCATATAGTCTACTGAGTGATTGAAAATGTAATCACATTATAAAAAAATATCTGAAAGGACTTAAGCTACAAAGGCAAGAATTTGAGGAGATTAAACTATTCGCCAATGGCTGCCAAACTTCTACTTATAAAGGATCTAAGTCCTAAGTTACGAACTGAACATGGCAATTCTAATATTTCATGAATGGTATCATTCAGGATAGGTCAACTAAATATATTTTCTATATATAGATCTTTTCTACATATATGCTCATCCTACACCCATTATATAACTGGGCAAGTCATTCTCCTTAGCCTTATTGGACTTTATTTAAGTTGCTGCTTGCTTTCACAAGAAGAGCTCAAATAATTATACTAGATTTGTTGTGTACTTTTCTCTTGCCGAGAAGTGAAGGAGGTGAAAACTCTATACTTTATTTCTATAATTGTTTCTCTTAACAACCAAGCTAGTTACAGTAGGTCAGCTAGTCAATTTCCTCAAAGATCCATTTGTGCGCTATGATATCATAATTCTTTTTCGGTATTTTCAATCAAACAGAACACTCCAGTGTTCTTTTGTGCAACGTTGTTGTTTATGGAATCCAGTGAGTCTGCATTTCATCGCAGGGCTTCTTTTGTGCACAAAGGAATTATTTTTAAAACAGAGGGGCAAAACACTAAAGACATGCACACCACAGAGCCTTTTGTAATTTGTCTTTCTGTGCCAAGCAGAGTTACCTTAGTCCAGCATGCCCCATTGCAGAAACATAACCCCTTCCCTATGCCCTTCTTTTATCCACGGCATCTGATACCCTTGGCATATAGTCTCCTACAGGAAAAACTGCCAAATAGGCTTTTAAGATTAAAAGGAGGATTAACCACCCTCTGCCACACATGGAATTCAGTATCGAGAGGAAGCAAAGGGAACAAAAGCTTAATAATATGATTGAGTTAGTGTGTTTAACACTCACGGTTTTCCTCCTGGGATGCCTGTCAGATTCGGAGGAATGCCTGGGACTCGCATATGATGATGTGGATCAAAACCAACCTGGAGTTTTCCCACAAACAGAACAAAGAAAGTTTTAAGCATTAATGGGAAATGCTGGAACGCTGCTTTTCAGTCTTACATCAAACGTTACTATGGAGAGCCTTCTACAAAGATTAAAAACCATACTGGACTGTGCCAAGGTCCACAATTCAACATCCTGTTTCTAAAACTAGCCACTCATTTGCTTCAAAGAGACTTTCCACCTCATCAAATAATATTCAGAGACACAGGGCCTCTGAAGATAGTGGCAAGGAAATCCTTTAAGGCATCAATTATCAGGAAAGCGGTAAACAGAAGTAGAAAGCAGCCCTGGAGAGATTAACTGAAATTCAAAATTCTATCCGTTTGATAGATGCCTGGAAAAATAAAAATGGAACAGCATTTATCTGGTGCCTGGAAAACTTGATGTACCAGGTGAGCCTCTACGGGAAGTGTCACAAGTGGAAGGAAGGTCCTGTGTCACCAGTCAGCTGGGAAGGTTGCAAATGGGGATCTCATGACTCTGGGATGTTGCAACCCTTGTAAAGACATGCCAGTTGCCAAGGAGGCAAATTTTGATGACATGACCATGGAGATGTTGTAATGGTCATAGGTGAGGGATCTCATCATATGTGACTATTTTCAGTGCCATTGTAACTTTGAACAATTGCTTAATGAACTGTTGTGAATCGAGGGCTACCTGTATTCAAAACTTTCATAATCTGGACAAAGAATGAAATGTCCACCTTTTCCCCTCATCCCAACCCCCCTTAATTAATTCCTAGATAAGCACAAAAGTTGACAAATGGTAACTCATGAAATCACAATGTATTGTCTGGCAGAGAAATAGTCAAATACTTCTGAATTGCAGTCACTGAAATTAAGTCATTATAATGTCTAGAGTCCTCCACTAATATAGATTGTCTCTAACACAAAAAATACTATCAGCAACCATTATCTTAAATAATGCCAAGTAAATCCCATTTCTCAAGGAACACTTCAATTTCCCCCCAGCAAACAGTGAAGTCTTTATAAGCCACCATCTTATTGAAAACAAGCTCCTCCCAGCATAATCACCTTTTACTATTGTATAATATGCATGAAACGTACCACTGGAGATCTTCCATAGGCGGCTGCAGCAGCGGCAGCTGCGGCTGCTGCACTCATCTGAGGAGAGATGTTATGCAAACCCGCATATGCGGCTCCAGGACTGGTCAGTTCACCATTCATTCCAGCATGGGGTACTATTCCAAACGGGGCAGGATAAGGGCACGGGACTGCCATGGGTGTTCTTAATCCTGAAGCTACAAAAATTAAGAAACGGGAGAAAAGGAAAGACTATTTACAAATCATATCATAAGAAAATGCTGGACTGAGGAAAGGAAAATTCAGGTGGGTAAGAAAAGAAAAACAAGCTGTACATTACAAGGATTCTGTACTGGATTATCTCAGTTTTTAGAGGGCTAAAATAGAGTGTCATAATTCCTTTGCAAATTTACTCAAAGAGATTCTTCCCAAATTCTGCATGATTGAAGAGGTCCCAAATAAAATTGAAGGAATTGGACCTAGGATCATGGAACTGGAAGAAGCTATTTCAGTTCAGTGGAGGAATTCAAATGAAGAAATCCCTGCCCGGCGGCTATCTAGTCTTCTACCTATGCAGAAGAATGAAGTTCACCACCTCCCTAGTCAACAGTTTCCCCTATTGAATTGCTTTTTCTGTTAAAAAGTATTACCTTACATTCGACTGATATCTGTCTTCTTGTAACTGAAAACTATAATTTCATCATCAATCAGACCTGGCGCTATTTAATGTAACATTCTTTTAGGAATGAAAAGAATGATAACATATTCCTGCTTGGTCTTTTCAAAACTGAAGATACTCATTTTCTCCCTTTCTTATTAAATGGCTTAATTTCCAGGCTTTTGATCCTTTTTGTTACTCTTTTTTAAACTTTGTTTGAACCCTTTTTTAAGATGAGGTTTCCCAAATCCCTATCAATCCTTTGACCACTGCTAAGTGGGACACATTTTTCTTGGCAGAAGAAAAAGAGCCGTATTTCATTACCTGTTAGTATTTTAACACTGAGTAGTTGGTACACTGATTTTTTTCTTTTCTTTTCCTTTTTAAAATAAATTGACTCCCTCCCCCTTTTTTAAAACATTTCTTTTGTAGTTCTCAACAACCTACACTAATCTCAACATACATTCTCAGTAGTCCTTCTGACACCTTTGTGCTGTGAGCTACCTGGTATTTTCTTGAGGTATAGTCTGTTTATTTTATTTTCAGATAGCACATCCTAAAATAACGCAGCTAGACTGACTCCTATTTTTTCCCTTGGATTTTTTAATTTAAACATATAGATCCTTTTTAAGGACTTTCGTGTATCCTATCAGCTTTCTTCCCTGAAATCATACATATTGCTAACAATATTGGAGTTTATCCTTCCAGTTAAAAATGCCATATTCATAAACAAAAGAAATGTTGACTCAAATGTGCTTTTTATTTTTTTTCAAAAGGCAACTGGACTGTTTTTTATTTGAGGAGGAAGAAGATGTTTTGCTTGTTATCCAAGAAGCTTCATCAGTTGTGTAAGAAGCAAAATGTCTTCTTCCTCAAATAAAAAACAGTCCAGGTGCCCTTTGGAAAAAAAGAAATGTCTACAGACATTTCTTATGTTGAGTGCAAATAGCAAATTGTTTTTTTACACAGAGTTATTCAGACACAATTTTTCTCCTATAATGTGGAGTAGAAAGACTAATCCTGTTTTTGAACAAGTTTGTAAGAAATATCCCTGTCTAGGTGTATTTCACTCCTCCCCAATCGGATTCCCTCCAGATGTGTTGCGTTACAGCTCATATAATCTTCAATCATAATGGTAGTTAGCTATGCTGATTACAGATTACAGAAGTTGTAGATCAGCCCATTTGGACAATGTCAGACTAGAAAAACCAGATGAGACTTTCCCAAGATGAGTTAGCAAATCTAAGGAAGACATGAAATCTGACCCTAGATCTACATTCAATACTCTACAGTTGTGTGTATGCAACAAGCAGCATATACTTGACAGACAAATCTACCCTTTCCCCTCTCCAATTACATTTACTAACCTAATGGATCAACTCCTGGTGGCTTTCCAGGAACAGGCCTTAATCCAGGTGTAGAATTGCTTCCGGGTGTTGGAGCATCAGTACGTGGAGTTGGGGTATTTGATTTAGACACAGGGGTGGTGGATTTCTCATTCTGATATGGAAAGAAGCAGATTTTATGCAAAAAATCACAGTGAATGAAACTTGCACGAGTTGATTTTATTGAGATCTACATTGGTGTACTTTTTAGTAGGCATTAAAACAGGGAACACGTGTATGATGTAGCACTTCTTTGGCTATTATAGTGAATACTAAACCATTGCATTATTTGAACCAAAGAATTTTGTTATTTCATACATTTCCTTGCCACTCGCCATCCAGAACATGCCAAGTTGAATGATTGCCCAAAGAACAGAATAAAGAACAGAACTAACGAACAATATTTCACTTAAAGAACAGAACAGAGCAAACAATATTTCATTTAACAAAATGCAGGATATTGTATTATCCAATAGCAGTCCAACCTGCAGTTGGTTGTGCTAACAATAGAGTTCAAGCAAATTGAATGATAGAAGCTGAGACAGTATTGAGAAATAGCAGTGGTTGTTTGAATCTAAATCTGCAAAATATTAATGGCATATTACGCTCATGAGAATTCAGTCTTATTTACTGTTAACATGTAATATGAAACTAATAATATTCAAACATCAGCTTTTTCTAAATACTCAGAATGTGAAAAATCCCTTTACCTAATTTATAAACTAGAACATGGTATTATAACCACACAACATAACCAAAACAAGCAATACCTTTAAAACTCCTGTATTAGATTACTTCAGTTCTTTAGATTGTCACAATTCCTTTGCATATTTGCTTCGCAGATTATGCATATTTATCTAGAGCCTATCTAAAACTGAATAAAATGAGACATAGAATCACAGAATTGGAAAACGCCTTTAAAGCTCCACGTAGCAGTTAAATGAAGGCATCCCTGCTGGATGGATATCCAACCTCTGCTTGAAATTGTTCAGCAGAAAGAAGTTTAACAATCTTCCTAATTACGGTATGTACTATGTTTATAGTCAACTCTTTTTATTAGAGTTGAATTTTTTCTTTACATTAAATAGGAATCCATCTTCTGTATTTTTGAATTTGTAAGAAAAAAAATAGTCTAACCTTAGAAAAAGTTAAGGATTTTAGTGATTTGCCTAAGTCTATCCTATTAATTTCCTGAAATTGCAACTGTGTTGCTTATCTCCTGGTTGAGACCACCAGCCCTATACTCTTTTTTTAGGGGGTGCCAGGGGGATTACTGGCGACTGCCTAGACAAGTCCCTGCAGTTTTCTTGGCAAGGTTTTTTGGAAGTAGTTTACCATTGTCTCCTTCCTAGGGCTGAGAAAGATTGGCTGGCCCACAGTCACCCAAGCTGGCTTTGTGCCTAATGCAGGATCAGATCTTACATTCTTTCAATTTCTAACTTGGTATCTTAACCTCTACACAAAACCAGCTTTCTTCTATTATTAACTCAATTTTCAAGCAAAATATTATTGGGTCAAATTTGAAAATGCTGGATTACCAAAATTCATGTAACAAGCATTATTTGAAGTATATGCCAGAAGATGACAACAGCAAGACATTTCTGCATAATTACAGAAAAACAGGGCTGTATCCTTTGTGTTATTAAGAGTTAAATGTGACTTGGAAAAGTTCCTTTAATAATTAAGCGTGTTACAGGTTCAAAAAAAAAAAAAGTTGAATGCTACCTGAAATTTATGTTTGACCCTCCTTAGAGTGTGTGACAATATTGTAACATCAAAATTACATATGGTCCTCCAAACACCTTTAAAAACTGCCACCAAAAGACTTTAAAAACTGCCACTAAATTGCACGCCTCAGTCTTAAATATTCATGTGAAAATCTTAGGTGAAGAGACTAGTTGTGAGGAAATTGTAGCAGATCGAGATCCTAGAAAAACAACTAGTCGCTCTCATGCAAGTTCATATACATACACAGAATATCAATCAAAGGAAGTCAGTACTGTTCTCGGTTTGCAAGCAGCCTTTCTCTAAATTGTGACTTGTGCAAGAAAAGAAAGGCTATTGTAAATGACATATTATTTCTTAGGCAGAATATGACTGTAGCTGAATATAGCCAAGTAACACAAATAAAGCCAAGAACCAAATCACAACCAAGCAGGAAGCTAAAATTACTGTAAATTGTCATTTCAAAATAAAATAAAATAAGGTTCAAAGAACCCCTGTGTACTCTTATTTATTCACAGAATAGCAAGCTTCCTGACAGGAAAAAAATACAATAAAAGATAGATACATTATTTTCAGACCTGGATAGCTGAATAAATACTTTCTATCACTCCAAAAGATCCTGAGGTGCAAAATATATTTTTTGGGTAGAAATATATTGAACTTAGTGTTATATTATGATGTACTACTGCGACACATCTCATTATCTTCCACCTCAAGTTAGATACCCAACAGTGCACACACAGTTATGAAGATGAATGTGGATTGTACAGTCACTTACAAGGCTAAGTTCTTTGGATTTGGAAGAAGGAGTGCTGCTTGAAGATGCTATTGAGGCTGGGCTAATTGGTGCATCTTTCTTGAGTAGGCGAGCCTTGTCCAAGCCGTTCTCCCTTGGAGAATGTGCTGGGCTTCCTCGTGGAGATGACGGATCCTAAAAAAGAAGCGTAATGCTTATCAAGGTCTCCTACTTGTTCCAGTGAATAACTTATGGCTCTTTTGTGATTGCATCCCATAGTGAAGTTCATGAATGGTATACTATATTCCCCTGCCTGCATAAATCGTTATTCACAAAGAAATCATACTTCCATCTCAAGATATGGATTAATACAATGATACCTTTTTACTACAGCAAAGCAAAACTATTTTTATGTTTTATTTGTTATATTGATTCACTACCAATCTCAGCACAAGGCGAGTCTGGGTGGCTTACAAAGTTAAAAGCCGTAAACCCTAAAAATATATGTAGCAATAAAAGTTTAGTGATGGTAAAAAGATGGGGAGGGGGGGACAAGGTGTGCAGGGAGTGAAGTAGGATCTGCTATTAGTGTATCAGCCACCTGCAGTGTAGCACTCCCCATTTTCTAAGCATCCTCAATGTTACCTGAGGAATACATGAAATAAATTATGCCTCCCAAAGTAAAATTGCACATACCTCATTGGATACATCAACCACCAAGTTATCATCACTTTTTTCACCATCACTATCCTGCATTGAAGAAGAAAACAGCTAAGCACCCAAAAACACTTGCTTGTCAAAACTATACTTTTCATTTAAATATCAAAAGTTCTAGAAATGCAATGCAAAATGGGGAACAACATCAGTTGGGACTTTTTAAAACTCATTTTAATCCATATAGCTGCCCTTGGGCTGTACAAGCCACAGTTATATTTTTAAATATTCGGTTAGTAGATCATTGCTTCTGGAGTAATACAGACTAGAGGATGAATCAAAATTTGGATGAGCTTATAAAAAAGGAGCTTGGGAACACCAATCTCATCAGATTGCTCGTCAGGAATTTTAAGCTGGCAATGAGTATTCCTCCCTTTCTAATTTAGCATGTTATGTTTCTGGAAGTTGCAACTGGATGTTGCAAATGCAGGATCTGAATAGATAACTGAGTAAAGAACAGGAATCAGTCAGTGCTTATATTATAACAAAATATTTACTTGTTTGGCAGACGTAAACGTGTTGGTATTGGTTAAACACTTTAAAACCTTATTATCTGAGAGATCACTTCTCTTATCACAAACTTCTCTGAATGTTGATATCTGCAGAAAGACCTTTCTGGATAGAAAAAAGCTTGTTTATCTGGTGTGCGGGAGAGGACTTCCTATTGCATCACTCCTAGGTTATAGAACAATTTTCTTGAGAAATGCATTTGGCATTTAAAAAAAAATATATAAAAATTAACCCCAACATTTAGAAGATCAGTAAATACACATTTATTTTAGTCTGTTAATTGTGGGATACTTTTAATATCATGTTTTTGTTATTTTTTAAAAAATAACCGCTCACTTAAACAGAAAGGCAGAATATAAATTTAAGGCGTATAAAAGACATGCAACGGCTTTAAGAAAGTTTGCATATTTGTCGAAGAGAATACTGGGAGATGGTACGATTTCCATTTTGGCATAATTTTTCAACATGGAAGGCATCTGTGTTGAGGAGGAAAGCCAAGCTTGTTATATTTTCTTTTTCCTGACCTAAGTTCAGCTGAGAAGGGTTTTTGGAGACAAAAGACAGGATCCCTTTGTGACTGTACAGAACAGCCTAAAACTCTTTGGGGTGAAATTGGTGCATCCTTATCGGCAGTATAAAATAACAAATAATAGGGAAAAATATACTGTACATGGTTTCACTCACATAACGAGTTGCTATCTCTTTTTCTTCTGTCTTCTGTTTTTTACTTTCAGAAGAGTAATCCGTTGAGTTTCTGTGCTTCTCGGAGGCTCTAAAACTTGCTGATGGAGATACAGATGAGCTCTAAAATGAGAGGGAAAGAGAAGGAAAGATGACTGATGGCCCAGTCTTCCAGCTTTGCTTATATCACACCCTGATGAGAGAACAAAAGCTATGCCAGCATGGACAGAGCAATCTACGCCTTTCTAAGATAAGCAGATATAAATGATCTCTCCATGAGAGCTGCTCTTGGATCAACACAGCAGCAACCAAAATGCTAGTCTACCACTTCAGAATCAGGTTGCAGTTACAAACAGAGCCATCTGACTTTTATTGAAAGGAATAGGCTGCTGGCGTGCTTACATTACTTGAAAAGCAGACCTGCAACACAACATGGTAAAGTGGAACCATTTCTTGTGAACAGATCTCTGAAAGGAAACGTTTCCAGGTTATCTTTGCAATAAGCTAGTAAGACTGGTTACTAGAGTCCCCAGAGGATGCAATTCCTAATAGGCATCGTAGTTTTCTGATGTCAATGGAAAAAAACTAGGCTAGTTACTTTTCAAGTAGCCACTTTTCAGTTTGTTACATGAAAGATAAAGCTGGGGTACTTCTGCCCCAGCAGATCCATGTGCTGGTGCAGGTATTTTTGTGTTTTAGTTTCAGTACAAAATCTGAGAGAAAACACTATTTCCTCTGATGTGTGAATGATGCACAAAAGTTAGTGCCACAATACATACACACACAATCCCCACCCCAGCCAAAACCCCACACTGAAATGCTTATAGACCCAGAAACACACACAAGCACATACACAAACTATCCAGCAAACTAAATCATAATAATACCATACTAGCATTAGTAAATTTTCTGCAAGATACAGGATACGTATGAAGGAAATAGTTTCAGTTTCAGTTTCAGTTTTATTTGATTTGTATAAAGAAAGAATTGGAACTTTTATTTGTTAAAAAAGGACGACTTCTACTCTGACGTGGATTACTGAAAAACAATTAATCAGAGATTCATTGGGTTGCAAAACACCATTTCAGATCCTTCACTCAGTGGAATGGAATCAAAATTAAAGCATCCCTAAGAGGTGACTATCTATCTACCTTTTCCATGACCTTCTAGTGAAAGGAGTGCACCCCTCCTCTCTAAACAAATTGGTTTCATGGTGAAACTGTTCCTTCTTCTAACTTAATTGCATTATTCTGCACTCTGCACTTCATAAAACAGAGAACAGTATGTGATAGACATCCTCCAATGTAGAAATACAAAACAATCTGTTTAACTCAGCCAAAATTAACTTTATAGTTATTAGTGAACCTTTCTGAATAATTAAAAAGTAAGGACATAACTAACATTAGATTGGTGGAAGAAAATGATGCAGTCAATATTTTTTGAAACTTTTTGTGTTCCAAGTCCTTGATTACATTTCCTTCATGTAAGAATATCATGCCTGTTCAAACTTTGCAACAAAGATATCAAAAACTAAACACTAACAATGTATTGTTTTGTGCAAAGAAACATGAGATGGATACAGAAAGTGTGAATCTGAATATATATCCTATGATTCATGTTTTAGCATTAGTTGACAGAAGCGATTTCCAAGTGGTCTGGTCCTAGGCTGCACCAGTAACGTAACATAAATAAAAACATAGATTGGACCATAAAAATTACATCAGAAACATACAATTTTGGTGTACCTCTTAATAAGTATGATTTATGTATATTCCATTTTCCATTCCTAGATAATAGCTTTATTTTCCCCATCCTTGTTATTTCTTAATATTATATTGAGAGAGTTTGATTAAAGAAGGGATCAATAGAAAGATGTTTTAAGCTTCCTTTATCTATAAGAAGAAACATTTAGAAGCAGGGCCAGTTCCTTCTATCCCAGTGCTATTAAAATTTGTAGCTTTTTTACACATCTTTATGCAAATTGTCTTATGCATGTCTTAAAAATACCCTTGCTCCATTTATATTCATTGTACAAATGGAGAGAAGACAGATTATAATTTGAATTCAATTCACTATGACTCATCTCTCTCTTTCCCTTTGTAATTGGCTGCAATAAAGGAGAAAACTAATTACTGAATGACAATTAGAATGATGGCTTAAGAGCCAAGAGTAAACTACCACTCTGATTTCAACCCAAGTATTTATTTTCATAAATTTGAAATAACATAGATATATTTTTCTCAATCTAGTTAGCTTCACTGCTACAAAGAGTGTTGCGATCTCTGATTGTGGTGCTTAATAAAATTATAATTTAGAACACCCTACTAGTGTGATAAAGTAGCTAATTATGATTAGCTGTTTAAAGGATGAGCTGCACACTGTGCCAATCTATGCTGCTCAGTAGCTTAACAATTTGGAACATGTGTAGACAAATATGTATTTGCAAGGAGTGTTCTTGCTATGGTACCTGAAGCCTGACCTTGATATCAGAGTATAATAAGCAGAGAGAGGCAGTTCTGAGAAAAAGAAAATCATTTTAAAATGAGCATATTAGCTTTCTGATGAGTTCAGAAAGCCAGGCTGGGAGTGTCTAAGAGAAGATTGCGTGCATTTTAATTTTGACAGAAGTAGTATGACAATTATATCATTATCATTTTTATTTTTATTTTTTTTGTTTCTAAGACATGGCACACAAATAGGTGTGATTGTAGGAGAAGAGCGGTAGAGCTGGGGGGAAGAGAATGTGGAGTAAAACGCATCATCAGTTAGAGCAGGGGTCTCCAAATTTGGCAACTTTAAGACTCGTGGACCAACTCCCAGAATTCCTCAGCCAGCCAGCCAAGTTTCCAGGTTAAAGTCCTTGCATTGCCAGAAGGGAACCACATCCAGCCCCCTTGAATTCCCTCGATCTTAATCTAGCACTAGTTTAGCGCTGATGGTTAGTTGAGCAGATACTTGTGTATAGGCTTCAATAAATCATTTATGCTGCAATCTGCACAAATGGTTTTGATTCTTTGTGCCTCCACTTGATTTTTCTATGCAGTAGGTATGAAGTTATATCAAGAAACCTGAGTGACATCAATTATTGACAGGGAGGATAGCCACACTAGTTCCAGAATCATGAATTCTGCTTGTCAGGCTACAATTTAATACCGTAGTGAAAATAATATTGTTTCTAGATACACAGGAGCTAATTTTAAATACAGGGCAAAGCAATGCTAAACCACTCCTATATTTTAGCAAGAGAACCATATGGGTAGACAGTATGAAGTGACTGACAATATAAAGGTAGTCCTCAACTTACAACAGTTCATTTAGTGACCGTTCAAAGTTACAGTAGTACTGAAAAAGTGATTTATGACCGTTTTTCACACTTATGACCATTGCAGCATCTCCGTGGTCACATCATCAAAATTTGGATGCTTGGCAAGTGACACATATTTATAATGGCTACAGTGTTCTGGGACCACGTGATCCCCTTTTGCGATCTTCTGACAAGCAAAGTCAATGGGGAAACCAAATCCACTTAACAACCATGTTACTAATTTAAGAACTGCAGTGATTCACTTAATAACTGTTGCAAGAAAGGTCGTAAAATGGAGCAAACTCTCTTAACAAATGTCTCGGTTAGCAATAGAAATTTTGGGCTCAATTGTGATTGTGGGTCCAGATGCTGGATTATAGGTTCCAAAGTCAGATGGAGTTCAATATGTTGCAGAAGAAGAATTAAGGATCTTTTGATGAAGTTTATGACAGGGTCAAATTAACCTCTTTGCAACATCTAGTTGCTGATGTGCCATTTGAGAAATAAAAATCTGAAGCTGCAAAAACAGAAACAGAGTGGGAATATGAGAAAGTTCAACACAGCGGAAGAAGAAATGAATTAATGACATTTTCGGCATCAGCAAATTGAAATGGACTGGAACTGGACACTTTTAGTCAGAAGATCATTTTTGTGTAACAATTATCCAAGGTTTTCCTCTGACCACTGATACAGAAGAAAAAAATGTTTTAAAGTTACTTAAATTCAGTCTGAAATTGACAGAATATCTAACCAAGATGTGCTGCTTGTGATTAGAGACCAAAATTGCCAAAATTGGAAATAGTAAGAAGGAAAACATTATTGGACAGTGTAGATTTGGACAGTGTAGATTTGAATTGGGTGAACAATGCATCTGTTTCTGCCCATCCTATGATTTCTTCATTGTTAAGGCATTCTTCAATCACCAAAATGACACCTCCTAGACACAGCCAGCACTAGATAAGTTACCCCAAAATAAATTACATTAATTGTATTATTTAGAATGAACTAAGGCTGGTGTGATCCAGTCCAAATCTGGCATGAAAACCTATTACGTCTTAACCTTAAACCATCACTATATTTCTTTGAAAAGTAAGTGCGAGGGACAAAAAGGTTATAAGAAGGTAATATTATGAATACTACTTTGATTTCCTGAAAAAAAAGTGGGACAGAAAATTTTGATTGTAAATGCATCTCTCTCTCTCTTTGTTTTATGAACTCCATGGAAGAAGGATCATATACTATACTATATTGTAACTTAATATGAAACTGGCTGGTTTCAGATCTGGTTGATACAACAGAATGAACCTGAAGTAGCAAATTCTCATTTTTTAAATATCACGTGAGTGAAAACTCAAATATTGAAAAAATATATATAGACATCATGTTCCAAATACAAGAAATTGTAGTAAAATACACAACTATAGAAAGTGTCATATATCTTTATTTTAGGACTAACATTCTGTCCTAAAAATGTTCCATATTGAAAAATTACTGATTGTGTGCTGGAATTTCTGTAAATACACGTGTTTTCCCATTTAAAAATCATTTTTAAAATGAATTAAATTTTGACCATTGATATAGTAGGACTTGCACACAGTATTACTTGCTTCTACCGACAACATAATTTTTAACTTCATAGGCTAAGCTTAAACACTCCGAGAAGTTTCCACATTCCTTTAATTATTGCAATATGATTAATTAAATGCACTGCCATGACAAGAACTATTTTCCGTTGTTTGAAAACACAGAAATATCTTTGTATTGTTATTTTAAAATGCTTTCTATATGCTGCTGGTGGGAAATGAATTAATTACTAAAAGAATTGAATTAGCAAAGATCGTGTAGTATGCTGCTAGCAGACTTGTGGTTTAAGTACAAATCCCATTTCTCTTCCCCCCCCCCATTTTTATATTTCACATTTCCTGAAAGAAGCATCCATATCATCTTCCTAATTTTGTTTTCATATCATACGTGCAATTAAGTCTAGCAAAGGCAACAGGACTTTTGTAATTAGGTCTGGCAAAGGCAATCGGACAAAACAATTGGTCTTGGGTCAATCTAAGAGTCAAATTACTTCCTTCATCCTTTATGGAGATTTAATTTCTTATATGAATGTTCCATACTCATTACCCGGAAATCTTAATCAAAGATTAAGACACACATCTTTTTAAAAGCGTTTAGAAATGTTCACACTGACCCAGCATAGTGAGAGTGCAATACCACCAATTAGGGTGGATGTAAATGTGATCTACAGGATGGTACTAACCGGACCTATGAATGGAGTTGGTACACTGTCTGTTAACATGATTTTAGATTTCAGCACATTGATGGTAACAAGTCCCATTATGACTGTACTCATTTTTCCTGATCATTAACAAGGTGATAGAACCTCTCTTAGAAAGTCATAAATATCTCATCAGCATGAGGGCAAGCATCGATGTCCTGTCTGCTTGCAATAATTAGTCCTTCAGATCACTTGAACAAGCCAAAAATTATTATTACCCTTCAACCCCCAATGTCTGCTGAAGATTACTTACATTAACATGCATGGCTCCAAGGGCAATGAAGGGAGGAAAGCAATACAGCTGAATAAAGAACAAACTAAGCAACTGGCTTTTGCCCAGCCATGCTGTTCAGCCATTTGATAAAGCATCAGGCAGTTGACCTCAGGTGGGCAGAGAAGAAAAAGTAAGGCAATGAAATTAGTACTAGAAATAATGACTAAATGCAGGCAGGGAGTCTTCCATGCAATAAGGCTGGGAACTCAAAACCTCTGCAAAGTGTAATCATTCCCTTGTGAAGCTTTACAGCACTGGGACAATGATGTATTTAGAGTGCAATAATTAAAACAATAATTCCCACCATAGTCAGGATTATGAGATAATTGACCATCCTGAGGTATTAAACAAACCCTAGTAAAAGCCAAGGATGCTCAGCTCAATGGTCAATTACACCATAATTATCTGAATGACATTATTGTGGTTGCAAACCCTGCTCAAAGTATAAAAGAAACTATAAAAAGTGATAAAGTATGCGCAGCAGGAAAATGACCTTCAAAGAAAGCTATGTGGCTGATTTTGCACTTCCGCGGAGGTTTTCCACAACGAAATGCATTGCTGATGGATTCTGTTTTACTCTGAAGTAACGTCATGCAAAATAATTTGACCTTTGGAGTGTAAATATATTTGAAGCCACTTGGGCATTGGTGTATATCCCTTCTCATTTATAAACAACTCACCTATGCCTGGATCCTTTTTCCTTGGCTTTCTCAGATAATTAGATTGATGCTAGTAATTCAAGGACATGATCATTACTTTTTAATAGAAACTCTGGTTTTAAGAGGTGGCATTTGATGTTTATATGGCATTTTACCCGCTAATTAACTTCACTAATTGCTGATTAAGTGAAATTAATTAATTAACAGGGAGCAAAGTCCTATATAACAAGAATATGAATCTTCCCTTCTTCAAAGTTGATGAGTTTTGGGGAAAAAAATAAGTTTTCTTTTCCTTTTTGTTTGCTTCTATTTAGAAAACCCACATAGGGCAAATTGCTAACGAAGTGGCACCAGCAATAGCATTGCATAATAATAGGATTGAGGGGGGGAGGGGAAACCTCAGAAGGCCTCAAGAGCTCAGGTGTGATAGCTGACATTTAGAGATTTGTATGGGAGACCTCCAAGGAATGGTAGGGCTTGGCATAAACTGGAAAATAAATTTAAAAAAGAAAGAAAAATCTTGCCAAGAAAACTAAATGAATGCATTTGGAAGTTACAAAGAGAGTTTGCTTTTTTTAAAAAAACAACATTTATTTAATAAATTTATCTTATGTCTTGATCACCTGTACAGCCAATACAGATGGTTTAGTTTTCACAACTAAGCACAGAATACCAGTTTTAGTGTATAACACAATTCTAATAGAATGGAATGTGGATCCTTTGGTTCCTCCTGAGGCGCAGGGGTACAGAAGACAGCTTAAAGCTGCAGCTAGGGTCACTGCCAGGATGAATGTTTAATGTTCTTAATCCTTTTACAGGCCAGTTTCCTCTACAATTGTGGACTTGAAAACAGGCAACGCCACTGAGGTACAGTTACTCCAGTACTGAAAATGTGAAAGTCAATGGAGGGTGGAAAAGTAATCAACCATGCTTGAAATATCGCAGTGAAGGGAATCCAAGACCTCAGCAGCAAAGCTGGTGGGAAAGAGTAATTGGAACATCATCATGGGGTGGAAAGCTAATAGAAATAAAGTGACACAAGATAATAATAAGGATCTCTGCAGAAGGAAACAAATGGGAAGAACTTCCCCTGTCCAAAAAAAAACCCCAAAAAAACACCCTTCTCTATTTATTAGTGATAAAGAACTTGCTACATTAGGCCCACATAAAAGGCCAAAATGCCCAGGAATCACAGTCTTGACAGGCAGTTGGTTTGTTTTTAGTGACTGCCTTGTCTGGTGACTATTCAGAGTTACGATGGTGATGAAAAAGTAACTTTACCACCATTTATCACCTTCACAGGTCTGTAAAGCAAAGAAAGGCTGAAGCTCAGGTGCGGTTTTACTTAGTGACCATTTTGTTTAATGAAGGAGCTGCCAGTTCCAGTCATGGTAGCTAACTAAAGACTGTCTGTATCTGCATGTATCTGTGCATATGGAGAGATTTGGCCCTGTTTCTTGCACGTGATGTGCACACTGGTGTCTTCCATGAAAGGAAAGTATTGCAACTATATAGTGCTTTCCTAATACACACTTCCTTTTCCTTTCTGGTTGCATGGACGGCAAAGTTCTGCACACATAAGTCTTTGCGCAAGTTTCAGAGGAGTTGGGGTGCAGTCAGCATAGGTAAAAGCTAATAAATCTCGGCAACAGATACGAACACAATTTCAAAAAAGAGAAAAAGCCTGAGGATCAAGATAGTGGTGGTATAAAGCTGATTTGAGGAAATAACATGTCTAGACACAAAGAAGGGCTGTGACAATCTGACAAAGTTACGGGATGTCATTGTTGCTTGAACATCATGAGTTTACACACACAAACCAATTCAATATAAGTAAGAGATGCCTGGGATGACCTGTTGGCTGCTGCAGTGAAAGGGGTACATAAAGTAGGGACAGTAGAATCTGGTTATATAGGATTATATTCTATATACTTGACCCAAAATATCTAGGAACAAGGATATGAATAACGCCTTCCTGTATCACCTGTTACCTGTCTTTTTAATTGGTAATGCCAATGACTGAACTTGGAATCCTGCAAACTAAGCCTAAATGTGGAGGTCAACTGAAATTTAACAGTGATTGAGATATAACCAAGCCACAATTTAACTGTAGATTTCAAAAGGAATATCATGTATGTAAGCCCATCCAGGACCAAAGATGGCATAATCCCAAAGTCGGAATATTTCAAACCCAGCACCACACAATGTTGTCAGGTTTCATTTGAACCTTGTTGTTACCCATCCTAACCCTCACAGCCTCCAGGAACCAGGATAAGACAGCCACAGCAATGGTTAATTTGCCAAGGACAAAGATGCACAATTGGGTATCATTAGTACATTGATGATACCTCACTTTACAGTGACGGATGATCTCACCCAGCAGTCTCATGTAGATGCTAAATAAAAGAGCAGACAACACTAACCCCTGCAGAACCCCACACATCCATACTATGCACAGTAGTAGTTCATGAAAATGTAGCATTTTCCCCTGATATTGATGAAAAACAATGACTCATTGATTATGGAAAGAATTGCCAATGTATATTTGTAGGCTAATAGTCCATAGGCTAAACACAACTTCTGTTTTCACCCACTTTGGAAGAGTGATCAGTAGGAAGAATTTTGTTCCAAGACTGTAGCTAATGGCAACTTATTTGACTGATCATTCAAAACTTGGTTGTTGCTACGGAAAATGAAACACTCTTGCTCTGGCTAAAAAGAGAACACCCAGAAATAAGCTTTGCTATATACAATAAACAAATGGCAGTCTGTCTGGAAAACACTGTACTTCAAATAACAGAACATGGATTTGGGAATTACTTGTTAATGAAATATAAGGTTTCAAGAGTTAAGATTAAGTATTCTTACATTAAAAGAAAAGTGTTTTTTTATTTATTTATATATGTGCCAATTCTCTGTTTTACTGATTTTTTTAAAATAAAAATTCCCATCAAAACCAAGCATGGCTTGATAGTCTCCCTGGTGACTTGCCCACACAAAGTGGAAGTGAACTTTAAGTGTTTTCACTTTGGGTGTGCAAGCCATTTTGCCTTGTCAAAACACGAGTGGCTTTGCCACTCACTTTCCCTATGCAAGCTTCAGTAGCTTTAAAAAAAAACAGTGACCCGCCCATCTAAATTATTTGTAATGTGTTAGGAATCATGATACAGAGTTTGAAAATCCCTTCATTAAATTAAAATCAAACAGATCTTATTACAGTTTAATGCACAATACGAACTCTATAATTAGTGATTTTCTCCAGCATTGTAATGAATCTGTTCTAAACATCGCTAGTATATTTAGATATGAACTTTATTAGCATTCTTTTTTAAGAGTAACTTGTAAATAAGTTAACAGAATTTGAGTTCATTCACATGCTGTACTTTTAATTCTAGTAGATTCTCCAACTGAGTA
Organism: Arizona elegans; assembly: GCA_022577455.1. Taxonomy (NCBI): domain Eukaryota; kingdom Metazoa; phylum Chordata; class Lepidosauria; order Squamata; family Colubridae; genus Arizona; species Arizona elegans. The sequence goes on along the minus strand of JAKOOJ010000008.1, from coordinate 31,856,059 downwards.
ATTATTTATTATAGCTCTACTAAATGTGTAAATAATTGGCTCATTCTAAACAATTATACACTGACTTAATAGCTATTTTGTCTGATTTCAAAGAAAACTCCACACTACCATTTTTTTGAAAAAGAAAACAGTTCCCTTGAGTTAGTATCAGTAGCAATTATAGAACTGTAGAAATATATTTTTATTGTTCTAGTGAGACAATCATTTTCAAAGTTTTTGCAGAGAAAAGGCAGATAATTTATTCCAAATGCAATTCTGAAGACATTAAGATAATCATGGGGTACAACCTTTTTTTCACTTTGAACATTTCATGAGCTTATCAAAGATTGCCCTAATAAATTGTGACAGAACTGCCTTTAATGATAGCTTTTGACAGTTTTAGAAATGCTGATCTAAAGCAAAGAAGAAAACACATTCCATATATTACTAATTTTAAATAAAATTTGGTAATAGTAATTAAAAATATTAGATACATTATCCCCTTCTGTACAGTCATACCTCACAACTTAATAAATTGGGTAAGAATTAGTCCTTCTGATCAAACCAGAAAGCTTTTGATTAGCCATACTATTCTCCAATATCTAAACTAGAACCAATAGTTACTACATTTGGAACAAAGGAAAATATTAAATAATTTTCAAACATTGCTTGGTTTATTATGAACCCTATCCCAACCACAAGATCCTAAATTCAGCCAAAATGAAAAAGAAGGAAAGGAGATTGCATCTGTAAGAAAAAATATGTCAGCACTGAGTGGCCAATAACTTTTTACTTCACAACAGAACAGCTGAAAAACAGGTTTTGTTGTTTACACCTCCCCAAATTTTATCAACACAGTACGTGTCATAGTGTATAGCTGGATATCATACATGTAACCTTCTGTTCTATTCAAATGAGTTCTCTTTATAGATTCATGAACATGTCTTTTGATGAGTACTCCATAAGAGAATCCATATTTCATTTTGCTTTTGTTAACAATGAATTATAGTAATCCCAGTAAAACAGTGTTCTGGCATATATTCCTACATTATATAATTTGTGAGGGTCAATCCAGCTGTTACAATCACTTTCAAGGAAAGGGGATTTAATGTGTTAGTATTATAGCTCCAACACTCGAGCTGAGCTTTTCTTAGCTTTATTCTTAACATTCTCATAATGAATAGGCATTTTAAACACAACAAAATAAAAACAAAACCATAATCTGGAAGGGTTTTTGAATACTATATAGCCTCACATTCTTCATTTTAAATAGTTTAGAAATGAAATTGTATAAACAGAAGGAGAAAAATATGCTTCGGTAGCAATCTGGCAGTATCATTTTAAGGAGTGTAGATATGTTTCCAAACAAGCTACTCCAGTATACAAATAACCCAGCAGGGACAAAGATAACAATGTCTCTGGTGTAGGTTTAGTTCTTTGCAAAAGTTAACATTTCATAAACGTTGTCTAGGAAACCATATCCTTAGTTATCAGACTTCAGATGTGAACTGTAGGTATCCTAGTTTGGGATGCTTCATGAGACCTACCAGACCAAAGTGGACAATTTAAAGGTGGTTATTTTTACAGGACAAAATCCAAATTCCACTTTCTAATTATCATGTGCTATGAGTCACTGGAAGTCAAGCGGCATATAAATGTAATAAATGATGGTTTGCCACACAATAAGCCAGATGTTTGGATGGAGTTTGATATTTTTATCCCCCTATTGACCTGGTATAGGCAGATGTGGTTGTTTGGTGGTGTTAAAGGTACTGTTGCAGGAGGTAAGTTGTTCCAAATAAAGCGGCCTTTTGCAATTGACTAATAGTGAATTTGTCAATGCCAATGGGGTTCAAGTGGTACTCCAGTTGTTTTGGGATTGCGCCCAAGGTGCCTATTATTATTGGCACTACTTTTGCTTTCTTTTGCCACAGTTATTCTACTTCTATTTGCAGGTCTTTGAATTTTGTGATTTTCTCCAGTTCTTTCTCTTCTCTGTCTCCAGGTTCTGTCATGTCCACTATTCAGAATTTTTTGCCTTCCATATTGACTATTGTTATGGTTGGGGCGTTATGTGGTAGGTGCCTATCCATTTGAATTCTAAAGTCCCAAAGCACTTCATTCCCTCCCCACCCACCCCCAGTTTTTATTACTTTGTATATTCTGTGGTCCTATCAGTTCTTGATTGTAGGCAAATGGTATTTCTCGAAAATATTCCTATGCACCACTGTTGTTACTTTGTCGTGCAATTGTTTGTAGTTAGTCTGCGTAATGTTCTTGTAGCAGCTAGCTGGTAGGCTTATTTCTTCAGCTTCTTTGCATTTGCTATCTGTTGCTATCTTCCAGAAATATGATTATTTCTAATTGTTGTGATAGAGAGTTTGGTTTGTTTCATGTTGATATACTTTTATTTTATTTATGGTTTTTATTTTAATATGACAGTTTTATAATGCAAGCTTCCTACAATCGCTAGATGGGATGACATGCAAATGAAGGTGAACGAATAAATAAAATAAGCAAACCTTGTCAGCCTGTATCACATAAACATAATCAACTGCAGTTTATTCAATAAAACCAGGGTTCAACCATGACTTAAAACAATATATGAGCCTAGTCTATAAATCAATAAAGAAATACCCATAGCTCATGCACAGCTGGCTCTAAAGGGAGAGTTGGAAATGACTATTACATTATGAAGTGGTTCCGTTTGCTTTGCTTTGTTTTAAAATTTTAAAGTTCACTTGTAACTACTACACACAGAAAAGGCTTTTAAATTTGCATCTAGTTAACACTATCCAGCACCTCAGTTAGCTAATATCTCTATCCAAAGGTTCACACGAACAGACCTTGAATTGTCCAGTAAGGCCTCAAATATTCAAGCAGCAAAAATTTTGTCCTTGCACTGAAATACCATTTTCTTTCTATAAAAGGCTACTAAACAGCACAAACTCTACCACTATATCGATACATACATGTGTGCGCACGCACACGCACACACTCATACATAAACAGGAAGGATTAGGAGGCTCAGCAGAGCCTTGGGATTAGCAAAGTGCAAAAAATCCAGGGAAATTAAGTCTATGGGGAAGGGCAGAAATACTGGAGATTCCTATGATGACTTAATGTCTTCAGCAATTATGGAATGTAAAGGGAAGTGGGGGGGGGAGAGAGAATGAAAAGAAAAAAACCCCTGAAAACTGGATAAGAGGAGGAGTAGGGAAAAAAAGCCATCAAAGAAGATATAACTTTCCGGCAAAATGGCCTGGAATATTCCACTCTACAATAATTTGTTACAGATTTCCTTTCTTCTATGACTGTTTTCATTTTAGATTAGGAGCTCTTGACCATATTTACCATTTATGACGAAAGGTGTCAATGACTGAATTTGTAATGTGGTTTCTTTTGTTTTGGCATGTTTTGTCAATCCAGCCTCTATAGTTTTTTTAGCCATGGTTCTTATGTTAGTAGAATGTATGTGGTTTATACAAAAAACTATGTTTAGAACTAAACAGTTTACAACATGTGTGAGCCAAGCTAATATTGTCTGCATTTTACATATTTGCTTATTGTGAGCATTTTTAAGTCTTTTCTGATTAAAAAAAGACAGCTGTGGAACAGGCGAACCGGTAGTGGCAGCGGTGGGAGACTCTGCCCACCTGCCCAGACGTCATCAAGGACGCTTTGCGCATTCCCCGCACATGTGCTCACAGTAACCACAACTGGTAGCGAAGGTAAGTGGAAACCACTACTGATGTGGAAAAATTATTGCTTGAATGATAGTTGGGTAACATCTAGGTATACAATAGAAAAATCGGGTCTATAAGAGGCATAGATGATAAATAGATAGATAGATAGGTAGGTAGATAGATAGATAAATAGGTAGATAGCACCCACAACTGGTAGCGAAGGTAAGTGGAAACCACTACTGATGTGGAAAAATTGTTGCTTGAATGATAGTTGGGTAACATCTAGGTATACAATAGAAAAATCGGATCGATAAGAGGCATAGATGATAAATAGGTAGGTAGGTAGGTAGATAAATAGGTAGATAGATGATAGATATAGATATATATTCATAAGTAGTAATTGATCAACAGGTATGATTCTATGTCTTTGTGAACCACTTTCACAATTCTACTGTATGTACGGTAAAGAACAAATTCAACTTTTAAGGGGTTGATCCCTTATGTTGTAGAATAACTCTCTCACCCTCTCTCACGCACCACAATTTTCTTGGTTTCAAATCCACTAATAATCTCCCCATTGCTAGATTATGACTCTCCAGTCAGAAATTCTGTAATAAACTCCTTTCACTTTATGAAGATCAGAAAGAGCAAAAGGGAAAGGGGGGGGATTCAAATTTCATCCTCCTTTTAAAACACTAAATGAAACCATCTTTCGGAGGATAGCTGTCACTCACAGTGATACTGTGCTGTCCAGTAAACTGAATTGATATTTCCTCATGAATAAAAATTCCAGCATTATCATCCCCAGCAATGTTGTTGACATGCTTTTTTCCCTATTTCACTAAAAATACCATTAATTTTCTGGCTTCACAACAGCTGAGCTATTCCCTATTTGAATATACAAAAGAGCATTTTGTTTAAACCAAATTAAAAGCGTTCCAGTAAATGATTTCAATTCTGCTGGTTATGCCATTCCAATGGGCAATAGTCTAATCCTGCAACTGCCTTCCCACCCCACCATTCTTTTCAACTCTCTGTCTCTTCCACTCCCCCCTCTTTTTGTATGCTTAACTCTTACAGTGTCATGAACCAGATTCACCCACATTAACAGCCAAGGGCAAAGGCTCGAGCAGAGAAAGGGGAGAAGCAATCTTACTCTGACGTATTAACATCTTTGCCTATAAACAGCAATTGAAATAGGGAAGGAGCGAGGGAGAGAGAGAGAGGGAGAAGGAGGGAGGGAGAGGGAGAGAGAGAGAAATGCAAATAGTGTAGGAACTTTCTAGGAACTTTCCCATCCAAGCTGAGTGCCGACAGCTCTCATCTCAGTCAGTCTGTAAACCAGTGTGCCTGCCAGGCCCTCCTGGCACCTCACCACTTTATTTGTTCCCATTTGTATCTAATGCTTTTGTCAACAGTTCAACACAAGGCAAAGCAAACAACCCACTACAAACACTGGGGGTAACAGCAACGCACAGCAAATCCTTCACAATTATCCAACCCCAGCTGCTCAAGGCCTGTCCAGGCCGCTTTCATTTACAACAATGTCAACAAAAGGCTGAAACCCAATAACCGGGGTGGGTCAATACTACCACTGTAAAACCCTCTGGAGGAGGAAATGCTCTTCTCCCGCTCTACTGCTTCAGCAAACATGCAGAATAATTCAGCCAGATAGATGAGGCCTTGTCTAATCATTTGTCGTGCATGAATTATTCAAGGCTCGTCACATAAACTGCTTAAAGGACAGCTCCTCAAATATTTCAGAGGAAGTACCAGCTGTCCAATTTGTTAAGCGGAAGGCGCATTAGGCAAATCCTAACACAGAGGACAGGAGTAAACTTCATTTATTTATTTTAAAAGACCAACTTAATGCTGGAGAGTTTTCAACTGATTTGATTATATATATAATATATATTATATATATATATATATATATATATATATATATATATATATATATATATATATATATATAATATATTCTCTAAATATGTTTGGCTACGATTACAAACAAAGGGGATTCTGGTATATATGTATCTGTGGTAACTACCTGAGGTTGGTTGCTTGTATCTCTGAGGATATATTTATACTCCAGAGTTTGATGAGAAAACACAGTGAAACACTCTCATTATGTGCTAACATTCAGAGGTAGGTGATTAGCAAGAAGCATTGTGTTTGAATAGTACTGGATGAAAGAGTAAAGTAGTGGATCCTTAATGTTCTAACTTCTGCTCAGCTGGGAACCTCACAAGGTAGCCTACCAGCACTACTTAGAAGACAAGGATATAATTAGATTAGGAGAAAATGGAAAGGAATCTAAAAACACAGTGTAATAGACAGTGCGTGCATTTAATCACTGACTCTACAAAAGTGTTCCCATGTGATGGAGGAAAAGGCATGGATACAAATTGTCATTTATTATATTGCATTTTACCATGACAAAAACATATGTCCTCCAATTTATTTCAACACAGCATGTTATGTGTGAAGGTGGGGAGAGATTTATATTTCACACTGTATTTTGTCTAAATTCCATTCTAAAACAGGCCTCTTGTTTGGGTAAAAGCATAGACATAGCCACTTGTCTACAACTTTTTAAAGCAGCTTTGTATTTTCTTAGGGTCAAACAGATGTCCTTTGGAATAGCTACATGATGCTGAAAAATGGCTGCTTTAAAGGGTTACAAAAAAGAATTACATTCATTATCTCCATACATCCATACATGCATCTGTTTAAAGTGAATTTGAAGTATTGCACATTCTGAGTAAGCAGGCATGTATAGAAAGCATATATGCTCATACATCCTAAAATGAATATTTACTAGCAAAAGGCAATTATCTCACTGGACAGGCAGATTTATTCCACAACAAGCAACCATGGAAATTTCTAGTCCTTGCATTTAAAATTAATAACCAACACTTTCAATTGCACCTAGAAAGCCTATCGGAAGTTAATACAGCTCCCAGAAAAAGGGTGTTAACAAGGGCAAATTTAGGTGTCCTTAATTTAATTCAGAGTAGTCACACACTAAATCAGTTTCAGCTTCCAGTTGACCTTCAAGGGCAGCCCAATATAGAGCAAACTGCAATAGGCAAAGTGTAAGGTAACCTGGGCATGCAACATTTCCTGACCCTTGAAAGGTCAAAAGCCGCACATGATATTGTACAAAGGCTGCTCTGCTACAGCCTTCACCTGCTGGTGAAGGAACTGTGAGTCTGTTCTGCCCCAGCTATGGACCCCAAAGAACGCAGCACACACAAAGTCCATACAAACCTCAGTTTATTAATTAAAGACTACTAATGAGCTTTCTTAGTAGTTGTTCGAACACAAGTACAGTTTAAATCAGTCTTTTCTGAACAGGAGCTGTTAATTTAAGTTCATTAACAGCCGACAAGAATCCAAAGAACTCAATTCTGAGGCACAGTATTTCAGATAACCGTAATCTTACTGTGGTTGGCAGAATGCCCAGAAGCAATTTGCAGGAAAACTGACAAGAGAGAAGCAAGATCAAATGTCTCTGGAATCAAGATGCGAAGGAATATGAACAAAGTTGTTTCCTGCAAATTGCATCAGTCGTCGTCCTTCCTTAAATAGGCTAGGGGAGTGGCCAATTAGCCCCAAAGCCTTACTCTCGAGGAGTCCTCCTCCTGAGGAGCCACTCCTGCCTTTTAACAGCTTTGCGCACTCGTGCATCAAGAAGAGGCTCCTCCTCTTCTTCCTCTTCACTTATGGGAGCTTCTGGAGGTTCTGAAGGCCGTGGTTGAATCCCCGCCTCTGACACCACATCTTCTCCAGCCTCCTCATTGTCTGACTCGAGTGCCAGCTGCACAGGCTGCTGGCACATCACCAAACCAGCCTCCTCGCTGTCGGAATCAGCTACTATCTGCACAGGCCACTGACAGGTCACAACAGAGTCTCGGTTGTGAACTAATCGGAGGGAACACAACCTCAACCAGAGGTATAAATGAACCATCTCTGATTCAGAAGGGTTTGGATCCTCAGTCGCTCCATGGAGTTCAGCATGAGTCTATTTCTTCCTGTCAAGGCCTTAATTGTCTACAGACATAGGAGGGCAGAGATGGAGACCTGGGTATCATTAGCATTTTGACAACACCTTTGCCCCATGCCCACAAATGATCTCACCTCATGGCTTTATACAGATGCTTAATAGTAAGGGAAAAGTAAAGAGACTTATAGCACCCCATAATGAACAGGCCCAAATTCTATCTCACTTCCCTGGGATGATATTGATTTCTCAGGAAGGAACCACCTCAAACAATGACCTACTTTGCACAGTCAAGCTAAATATGTGAATGTTGATAACAATGACAGTACTGAAAAAAAGTATTAATGAAATATACACTTTAAAGGTTTCGTCTTCATAAGTGCCACATTAAAATACCCCTGCATTTTATTCGACTGTCTTCATGTTGTTTTCTTCATCCAGGCCCAGGTTGAAGTACCTTAACCAGTGGTGGGTTGCCCCCAGTTCGGACCGGTTCACAAAAACCGGTAGTAAAACCGGTGGGAGGCCCTGCCCACTGCCCCGGATGTCATCTTCGGCAATCTGTGCATGCGTGTGCACGAGCAAAACAAGCGTGTGTGTGTGATCCCATTGTGAACCGGTAGTAAAGGTAAGTAGAACCCACCCCTGACCTTAACACTATATTAAGCTATTTCATGTAGTAATGTTTTCCCTCTTCTTCTAGAGGCTGCTTCCAAGTGCTGCCAGCCAGGATTTGGGAAGGGTTTTTTGGATTTTTTTGGTGGAAAGGAGAGGAACAGTTTCTCTTCTGTTGAAAGCTAGACTGTTTTGAAGGCATCCTATTCATGTGAAGACCAGCTCTCACAGCTTGTTATTGATTGCTGGCTTCTGTTGTACCAAATGCCTTAATATGGACCTGTGCTCTGCAGCCAGGTTATTCCTGGACATGGGCCTAGTGTTCATTTAGAAGAGCACCAGACCTGTTTTCGGAAGTAGTCTGACAGATAGCAGATGCATAACAACTCCTTACCTGTCACCTGTTAGTCAGGCCAGGTGACAAGTGGCTCACTGTCCTAAGCATTCATCTATACTTACCCATCTTCACATATTAAGAAGAGTGATTGGTGGTAGGTGACCCTCACTAGGAACAGAAAGTTATTATTTTTGAATCACCTAAAGAACTCCCTATGTTTTTGTGATAACAATGCTTTCCTGAAGTTGTTTCTACTTTTATTGCTTTTCAGCTCTTCCTTTGGTATTCACTAGCTTCAAGCTTGGTAGAGATTCTTTCTGATTGTATTGTGTATTCTGATTGTATTGTGAGTCTAACAATGTCAAATATAGCCTTAATTTTCTGGAAAGTTAAGTGAAATCACTTCCCTTACCTTCCAAAAAGTATGACTGCTAAGACTGACCTGGTTAGACTAATGTACAGTAGGATTTTAGAGAGTATAATAAAAAGTTGGCTGAAACAAGGATGAAAGATAGAAGTTGAGAAAATCATACAATGATATCAAGGGAAGTGAGAAGACATGAAAAGGAGGGATTGTAAAACAGCCAATGAAGCAATAAAAGTATTTATGAGAAAAGATTCTCAGGACCAAATATACTCTAGCTCTGGCTATTATTAGGAGTGTTGTCTAGATATAAGATGAAATAGTGCTTCTCTTTCTATGTTCATACTGCTTACTTGGATGAACATGGAAACCTTTATGTTATTTCGTCTTCAACACAAGGTACTTTTTATATGCCCACAAGACAGATAATTGTTGAAAATAGGACAGTTTTGAAGTGGAATTTCACAATATTTCTATTATGTTCTGAACTCAGCAATAAAAGAGTTGCACACCCCACTTCAATATTACTGTTCTTTGATACAATAATACTTGGGGAAAAAAACATATGGGAGAAAATCTAGCAGAAAATAAATTGCTAGATTTAAACTAAAGTAATATTAATTCACAATGATTCTAAGTGATAGATTGAAAATAATTTTGTGAGAATTTATTCATGAGAACCAATGTGGGTTCTTACCTAAAAGGGCAATATTACAATTGTGTTGGACATTTTAGAATATTTGGAATAGTATAATGAAAAACAAGCTGCATTGACTTCTTTAGATGCAGAGAAGGCCTTTGATAATTTGAACTGGACTTTTCTGCTTAACATTTTGGAAGATGTGAAAGGGAGAGGATGTTTTAAAATGGGTAAAATAATTTTAGCTTCAAAGTATAACTTATTGTTAATAGAAATCTTACAAAACCATATGAGCTACAAAAAGGAATAAGACATGGCTATTAACTGTCTCCTCTTGTGTTTATTTTGGTCGTTGAAATACTGAACAGAGTCATAAAATAGGATGAGAGGATTGGGAGTAAAAGTCTATGGAGATTCTCAGTCATCCAGGTCATGGTTGTCCCAGAGGTGCTGTTCAAAAGGCAACTGGACTTCCTTGTTTATTTTTCCCTTGAAAAAGTTTTGGTTGTTATCTGAGAAACTTCTTGGATGAGAAGTGAAACATTTTCAAGGAAAAAAAGAAAAAAGAAACAAGAAAGTCCAGTTACATTTTGAACAGTACCTCTGGGACATATGGGAGTAAGAATTTTAAAAAAAGACTCATTAGTTAAGAGCTTTTGCAGATGACTTGATGCGGGTTATAGAAGATGTTTTAAGTGAGTTGAAATATTAATGGGTAAATTAAATTTTTGGCACATTAGCAGGCTTTAATCTTACTAATAAACAGAAGAGAAAGTTGTTAACAAAAACATAAAAATACAAGATCAAACAGAATTGATGAATAAAATGGATTTTAAGATGGAGAAGAAGGTAAAATACTTGGATATCATTATGACAAATATGAATTGAACTATTTTGAAATAACTCACACATGGAATGAAGTTAAAAAAGATACAGGAAAATACAATTGTCATTGCTGGGGAGAATCTCTGTGATTAAGATGAATGTCTTACATAGAATGTTATTTTTGTTCCAGACAATATCTGTTTTGACAACTGATGTACCATTTAAACAATGGCAGAAGGATATATCTAAATTTGTGTGGCAGGGGGGGGGGGGAAACCATGAGTTAAATATAAGATGTACAATACAAGAAAAAGGACGATTGGCTTTACCTGATTTGAAATTATATTTTACAGCTTGCTGTATAGTTTGGATGAACGATTTGGATGTTGTTGAAAAATAGAAGTAAAAGGTTTTTAGAACTAAGAGAGCATGACTTGAGATTCATGTGGCATGGATATTTATAATATGACAAAATTTTAAAAATCATTTTGTCAGCATGCCATACTGAAAATATGGAATAGATACAAACTCAGATTGTGCCCAAAACACTTTTGTTTTTCTCAGCCCAAGTATGTTCTATAGATGAGAAATGATAAATAAGCACAAATGGCTAGCTTATTATGAGATAGCAGAGTTTTGTCAAGGGAAATGTAAACTAGTACAAAAGATCTTATGCCAGAAGGACATACTTGTCAACGGTTTTCTTATATACAAAGATTAAAAAGATTTAAAGGAGACAAAATAACATTTGGTTTTGAACAGTATAAGATTCAGTTTGAAACATAACCTTGTACAAATGTTGGATGTGTTATTGCTAAAATGTATAAACTTTTACTGAAATTTGAAACAGAACCTACAAATGAAACAGTGAGAGAATATGTGGCTGAAAGGACTGAAAGTTACACTGTGTGTTATAATCTTAAAGAGAGTTTTTATAAATGATATATTATATATGCCACTGGAAAAATTGTCTATAATATATAAATGTACTGAAAATTTATGCTGTAAATACGAACAACAAAAAGAGACATTTTATCATGCTTGGTGGATGTGTAAGCCAGAAAGTATTGGGTTCAAATACATACATTAATTCAGAAGATGTTAAAGTTTAATATACAATTGAAATCAGAGGCTCTTCTTTGGGTACTGATGGATAAACAAATTGCGGGGAAAGAATCATGGAGCTTGCTTTTTATACATGATAACTGCAGGAAGATTTTTATATGGTTTAAAGATGTGACATTACCCACAATGGAAAGGTGGATGATAAACATGATGGAACTTGCTGAGATGGGCAAATTGACTTCTTCGATTAGAGAAAAGACATTATTTATGTTTATTACTGATAGATAAAAACCCCTTTAGTTTTTGCGTGAAACAGAAAAAAGGAACATGACTTACGGTTTGACGATTAGGAAAAAATTGATTATAGAAAAAAATGAGAGTCATGTTGTAACCAGAGTAAGGGGTAAATGTATTCTTATTTTTATAACTGTTATAAAGAAATCAGAAGCTATTTCTTTATATTTTCTTTTACTTCTTTATTCTGCACTTTTGGCTATTTCCTTCTTCCCTCCCTCCCTCCCTCCTTCCTTCTCTTATTCTACACTGGTTTGCATTCACTTTTATCTTCCTTTTTGACAATTTCAATAAAATAATTTTTTAAAACAACAACAACCCTGCAAATTAGGTTGGGCTGAGAGGCAGTGAGTGGTTCACAGTTACTCGTGGCTTTCCATGGCTCAGAGATAGCTAGAAACCTCTCCAAGCTTCTAATGGACTACTTAAAATGCTACAACACATTGCCTCTGTTAAGTGAAACAGAATATTACATGAATATGTGAAAAATATATGTGAAACAGATCATGTCTCATAAATACTGATGAATATTCTATGTACGTTAAGCATTGATAAGTAAACATTCCCCACCACCATCACTCATGTACTAAGGCCATTGCAAGAGGATTTCTCTGGGTGCTTCTATTCTCTGAAGGCATTCAGCTGACAATCAGTGGGGAAACCTTGTTGACTATATCTTCTCCTTTTGAAAGAGTCTCCCTAGGAGACTCACTTGCTATTCATTCTCGTGTCCTTTTTGATAAACAATTTTGAGTTTGTGAAAAAATTCCTAATCTCTCTCAGCTGATCCTCCTGACGTATTTTCCTCCCTTTCTCTTTTACACACACACACACACACACACACACACACACACACACACAGTTTAATGCACTGTTTTAATTATGTGGTTGTTCTTCATCTTCTTCTTTTATTGTTATCTATTGGGTTTTGGATCTATTAGCAATGTGAATGCAAAGCTACTAGAACACAGGAATATAAAAACAAAAGTAAACGGCATTCCAGCCACTTAGTTACATAATAAAGCTGTACCCCAAATTCTGCTTAAGTTGTAGAGAAACAATAGTTCAAAAAAAAATTGTTAGAAGCAGAGTATAAAAAAAGAACAAAGCGGTCAATCAAAGACTGTAATGACAGCCGCATCAACCATCAACAAACAAGTTATGCTTCTTAATAAAATCAGTTCAGGGCAGCAAGTGAAAATACAAATTACCGGTAGTTTACAAGCTAAAAATGACTCACACATTCAAAGTCCTTCTAAACAAACATAAATCATTAATTTGATTCACACCCAAACGTCTTGTGTTTCACTACAGCAAAAATATGAAGTAAAAATGTCAAAGGACTTACATCAGATGGTGTAATTATAACAGTTTACATTAGTAATTATCACATCTATTATTGTCTGTTCTAATAAGTACAGGATATTTTCTTCCACCATTAAAAGTGGTTCATGCGGCTTAATAGATAGATATATAAGGCCAATTTTTAACCCTGATCCAAAGATTATTATTCCAAGGTAAATATTATTAAGGACAATTTATCCTTATCTTTAACTCAATAATCAGTAGTATTTGGATACCTGTCATATAATTGAAATTTGTTGGCTAATAAAATTTGCAATGTGTAACATTTCCTACAGAAGAAGCCCCACTGAGTACAGTAGTTCATCTTCCAATTAAACTAGCATTGAGTTTGCATGTGGATAAAAATCTACTGCAGCGGCAATTTCCACTTTTATTTATTCCCCAAAGAATATTCATAGAAAGATATTCCATCTCAAGAGATCCAGACCGCCGAGAGGTAAAATTTCCATCAGTTGATATTTAGATATAAATAGTTAAGGGCTGACTCAATGCAACACGCATCGCTCAAACACAACTTGGTATTCTTTGATAAGCTTATAGCTCAGAGGAAAGAGAAATACAGAGCAATCTGTTGCCCTCTTAATGCAATTAGCAGATTAAAGCTGTATTTCACTTCATTAAGATACTGACTGCATGCAGCATTAACTGATTATATGACGTACACAGTGTTCCCCCTACAGTCCTCTCAGCGACACAGTGGAAAACAACAAGGGTAAGCCAAGCAGTTTACAAGGGAGCATCTGGTATTGACATTAGGAGCCGAACACAAGATCTACGTTGTAGTGTGCCCAAGGGGTGCCCTGGAAAGACACACTACCTACGAACGCGCAGGCTCATCTGAACAGCTCACTGCTGGCTGATGTCGATCCGCTTTGCAATTACAAAGAGCTGCACTCCAGCTCCAGCAATACTAAAACAATACTCACCACCGCCACCATTTCAGCTCTCACATTTAAAGATCTGAGAGGAGACGCCAACATGCGCTCTAATCAAAGGGCAGCGCTCGGTCTTCCGGGTTTCCATCTGGGCTTTTTCCTGAATGTGTTTTTCCTTTCTCTCTCTCCCCCCTTGCACGATAAAAGCCAAGCGTGGGTATGTCTCTCTCGGTGTGTGTGTGTGTGTGTGTGTGTGTGTGTGTGTTAAGGTCCAGTAGACTATAGCATACACCCTAGTGATTATTTCAATTTTCTCCCCAGATTATTTTTCGTGGTCGTCCAATCAAGCCCATCATGCCTAGATTTACTAGAGATTTTTTTTTTATTCATTTCCCCAATGCAGGAAGAAAGTAAGCTAATAACCTCCCACCGAGAGGGCTGTCAGACTAAATCCCTCAACTACTGAAAGCACTGCCTGGATAAATCTCACTTCACTTTCCATTCTGCCAACCACTTAGGGCAGGGCCCAGGGGAACTCTTCAGTTTATCCCTCCTCGCGCATTGTCACAAGCGCAAGCCAGAATGGCCCAATCAGGGCCAAGAAAAGAACAAACTAAAAAAGATTAATTCACAGATGTTCATGCATTTCACATACACTGTGCCCTATGGCCCGTTGCTAGGGCAACAGGAGACCACCAGTGTGTGCTTTATTGGCTTTATGAAGTGCGTCTCAGGGACTATAGGCCAAGAAATGCTGCATGATAATAGCAAGGCTTTTCAGAGCCTTGTTTTGTGTTTATCCACATTTAACCCTCAGAGTATTATTAAGCACATTGCTATGCACAGCCATGGTGCACACACATACACACACACAACCAGTCAACATATTCATAAATAGGGTGGGAAAGATAGTCAGTTGCCAAATCTAAGTTATATCGACATTATTTCCTAAAGATAAATTTAGATAAGTCCATGATAAAATAAATTTGTATGAGGGTCAATTGCTCCTAGTCCTATTTTTTTTTTAAAAAAAAAAAAAAGAGGGGGGAGCCTTCATTCATTTAAATCGCTTTTTAAATTAATCTAATCCGAGCTGTCCTCTTGCGAGTGATTTCAAACTCTCCAGTTGCCAGAAACATTTGGTCAATGATATTGAACTTTAAATAGTTGTTTCAAAAGTGTACAGGGTCTCTCTTCCCGCACCAATACCCTAATGCAGTGGCTTTTATCTAGAATCTTCCCTCCCCCGCTCCATCTTAATTTGTTTTTTCACACTCAACAGACAAGCAAGGGTTTAGGACTAAAGAGGTTTTGTGAGGGTCTTTTCCCATCTTCCTTGAAGAGGCTAAGGGTTAAAATCACAAATGTCACAAATCTTGGAGCAGCAACCCCTATCAAGTGTTAATCCCCCCCCCAAAGGAGAGGGAGGGGGAAAAGAGGGCTAGCAGAATGGATCAATAGATTCACAGGAGAAATAACATGCAAAGACAATCATTTCCTGGGAAAGCTAAAGCCTAATGAGAATTTACTCTGCCTCTTTTCAAACAACCAGCTCTTTTGTGGCTGGGGTTTCCTGACTGACAGGAACTCTGGGCCCCTTAATAGGATTTCCATATTATTTCCAACACCTGCCTAGAAGTTATTTGTTTACATTGAAGGAGGCAAGATTCTTAAATCAGACATCTGCTTCTAGTTCAGGCATATCTTAGGAAGCCATCTAGAAAGCAGCTTTGTTACCATGGTGACATTTTTATTTTCTTCCCTTTAGTTGGCTGGAAAAAAAAATCCATTAGCATTTCCATTTTTATTTTGTTCTTCAAAAGGCCAAATGTTGCTTAGGAAAATATAGTACTTCAAAAATTGCCAGAAGCAATGGGTCACCCAAGATGTGTTTGTTTAGCCTAATTAAAAGAATTAGGCATGAAAAACTGAAGAGGAAATAATTTAATTCCTTCTTATCAGATTTTTCCAAATGGCGAACATTTAGAGCCCACTATTTTCCTCCACTATTTTTAAAGCACATTGAATTAATTAGGGATACGTTGGTTTTCTGGAATTGAAAAGTTAAAATGACTTTTTGAATCTACCATTCACAAAACAAAGAATTCTACTTCTCTTGATCTTAACAGATATTTACATATATGGGGGAAAGCATTCATTACATTGGTGAAGAAGACACGGCCATACTAAATGTGGCTGACCCTGGTAGAATTCCCTGCAGGAATAATCAAAATAACAATGTGGTCCTTCGTGCTCTTTGAGCTTGGTGGTTTTCTTGCAGATGTTTCATTACCAAACTAGGAAACATCATCAGAACTGATGAAATCTCTGCAAGGAAACCACCAAGTTCAGAGAGCATCAAAGACCTCAAAGTTCAACCATGAGCTACAAATATTGTCTTCTAGCAGTACAAAATAGTAATGTTGATGGATAGCAGCCCCAGGTCCTCCTTTTAATAAAAATTCAATATTTTAATATCATGGATAGTGAGCAAAGTCCCTGTTCACTCTTAGAAATAAGATCAGCCTATCAGCCACCATAAATTTCTAGTTCCCCATAATATAGCACATTAGTGTGCTGAAAGTAAACAGCAGAGATCTTTAAAGGAAAAGGCCTTATGGTTCAATGGTAGCACATATGCTTTATATGTACAAGTCCCAGACTCAACTCCCTCCAGGAAAAGATGGGAAACATTCCTGTCTAAAACTCTGGAGAGATGTTTCGCATCACTATCAATGATATTGAACTAGAATGATCAATATTCAGTTGTGATGTAAGTACAGTCCAAGCAACTGCCCAGGTTCCTTGAAGTCATAGCTCAGAAAAACACAATGACAAACAACTCCTGAATATTTGCCAATAAATTTACTTTACATTTCCACAATATCATGAGTAATCAAGATTGACTCAAAAGAGACTTACAGATTAATTATAAAATTAATATATGAAAGAGAAAAAAGAAACCACTTTAAAATTTGCCAAACAATAACACCTACCGGTATTTCCTTGGGCCAGAGTAAAAAATATTTTTACTACATTTGCATTGGAATATAACTATTCTCTTTTCACAAACTTTTTTATGTGTGAATAAGATGCAGCACTTTTCAATATTACAACATAAAAGCTAATTGTGATAGTAAAACTATATGACGGTTTGGGTAATCTCAAGACACAGTTCAGTAGTTTCTTTCCCCTTTTTTCTTAGAAATAAATATTTGAAGGTAGAAAACTTTGAACTGGGCAACAGCTTACCCATTTTTAAAACAACTGTTTTACTCAATAAATCACATCTTATGCTCACCTTAATTCCGCTCAGGATATAGATGTGGATTCACATGATTAACCGATTCTTATGTTACACAAAAAGGATTTCCCACAAATGGAAAGTTATGTCAGTCACAGTAGACCTACTGTCCTCTTCACTACATTTCTGTGGAGAGGATCATTCAGTAATGAGAACCCACATTCAGACTGGGTTCATACATCAACATAAGCTATAGTTTGCTTAATCATAGTGTATGAATGAGCCAAAAATAGGCAGATTCATGCATAAACCTAGGCCACAAACTATGGCAAAGAAAATAAAGTGGGCTAGATTCACACAACATACAAATCCAAACCAAAACATTGTACTGTGGTTTACCATGATGTATGAAAAAAAAAAAAACAGTTGGAAATACTGGAAGCCCAGCAACAAATTTACTCACATTTCAGTCCCTCACAGCCGATATCACATTCTGTTCCTAGTGAACGTATTTGACGGATCTATTCAATATTGGAACTTAAGGTCTTTTAAGATGTTTGCCTTCTGGGTAACTAGAACATCTGTACTCTGGGCTCCAAGGTCCCTATTCTAAATAATTAATTGAGTAAGTATACAGTAAAATAAGTCGTTCTAATTATATGTTGTTATCCTTAAATAAACATTCCATGCTTACTTAATATGCATAAAACAGCATCAATATACAACGAACACCATAAGAAACATATGTAAAAAAACACAAAGCAGGTGGGGGTAGAAAGGTCAATTTACCAGACTGTAAATTAAATTGCAATTTAAATACATACATACGTGTCTCTGTATGCATACATATGCATAGAATATTAAGTCAACAGGAAAATACATTTTGAAGAAAAATGCAGTGTTAGTCATTTACGACAAACTAATATAAAAACTAAAGCTTTGCTAATTAATATTTGTTACACTTCGGTGCTTAGTAGATGTGATGCTGAACAAGCAAGCTTGTCTCACCCAATCACATCATCAGTCCACTCAAGTTTCATCATCAGAGAATTGGCTGAGCCCCATAGATATTCATTCATCTGGTTCACAAACAATTACATTACAGATATTAGAGCACCTGTAACATTCCCCACAGTCTATATGCCCCAAGGCAGGTATCAATTAATGCCAAACAACATGTTGTACTGCGAGATCAGAATAAATTGAAATAAAAACAAACCCTAATTATTTTGCAGGAAAGGACCAGCCCCTCCTTTTCCAATATTAGAACTAATACTTCCTTCTAAATGAAAGGGTAATTCACCCTGGGTCTCTTTGCAAAATACTCTCCTGGAAAATCAGTCCTAAATTCATGTCATCCTTTGAGTTGGAGTAAATAGTAGCCTGCCTGATAAATTGTGGGGTTCTTCGTTGTGGTTTCTGACCATCTGCCATATTTCTAAACAGAGAGCAAGACAATCACCAGACTCCTGGGCTCTTAAAATAATCTCTTCTAATTACACAGCACAATTTTTCCAGCACTCTTGTTTTTCTGATCTAATCATCAGAACTACTACTTTAAGAGATTCAGCTATGTTGAGCAGGGGACCAACGGAGCTAATCCCTACAAGTCCTGTAAGACCAGATTCAATTCCCACTATTTCTCCATACAAAGAAAAATAGCAGAGTTTGGGCCATTTTAGCTTTTTTTGATTAAAAACAAATACATCTGTATTTCAAATTGTTAAATGGTATTTCGCCTCTGCTCTGCTATGAAAACTAGTGCATCTCTACAGAATTCAAGGCACTATTTTTATTCAGCTGCATCATAAGAAATAGGTTAGATTTATAGTAGGCCCAGACTATTTTATGTCACCTTGTTCAGTCTCTCAACAGCATCACAAGTCCTCACAAAATATATGGTTACAGTTTCTTATTTCTGTTTGAAAGACAAATAAGACAAAAGGCATTCGTAGATGAATGGATTTCAGTTGCTCTATCCCCAAGTGCCTTGCTACAAAATCTCCCATAATATTTTACACTATCAGGAATTTCTTGGGCTGTGAGACAACCTTTGCAAATCTTCCCTTCACCCATAAAGGTTGCTGCAGTTCATTGGAGCATAGATAGATTTGATCCCCACAATTTTTCTCCATCCGAGTAGCCTCTTGTTCTTGCAACCATGGTGTATTGTTACTCACATGGATGGTCATTCTCTCTACATACACATTGATATCTGCTAAAACTGTAGATTCCCATTGCCCAATTATGCATGCAACAATTTCACCACTAACTGATACAATAGGCCTGACAGCAGTGTATTTCTTCTACTGCCAACAGCTAAGTTCATTGGTGGCCAAATCCTCATAATTTGACCAGAGTCACACTGTAACTTGTTTAGAAAATGCAAATTTAACTGGCACCTCTTCCATTAATACTGTTGAATATTTTACAAAAACCTCCACCATATAAAATAACCATTGAGGTTTCAAAGACAGGATGGGATCTAATTAGACGTTCCATCTAATGGTCAATGGTTATAGCATGGCATGGAATAAAAAAATCTTGTCTAGCAAAATATTTGCAGCTTATTATTGTAGAAAAGGCCTTTCTGATATTCAAAACCATTCTGAGTTTTGAGGTTAGAAATGTATTATTATTATTCCAGACAATACCAGGCGGAGCCCGAGGGAAAAGACAAACACATCATCAGTCTGGACTCCTTGAGCCCTTGAAAGAGACATGTCCTGCCCCCCCCCCCCAAAGTCCATTGACTCTTATCTAGCACCAATTTGCTTTGACTGTTGGTAGATCAGATTCTAGTGTATGTTTGCATGGAATAAATTCGCAGTGCTTTTAAACTCTATCCTGGCTCCTGGTTTCTTGTGCCTGGTATGAAGACTGATGTAGTATTTAAGCAATGGCAAAAATATATTTACAAAGTTATTTGGCAAGGCAATCTGATAGCGTTAGCGCCCCTATTTCTTTAGCATCTTGCAGCAATTAGTAGTTGACTTCCTTAAAAAGTTTCACAGTAGCTGTAGGGTCATGGAAAAAATATGTATTTGAACTAAGATGGCTTTAAGGAAGCAGAAACTGAGTGCAGCAAATGTGTTGCATCCTGCTGGTGGCCTTCTTGACACAAATATGTTTCCCCACTCCCAGGAAGAGCTTTTGATAGTTTAGTGACTATACACACACCTCCCTAATTTCCTCCAAATCTCTCATCACCAACATTCTTGATCCCCTGTATAAAGAATGGAAAGTGGAACTCTCTCAAGTTCCACATTCATCACTGCATAATGGCTTAACAGCACTTAATCAGTAGAATGGCTTGCCTCCAGAAGTTATAGGTGTTCCATCACTGGAGGTTTTTATGGAGAGATTGGATAACCATTTGTCTAGGATGATACAGGGTCTCTTGCTTGAGCAGGGGCTGGACTAGAAGACCGCCAAGGTCCCTTCCAACTCCATTATTCTGTATAAATTAATCCACATGAGAGGGAATCTATATAATCAAGGACTTCATAGATAGGAAAGTGCCAGTATTTAGATCACATTGCTTTTTCAAGAATAAAAAACACCAGAGGTTTAAGTGTATGGACAGGCAAGGGTATTGTTTCTCATGGCTTTCCTGGACCTCAGAAACTGAGCATTTCTCCATTGGTAATCAATTCACAAGTGCTGAGGACAGAGTAAGGAGCCACAAGGTTTCCAAAACAGTCTAGCAGTACATGCTTAATGCATGAAGAACAAGCATAGACAAGAACCATGAGCCGTGCTATTCTCCGCATATTCATTTGGAAGTAAATTTCACTATGTCTCATTACTTTCTAAAACTCATATTACTCATTTCATTAGTTAACTTACTGGTAGAAACTCAGATTTACAGATTTACAGTGAGTAAAATAAAAAAAAATATGTAAGGATCATTCTAGTTTATCTGAACTATGCTATAGATATCAATTTAAGATTTAGGACATCTTTAACCCTTCTTTTTAAAACAGTCAGAAAAAATTCTGTATCCATTTTTTAGGATGAATAATTAACATCCTATTTTTCTTTAAGAGTTTGCATTCTAGCTTAAGGATACTCTTCATGAATTTTATTGCATACATTGCCTAAATAGTTTCAGTTACATAGCAACTCATAAATAAAATATGTAATAATAAACATTTAGTTATTTTGCTATTTCACAAATCCTTTATTTTGGGGAGAATTTGAGGGGGGGAGTAGGACTTACCATAGTAATAGTGTAATAATAACATAAAAGGGAAGGAATGAATGACAAAGTTGACAACCATGTGATGAGGGCAATAGCACTCTTCCAAAATATTAGAACATAAATATAATTGGACAGGTTTCTCTCCTTTGCATACCAGTGAGTCGCTTACCTTAATTATTTCACTCTTACAGCAACACCTAAATTTACATTTTATGAGCTGTTCTAAAATCTGCCCTGCTTAATAATCTGTATCTTCAAGAAAACACTTGAAAGCGTCTCTCACAATTAAACCCAGCCACAACCTTGTATAAATCAAACTTTTGCTACCATATCAAAATGTTACACTGGGGCTGCATAATGTTGCCCACATCCTCATTACATGGTACACTAATTACTACCAGCAGATTCAGAATTTTCTGCACATTAGAGGCTTTTAGAGAAGCTATAAAAAATTTCAGGCACCATTAATTTAAATTTGTATTGAAATTTCCTTTTGACAGATGGCCAAAAATTACTTATTATTTAGAGCACCAAAGCTGCCTGTTTGCACATTAGAAGAGGAAAGGGAAAATTAAAAGCAAGCAGGAAATTTATGTCACGTTCATTACCTGTTAAATGTTAAGGAGCATTATCTTGCATGAATAAATTATTTCATACAAGCACACAGTCTCCAGCTGCTTGCAACTGGCACGTTCTGGCCAATAAAAACCATCTCAAGTCACATAGCAGACAATCATAAAAAGCCTTTCTTAACCAGGAGCCACTTAAGAGAGAACAGATCAATAGAACAAGCAACTAACTGCTACTCTGGGTATTATGGATAACATTTAAAGAAATTAGCAAACTACTTCACCTTGCAAAGCTGGCAACAAGCCCGAGATGCAGAGACAATCCAACTTTGCTACTTGATGGCTGTACAAGACAAACATTTATTTATAGCTCTCATCGTCTAATAAATCAGTGGAAAAAGAGTTGTACTTTGTATGCTGTCACACTGGATGCCCACCTAATGGTTTAGAAAGGAGGAACCCAAATAATGGCAGGTGAATTAGTCTCATCTACCAAACAATGACACACCTCATTGGTTCATTTCCATTGCCCTTTCTTGACTTTTTGAGCATTGCTGGCCAGCAAGCAAGAGAATTTATACACACTCACAACTCACTCAGCAATTTATTAATATGCCTCTTTTAGGTTTAATTTCAAAAGTGTATGTAACCATAAATTCTCAGTGTTCCTACACTGGAAAAAATGAAACAAATAACCCGCCAAGCATAGTAGTTCATAATATTTAGCTTTTAAAGAATTTACTGTATAAAGTTTGCTATTTTAATCAAAGAGGCTTGCACATCCTACTACGGAAAAACGCATGGAAATAGCTACAGTCACTTGTGATCCAATAGCAGTAATCCTTGACTTACAACCATTCATTTAGTGACAACACAAAGTTATAATGGTACTGAAAAAAGTGCATTTTTTTCCCAAAAAAAATGACCACTGCAGCAACCTCATTGTCACATGATCAAAATATGGACACTTGGCAACTGGCAGGTATTTATGACGGTTGCAGTGTCCCAGAGTCATGTGATCACCTTTTGCGACCTTCTGACAAGCAATGGGGAAGCCAGATTCACTTAATAACCATGCTATTGTTCTGTTCCCCTTCCTCACACAGGCAAACGTAATACCAAGCACACCTGCCAATATTTTATTAGGTGAACAGATTAGAATTCTTGGCAGACCAAGGTTTTGGCAGCAAACTGCCGAATGCCTGCCAAGACCATTGTCACTCCCATAAAGCAGAAGAGGACTTCTCTTCAGTCCGTTCCAGGAGCAACAAATTATCCACGAGACAAGAGTTTAGTCAATGTTCAGTCCAAAATATATCCAAGCTGAATTTCAGAGATCACAATGTGACTTTCAGGGTTTAACTTTGTCCGTCACAAAGCCTGAAGAGCAATCCCACCCACTTTTATTCCTGGTGGGGCGTGGCTCCGAGACTCAGCTCAATCTCTGGCCCTCCCATGCCTCTTCCATTGCTGCACACACTTCTCCCTCCGACGCTGCCTGGGATCAAGCCAGGATTCATCATCCTCACTCCCTACCAATTGGTGCTCCAATATGCCTTCCTCTGGCACATCCCAGGCTGTTCTTCCTGGCCTTCGGATGGAACCTGAGGCATCTTGCCAGAAAGGAGGGTCCTGGAGAGGGAGGCCTTGTCAGTTCCTCCCCGTCACCTTCTGAGTCCTCTTCCTCTGTTAGGCAGGCTCGGGAGTTGGGGTCACAACAGCTATGAACTTAACAACTGCAGTGATTCACTTAACAACTGTGGCAAGAAAGGTCGTAAAATGAGGCAAAATTTACTTAACAATTGTCTTGCTTAGCAACAGAAAATTTGGGCTTAATTATGGTTGTAAGTTGAGGACTACCCTTTAAAAGTACAATAAAAAGCAGTTGTTCAGTTGTACATGATTAGCCGCCTGGTAGCTGCCTGACAACTACATTTCTGGGTAACCAAAAAAAAAATGAAAAAAAAAAATGGAAGAGACACTAAGAATGGCTGAAAGATGCAGTTTCTTGATTAGTCACAAGATGTCTTATTGGGGAAAGAAGGGGGTGTCAATGTTTATATTGAAGACATAATATTAATTGGAATTAGAAGGTTGCACATTCAAAGAAAACTGAAAAGTGTATTCAGCATTCATTAGCCAATTCATTAAGTATTTATACACCCCCATCCGAAGCAACTGAAAAAATAGCAGACTTTAATCTTCTAATACATAGTAAAATAAATTTGGCACACAACAATATGAAAAATGAACAAAAACATAGCAAAAGCAGTAATAGCACATTAGTTCATTAATCCAACATCTTTCTAAAGATCAAAAAGCAGACAACCTGGCCATATATACTGGGGAGGAGTTCTAGAGTGAAACTTAACAACAATGAAAGTCTTCAGACTTGCTACCTCAATCCTACCTTCAGACCTCAGAGGAAAGTGAGGTCTTGCTGGATGCATTCAGCACATGTCACCACCGAAGGGGACAGTTGATAAGATTTATTCTTTACATCAGGGGTCTCCACCCCTGAGCCACAGCCCACTAATGGGCTGCAGCCTATTCGGAACTGTGGCAAGAAAAGTCGTAAACTGTGACAAGAAAAGCAGAATGTAGCTGTGTCATAGGGACATCTCTCTCCCTCTATCTATCTCCCTCCCTCCCTCTCCCTCTCCCACTCCCTCTCCCTCTCCCTCCCTCTTTTTAATCTGCCACAGCTACACATACTGAAAATTGTTGTGGATTGAAAACTGACAGTTCCTATCAGTTTGTAGCTATTAGGAACCCTGAGGTTAACTGTGAAGTTGACAAGAACAAGGTCAATTCTACTCTTATAACATAACAAAATAGCCAACAAAACCAGCAAAGGATTGATTTGAGGATCAAGCTTCAGACCTCTGTCTTCATATTTAAAAAAAAGAGACCAAGAACTGGTAAAAAATGAAACCATGAAACCTTGATGGAACGGCTTTTAGGTATCTCATTTCTCTACCCTTCATCTGGTTAATGTAAACCTATTTCCCCCATCTGTAAAATACACTCATAATTCCATGACCAACTCAAAGTACAACAGCAGTGGTTTATACTATGTACAGGTAGTCTGACTTACAACAGTTCCTTTAGTGACCATTCAGTTACAACAGCATTAAAAAAAAAGGCCTTATGAGTGTTTTTCACCCTTTATGACCATTGCAGCATCTCCATGGTCACATGATCAAAATTCAGATGCTTGACAACTGTTCATACGGTTGTAGTGTTCTGGGATCATGCAATCAGCTTTTGCGACCTTCTGACCAGTGAAGTCAATGGGGAAGCCATGTTGCTAACTTAACAAATGCAATGACTCACTTAACAACTATGTCAAGACAGGTTGTAAAATGGGCCAAAACTCACTTAACAAATGTCTCACGTAACAACAGAAATGTTGGGCTCCATTGCGGTCATAAGTTGAGGACGACCTGTATCAGGTATATACAATATAGGTACTTGATTAATATCTGTTCTAACGTGCAGAACTGGCTTTTTTTAATGTAATATTTTAGGAGAAGGGCGGAGGGGGGCGGAGTTAAATAAGCCATCAGCCTAGAGATGTTACAATCCCACAAATGGCCTAAATACAACCCCTCTTGAATTCCATTGACCTTTATCAAGTTGGTATTGAATTTTATTTGACTAGATTCCTGTATATAGGCTTGATAATAAACTGCAACTTAATGTAAGATTCTTTGTGCTTGACAAATACAGACTGAGAAGTATGAGATACAATATGACTAAATAAGGTTTGCAGTATTTATGATGGAAACCAGAATTTTCTTCTTCTATCCTCCCCTCCCCCAACCCCCGATGCTTTTCCCCATACCTTTTCCTTGCTCAATCTAACCATCAATTATTTTTAGGCAACTAAAAACCTTTACTATCTAAGATTTGTTTGCCAACAATGTGTCTTCTTTGGAACATTGGCCTAGTCACTGCAATACATATCTTGATTATGTCCAAATTAAATAATAGCTGTCTTAGAAAAAAAATGCTTGGAACTTCATTAACAGCCAAATAATTAACTCAAGAGAAGAGACATTACATCCACAGTTGAAGTATTGCTGTGACTTTCAGTTCTCTGCTCTTTGCCCTTATGGTTCTTATTTTTAAAAAAAATTCAGCCAGGCCCTGAGCTTTGCCCAGAATAGGCAGAATATAAATATTAAAACAATAATATAATGTTACCAATGGAGGCGAGATTGGCTTTTTCCCATCTATGGATCTCCTTCAAAAGAACCAAAATG
This sequence comes from Arizona elegans, assembly GCA_022577455.1. Lineage (NCBI taxonomy): Eukaryota > Metazoa > Chordata > Lepidosauria > Squamata > Colubridae > Arizona > Arizona elegans. Next base: position 31,829,723 of record JAKOOJ010000008.1, on the reverse strand, counting down.
AAATGTAGAATCCATTCTGGATGTGCAGTCTGCTCTCAAACGTTGATGGCATAAAATGTTGATGGCATGAAATTAATTCATTTTATGCTCTGCCAAAGCTTTTTCTGATGTCCTTATGCCACAGGAGTTGGCGGGTTCATTGGTTTTGTTTAGAAAATAAAGATTTTTAATTTATTTTCTGGCTTAAGTAATTTTACTGTGCTTTGGGCAGATTTTTATTTGTTGCAGCCTTTTTTGTTCTTTGATTAATGAAATTGTCTTAGTATTTATATTTTCATATTAGTCGCTATTGAAACTAGTTGGCAGAAACATTGTTTTAAAAACCCACAGACTTCAGAACGATTAAAAGGACTTTAATACTTTGCTTTACATCGTATACAAGCTTAGATGTCCCTGCTCAGCAATAGATTAATGCCAGATCTAGGATGCTTTTCTGACTAAAAATTCTGAAAGGCAGTGTTTTGTACAGGCCTGTTGAAATATAAATAATCTTCCAGATGCCAATGCTAACCCCACTGAAATATGCATTATAGGGTTCATAGTATGGGACTTAAGCCATTTAACAGATAAAAGTCATGCCCATGATGTATTTATTCTCTGCCATTTCAGCCCTTGTGGAGACATACGCTAGAAATAAGAACTCCTTGGAGATTGATAGGCAGGAAGACTCTGATATGAATCTTTCCTGCCATGGTACACAAAACATCTCCCTGAAGGATCTTCCTCTTCTGCTTTATTCCCCAGTAAGTTTCTGACAACAGCAGATTGTATTTTCAAGAATTAGCCAACAAACAAGAAGAGAGAGACATACATACGTATATGTATATGTATATGTATATGTATATGTATATGTATATGTATATGTATATGTACATGTATATGATGCAGAATGAGGCCACTTTTCTTCCCTGTTTGCACAAGACTTGACAATGTTCTTCTCAGGTGATAACAATTACATCTTCATAGAGGTTCTTCACAGTAGATGTGCTACAGCCCTTTCCCAGTGGAAGGAATTTCTGTATATCAGAACAAAAATAGAAGCATCTCCATGCCAACTGACAATGGAAAACCCTTCTGATGATATGGTACACAACAAGCTCACAAAGTCCAGCAGTGAATTTTCACGTGTATATAGTGCTTTAAAATTGTCTACCCAAGACTAATCAATATGGATATCACCATCTAGTTACCATAATAACATTTCCTATGCTTTAGTTCAATTGTTATAAATGCACTGCAATTCTTTTAGCTCACTCCTTCCATCTGTGAAATAGAATCTTACCTTTATGGAGTCTCTGTCTTCAAGCAGAACAGCAGCAGCAACATGAGCAAATGAGAGAAGGAAAGAGACAGAAATATAAGATATTTGATACAAGACTGTGTATGTCTTTTATCTCCAAAAACATACCACAACCTTAATCTCCATGAAAAGATAAATGGCAAAGATATTAACTTTTTTATAAAGTTAATTATTAAGCATGCACAACCAATGTTTAAAGTTGATTCCATTAACCACAACTGGTCGATCAAGAGCCTTTGAAAGATGCTACAGCAATAGCAAAAATTATATAGGGCTGAGCATCTTTTCAAGAGAGAATTGTAAACCAGTTGCATTCTTACTTCTGCATTTGATCCTTATTTCTTAGCACATAGGCCTCCTCAGTCTTTAATGTTTAATAACATTACCCTTCCAAATTGTCACCTATTATAAAACACCAAAATGTCACAGTTATTTAATTACACACACTGAGATACATTGGTTTATTTATGATCACATTTTCCTGGCCCCTTTCTCCTCCTCTGTTATTCCATTGTCATGGAACTAAAAATGGCTTCTTCTTTGTTTAGACAATTCACAGTTTTTTCTAGCCATTATTATTGTATATTAACTAACCCTATTGCACACATAAACGTAATAACCGGCAGTTATTGGCCACTTTCTCCTATGGAAGAAGAATAAGAATTGCTCAAGTAAGGTTGACCCAGATTGGTCCTTGCAAAATGAAGTCGGTTTCAAAAGATGCCATAGCAGCATATAGAGACTTTGTATGAAGCTGAACAGGATATGGGACAGTCACTTTGGCTCATACGATTCTTTGGAGAACCCTGTATGAGGTTGGAAACATGGCTCTGATCTCAGAGATCAGATTGTCTCCCATTATTAAAACAAGCTGGACATTTGTAGAGAAGAATCCAAAGTCAGAGAGAATCCCCCTTCAATGGATAAGATCAGGGCTTTCAATATCATGGAATCTTAAAGAATTATTAGCTTTTTCCATTTTCTTTTATGGTCCTAAACACTGCGAACAAAAAGTGATTGAGTTGATTGCCTCCCATTATTAAAACATGCTGGATGTTTGTAGAGAAGAATGCCACTTTCTCTTCAGTTCCACTCATAGACCAACCAAGCTTTAGAAGAATCAAGAATGAACCCTTAACTTTTCTCCATTAAATAGGCAGGGCTCTGCCCCAAAACCTAGTGTCTAAAATAGACAAATGGAGAACTACCATGTTTCTCTGAAAATAAGACCGGGTCTTATATTATTTTTTCTTTTATGTACACTGAGAGCACATGCACCAAGAGAAGTTCCTTGTGTGTCCAATCACACTTGGTGAATAAAAAATTATATTCTATTCTATTTTTGCTCCAAAGGACATATTAGGGCTTATTTTCTGGTTAGGTCTTATTTTGGGGGAAATATGGCACTAAATGCACCCATCTGGCTGACAATCTTAACTGGGGATTATTTTGGGGGTAGGGATTATATTATGAGCATCCTGAAAAATCATGCTAGGACTTATTTTCCGGTTGGGTCTTATTTTCGGGGAAACAGGGTAAAAGAATGCCCTTTCCAAATCTGGATTCTTTTGGCTAGCTTGAGCTATAGCTCCCATATTTGCCAACACAGATGGACAGCAGAACTGCACTAGAAGGTTACAGCAGAAGTAAAGACAATGATAGGAAGTGAAAAAAAAAAACTCAAGGAACTTGGCAAAGACTTTTAACATTCGAAGCAACTTTCTCTGAAAGCTGAAACCTAGAAAATAAGTCTTACCTCTTTGGTGATCACTATCGTGATGCTTCTTTTCATCTTTGATTGGTAGGTGAGACTGCCCTCCAAGGGCACTTGACAAGGCTAGGAGGCCCGCACTGCTGCCAATGGGTGGAATGGTGGGTGGCTGCAATCCGGAAGGATGTGGAGTGAGAGGCACTGGAAGGCCATGTCCATGTGATAAATGTTGGGCCTGGAGTTGCTGCTGCTGTGAAAAATTAAACAGAGTTATTGCATTTGTTCCAAGGAAGAGAAACTTTCAGCGTAGCTACCAATGTGCAGGTCCTGGACTCCTGTGTCTTCAAGGGCTGTCAACTAATCAATGATCCTGATTTGCTACAAATTATTCCAACCCTTGAAGAAACAAAAGGGCAGAAACATGGTGTACATGAGAATAAAGAATGGCTGTGACCCATGCTTATAACCAAAGCTTAATGCAATGCATTACCTCTGAACGCCTGCCTTAAACAATAACTCTGGCTCAAGTCAAGATTAGGGGGAGAGGTTGCAATGTTATTCGCTCTATGGTATTATTTTTCGTGGGCTATATTCAAAAGGAAAATAGCACCTTGACATTTGAAGTGAAACTCCTTCAGTCTTATTCTTCCAGGAGCAGTCTCGTAAAGACACCGAAAGTCTAATCAAAATGCACAAGTTGACTATCAAGGCAGCCATTAAGTTTTGCTTTTAATTTATTTATTTATTTATCGAAGGAAAAGGAAAGCTGAAAATTGAGAAAGCAAGCATTAAAACTGTTCTCCCCAAGCAGCCACCCAGCATGCAGCAAGAGTTAATTTGAAAAAAAGGAAACCTGAATTAACAATCCAGAAAAGGAAACTGGTTGCAGCCACCATTTAAAGTCCTTTAAGTGTCCTCAGCGGTACTTGAGCAAATTACTAAAGAAAATCTAATGTAGCAAGGCTTGGGTCCTCCTGTAGGCTTGCTCAATAATGCTGAAATAATTGGGCACTCTGTGCACGTTTAGTGATGCTCGAATGAAAAGCTAGAGGCCTGCCCTTGTACTCTTCTCTAGCTGCTGACTCTGTGTTGTGACAGGTTTATTTGAGTGGGACTGCGATGCATGCACCAGTAGCTGCGCTGACAAGAGTTTAAAGTCATTTTTACCAGTACACTGGCAACACATAGAGAAAGCCCTTGAGAGGTTAGAATTGGAGTGCTTGACCTCAGCCCAAGCTGCTTCAAGCTCTCTGCTGTACTAACCATTGTGGCCTAGATGGTTTGTTGATGTCGCTGCTGAAGGAGAGGAGAGTGGGAGGAAGGGAAGGAAGGTGGGTGGAGGGCGGGAGGGAGGGTTTATGTCACACTCAATCTCCCCGAACAGGGAACTCTTTCACTTCACACTTGCACCTACAATAATTCGCAAGATGACTTTAAAAATCGGCTTTCGCTTTCCCAAACCATGCTATTTAAACAAATGAAGTCTCATTTTGCTGTCTCTTCTTCCTTCCTTCCTTCCTGTTTTAAGACTCTTTTCAAAGGAGGGAGGGCCAACAACTGTCTTGCTATACATTAAAAAAAAAATACACCTACTCCTTTGCTTCAAAACTCTTCCAATTTTCTCCACGTATTTGTTTTTCTTCTGCCCTTCAAATTCATAACTGGAAAGAAGGGCGTTTAATTGAACCCTTCTTTTAACTGGAGTTTTTTTTTTAAAAAAAAAACCCTCATAATTGGGTTTACAATCTATCAAGCCAATATTCTAAAGTTTGGGAAAGATTAATCAGTGCTTAGTTTTTGTTTAAATGAAAACATATGCTTTTGCCAAAAAAATAAATTCAAGCCAAATTTTCTAAAGTTAGCCAACAGTGGGCATCTGTTCAAATTAATATTAAATCTTAAAACACCAGCAGAATTACCAGGCCAATATTTCAAAGATACGAATTAAAGTATTTAATTTAAGCATTTCTGCTCCATTAAATCAGCCCGTCCTACTATCAATGCAAAACCATATATTCCACTCTCCTCTGCTCTAGTCAATAATGCATAAATATTATATTGGGTTTTTCCAAGCCTTCACCTAATTGCAGTCCAAGGGCAATTTTTCCACATTTACTGGCTAAAGAATTTCACCTTATTCTTCCCATAATTCATCACTGTTCCATTTTGATTGATCATAATCACCATCATGAGCAACCTTTTGATTGTTCCTCCCCCATCCCTCTGTTATTCTTGTAGAATAAGTGTATTCTACAAGATAATTAAACAGTTTATAATTAAGGCAATCATTTATGGCTTTATTTTCTGGAATCAAATGTTTTAAGTAATATCTTTAAACCAAGGGGCACATTAAGCATGGGAGAGGTGTTACATGTGAGCGCCATGTCGCTCCCATAATCACCCGCACGGCTGCATTCTGGACCAGTTGGAGCCTCTGGGTGCACCTTAAGGGTAGCCCCATGTAGAGAGCATTACAGTAGTCCAGTCGGGAAGTAGTCCAGTCGGGAAGAGCCTTGGTAGTACAATGGTCTAAAGCACCCTGTTATTAAGACCAGCTGCCTGCAATTACTGCAGGTTCGAATCTCGCCAGGCTCAAGGTTGACTCAGCCTTCCATGCTTTCTAAGGTAGGTAAATTGAGGACCCAGTTGTGGAGGCAATAAGCTGACTTTGTATAAATATACAAAAGGATGAAGGCTATTGCTTAGTGCATTGTAAGCCGCCCTGAGTCTCCGGAGAAGGGCGGCATATAAATCAAATTTTTTTAAAAAAAGTGACGAGGGCATGAGTGACTGTGCGTAAGGAGTCCCGATCTAGAAAGGGGCGCAACTGGCGAATCAGGCGAACCTGATAAAAAGTCCCCCTGGCCACGGCCGTCATGTGCTCTTCTAAAGACAGCCGTGAGTCCAGGAGGACACCCAAGTTGCGAACCCTCTCCGTGGGGGCCAATGACTCACCCCCAATAGTCAGTGATGGCACCAACTGACTATATCGGGATGTCGGAAACCACAGCCACTCGGTCTTGGATGGATTGAGCCTGAGTCTGTTTCTCCCCATCCAGATCCGCACGGCCTCCAGGCACCGGGACATCACTTCAAGGGCATCATTGGGGTGGTCCGGGGTGGAGATGTACAGCTGAGTATCATCAACGTACTGGTGGTACTTCACCCCGAAACCACGGATGATCTCACCCAGCGGCTTCACATAAATGTTGAACAGAAGGGGCGAGAGGACCGACCCTTGTGGCACCCCACATACAAGGGGCCTCGGGGTTGACCTCTGCCCCCCTGTCAACACAGACTGCGACCGGTCAGAGAGAAAGGAGGAGAACCACCATAGGACGGTGCCCCCCACCCCTAACTCCTCTAGCCGGTGCAGCATGATACCATGGTCGATGGTATCAAAAGCTGCTGAGAGGTCTAATAGGACCAGGACAGAGGAACAACCCCTGTCCCGAGCCCTCCAGAGATCATCAACCAACGCGACCAATGCCGTTTCCGTGCTGTACCCAGGCCTGAAGCCCGACTGGAACGGATCCAGATACGACGATTCATCCAGGTACTGGGGGAGCTGTCGCGCTACCACACACCCTACAACCTTCGCAACAAAGCGAAGGTTGGAGACTGGACGATAATTTGCCAACACTGCCGGGTCCAGGGAAGGTTTCTTGAGGAGAGGCCTCACCACCGCCTCTTTCAAGGTGGCAGGGAAGACAAGTTATTACCTAGTTATTACCTATAATGCCCTATGTGGCACAAGACCAGGGGCCACTTCTCCCTAAAGGCATCTATTTGTCCTACTGGACCAGATAGGGAAGGTATGTTCCTAGCCCCTTCCCTTAAAACACTGCTACCTTATGGGATCCAGGAATTGTATCTTTTCCGTGACAGACCCTGCTCTGTGAAATACCCCTTCCCTTAAAGTTTGGCAGTCCTCTACCCTCCTAGCTTTCCAGAAACCACTTAAGATCTGGCTTTATCTCCAAATGATAGGATAGGGCGAGTTGGATGAGAGGCTTTAACAAGGATTTTGGAAGCTTAACTTTCGTGCCAGTTTTTTAATGCTTATGTTTTTAGTAGATATATGAATTATGTTGGTTTTTTATTGTTGATTGGGAGACGCCCAAAATTCAATATAAGATGAGCAGTTACACCATGTTTTCAATAAATAATAAATATTTTGAAGTATTTTAAAAGAAATATGTCCAATTTTCCCTCCGTGCAACTTTCATATTTGACAAGGGAGTCTAAATGCATTCATAAATATCTAAGTATCAGCGCATGGCATGCAATTCATTCCATCCCTAGGTACAAAAATCTAGAAATAATAAACCAGGCTGACATTTGGTATATTTGATGGAAAAGCATACGAAGCGGAAAAGAATCTTTAAAAGTTTTTAACATTGATTTCACTGTCATTTCCTAACGTGAAATCTGAAATAATGATAACAGAAGTTTGGAGGATGCCTTCTGCCCATATCTAAAAAGTTAATGAATTAAAAAAAAAAACAACAATGTACATGTAGCCTATGGACAAATTAGCTGATAACGTCCTCTAGTTGGAGTCAGCACATTCAGAAGCCAATTTTCCTGGAAAGTATTCAGGTTTCTACTGGATATTTTCCAGCCAGCACCATGCCAGAGTAATCTAGTGCTTTTCCCCTTACAGACCCTGAAAGCTTACTGCCATTATCCAAACAGTCCTAACCTCCTCTTCCAACTCAAAGACACTTTAGTGTTAACTGACAAATTAATCTCGCAAAAACCTCACTTCATATCTCAACCCACATACATGCTGTATGGTACATCCTTTCCTCACTGCTGGGAAAAAGAGAAGCAACATCCAATTAAAAATATTCTCAACGGTATTGTGATTCAAATCACACTGCATATGAAAACAGCTACAAAGGGAGGGGAGGAGTATGAGTATTAGATGGGTGAGGCGGAATAATAAGGAAACCTGGAAAGTGTGTTATGGAAACAGCAAGGTAAAATAAGACTAGAACGCTGGATGCCCTTTAATCCGGAATACTGAATCAAAATCCTATCAGCAGAAATTATGCACTCTTACAATCACAAATTGAATGGAGATATTTAGACCAGCAAATCCCCACCCTCCCCCAAAGCTCAGTACAGAGAGATTTCCATGTAAGGCATCCCTAACACATGACTGTCTAACCTCTGATGGCATATACAGGTCGTCCTCGATTTACAACAGTGACTGTTCAAAGTTACATCGGCACTGAAAAAAGTGACCTATGACCATTTTTCACAAGGTCACGTGATCAAGATTCAGATGCTTGGCAACTGACTGATATTTATGATGGCTGCAGTGTCCCGGGGTCATGTGATTAACTTTTAAGTGACCTTCTGACAAGCAAAGTCAATGGGGAAACCAGATTCACTTTACAATCGTAAACCGTAACAACTGCTGTGATTCATTTAACAACCGTGGCAAGAAAGGTCGTAAAATGGAGCAAAATTCAGTTAACAGTCATATCACTTAGCAATAAAAATGTTGGACTCAATTGGGGTCATAAATTGAAGGCTACCTGTATTGGATGAAATCTACTACCTTGTTAAGGAGTTGGTTCCACTATCAATAAGCTCTTATTACTAAAAAGACTTCTGAACATTCAATCAGAATTTGGTCTTTTGTAATTTGAAAAAATTATTCCATGTCTTGCTCTTTGACATGACAGAGAACAGGTCATGGCCTCCAATGCAATGCCCCCATCAGCTATTAAAAGCAAATTATTACATCTTTCCCAAAATCATTCCTGGCAGAGCTCAGGAGCATTAAAAAAATATATCATCAAATGACTATTGCTGGTAGTATTTCTAGATAAAAGCATATCCCAATCTCAAACACAATGCAATAGTCAAGTTGCACAACACAGACTTTATCTATGGAAAAACACAAACACAATTTCTGTGTATGACTTTCTCGTGGGGAAAAAAAAAAACACTTAGCTAACAATACTTTAGTCTCCCTCCAGGCAATGCTTTAATATGTAGCTCCTACTGACATTGCAAGTCTAGGCTGCTTTTCACTTTTCAGATGGAAGTTACAACCCTAGCTTTCTACTTTTTAAATTATATGGGAAAATCTATATGAATGGGAAAGATTCATCACTGCAGATACTCAACGTCAGCATATAGAAAATAAAGGAGCATGTAAATCTGTATCTGACTGTTTTATCTTTTACTCACACGTTAATTATCTAAGAAATGCCTGATTGGGTTTTCTTCAACCAAGGAGATGTTGCGTTGTTGGATGACTGATTTTTCTCTCATCCACGATACGGCTTTGCAAACTTGTTTGGGCCATCTGGCTCCTCCGTCCAATACTAACTTGATTAAAAGGTGTCAGAGATTTACATATAAGAGAACAAAGTTGTTCCAGTTCCCTTAGCTTTGTCACAATCAATGAGGCTGTTGTTTTTAGAGAAGTACAGAAAAGCAACATAATCTGGCTAGTACTGCCTGGCTTTAGGAACTATGAAAGGTTTACTTTAGGAAGGGCATAATTTGATCACTAGTTTGATCAAAGAGCTGTGGTGGCACAGTGGTTAGAATGCAGTACTGCAGGCTAATTCTGTGGAATGTCAGCAGTTCAATTCTCACTGGCTCAAGGTTGACTCAGCCTTCCATCCTTCTGAAGTCAGTAAAATGAGGAGCCAGATTGTTGGGGGCAATATGCCAACTTTGTAAATCTCTTAGAGAGGGCTGTAAAGCACTGTGAAGCAGTATATACCATGTTTCCCCGAAAATAAGACATGTCCAGATAATAAGCCCAATTGAGTTTTTCAGCGCATGTGATAATATAAGCAATCCCCACAACTCCTCCCCACCAACTACTCACACACATGCACAGCCAGTCCTGCCATTTCCTCTGGTTGCTTGCCGTGCAACCAAAATGAATTGAGGAGGCAAGGCCAGCCTTGTATTAATAAATCAAATCTTCAGAAAAAAAAAAGGGCGGAGGGAGATTCACAGAGAACTATTAGGCTCCCTACAATTTCATGTGATGCTTATCCTACTAACCTTCTTCTCCATTCAAACTGGAATTATTATGTATTATTTTAAAAAATAATAATACTTCAGTCTGGAATAGGAGAGAATCGTGATAAAGAAACACATGTTTCAGTTTTACAGCCAATAATCTCAAATACGAGATCATCATGGAACAAAAAACTTAAATATTGAGCATGCATGTGTGAAAGCTTGTATCTGGGAAGATACGATCTGAAAAAAAATATTCTGCTGAACCTTTCCATTTGGGTTTATTGAAGTAATTGAGCTAAACTGTTTGCCCCGATTGTTTGCTTTCCTTATGACTCTAAATGGGTCATTTTTAACTTTTATGTAACTTATTTTTTTCAGTAGGACTGAATTTTTGAGAAAAAAATCCCCCCAAACAGATGGTTTTACTTCTATTTCTCTTTATACAATGGAGAAAAAAACTCACTGACAAAGTTTGTTTAAAGTAAGCAAAGGCAAAGTGAAAACTCAATAAAAGCAGGCATATCTTTGTTTATTTGGTTTTTAAATGTAACTACAGGCACTCCTTTCCATAACCAAGTTTCCACAATGGCTCACATGGAGAACAAAAGCAAGATAAAATATATAAATTAAATCAGATAAGGATTACAATACAAATCACCAGGAAAAATAAACCATATTCAAACAGTGGAAATATAGAAGAAACTTTACAGATGAAAAGTAATGGAAAACAAAATGGTATTTGGTACCAAAATTACAATAAAGGAGGCATCACATTTTTTTAAAAAAAATGTACTAGATCAGGGATGTCCAACCTTGGTAATTTTAAGACTTGTAACAGACTTCAACTTCCAAAATTCTCCAGCCAGCATTTCACTCATTTGAAAAGCATGGATGGCTGGGGAATTCTGGGAGTTGAAGTCCACAGGTCTCAAAGTTACTAAGGTTGTACAACCCTGTTTTAGGTAATACACACAATACTACAACACCAGGAACTAGATTACTGAGAACATGTATACTCTGTACACTGTATTAGTGTAATCACAAATGAAGCAGTTTCAGAAGGCTTCGTCGCCTAACAATCATTGCTTTCAAGTTAATAAGAATGAAACAGAGGATAAATAAAACTCACTGAAAAAAAATGGGATTCATCAAGAATGCATTAAGCCGATTTACGCTGCATACAACGAAACAGAAATAGGTACCAAATCACATAATAACCAATCCCAGGGCAAATCTGAGCCAAGTTATCATTTCTGTTCCATGCATAGTATTATGATTAAATAAGATATATTTTGGCATTGCTTACAATGTAAAACAACAACAACATGAAGTAGGTACCTCATTAAGCCAAGCCTCTTTTCTGTCTTGCCATCACAGCAATCTGTGTACAGTATACAACAGGTGGCCAGTTTATTGTACAGCTTTAAAGCTCCAAGCACAGTGTAATATAAGCAGAGTCTTTGATCAAACAATAAAAAGCTAGGAAAATAAGTAATCACTGCACAGAGGTCATAGTCTATTACTAATTTACCCTACACCACCTCTGATTCAGAGAAATGGCAGCTCTAAAAACACGCACATTTGGTGGGAATGACTTCACTAAATAGAGTCAGATTTAACCATCCATATTTGAAGGAGAGAGAAAAAATGTGGCTTTCCCTTCCACATTAAATCAAAATGTTCTGAATCAGTGGGCACAATCAAATTCTCTGCCCTAGTACAGATTCAGGAGCAGACACTCTCAACCGGGAGAAATCAAATGAAATCAATGGAGCTATGCCAAATTATGCCAACCGAAAGCCTAGCCTTTATTTCTTAACCTTTGTTTCAGACCAGAGACCCAAAGAGTAAACTCATTTGAAAAGCAAAAGGCAACCCTTTCACACACAGAGACAGAAATCCCTTCCTGTGTTAAGCACCGGTACAAAAATGCATTAGCATTTAGCAGCATGAGCCACGGACCAGTGGCACCGTGGGGATAATAGCATGCACTGATGCTAAGTTTTTATTAGAATGTCTATGCACTTATCTATCCCACATGACCATCCAAAGGTTTCTATTCCCTCCCAAAGCTCAAATTTATCAAGCTAAGATAATGTATGTCCGTTTGACTGTCACTCTTAGCCCAGCCTGGTGAAAGCTATGACCAATGGGCTACTTGTTAAAGAAGCAGAAAACCTTATAAAATAAGGTGGGGGGGGCATTGCTTTCTCTTCCATGAATCTGGTATGTTGACAACTAGTGAATCAGTGAGAAATACAAATTCCTTCAGCTAATCATTGTGCAATATGAAGGGAGAATTATTATAAAGTTTTTAGCAATTCTTAAACATATTCCAAATAATTATACTTTAAATTCATAAAGCAAAACACTGAAAAAAAAATATTCCAGCCAGAATGATGTTTTTTAAAATAAATTCATACATTGTGTGTGTGTGTGTGTGTGTGTGTGTGTGTGTATGTATATTTCATATTCATATACGAATCAGAAATAGTACAGGCAAAATCATTTAAATCATTTCCTTAGTAATACAAGTAATATTTAAATAGATTTAATAGCACTGCTCCAAACCAGTGAATTATGAGTTTAAAACCTATTAAAATGTAATGTTTTTTTTCCCTGAGCTTAGGGGAGAGAGATTTAAATCCACTGAATTTTAATATTTCAGCTTGAGCTGCAGGAGGTAGAGAAAGTCCAAATGAACTATTCCATCAGCACCATTCAAGCATGAACATTTTAATCAGTTTTACTTCCTTGGAGTTCTCTAACACAGTTTACGCTGTCATTCTGAAAGCACTTAATACAGAGAGTGTGAAAAACCACCAAGGCTTGTTATTGCCTTCACAATTGATAGCAAATAATTTTGCAGGCTTCCTATCATTAAAGTGTCACTGCTAAAAATTGAGGTTCAGCACTTCTGGTGCTAAATTGTATTTTTTGGAACATCACTGTATACCTGGTTCTTACATTTTAGCTATGTTTCTCTCAGTGATAAACAGGTACAGAAATACTTGTCTTCATTTGTGGGCCACAATATAAATAATAAAAACTGGAAGTGTCTATTTGTATATCAGACAATTATATATACATATATATATATATATATATATATATATATATATATATATATATATATACATACATACATACATACATACATATATATATATATATATATATATATATATATATATATATATATATATAAAATTACATATACATGTTACTGGTAGCATGCATACAGGAGGAAATTAAAATCAATAGATACCAAATGTGGTAAAGAATTATCAAGTTTTGTAAAGGCAGAAATATGTATATTGTATATGCGTGTATAATTTTAGAATACTGTATAGTAAAAATTAAGAAAGAAAAAGGTAGAAAGAAAAAAAATACAGAAAGAAATGAGAAAAAAAGAAAACAGAATTATGCCTTCCACTGTTTGTCCTGTCAAATAATTATCATCATCATGGTTTTTTTCCCATCCACTTCATGCCTTTCTAGTCTCCAAATTCCAAAATAATAAATTCAATCTTTTCTTCTTTCAAGCAAAAAATCCAGAGATCTTTCAAAACTATTTTTGTTATTTTTTTTCTCACTAATCTGGTCAGTTTTGCCATTTCTGCAAGTTTAGTTAATTTTATAATCCACTTGTCAACCCTGATGCTGACTTGACCAAAGTTATTTTGAAGCTTCAGTGTTGCCACACCGGAACTGAGGGATAGGGAGGGGGGAATAGAAATAGCTGGGATTTAGTAGCCAAAACAAAATACTTTCGCCTAGAAACCAAGGACATTCCCACAGGTGGCCAGGTAGGAGTGAAGTTACCAGGCAACCGGACGGCACCTTGATTGGACCATGTGACTGATTGTATGGGAAAGGGGAAAAAATTAGGTGAAAACCACGGGAACATTCAGAGTCGGTTTTCACCAGCTTGTGCCAATATGATATGTCCAATAAAACTATTCTTTGAGGAACCTACCTGCCTCGGAGTCCTGTTTGCTATGGGCGCATTACTTGGAACCCTGACAACCCTCTTCTATTGTGGGCATTTCATTGCTTTTGTATACTTTCCATTGTGTTTTGTACATTACAGATCATTGTTTTGTTTTAAAATGTAAGCCACCCAGACTCTCTTTTGATGTTGTCAAATAAATAAATAAATTACTCTTCTAGTTAAGAAGTACATTTATGGCTGATTTAAGAGGTTTTGCTGCTTTTGAATGAATCTAGTGATAACTAGAATGTTTTGTCCCTGAATATATAACACAATATTTGTAGTCCCACCTAATCTGGGCAGTTACATGTTGTTGTTTTAACATATTGTTAAAACCATAAAAATACAAGAATAAAACTAATAAAAACAATTTACACCACAAAACTGGAAAAAAACCCTGTGAAATTAAACCACACGGAAAGGGGGGAAAATCAGTCTTTGTTTGGTGAGGGTAAATATTGATGAGGAAAGGGCAGAGTGACAATCCCCAAAGATAAGAGTGTCACTTCCCAAAATCTCTTTCTCTTTCAACATCTATTATAGAATTCTTATAGCTCATATTGTAAACCACTTCCAAGAAAACTGCAGAGACTTGTCTAAGCAATTGACAAGAGTCAAGAGTAACTGAAAGACACCCACATGCAAAAAAAAAGTACCTTATTTCGTATTTCATTATTTGTTGTTAATTTTCTTTTTTTTTAACCTTTGAATAAATCACACATTCAAACAGCATTCAAGGTCACTGGGGTAATAAAGAAATAGCTGAAATTTAAAAAGATTGCCAGGCTTATGAAATGTGACCATCTTTCTTTGAGATCCTGTAAAATTTCAATCGACAACACTGAAATTTTAAGATTTCAGGAGAGATGTTGGTATTCTTTCACACAAGACTCATAAAATCTCAACTCCTTTTCTATTTTCAGAAACCATCACAATAAATTTGCCAAATGCTGTAAGAGTTAATTTTAACATTTAGAACGGATATGAACTGCAGCTTCTTGCTTCCAGTTTAATTCTCTTGAGGAGAAACATAATTGTATCAGTTTGCTACAGTTTTTCATCAGGCAAACATTTCCCTAATTTTAATTTTCTCAGAATCTTTCAACAATAGCTCAAACTGATTTGAGGGCAGTTTTGTTGTAGTGAGTAAGGCACCAAATTAGAATCCACTGTGTTGTGAATTCTGATCTTGCCCTAACAAGCAGGCAATAGCAAACCACTTCTGAAATCTTTCCAAGAAAACTGCAGGGCAATCAATCCCCTAGAGCCGTAATGGCAAACCTATGGCACGCGTGCCACAGGTGGCACAGGGAGCCATATCGGTGAGCACGCGAGCTCAGCTCTGGCACACATGCACGCACTGGTGATTTTTGGGCCTTCTGGGCCCACTGGAAGTTGGCAAACAGGCCATTTCCGGCCTCTGGAGGGCCTCCAGGGAGGTGGAGAAGGCCATTTTCGCTCTCCCCAGGATCCTAGAAAGGCTCTAGAGCCTGGGGAGGGCGAAAAACGGGCCTACCGGGCCTGCTGTGCCATCACATGCCAAAAGCGAGGGAAGCGCAGGGGGATGGGATCATGCACACATGCACGGGGCGGGGCGCATAGAATTATGGATGTGGGCACATACGCGTACAGCCCCCCTGCACTCCCCTTGCTTTTGGCACGTGATGGCAAAAAGGTTAGCCATCACTGCCCTAGCGTCAAGACCAATTAGATAATACACCCACATGGAAAAACCCCAAACCCACATCTCTTTAGTCCTGATTTAATTAGTTGAATAGATAAATGGAATGATACAAAAAATTAATCAGGAAACTATTTCACCTCTGTATTTGTTTTTTTTTCCCGAACGTTGTCCCTCATATTTAGGGAGAGATTTTAATCTCTTCCTCCTGGAGTCATTACGGCCTCAGAATTAAGAAAGCAAGATGGAAATGCCACTCTACCTTGCAACTTCAGTAAGAAAACACCTTTTACATATTTAAATTGCTCTCTCCAAGGAGAATAATCCCCATATTTACAGGTAGCTCTCAATTTACAACCCCAATTGAGCCCAATTTTTTTGTTGCTGAGCGAGACAGTTGTTAAGTGAGCTTTGTCCCATTTTATGACCTCTCTCGCCACAGTTTTTAACTGAATCACTGTAGTTGTTAAGTTAGTCACATGGCTGTTAAGTGAATTTGGCTTGTCCATTGACTTTGCTTGTCAGAAGATTCCAGAAGGTGACTACGTGACCCCAGGATAGAGCAACCATGATAAATACATGCCAGCTGCCAAGTGTCCAAATTTTGATCCCATGACCATGGGGATGCTGCAACGGTGCTAAATATGAAAACTGGTCATAAGTCACTTTTTTTCAGTGTCAGTTTAGCTTCAAACAATCACTAAAAGAATGGCTGTAAATTGAGGATTACCTATAAATATGGGGATTTTGAGGACCACATATATGTGTGTGTGTGTGTGTGTGTAATGTACCATGTAAAAGTGTGTGTGTCTGTTTGTGTCTGTGTGTGTCTGTGTCTGTGTGTTTGTGTGTCTCTGTGTGCTATACTTTCCAGAAATTTGAAAAAAAGATACTTGAAAGCATTTGTTTCCTCCAACAACAAAGGGAATCCTATTCATCCTCATCAGTCTTCTGCTTACATTCTACCTTAGGTTGACAAACTGCACCTTTGGGCAGCCAGTTCCCAAACCAGATTTCTGTGGAAAACAATAAACACACATACACACTAGCCCAGCACATTTGAAATTTTAAAAAATCTCATTTAAAACAATATAATATGTACTATTCCAATAGTGTGTGACCTTTTCATTCCTAAGCCATAATCATACAGATAAGGTAGCTGATCTCATTGCTTTTAATAAGTGTAAAACTTTACTAATGTTTTACTGCAATCAATTAACATGCTATAATGGGATCTACAGCAATATTATAATTACAAGTCTAATTAATTTCCATAGTTCTCTTTTCAGACTGCCCCATAACCCCTAAAAATTTACTTTGGATTTATGGAACTCATCAGAAAGGAGACTTGGAATCAATTAAAAATAAAAAATCTTTCCGAATGTATCCTGAGCAAGTGTCTTCTGCATGGTCAACTTGTTTTGTGAGCAGAAACAATCCTTCTATATCAAGAAAAATTCAAAACCAAGTAATTATATATAAGCTGTTCTGAAAATGTGAAGAAACAAAAGAGGAACGCTTAATATTACGCATCTAATCTGATCATGAAAACTGCCTCAAGTTGAGTTCTATTCCTGGTGACTCTACAGACAATAGAGCAAAATAGCTTCTGCAGTAATAACAATTGCTATGTTTTCACCAATAATTGTTGCCTTCATCTTAAAGCCAGCCTCCAATCATTTTTCTTCCCCCAAAAGAAAAAAAAGAAAAAAGAAAGAACAGCTAATATTTAACTTGTGTCAATCTGTCAGTAATTTTCAACAGAACATAACCTGAGAAAGAAATCATTATAAGTGTTTCATTCCATTAAACACAACTAGTTTACTGTCAAGTGAACAACCCATCTCTCCATATTTCAAGTTCACTTTGGCATTCTGCATTTAAATAGCATGGATCAGTGGTTTGCTTCATTTACCAATGAAGGGAGAATATTGTAAAGTTAACAAGGTGTTTCATTAAGTTTCATGAAATTTTAACATCAGACTATGAAGGATCAATAGTATGCACATTCAAACAGGATTGAATTCCTTTAAACAAATTCTTGATGAGTTCTGTATCTTTCTTTCATACATTTTTAACTATATAGAACTATACTTTTCAAAAACAAACTCACACTTCTAATTATTTATATCTTTTACGTCTTGTTTTCTCGGATAAAGAAAATACGCTCAAAGCAATGGGATAAATGGAATATCATTGGTTATAGATATTTAGGAAAATTCATAGCATAATTAGTTATCCTTTAGGGCTCTTTTTTTCTTGGTTTAAATATATGGGCCAAGTAGAAAGTCTTCTCCAATTCTGAGTCCAGTAGATATGCTGGATTTCAACTACCATGATTTTTCAGATAACAGTGAGGAGTTTGAAGGGCAGCAGGTTATGGAAGACCACCTTAATTAGAGAATCTAAAACCTCACTATTTCTAAAATCAGTTTTGGAGATATCCGCTAGAATAGATAGATTCTATTACAGAAGATAGTAACTGATTCTAAAGTATAATTTTCATATGAAAACATACCAAACTATATACATCCAAGATCATACACTACAATCTCCCAGATTAAAACAATGTCCAGTTATTTTAATGCCTAAAAATTGGAGTGAAGCTAAGCTTGCACTTTCATAACTTATGTGAAAAGAATTACATTACAAATGACATTTAGCAATTTATTTTATCTAAATAATATTTGGATAGGGGTAGTTTTTATTAGATAACGAAAACTAATTGGAAAATTATTCATCTTCTGGTCTTCCTATTGGAATGTAAAGACATACAGCAAAACTTGTTCATGATTCTATATATACAATCTACTCTGTCTGATTCACCCCTTCTTTCTAAGGGGCACTTCAGAGGACATAAGGGTTATTTTCCCCCTCGTTTGTATTTTTTAATTGACTGCTGATATTTTCTTGTGGTCAGAAGGATAGGAAAAAGCCCTCCAAACAGCTTATTAAAGAAAAACAAGTCTCGCTTTTACAGTACTGTTGGCCATGATTAGCGAGCACTCCTATTTCCTTGTTAAAAGTAAGAAGCATAAATGAAGGAATATCTTCACAACAGATTGATTATTCACCAACTCTTATCCACATCTTCACTCAACAATTTGAATTTTAATGAAAGTAAATGGAATAATTAGCATTTCAAAGTGTGTTTGATATGCTCCATTTTCTAAAAGAGCGACTTTTCTGTACATTCTGTACAGAAAAGGAAAAAGATTAAAAACAAAGGCACAATGCTATGGTCTTCATTACACTAACTTAAACAGCCAGCCCTAACTGAATAATTACAGACATCAATCATGGACTATTACTGATTTTTTTCCCACCTGTATTTTATAATTCTTCTGAATATTTTTTTTTTAAAATGCTACTAGTGAGTCACACAATATAATGAAAATAAAAACCCTAAGAAACCATAAAGGAGTATTCAACGTTGCTTAACAACTCTAACTAGGACCAGCAACTCCATCCCAAAGCAAAGTGATCATGTGATCACCCAGTTATTAAGGGAATCACCCACAGTCATTAAGCAAGACATCATGTGATCATGACTTGTGACTTTCTGCTGGCTTCCTCACTGACTTTGTTGATAAGAAGCTGGATGGGAAGACTGCAAATAGAAATCATATGACTGTGGGAAACATTATAAATGTGTGATGGTTGACAAGCATCCAAATCGCATTCATATGACCATGAGGATGCTGCAACAATCATAAATATAACAACCGGTCATAAGTCATATTTTTCAGTGCCATCATAACTTCGAACAGTTGCTAAATGAATAGCCATTAAGCAAGGACTCTTTGTATTAGCTAAACACTACATTTCTCATGCTCCGTATAGAGAAGGAAGCTTTTTTGGCCATATATGAATAATAACATTTCACATTAAAGTTAATATATAAGGTTAAAAATCTCATCCCAGTTGATCCTAAAGTTAAACATGCCAGTTCTTAAACAATCAAAAGTCAATATAAACATAATGGCAAATGGACACTAAGAATCATAGTGCATGATATGTCAGTTCTGAAGACCACTTACTTTAGAGGAAAACTGATGATTTTCAATGAAATGCTCAAATACTACTCCATGGGGGTGACAGTTCCAAGTTGTTGCTAAAGTTCTGCTTACAACTGAACAATGTCCTGTATAAACTGATTTCCCCCTGGGACCTATAACTTTTTGTGCTGTATTGAACATACTGTGTAAGTCTTCTCAACCTCTAGGACTGTGATGGCAAACCTATGGCATACCTGCCACAGGTGGCAGGTAGAGCCATATTGGTGGGCACACGAGTGTTGCTCTACCTCAGCTGCAGCGCACATGCACGCACCGGCCAGCTAATTTTCAGGCCTTCCGGGCCCACTGGAAGTTGGGAAACAGTTTGTTTCCAGCCTCTGGGGAGGTGAGGAAGGCCATTTTTGCCCTCCCCAGGCCCCTAAAAAGCCTCTGGAGCCTGGGGAGTGTGAAAAACGGGCCTACCAGGCCCATCGTGTCATTGCGTGCCAAAAGCGGGGGGAGTGCGGGAGGGTCACATGCACATGCGCAGGGGGACAGGGCACATTTATGGGTATAGGTATGCGCGTGTGCGACCCACCCCCGCGCTTCCCCCACTTTTGGCATGCGATGGCCATCACTGCTCTAGTACTTGTACAGTCCTTCAAGATCCTCTTTAGGGACCCCTAGAATCCTTCCATAATGGGTAGGGCCCAAAGGTTTGGCCTTTTTAAAGGAACAAAATAGGTGCTTTAAGATTTTCAAATGTTTAAAACACCCTTTTTACTCTTTAAACGTCTCACTTCCCACAAAACAGGCACTTTTTTGGTCCATTTTAGGAGTGCAACTTTCAACCTGTTGCATAAAATTAGATGTGGCCCTTTCGCCAACAAACTGCATGCCGGTGATTTGGATGTAATTTTCAAATGCAAGTAGCTGAAATTGCAAGAAAGTGTGCTCTCTCTCTCTCTCTCTCTCTCTCTCTCTCTCTCTCTCTCTCTCTCTCACACACACACACACACACACACACACACACATGGGGGGGGGGGGGAAGAGAGAGAGACATACACAGTCTCCAATCCAAAGCTCCCTAGATATGGCTAAACAGTCCAAAATATAATTATTTTACTGCAATGTAACCCACTTATACAGAAAGACTGCTATCATGCCAAATTACAAGAGGCCATCAAGGCCTCATTATAATGGTGGATAAGTTAAAATACTTAATTGTATGATTCCAGATAAATAAAAGAATACAATTTGAAGTTGCAATATGCTTTCCTGCAACATCCTGATAAGGCAGCCCAACCATTTACAGACTAATGGGCTTAGAATCATTGCCCTAGGGTTTTTTGGCACATCAAACTCTTCCTGCTAAGGTCCATGTTCTAATTCTTCCTCTGTGTGTGTTTAATGCACCTTGTGAAAACTGTTAGACACACAGAATATGACATGTTTGGGGAACCTTGTCTGAAATGCATTAAAGATCCTCCACAGATGTTATTTTTGGACTTTTTTCTTCATTCACCAAAGGCATCCACAACCATAAACAACTTGTGCGGGCGAAAAAAAAAATAGTCTGATCTGAAGGCCAAAATACACAGATGCATTTGCTGTAGCTGATAGTTTGTTCCTCTTAGGAGATGTTGTCTTGCATTAATGTTTTATCATGCTTTGACATGAAATTTTTACAGTTAGCCACCCTGAGAGTTTTGGCTTGAGCAATAGATTACAATTTGAAAAAATAAATGGATGATTAAATGCAGAACATGAGAGACACAAGGCTTCTGCAAATCCTCTTATCTTATACACGATTTTCCACTGTGGATGCCTCTCCATGTTCACATTGCTGCATTCCAGATTGCTATTACAACTGATGCTGTAAACTGCTCATGAACATGGATACCTCGGGTAAATGAAGGTTTTATATATATATACACATACATACATACATACATACATACATATATAATATACATACATACATACATACATACATACATACATACATATATATATATATATATATATATATATATATATGTATGTAGGGCTGCATAAAAATCTTGGTTTACATAGGAAACGTAGATGTATATCCTTAGATATACATCTAGCCAACAACCTTGGTGTTGTAGATCAATATCAAATTAATAATCGTTTTCTGAATTTATACTCCTTTATAGTGTGCAGCTTGAGGAAATGAAAGTGAGTCATGGTCAATGGCAGACCTGATTGCAAAGTGGAAGTTAGGAAGTCTCCACTGTCCAAGCTATGTTTGAACAAAAGGCCAATTTGTTGCAAGTGCAGCAGTGCAATATAACCAAATTATAAAGTCCAATGGTTTCCAGTGTGTTATTATTATTACTACTATTATCTAGGAGGACTAACAACAAAAACATTGTTTGGGTAAAAAAAAAAAAAAAGGAATGTGAGCTAGTTTTTAAAAGACTAAAATGGAAAGACCACATACCCCAATGATTGCGTTCAGTTCTGCCATGGTCACTTGCTTGGCACGTTCCACAGCCTGCACCACTTGTTGCTGGTGCTATAAATGAAGATCAGAAACAGAATAAAATTATTTGCTTTCTAGTGAATTAAGCATAGATTTTTCCTATTTCCTTTTCCCTCCTCTAAAAATAAACTAAAAACTGCATGCAGGCTTGAAATAATATGTGCCTTAAACAGCAAGAATTCTAGATGGACTAATCAGTCAGTGATGGCTAACCTTTTTGCCATCATGTGCCAGGAGGGGGGGGGAAGGGGGTTGCGCGCATGCGTGCCCACACCCATAATTCTATGTGTCCCACCCCCGTGTGTGATCCCCCCCACTGAATTCCGCTCCTGGCACGTGATGGCACGGTGGGTGCGGTAGGCCCTATTTTTGCTCTCCCCAGCCTCCAGAGCCTTTCTAGGAGCTTGGGGAGAGCAAAAACAACCTCCCCCCGGAGGGCGGAAACAGCTCTTTGCCAACTTCCTGGAAGTTGGCAAACGGGCTGTTTCCGGCCTCCGGAGGGCCGCTGGGGGTAGGGAAGGCCATTTTTGCCCTCCCCAAGCTCCTAGAAAGGCTCTGGAGGCTGGGGAGAGCAAAAAACAGGCCTTCCGGTCCCATTGGAAGTTGGCAAACAGGCCATTTCCAGCCTCCAGAGGGCCTCCGGGGGTGGGGAAGGCCGTTTTCACCCTCCCCAAGCTCCTCGAAAGGCTCTGGAGCCTGAAGAGAGAGGAAAACAGACCTTCCCCAAACCCCCCCCCCCAGGCCCTCTGGAGGCAGGAAACAGCCTGTTTCCCTACTTCTGGTGGGGAAGACCCGAAAATCAGCTGGCTGGCATATGCATGCGTGCCGGAGCTGAGCTCACATGCCCACCAATATGGCTATGCATGCCACTTGTGGCACGCGTGCCATAGGTTTGCCATCGCGGAGATAGGTCAAAGTGAGGGTTTATTTTATCTAAATTAAGGGATTATAACTGGAATTCAATATCCATTTTACTTCCCAGACAGAAAACTCAGCTAACTCAATAGAAGCAACAGCAATCAATCCTTTACGCCAGAAATAATTGTCTTGGGTTGCAAGAACAACTGTTTGGGCTGAAGACAACAGAATACTATGAACAAAACAATGTGTTTGGAAAGGAAGGAGTGTGTTAGACCTTCACCACCAGTTCATGTTTAGGAAAATAAATTCCCCCAAACAAAATGTTAATTCTTATTCTCTATTATTCAGATATCCGCTTGCTTGTTTAGCTTTAATATTGTTCAATTTGTTCCAGCCTTGCTATTATTTATGCAACAAAGGAATTAATCAAGAGCTGAAGCAACTGAAAGGCAAGAAAAATAGAAAGAAGTGGAAGAGCAAGAGAGCATAGCTTAAACATCCTGACATTATTCTGAACGTAAAATTTACTATATTTAAGATTATTACAACTGTAAACCTAACTCAGGACACAGCTATTGGAGACTCAGCTCAGCTGCAGGAAGTTACATATTGAATCTTTGCTTATCTTTCAATTGTTTTCATCTCTGTGAAGTTTAAGGTATCCATTTTAAACATGTTTCCCTGAAATGCATACACTTACTAACCAAATAAAATGTTCAGATGTTCAAAATGTTTTGAACACAAAATGTTCAAAATTCTCTTTCTCTCCATACGGGAATTAGCATAAAAAAGTAATAAGTAATCTAAAGTTGAATTGATGTGGGATTATTAAATATTACGTTGCTTTAACTCTTATGAGTTCTCCTACCTTCAAAGAACTGCAGAAACTACAGTTTTTGTAAGGAGTCTGACAATTTTTGTGATAAATAATTTTAGTTCCACAAAAGAACTACAGTTTCCTCTCAACTATGGTTAAGAGCCATAACAGACATATAGAATTTGTTTCATAAAGATCAGTTAGAAAGACCATATGTTCAGTTAGAAAATGTGATTTGATGCTCAATATTCATCCAACAGCTAAGAAGATATTTCACAAAACAGATTCAAAGCTTTACAAGACCAGAACAACATAAGGATTTTCATCTAGGGAACGATGCTTCAAGAAGAACTAGGGTGCTAGCTAAACTTATAATTTTCCCATCAGCCAGATGCTAGGATAACTCCAGTTTTGCCCTACTATCAGAAAAGAAGGGTGAGTGCTTAAATCTTTTAAGAAAAGAAGCAACTGGGCATATGGCATCCTTATCAGACATTTTGAGAAGAAGAATGCTTTATATGTGAGGGATTTATCCATCAGACAACAGCACTGCAAAGACCTACAGCTCTACTACCTCCAAGATCTTGATAGAAATACTGAGCCTGTTGATTGCCTACTTTGCCAAAGAGGCTGAAGGAACCATTTCTCTTTCTCATGAGGTATTTCTACATCTTAGATCCTGCTTCTATTCATTTCTTGTTCATTCCACCTCTAATTTTCACACTATTGTATTGATTTTTACATATTCATCTTTCTGAAATTTCTAATTATAATTTATTACTTGTTAGATCTCTTTACCTACTTCCCCCATCATCTACTTCAATTCTTGTACTATAAAATGTAAACCATAGATATTTTTTAATGTTTTCAGTAGTGTACATTAGTCAATGTTACATATTAGTCAATGTTACGTATAAACACAGATTGTTAAAAAGAATAATGCCTGCATTAAGAAAAAAACAAAAAAGACTGACACAATACTATGTAAAATCCTGCCAGGGTGACATGGCAGACCTAGACATTGTTGCTATGAATTGTCGTTTTGTTCTGATGATAGCAGATTGGTTGGAAAACATTCTATTTTTTTTAAGACTGCCCCTTCGGTTTTTATTCTTTCTTGATCTCTTATTTTATTTACTCTCATTTTCTTCTTCTTCAAATCTTCTCTTTGTATTTGTATTCCTTTCTAATCTTGGCACTATTTTTGTCTCTAATTTCCACCTCTTAGTTTAGTAATTGTGTGTGTTGTTTTTGTTATTATTTCTATCTTACTGTGAGGAACAAATCTCCAATTACACATTAGTCAAAGTTGGGAAATTGGTTTAACAGTTGATTGTATGTCAATATAGGCCCATAAAAAGTCTCATCCTCAGCTAGAATGGAAGAAATGTAGACATGTCCTCAGAACCTAACAAGGAATCTGACTTCCAAACACCTACTGGCAAATATTCTCTTCTGCTTTCTGTCCCCAGCTCCAAGCCAAGGAGATAGAAAGAAATAGAGATACAAAATATAGAAATAAAAACGGAGATATATAACTTGTCTCAAAAAATTTATAGGTATTCCAAGAGAAGGCAATACTTGTCTATAAGCTGTTTGAGACACAAAAGTAAGCAAATGTAATCCCAAATCTGATGGATGTTCCATGACCACCAGTACCTCCTAAGGCAGAGGTGGAGAACTATGGCCCCTTAAAATCTGTAGACTTCAACTCCATGCTGGTTCAGGAATTCTGGGAGTTGAAATCCACAGAACTTAAAGGAGCCATAGTTGCCCACCACTGTCCTAAGGCAATGTTTCTCATCCTTGGCAATTTCAAAATGCCTGTTGGCTCAGGAATTCTGGAAGTTGAAGACTATGCATCTTAAAGTTCCCAGTGTATTTCCCAGATACAGTGTCCTAAGATGCAGCGCATGGCAAGTCTATTTCTCTCCATCATATTTAAAAAGATGAAATAAGAATTTCTCCTCTCTATTTCCATATTCTAAACTGGAGAAAAGCTTTAGAAATTAAGGCATGGATGGATCAGAAAAAATGAGATTAATCTTGGTCAACTAGCAAAACCAATGTACTGCATATGACATTGGTAAATGCTAAAAAGATAGAAATATTTCTTTTCAGATAAGGAATAGTTAAACAAACAAAATCAGGGACAAAAGAGTATTGTATGCAAATGCCAAAACATTCACGCAAATAAATGCCCTCAAGCAGTCTACTTGCATGAACAATAAGTAGACACACAATGAGCAGTTATTTGTACAAATAAGCCAATGGATAGGGCTTATAAACCAATAATTATTGAGTGTCTGCAAATAAAATAATATAGATACAGCAGACAAATGAGAAATCTGGCAGAATAATTGAAAACAATGAAATGCTGTTATTCCAGAGTAGATTGTATTAGTAGAATAGATATATTGCAGGGGCATTGCACTGTATATCAAAAGTAACTATGTTACATTTATCCAAAGAATTCCTCAAGAAGAAATTCATACATCTCCCCCCCCCCAAAAAAAGCATATATTATTAGAGTTATACAAATATGCCTCATTAAGTATTGTTTATTTGTTTCCAAATAAGGTTAAAAAGAAAGAAAAAGTAGGATGGTGGGCCTAAAGCTAAGCTAAAGTTGGTCTAGGCCTAGTTCTATTTAGGCAGAACACTACCAGGGCATAATGGAAATGTAAATTAGACTGGGAAATTGGGGAGGGGGAGATAACATCCTGAAAAAGGCAATGAATATATTGCCATTTCTGTTGCCTAGAATATTACATGAATATATCCAAGAGATCACCAGGAATGTTCATAGTTATTCTGAGTCATGTTGAGTTTAAAATATAATTAAAATACAAAACTTCCAGATACACATTAAGATCTATTTAATCACAAGCAATTTCAAAGAACTGACATAAGACTACAAACACAGAGAACATGTTTAAATAGAATGGAATTCCATAAAGAATGAAGAAATGCAACCAAATGCCACTGAAGGGTAAATAGTAAGAAGACAAGGCACATTTAAGCTGGAGACATCTTGCCTTGATTCTAGAAATTCTAAGCTTACTAAAATTAGAGCAACCAGTTTAATACAAACAAAAACCTTCATATAAATCTTTGCTATTGATAATGTTGCATAAAATTTCTTTTTTTAAAAAACCCATATTTACCAGCATCGCTGGAGGATCAAAATAAAGGCAATAGAAATGTATTATTTCATTTTGCTATTGTGAGATGGTGGCCAGGCATTCCCTGTAATCATAGTGCCACTGTTTTCCAAAAATGATCCCTATTGTTATCCTTCATCTTGTGCTTTCATCTTGTCCTACCTAGCTTGTCCTCACCTACAACTGGTTACATCTACACCTGGAAAACAAGACAGTTTGGTCTAGTGTTTAAGGCCCCCTCCTAGAAACCAGGAGATTATGAGTTCTAGTGCTGCCTTAGACATGAAATCTGGCTGGGTGCCCTTGAGTTAATATCTCTCTCTCAGCTCAACTCAACTCACTGGGTTATTGTTGCGGGGAAAATAGAAGGAGGAAGGAGTATTAAATAATTTTGCCATCTTTCTAAACTAATAAAGGTGGGATATAAATAAAAAATCAAAGCCTTCTTGTAGACATCCATCAACACATGTTAACTCCCTAGACAACTCAGAGCCCAGATTGAATGCTAGGTTCTAGAGTTTAGAGACAATATGAGGCACCAATCTCTGCAGAGAATTGGGAGAGAGGTTATGTGGAGATGAAGTCAAGGAGTACTTTCCTGCTCATAATAGCATAGGAGTTCAAACAGGGCTTAATATGTTTAGGAAAGCTTAGCCTAATAAGATTACTTCTAATCAATGTTTGGTATATTAGACAACAGAAACTTCCATCTGACACAATTTATCAGCACCACTCAGGGCAACGCTAATAGGTTGGGACTACATTAATTCCCAGATAATCCAAAAGCTGAGAAGCATAAGGAAGCTTTAATCGCATCCTCTTTCCAAATCTGAGGTCTCCTTTCAGTATTCGGGCAAGAATAGAAAGGTACAAAATTCTTATACTTTAAGCAATTATTGCTAGGCATTAATGTATGCATTTTTGAATACTCGTTTAGTCTTCAAGGCAATTTAGTCATTTTGGAATACCTTCTGACTTTGCATATATTTTGAAAATGATTTTAAATATTTAGAAAAATAGATGTAATCAAAAATATCACTAGTACTCCTACCCAAAAAGTTAGCCAATTTATTCATTTATATATTTTTTAAAAAATATCTTAATACTTCATAGTGGCAGAAAAAAGGAATTAAGGGATTTATTTTATTCTGATGGGAAGTGGGTGAGTTAGAGCATATGGGGAAAAGCAGGTTGTAAATATAGTAAGAGACATGTCATCAATTATAAAGAACTGGACAAAGAGAAATCAAAGACGTATTAATTAAGCACATGGAAAGTAAAGAACATCTATCACATGATAAAATATTCAGATAAATTTTATCTAGAAAAAGTGGGCCTGCATAAATTAGTTCTGATTCTGAATTTAGAGACTGAGAGAAGGCATTATTTTTTTCTTGAGTTTGCATCCTGAAAATAAACTAATTTAATATGAGCCTGTTTCAAGATTCAATCTGAAAATAAGAAAGAAAGAAAAAAACTACAAAATTTGCCATAGGCAACAGAAGGAGGAACCTCAAATTTTTCACAAAATTTTGACAGACTGGGCAGAGAGAGAAGGGATTATAAATCATTAGTAGGATATTAACCTTGACAAATTTCAATAAGGCATTTTCACGAAGTTTTATATATATCCACTGTACCTCTTTTTCAGGGAAAAAGAACACAGTAGCCTCCAGGTTATCTAAAAAAAATCATTTTGCTAAAAAAATTTAACTGTGCTGAGAAAGTGAATGAAGCCTGTAGCAAAGTTAGTTTTTCTTTCTTAAGAGTAGGCAAGATGATAGTAAAATACAGGTAGTCCTTGACTTACAACCACAATTGAGCCCAAAATTTCTGTTGCTAAGTGAGACATTTGTTAATTGAATATCACACCATTTTATGACACTTCTTGCCATAGTTGTTAAGTGAATCACTACAGTTGTTGAGTTACTGACACGGTTAAGTGAATCTGGCTTTTCCATTGACTTTGCTTGTCAGAAGGTCACAAAAGGGGATCCCATGACCCCAGGACACTGCAATAGTCATAAATACGGGTCAGTTGCCAAGTGCCTGAATTTTGATCACATGACTGTGGGGAAGCTGCAATAGTCGTAATTGCCACCAATCACCAATTCTCTTTTATCATAAATGCAAATAATCCAAAAAAACAATATCATAGTAAAGGCAGATGGATAGGAATGAAAGCAAAATACTCATTACTTGTGGAAGGAATTTATTATCATCCATTCTACTTATATTGACCAACAGGAAATATTTCATTTCTATCTATTGGTAATGTTGCTATATTGCAAGTTATAGAGGCAAAGTGTATATACTCTCATTCATTTCATCTCATAACAGTGATTTAACTCACTGTCTTATTAAATTCTCCTCAATTTTCCAATATATTTTAAATATATAAATAAGAATGCTTTGAATACCTTAATAGATAAAGTTTAATTACTCAACATTAAATTGTTCTCCAAGTCTTCTTCCTTTAAAATAAATATGTAATGAGATTACAAGCTTTTGCAAGAAATCAGGCACAAACTGGACCACAATAAATCATGTAGAGTGCCACAATTATACCATAACCTATTTTCTGCCCAATGCTGTATTAGAGCATGACTCTGGAAAAATGTGCCACAAATAAGTTCTCATAAATATTTATGTCAAATCTGCACTTTATTAATGCTAATTTGTGGTATATGCCCTTCTTACTCTGCATTATAACTCCTGGAAGACTAGAGTTCTCATACTATAATATTCACATCAATTCTATGACAAATATGCAGTATACCATACTAACAACAGGATATGAAATTGTTGAGCTTTTCTTTTACCTTATAAAGCATTTCTCAGATTTCATGTTGAGTATTGGCCAAAGGCTAATGCCACACTATTCCCATCATGGGCCAACTAATCATAGTAAATTTACCATTAGGACACAGATGCAAAACTGTTTTTACAATTGGGATAATTACTCAGAATAGAAACTGCAGCATCTCCAAGTGAAAAAGAACAATACAGAAAAGAGGACAATGCAACAACATATACGGATATTTTGGTAGCAACATATTCATGTGCAAACTAAACATTAGTCTTTTTTTTAATCAGAATGCCTGTAACACTCATCTACTATTCTGGGCATCCTGAAGAGAATTGTGACAGTTATTTCTCAGTCACACATAAATTGACATCAAACATACTGGAAGCCATGTCTGGCAAAGAAAACCAGGCCAGATATTCTGAAAATCTTCTAGATTTCCATACGCTGATAAATTTCTAAAACAACATTTCTGAAAAAGGAGATTTTACATTCCTGATTATTACTGTATTGATAAAAATGAAGTGGAAAATAGATAAAAGGAAGATGAAAAATGTAAAAAACTAAGAGACAATATCAGAAATTTTAGGAAATTTATACTCTATTAAAAAGGATGTCAGTTTGCTACTGCTTTGTATCGTGTGCCTCAAAGCTGAATTAAAAAGAGGTGGTGAAAGAGAAGGAAAACACATTTTCCTAACAAAGTGTGGTATATTCTTAATAGGGAATAACTATACTTTCTGCAACACAATCATATGGCTTTACAAAAAGTTGACAAACAGGGAAACAGTCTCTGGACTCTATTAAATAGTATATTCAACATTTTCCAACATGCATCAAATAAATATATCCTGTATTATTGTGTTACATTTTGTTTAATATTTTAAATCCAATCTCACATTGGTCTCTTGCAAATGTAAATATAGAAATTCCCTCTTTTCACCCAAAGATGCTTTTTCATAGTGTCCTATCATGGCTTCCTGTTGTTTCTTCATCATGCCTGCTTCTTGGATGAGAAGCAAAAAGGTCTTCAAAGAAAAACAATGTCTAGTTGCCTTTTGAAAAAACACCTTTGGGACAACTCAGACCTGCATGACTGAGAAATCTCCATAGACATCTATCTTTTCCCAATAAAGCTTTAACAACAAAGCTGTCCTTTCTCCAGGCATGATGAAGAAACAACAGGAAACCATGACAGGTCACCATGCCAGTGGCCCTTAAACATGCTATTGTAACTATACACTAAACATTGATTTGTTTCGACTTTAGAAACTCCTCACAAGCTAAAGAATGGGATGAATCAAACACACACACACACATCTATCTATCTATCTATCTATCTATCTATCTATCTATCTATCTATCTATCTATCATCTATCTATCTATCTATCTATCTATCATCATCTATCATCTATCTATGAAACATTTGTTTCACAAGACAAGTATACCTATATCTATAAATAATTATAATAATGATAAAAATAAAAAGAGAAACAACTTGAAAAAGTCACCAAATATCAGGTCTTGAAAATCAAATTGCAGAGACTCTGGCATAAACCAGTGCAGGTGGTTCCAGTGGTACTCGGCACACTGGGTGCTGTGCCTAAAGACCTAGGCAAGCACTTAAAAACAATTGGCGCTGACAAGATCACCATTGGTCAGCTGCAGAAGGCCATCTTACTGGGATCTGCTTGCATAATCTGCCGATACATCACACAGTCCTAAACGCTTGGGAAGTGTTCGACTAGTGATTTGGGATACGAAATCCAGCATGGTCATCCCGTTTGCTGTGTATACTGTCATAATAATGCTATGGCTCAGAGATAACCCTTGGAATATAGTTCTTGGAAAGGCCAACAAGTATGGCACCTTGGCTAAGAATTTTGGGATTTATAGTATCAATACTTTGGAAGGCAGCATGTTGGGAATACCACTCTAAATCCCTCCTCATAGGTATGGTCTAGACCAGGAGTAGGAAATGATAGCCCCTTTACAACCTGTGAAGTTCAACTCCCAGAATTCCCCAGCCAGCATGAGGCCTACTCCTGGTCTAGACCTAGAAGATCTACTGCTAATAACATCATGATCTTTCTGTTCTTTTTCTTCACCCATATTGTGGCAAGGCAAATCATGAAAGTAATAGCAGCAGTATGAATAAAAAGTAACCGCCTCTACCAGTTTCTTTCCTGGCAAGCAATTAAATGGTAACATAGCAAATGAGGCTCCCCAGAGAGAAGAAAACCATCTTAAAGATGGTTCTGGTTGAAATGTAATCAACACTTACATTATATCATGCCGACTCAGGTGCAACAGCAAAATTATGATTCCTTCTGCATTATTTCTGGTATTACATGTTTTTAATGTGACCTCACAAAAATGAGGTTTACAAAGTTTAATAACCTGTTCTAACTATAGCACCACTCCTAATAAAAATGGTAACAACAGCAGCATCTAAACACAAACACTCCATCTCTAGAAGGTAAAATTGAACAAAGAAATACTATTTTCAATAACAGTCAGCCATTCAGTATGACAGCCAAGTATTTGCTCTAACTTTTAGTTTGGTCCTAACATGCAAAATTAAAATGACTTTAGAACAATAATGTAACATAGAAAAATATAATATAAAGTATTAAATAATAAAACATAAGCTGGTCAAACTGTCCACTGTCATAACTAATTTGTCTTCAACATCATTTGTATTCTTGAAAAGTTCTACAGATTACTGGTTAAATTGCCCTGAAAATAGTTTGTACAATAGTGACATAGTATGAGTTCAACCTTAGCAAGAAACCCCTGGTGAATTTGATGATGATCTCTTGCATCAAACAAGCCACTGATCTCTTACAAAGTTAACAAGCAGTGCAACGAGTTAACCTGGCACTATTATCAGTGCATGCAGTCCCAGCATTTTGTTCATTTTTCCCACAGGCACAATAAAGAAAGGAATGATAACATTTTCCAGCCTCTTTTAAATTCCTTTGCAATTATACTTTATACTTAAAAAAAAAGAAAAGAGAAACCAAACCTCAGAGAGTGTTTTCACCAGAATGTAATGTCTCCATCTTCTGAACTACAGGTTTCAAACACAATTTCTTTAAGCTGCTTCTATTCTGATATTCACAAATAAAATAGCCCGTCAAAAAGATACACTACTTTTTTCAGACCTTTTGTCCATAAAGTGTTCGAGGAGAATATTAAGCCATTGTCGGTTCAGTTAGGCTCAATATGACATATGAACACACCCTTTCTTCTGGTTTTTACTGTGAGTCAATCGGGTAGCTACAACTTCTCCAATGAGCCAGTGATGAACTCATGGTGTGTGAACAGAGGCTAGGCAATAACATGGTAGAAACAATTAGTTTTGCCCTGGCTCTCCCTTCTCCTCCAGCTTGTCCAGAGGAAGGAACAGGCTTGCAGGCACTTTGATCTCTTCCAAAATAGTCCTTACAGGACAAAAGCATCAAAGAAACCTAAGATACCATCTCACAATTCTTCTGTACTTGTATTTCTGGAATGTGCTTCTCCTTATTCCATTTGCCAAGAAAAGCTACACAGTGATTTGGATTCAAAACTCAAAAAGATGCTTCAGGGTGCAAAAGCCTGCCTTCAATTCTTCAAAACTGCTGCAGCTTCTCCAGGGATTGTGTCACTGGCAACCACAGGCTCTGCACAGTGCTAGGCAAAGACAGAGTTACAGAGACAGCTAAGTGTGCACTCTGGTGCACTTTTAAGCAGCTTATTGACTACTAATTAGAAGCAATGCAAAGCCCAATTTGCCATATATTGTATAACTCACAGGGACAAATTATCCAGTAGTGTACAGATAGTGCACGCCTTAAAATTATCATATGTGGATTGTTTATTGCTATGGCTTATCCTCTTTTTCTATTATTTATACTCAAATGAGTTAATTCTCTTCCATCAAGAGCCTTGGTGGCACAGCAGACTAAAGTGCTGTTAAGTAGCCCCAGCTGCCTGCAACTACTGCAAGTTCAAATCTCACCAGGCTCAAGGTTGATTCAGCCTTCCATCCTTTCGAGGTAGGTAAAATGAGGACCCGGATTGTGGGGGCAATAAGCTGACTTTGTATAAAAAGAACACCGCTTGGGGAGGGGGGGAAGCCCTACTAAGCAGGTATATACAAAAGTATGAAGGCTATTGCTTAACGCATTGTAAGCCGCCCTGAGTCTCCTGAGAAGGGCGGCATATAAATCGAACCAATAAATAAATAAATAAATAAATAAATAAATAAATAAATAAATACATACATGCATACATAAATACATAAATACATACATACATACCTACATACCTACATACATACATACATAAATCTCCATTCTTAAATATTCACTTTTTAAAAAAAAACAACCCATTAAAATACTGTACCTGGGGAGAGTTCCACTGAACGTGGCTTTTGCATAGGGTTAACTTACAAAACCTTAGTGGCCAAAGTGGAACCTTCAACTTTTAATTAAAAATGCAAACAAGCTAGCAGAGAAATGATAGCATCAAATCTGTCAGAGTTAAATTCCACCAAAGTAAAAGAAAAAAAAGAAACCAATATCTGCATGATTATTTTTCTTATTATTTAACTTTGAGAATAAATATTGTAACATATAAAAGACACAAGTTATGTCATTTACTTATTTGAACCAGCAAATGTTAGCATTGCTCTTCTATTGGTGGGAAAAAAAAAACTTTTCAGAGCTCTCTTCACCACAGAAAATCTATCAACAACCCAAGTAAAAACAGTAAGCAGTAAAATTCCATATCATAACATTCATTTTCTTGTTTGCTGTAGAATCTTTCATTTTTCAAAACCATACCACATGCTGTTTTGTCCTTTTCAATTTCTTACAAAACCTTTTAAAAGGATTTCTAAGCATTGCATTCCTTTCTAAGATATCTAATATTTTCTATACTGGAACATCAATGCTTCTAAGATAGAGGGGAAAAAAATACCCCGAGGAACTCTAATATTCCATTAAACTTGCTACTTCAACACTATCAAAACTAGCAGCACCAACACCAATGGAGCCAATGGACATTGGGGCACAGTGACATCATTATACCAATCCTCCAACTGTGTCCTTGAATCCCGACGTTGTATCTGCATGATAGCACTATACACATTTCATCATTTGCCTCTCTTCTTCCCCTCCCTACAGACCACTCCCAATCAAGACACCAATTCATTTAATTAAGAAACATGCAAACAAACCTGTAATTCATGATTATGATGAAGAAAATTTTGCCTTTTCTAACCTAATGTTCTCTGGTGTGTTTGTGGAGTAGAAATACCTACAAGTCCCATTTAGTTGGTTGGGGTTTGTGAGAGATTACAGTTCCAATATCATCATGGCAGATGGCAGCAAATTGATGACCTTGTTAAGAGGCTTTAAATCTGGCTAGTAAGTACATGGGGGGGGGCGCATCACCGAAAAATCCCAGAGCTACAAACTAGATGGGGGAAATCCAGGAAGAACATAACAGAAACCATTTTAGTTTAGAAAGCTACTTGCACATATCCACCCTATTCACCAGAAACTTAACTTGATGTAATCGTTAAAGAAATTAGGAAAAGCTGTCATTTATTCATCCCTATGATAGCTGCTTCTACTGGTAGTCCTCCCTTAACAATGACAGATCTCCCTAGAGCTGCTTATGATCTATTTTTGAAGTTCTGATGGTCTCCCCACATTTTGGGCACTAGTAACTGGCTTACATTTACAGACATTTGCAGCATCGTACCCAGTGGTGGGATTCAGCCAGTTCGCACCTATTCGGGAGAACCGGTTGTTAACTTTCTAAGCAGTTCAGAGAACCGGTTGTTGGAAGAAATCTTATTTTGTTTTTGTCCACTTTACAGGGCTAATCCTGTAAGGAAGGCAGGAAGGAAAGATTCTGGTGGTGTTTCTAGCCTAATCTTTATTGCCCTGCTTACAGAAACTGCCTCTCTGGTTAACCCTTATTACATTGTAACAGCTAAGGCGAAGCGCCCATCAAAGTGAGTGACATTGAGTTGGCCACACCCACAGGGTCACATGACCACCAAGTCACACTTACTCAGCTGGTCATTAGGGCAGAGAACCGGTTGTTAAATTATTTGAATCCCACCACTAATCGTACCATCCCACAAAAATATCCATTGGGGAAAATGGATTCACTTAATGATCATAGTGTTTGCTTAAAGACTGCTGCAAAAAAAGGTAATAAAATTGAGCATGGTTACATGGTGATCCACTTAACTATTCATTTTATGACCATAATTCCAGGCTCAATTATGGTAAAAGAGTCAAGGTCTACCTGTAATTTTCTGCACACGGGATCCATTTTGAGCATGCACTGGGTAGTAACCTTTCTCAAAACCTGGAAGATAGCAGGTCTGGAATCTTCCATGGAATGAGATTACGATTAGCATTTTTATTACAGGCAGTCCTCAATTTATGTCCACAACAATTGAGCCGAAAATTTATGTTGCTAAGTGAGAAATTTGTGAAGTGAGTTTTGCCCCGTTTTACAACTTGTCTTGCCATGTTTGTTAGGTGAATCACTGCAGTTGCTAAATTAGTAACATGGTTGTTAAGTGAATCTGGTGTCCCCATTGAGTTTGCTTGTCAGAAGGTGGTGATCACATGACCCCGGGACAATATGAATTGGTTGTCTAGCATCCAAATGTTAATCACATGACCATGGGGATGCTGCAACAGTCGTAAGTGTGAAAAATGGTCATAAGTCACTTTTTTCAATGCCACTGTAACTTCGAACAGTCACTAACTAAACTGTTGTACCTGTATTGATGCTGAAACTGACAATAGGAAGTAAGAGCTACCTAACATAATCTTTACAAGTGACCCTTCCAAAAACATGTGGAAAAATCACTTCTGCGTTAAACTCTTTAGGGCAGCAGTCACCAACTGGGGGTCCGTGGACCACTGATGGTCCACAAGAAAATTTTGGTGGTCTGCAGAAAAATTTGCTTTTTTTTATATTGCACTAAATCAGGGATCCTCAAACTACGGCCCCTGGGACAGATACGTGCAATGAACACTTGTGTTGCTGCAGAGACCTCCTTTGGGGTATTTTTGTGGGTTGGAGGGGGACAGAAATTCCAACTTGGGGTCTGCTTCGGCCTCCTGGTGCAGGGCTTTGGGTGAAGGCTGGAGGGAAGTGCCGCTGGTGGCAGAACCAGAGGGCCTTGTTCCAGTGGGACTGCATCATGGCCTGGAACTGGCTGACCATCTCAGCCTGCTGAACCTCCAGGTGTTGGCACCTGGCCTTGCACTCATGCAGGTCTTCCCTCTGCTTGGAAAGCCTATGCTTCTAGTCCTCAGTGAGGTGCTTCTGCTGAGCCTCCTTCTCAGCCAGATCCAATTTGAACTGAGCCAGCTGTTTTGCCAACTCTTACTCATGGGGGCTGCTTAGCTCCAACAACTGCTTCCTGTAGGGGGCCTAAGGAGCTCAGGTGGGGAGGCAAGGAGTGGGTGGGAGGGGAGGGGCGAGTAGAGGCCAGCGAGGTGCCCCTCGACGAGAGTGACATCGAGCTGGCCACACCCACCCAGTCATACCCAGCCAGTCAATAAGCAGATTATATGAGTGGTCCACGGGATTTAAAATTGTGAATTTAGTGGTCCCTGAGGTCCGAAAGGTTGGGGATCCCTGCTTTAGGGCACATATCCAGGATATCAATGGAACCATCTTTCTCCAGTGGAAAGCATGCCCCATTCATGCTGGCAGAAGGGGCCTATGCAGATCCCATCGACCAAGGAATAGCATCTGGTGGGATCCAGGAAAAGAGCCTTGGGTGCCACGGTCCCTGCCCTCTGGAACATCTGCCATGGAGATAAGATCCACCCCCTCTCATTAGCTTTCAGGAAAAGCTGGCTATGCCAGCTGGCATGAGGTCCTGAAGAAGAAGCTGTTGGCTGGAGATGGTTGGTGAATTAACAGAGAAGGTCCTTCACCTTTCCCCTCCAAACCCATGTTATTAGTTTGTTTTAATTAATTAAATTAATTTTTAATTTGTTGTTATATTTATAATTGTTTTGATATTTGTACATTGTTTAGATATTGGATATAAGACGCTCGGAGTCACTTTGAACTATGAGATGAGTGGCAAATAAATTTGATACTAATAATTTAAAACTTAGATACTGATTCTGTACTTTTGCTAAACTCTCAACTTTCCTTGAACTCTCACTTTCTTCGTTCTGGTCTGACTTCTTACAGGACTATCAACTGATTTTTATAGCATACATCAGAATGAACATGTGGTATTATATAGAGATATAGATAACTAGATACATGGGCATACACACACATATACACAAAATTTATACAACCACCCATTTCACAAGAACTGACTCTGGGTGGCATACAACAAAGATATAAAACAATAAACATGTCAAAAAGTCATCATTAAAAATTTCAAAAGCACGAAGTACACAAGACATCATTTTATATTTTTATCTATATCAAATTTATATGGCCATCTATAATCTTTGGGGAAGTTAGTTTGTCAAAGATAATGAAGAATCATTAAGAAATTTGGATTTTGGAACAAAGCAAAGAGTTTCTGACCCAAAAGTACATAAAAATTGTCTCTCAGCCATCTATTCCCCATTAAGAGCAAACCCCAAATATATAATTTAAGAAGAACACAGACTTAACATTTGGCTTCATAGAAATAAAAAAAAAACAAATATGGAGATTTCATGCAATATCACATTTCAACCCCCATTTTCCCCCTTTATAAGACTCCCATATCCCCTCATCCTATTCCATGAATGTGTCAACCAAAAAGCAGAGCCAAAATAATGACACCAGTGCCACTTTGCCACTAGCTAAACTCATTGTTTTAAAACAGCTCCTGCATCTTTTAGATTAAAAAAGCCCTGTCTTTATCTATCGTGGTCAGATGCCACCTATCTCTTCACTCTTATGCATGGCAGTGTTGTGCCTGGTAGCATTCATTATTTGTTGGCTCTCTCTCCTTAATTCCAGCTTGTAACTAGATACTGCCCAAATGCTCTTCAAATGGACCATATGTTTGCATTCATTTACAACAAAATAACGCTAATATAGCCTAATAAAGAGAACACTTAACCTGGATGTGGCTGGCCTAGTTGTCAACTCCACCTCCAACTCAAATCTGATAAATTACTAAATAAATCATTACCCATGCAAGGTAGAGCTGTGAAGTAGTAGAGAAACTAATCAACTAAGAAATCAATGTTAGAGATTCAATATTCTTCCTTTCTCAACTGTGTTCCACACTCTAAATAGAGTTCATTTGTGGATATGGTTTTTAAAAACGTTTTTAGAAAGAGAAGTGGGAGAATTTGACACATTTCAGCAATGATTAGCACAATTCTAGGAAGACATTGCTTAAACAAAAACCTGTGGTTATTGCCATTTAAAAATATGTTTCCTGTGGACACCAGATGTTTGATGGTGAAAGGAGAGAGCAGGGTGGTAGCACTGAAAAGGAGAATATTCTAGTTTAGTTTCTGGTATGAACTCCTTGTTCACAGTACAAGGAACATGCCTATGTGTAGAGCAGAGGGGAGAGACTAATATAACCCTTCAGTTAATGTTTTCCTTCTAAAATTCAACCTAAAATCTATTAGAAAATCTGATATGTGCCCTTTTCAGAGTCACATTATCCCAATTAGGCAAGTATATGACAGGATGTACGAAAATTGGAAGATGGGGGCGGGGGGGTTTGCGGGGGAAGGGGAAGCACAGCATTGCTTATATAATTAGCACCCAAGAGATTCCCAAGATGCAGAGATTTATCCTTAAATACCTGTTTAAGAAATCAAAAAGATCAAGCAATACAAGAAGACACTTTGTATTGTTGATCTACTGCTGCAGGTATATTTGTAATTTTAGTGGATAAATCAATAAATACTGCCCCCCCCCCCCCATTTTCAAGTTTGCTCTGTTGCTTATACATGGAAGAAAAATTGATTTTGTAAATTGGGATACTACCTAAAAATGGGCAAAGAGATAGAGCCTCAGAATTCCAGAGAGAAACATTAAAAAGCTGCAATCACCAATGTAAGTAAACAAACTACAAATCTAGAAGAGAATGTTTAGTATTCTTAACTACTAGCATGTTTCACATTACAGATTAGATACAAACTCATTCAGAGGACTATTAGCCTTTTTACTAGAAACTCAAGCTCTATTAATTGGAAACAGATAAAAAATACTGACTCAGGATAGACCTTATGAGTAAACTAAGTTCCAAGAAACGTAGACCAAGAAGTTCCGTTTAGCATCAAAAACCGAGTATTCAGCACTCCTTGCCCGAAAAATTACTCTTGCTTCTTTCCCCCTCCCCAAAGCAAAACTTTTTCTTGATATGAAGAATTGTGCGAGGGAGGGGAGGAGTGGGGGGGGGGGCTTTGGGGAAGAGGTGAATAGAGAAGGACACACCTGTATTAATCTGCTTATTGCCTAGAGCATCATATTTTCTGCCAAGAAGGCTACATAAATCACAGCTTTCTAGCAATTTTTCAATATCTCCTATTAGATACCAGCTTGACAGGCTCATATTTTTGAGCACCAATGTACTGGCATGACAGGCAAACATTTGTATAAAGTAGCCTGAACCTAACTGGCATTGCAGCAGGATGAAGCACTGTGGGATGCAGCTGTTTTCAACTGGTTTTACAAGTCAAAATTGGCCTTCTCGTATTATGAAGTTAGCAACTAAGGCAGATTTAAAGGAAAGAGAACAAAGGGTAGATCTATGCAAGGAGGGCAGCTTTGTCAGTGGCTTTTTCCTATATAGCTTGATAAAGTCTTCCTTATCAGTATAGCTCCACTTATTTCTTGTCAAGGGGGAAAATAAGGCAGACGGTATATTTTAAGATTACAACTCCTACTATCCCATTGGCATTGCTGACTAGAGCTGGTGGAAGTTGTAATCCAAAACATCTGAAGGGCACCAGGTCAACAACTCCTGTAAAAAGATTGCCTATAATTTTCTTGTCCTGCCTGCAGCTTCCAGAGCCACCCAGCTGGCTGCTGTCACAAACTGAATCCCAAGTCCTGCTTGCTTTTGCTTTTGTGCTAAGTACTAAAGGCGGAGATGCTGCTGGCACAAATAAGGTAGATCACGATTTAAAATTGCTTCATGCGTCCACACAATGACCAAGTTAATATTAACCCAATGGGGCGGACAAAGAGTGAAACCCACAGGAAAGTGAAATATAAAGACTTTCAAGCTTTGTGTTGCCCCATAGCCCTTGGCTCCTCTTTAGTTAAAGCAATTCCCTATAATTTGAGGTCAGCACACGTAAACAACCACCCTTACCTCCTGGGATAAGAACGGAATGACCTGGGCACATATGGCATTCAGCCTCTTGACAATTTCCGCCTATGGATGAGAAAGAAAAAGTTAGTGAGCAACAAGTTGCAAGCATATGATTGTGGTCACATATAAAAAGAAAGTGCATTTAAAGTGGTGATTTGGATAAAGACAGCTCAGCTCTTTGGACTGACTCCAGATGTTATAATGGCATACTTTTCAAGTTTGCACCATAGCAGCTTCAGTAGCTTGCATGCTTGAGAAAAAAGAACCGCCAGTGGTTTGAGGTATGTGGTATCTTCCACATTTGCAATAAAAATCCCCGTTGAGTTCAGAACGGGTGGGTAATCTGCAGTTTATGGGTCACATGCAAGCTCCTAATCCCCCAAACACCCACAGACTGTGTCATTAAATGCTGGTGGCAAAACCGCTGACTTCCAGCTGCAGAAATTTTAGTGATTTTTCACATGAGCATTTTAACCTTCAAAAGGGCTTAATAAATCCTTTCTCCCTTTGAAACCCCTAATCAAACAAAACTGACTGAAAACACTTGATCCCATCCCTGATCATATTACTCTGTTTCCAGACACATCTAAACAACTGGGGGGAGGGGAGTGGGGGGCGAAAAAAGTGTATTTTCTCTAGCAAAAAAAAACCCAGTTACCTGCTACTGGCATACAGTATCAGCTGAGGGTTTTTTCCAATATTTACAGTTCCCATAGGAGTCTAATTCTACTTGACCTCATACCTCTTGAAAAGTAGGAACAAGGCTAGCTTTAGGGAACTCTACTATCTCAGAATAGAAAGCTTGGCCTTACTGTTAGATCAAGAACAGAGATTCATTATCCAAACTGTGAGTTGCACAGAGTTGCTCAGGCGAGATGGGCAGCCATACAAATCAAATCAATAAATAAATGGCTAGGGTAAATAGCCAAAGACCCAAGGCCATCTATAAGCTCCACCACCTATTTTCCATAGACTCCAGAATTATTCTGATCATACTTTGTGGTATAATTTCTTGCTGTTTTTAAAGGGGAAAATATACAGTATTTTTAAAAAGTTCTGGAAAAGAAAACTCCAGAAACTTCCAGCTCCAAGCAGTTTGCAATGTCATCTCACTACTGTACCATCTATCTATCTATCTATCTATCTATCTATCTATCTATCTATCTATCTATCTAAACAAAAAACAAAAACTCTGAGATTTCATCTATTCGAAGGCTGTTCATCTCTGCAATTGTTCAGCTTTCTCTCTCCCTCTTCTATCCACCTAATTTTTGAATAATTTGTTGTTGTTTTTAAAGACATAATATTATCAACAATTTATTCCTCAATATCAATGTTTGAAACCCTTCTTTCATATAATGTCTTCTGTGCAAATGTATGCCACTTTTTATATCCCTTTTATCTGGGTGCAATTTCTCTTCAAGTCCCCTTGAAAGTGTTTCTTTTTCCCTGTTACTTTCTTTCTGTATGTTATGAGACAGATCAGAGTTTCAACTCGGTGGTATATTTTCTGCTCTGTGGAATGTAT
The DNA here is from genome assembly GCA_022577455.1 of Arizona elegans. NCBI lineage: Eukaryota > Metazoa > Chordata > Lepidosauria > Squamata > Colubridae > Arizona > Arizona elegans. The sequence continues at coordinate 31,787,016 of JAKOOJ010000008.1, read as the reverse complement.
TCTAGTTAAGTTTCTGCCACTAGGTTTCTAAGTGACTTCAAATATTCTGAAGAGATATGACTGTGTTCACTTCCCCTTTTCAATGTTCTTTTTTACAGACTCATCATCTTTCAATTGTCTTCTCTTTTGAAGTCAAATGTATGTAGGACTTTCCTTTGCTCTTTTCTTACATATTAAATATGGTGGGTATGAGACTTATTTCCAAAAGATTCAAAAACATTCTGACATTCCATACTGAATCCTGGACAAGGTCAACCCTTCCCAGATAGCTCTCTGTAGCTTTTCTCAGAATCACAGACATTTCAGATACCGAGTAGTCCTCAATTTACCACCATTTGCTTAGTGACAATTCAAAGTTACAATGGCACTGAAAAAAATGACTTATGACCATTTTTCATACTTGTGACCATTGCAGCATTCTCTGTGGTCACACAATCAAAATTCGGACAACTGGTTCATATATTTGATGCTAGCATTGTCTCAGTATCATGTGGCCTTCTGACAAGCGAAATCAGTGGAGAAACCAGATTCACTCATCAACCGTGTTATTAACTTAACAACTGCAGTGATTCACTTAACAACTCTGACAAGAAAGGTCACAATATGGGGCAAAGTTCACTCAACAGCTTAGCTGCCAAAATTTTGGCCTCATCTATGGTCATAGGTCAAATACTAATACTACCTGTATAGAATTTTCCTTCCTTTAATATAAGTGGAACATGTCTTTACCCTATTTTTTAATTCCTGAAACATTTTTTCCAGAATTGGATGCAACCTACTGTAACTCCTACTAATTTTATTTTAGACTTCATTTAAGGATCTTTCCTTCCATCCTTTGCATTCTATAGTGTCAGAAAAACCTCTTTTCTCTTCCCAACACATCTGAGATCTGTCAGCTGCACCTCTCTAGTGGAACTATCCATACAATAGGCGAATTTCTCTCCCTCCCCCCCTCTCATACACACATACACACACACACACACACACACACACACACACGGTAGGAAGCCTACAACTGCCTATTGAAACTTTTTACTTCTAGGATAGCACAGTGACAATTTTTCCAGACCTACATGTGTAGAGTTCAAACTAGTAAAACTTCTGTAAATTTGACAACTGAAAGTTATAAAAATATACAATGATTACAATGGTATTAGGAATGACATATGATAGCAACATACAAGATACCCACATAACAATCAGTCTCAGCTCCCCCGCCCTCCCACCTCCCGCCCCCCCCCCCTAAAAAGGATATTAGATACCAAGATGGACATGTAAGTCCTGAATTGCTGCCAGGACCTGTAAGAAACCAAACTTCATTGAACCACTTGATACTTGAACCAGGCATGATAGACTGAGACACGGCTCAGGTGGTATTTCTAACTGTTCAGTCTGTAGTAGTATTCTCTTAAAAGGCCAGACATGCAATCTGGGTGGTCTGGAGTCAAAGACCTGTATTTTTGAAAGGGCAGGTCTGGAACATAGAGCTGGCCACAGTCATTGTATGCTTTAACTGCCTCATGTTTTGATAACTGTGCTATAATGTGTTCTACTGATGAAAGTAATTTTGGAAACTGTCCAAAAAAGTACACCGAATACAAAATATAAAGCAGGTGTTGTAATAACATTTTAAAAATTACAAAGCTAGAAGGAAAAACAAGAAAAAAATGTATCTGCAAAAATACATATTTGAAAATATGAGGAGACGGTCATGAGGTGGTCAGGATGGGAAACAAAAACTTAACTTAATGTTTCTCAGAGTAGAGGCATTGACATTACAAGGACAAAATAAGTTATGACCAAAACGTCACTGATTTCTTTGAGTCTATTTTTAGTGAAAGGCAATCTGTACTGAAGACAGTGAGAGGCAGTTCTAAAAATTCTGGACTGGCACTGTGGTGCCTCGGGTTCAAGTCAACTCTCTACCATAATATTTTATTGGATGATTTTGCACTAGGCAATCTTTCTCAGCTAACTTATATCACAATGTAGTGTTGTGGAATGAAAATGGGATGAAAGAAAACTAGGAAGGCTGTCTTAAATTTTTTAAAACATGTGATATAAATTCAATAATGAAAACAAATAACTGATGAAAATTATATAATTGCATTCATTCCATTGGACAATAACATAAAAATCCCAAAATGCTAGATACACTATTTTAAGGAACCATCTACACACACACACACATACACACATTCAGTTACAGTGACCTGAAAACATTTAAGAAAAGTAAAAGAGAAAACAATATGGATAAATATCATTAAAATCAATATACAGATATTGTGATGACCCAGGACCTGGCACAGAGATAACACAAACAGCTGGCAGTTCAAACTGCCCCTTTATTGCTCCAAATCTCCCCAAACCCTCCCATGTTTCTGGCAAGTCCCAGACCAGAGAGATAACAAACTCCCCACACCACCTCAAGCAGCCTCTGGCTGCAATTAGTCCAGCCCAGCACTGTCTTCACCAAGGCTGCATGGCAATAAATCCCAAATGTATTTGACAAAACAAGAGCAGGAGTTCAGGGAGCAAAAGATCCACATAATTAGTCCAAAATGCCAACAAGGAATGCAAGGACTCTTGGCAAGTTCAAACATCAGCACACAACACTTCAGGAACTCAGCGTTTCTTCCTGACAAATGCCCCTCCCCATGGCGTCTCCTTAAGTCTCATTCCCCAGGTGTGCCTGGTGAAGCTGGGCGGGGCACTCTCCTCACAAGTGGCCTGCTCTGTCTGCACTGATCACGCCTTCTCTGCACTCTCTGAGCCCTTGCATCAGGAAGGGGTGGTTCTTGCTCCTTGTCTGAGATCTGTCTCTCCTGTTCATCCTACCTCTATTCCTCCCTGCCTGAACACTTTACTAATTCCGAACAGCCTTGTCTGGACTGATTCTGCCCTTCCCCAGTTTCCTCCAAGGCCAATGGAGCTGCCCTCTCACTCGCTGTCAGTTCTTGTTCCAGCTCATTTTCCACCACAAATTCAGACTCCAATGGAGGGGGCTTGACAGATATATAAATATAAATACAAGTAGCTGAGGATCGTTGAGAAAGAAAATTACCAACTACTTCAAAAAATTAATACCGAGCAAAAATAAAATAAAATAGTCTGTTTATTTAGACAAATAAATTTACAGTGGTAAAATATAGTGTACAAATTTAACATAGAAACCAATTGGTAAAATAGTTGTTTAAAAAAGAATTCAAATGGTGGAGGAAAAATGCTCAATTTAGAAACCACAGAACAGAAAACTAATGATGACAAACAAGAATCAGTTTTAAAATCAAAACTCAAAGCAGAACTAAATGAGATTTGGAATAAGAAAAATGTTAGAACTCAGTGAAAGTGCACAAATTCAAGACAGAAAAACAATCTGCTTAAAAGATATACCATATATATAAATATAAATATATAAAATCAAATTTAAGGGCATAAGTAATTATTTTAGGAGGCAAAATAAAGAAATCATTCTAGGTAATTGGATAAAAAAAGGAAAGAACAAAGCTTTTGAGGATGGCAGAAATTATTTGGAAAACTAAGGAAAAGTAATAAGGACTCAAAATGACAGAAACAGCAAATGAAGAACAATATAGAGTTGTCATTCAGAAGAACATGAACAAAGTTCAAAGGGGTACAAGTACAAAGAATCAACCAAATGAGAAGGCTTAACAATTGCAAAAGTAGCAAGAAAAGATTTTGAAAATAAAATGGTCTATAGAAAGAACCTGGGAAAAGAAAGTAAGCCAAAATTGTACTAAAAAAGGTTGATGTAGGCTGAAGACTTTTACCAAAAACATTGTGGGTGAGGACCAACCATGAGGATGGTAAATCACTGCAGGAGCAACAAATTATAGATTCAAAAACAAGAGACAAATACGAGAAACAGGATTGCAAAAGAAAACTCAATTCAGCCCATTAAGGAAATAAGCATATATAGATAGTCCTCAGGTTACAACGGCATTTGGGATTGGGATGTCTGTCCCTAAACGACGCAATCATAAAGTCACGTGACCATATCGCTTAGTGAAAATCCCAGTTTCAGGTAATTATAAGAATGAAAAGATTTTTGAAGTTTTATTAGCAGATGAACTATTTTCAAATCTATTTTCTTTTCTTGCACTATAACCATTCCAAGAAACATCTTTTGCTACAGAGCTACAGACCCTCGGTAGAACCAAGAATCAGATTACCTTCATCTATTTAAAAGAATGGTCAAAATGGGCAAGAAAGTCAGGGCATGTATGGTGAAAAATATTCTCCAGAGCCCCTTGTGAATTGCTGCCATTGAGAAAAGTCTTTCAGGTTGGACTGAATGAAGAAGTAACCTGAAGTTCAACATGCAAGGCTGGGAACCGATACAGTATGATTCAAAATGCAAATTTCAAATTGCTTTCAGAAAGATATGCAGATACCATCTATTATATACTTGTCAAGAACTTCAGTTTCTTACTAGTACAGTATTATTTTTTTAATTGATTGGAAAGGATCTGAACTCCTTCCCTTTCATAAGATTGTATACCAAGAAGAACAAGGGGTTGCAGCAAAAGGAGGAAATCAAAATTGCACAAGTACCAGTACATCTGTCATCTGGGTCATGATTTTGCATGAAAGAGCATTCTGCCCCGAAAAGTAATTGCAAACTAACCAAAAATAGAAAGCAATTTGAAAACATACTTTTACAGGTAATTCCTCATGTTATTTAAGTCAAATACAGAGGGAAGTTTACAAAGCAAAAGGTTTTGGTCTTTATTTTATGTGAACTACCTTAAAGAGTTTGCTCTCATTTCTGACGGACTAAATAGGTCTTTTCAGCAATACTTTACACTCCACAAATATCTGGTGATTTTTTGAGAAAAATATGTTAAAGAGTATGGGAATTCTGCTGAAGTAGGATGAGAGAGCAACTCCATTTTCTTCCTTCGTGACTTTTAAAGAAATATATATCAATAGAATGATTCAGTTTCATAGCCTGCTTAAGAAAATTCTGAATCTTGAATAAGAAGTCTTTATTGTTATATAAAATTCATTCATTCATTCATTCATTCCTCACATTTATCTGGATCCTCATCTCACAAACGGGACTAAGGTCAGCATACAATAAAAAAAACAACCATAAACAAACAAACAAACATGAAAACATTCCATAATAAAAAGCATTGTATTGTTAAAAAAAGACTAAAAGACAGAATCTTTGATGTTAAGATCAGTGCTGCTACCAATATCTTAATAATTCTCCAGTTAAAAAAAACATGGAACTGTGAAAAGTATAAAGTACAGAACAAAAAGTATAAAATGTAATGTGTACAGTAATGGAGAATAGGCTTTCCCCCGTTTTTTGAGAATTACAGATTATTTTATTGTTTTAACAAGATAGAACGGGTCATTTATATATTGGCATATGAAAGTGTACTATTTGGCATTTTTTTAAATCTTTTTTTTAGGCAATGTTTTATAAGGTGCCCTATATAAAATAATCCGACTTGTTTTTAATTAGAAGTAAGCCTCATTCCTACCATTATAACAGAGCTTATTTTCAGTAATTCCCAATGAAATGCCTACATTTCTATTCAAAAGTTTTGCTGAGTTCAGCCGGACTTCTCAGGTAAGCTGATTGTAGCTTTGGTTTTCTATTTCTTTAAGAAAGCATTAGTTTTGTAAAAGCAAAGCTAGGACGATACCTAATGCTAGAGAAAGAGAGGGAAAAAGTGGCATTTTATGTAATTTAAGCAGTTGTGTAATGTAAAAAATCTGAGGAAAAACATATAAAAAATCAATGAGAAAGAGACATCCATATTGAGGCAATGAGTTATGACATCAGCTAAAGGTTTAATAAGATTTTAGCTATCTTGCTACAAAAATATTTTATAAGTTGGAAATAAATCCCACCAATGATGCACTTGCCAAAAAGAAAACTGATTGCTCAAGCCATTTTTTTATTATATAGCACCATTAAAAACATATTAAAGCCTAGCAGCATAGCTGCCTATTAGTTTAAAACTTGATAATGTATGGAATTATTTTCTAATGCTATACATGACTTCATCTTGCATATTTTCAAAGACTAATCTTAAAAAGGGGGCATTATAATGCAAAACTAAAAGCACTGGAGAGAGGGAACTTCATTCTTTAAAAAAAAACAAGGAAAGAAAAATTTGAACGCATATATATATATATATATATATATATATATATATATATATATATATATATATATATATATATATATATTTCTTTCCTCGTGTTTATAGTGTTGCCTGATTTTTCTCCTTAGGTCTTCTCTTCTTTAATCCTGGTTAACCCAGAAGAAACAATATTAAAATCATTATTCAATTATTCATTCTCCCCTTCAAATTTAGAATATTCTGGAGCAGAGTCGCTGTAAAATTGGCCTTCATCACTTTCTTTGTCAGCCCCTTTTTGCACTTTCTCACTCAACATTCTCCTTCATTGCTACTGCCATTTTCCCTTCCCCAATTTAAAAGGACTCCAGTTCTGCCTCTGACAACAAGGCTTTAGCTATTAAACCCAACACTTTCTGACAAACTATGCCACAACAGTGTGGCCTAGACTGACACTCTCACAAACTGGGGTCCAAAACAGTGTAGAGCCAGTTTGGTCTAGTAGTTAAGCCACCAAAGTAGAAAATGGGACACCATGAGTTCAAGTCCTACTGTTAGCCATGAAAGCCAGCTGGGTGGCCTTGAGCCAGTCACTCTCTCTCAGACCACAGGGTTGCTGTTTTGGGGAAAATAGGAAGAAGGAGCATTATATATAAGTTTACCACCTTGAGGTATTTGTAAAAAAATAATAAAGGTGGGATATAAACAAACAAACAAACAAACAAAGGAACATTAGCAACTTCAACTCCTAAAATTCCCCATGCTGGCTGTGTGGCATTCTGGGAGCTGAAGTCTACGCTACTTAAAAGTTACTGAGGTTGAAAAACTGGTCTATAGTATGGAAACTGGAACCTAAACTATAGATAATAATGGGATCTGGTAGCCTAAGAGAGTCAGTGAGGTTACTGGGTAACAATAAGACTTCTTATGGTTACTACTTTCAGATGAAAAGGCTGGAGAAAGCAAAGCAGTGATGGTCCCGCTGCGTAGGAAGGCATTTTATAAATATTTTAATAAGGCAATCAACTTGTGGATTCCGATGCAGTCTCCCTGCATGAATAGCATCTTTCACAATTTCTATCCAATGCTCTCTTTACAGTAGATGTAAAGAGGGTATTGTGGCCCCATTTTAACCATTTTAGTTAATCCTTTTTAGGAGTAGAGGATTGCAAAAGAGCACCCCACTGTGTGGATTTTGACTTACAAATCTCGGGATCTAATTCTAAGAAATGTTAAGAGGGTCTGCATTTACATATGAGAATATCTTTCATCAGCATGCATTGTTAACTGAAAAGAAAGCTTTTACCTAGGAAACCTTGGGAAACAAAATACTTTGTATTTATAATACAATAGACTAATGGAGCTACTGTTCTGGAATTTGGCTCTAAATTGGAAGCATGCTGCGGGAAGGCCTAAAATGATGGATGGTGTAGAAAAAGCAGGGGAAGATTTTTTTTTTTTTTAAACACACACACTCTCTCCCTTTCTCTCATAATCCAATGAATGATAGGCAATCCAGAACAGTCCAAAGGTGAAAGTTGCTGCCTGAAGATAAAGCAATGACCTTCATGTAGATGTGCTTTAACGTGAGCTAGGTCCACAGCAAATAAAATGACCAATTGCTGTTCTTCACAAGAACCGTAAGTAAGATGCACCAGAGGCATTTCACTTTTGAATATAAGTTGCGGAGAAAATACATCTGTCAGCATTTTTATAAGGTTTTCTCCTGCTGCTGATAGGTGTTTGGTGAAACACTGTAGAAACAGAATGATGGATTCACAGGCTTTCAGTATGATCCAACATTATTCTTTTTATTTTGCAGTTCCAATTTTGGACAGAACTTGCTAATGATCAAAGTTCACATTTCCTACTGATTGGTGATGCTAAAATCAAGAGGCTACAGGTAGTTCTCAACTTAGGGTCACAATTGAGCCCAACATTTCTGTTGCTAAGCAAGACAGTTGTTATGGAAGTTTTGCCCCATTTTATGACTTTTTTTGCCACAGTCGTTAAGTGAATCGTTGCAGTTGTTAAGTGAATCATGGTTGTTAAGCGAAACTGCCTTCCCTCATTGACTTTGTCTGTCAGAATCTGTCTGGGAAGGTTACAAATGGTGATCACATGACCCTGGGACAGTTCAACTGTCATAAATACATGCCAGGGGATGCTGCAACAGTTACAAGAATAAAAAATGGTCATTTGTCACATTTTTCAGTGCCATTGTAACTTTGACTGGTCATTAGACAAATATTTGTAAGTTGAACTACCTGTAAGTGTATCCGTGTCCTCAAGTGTTTAAGAGATAGATAATATTCATAAGAAGAAATATGAAGGCAACTGAACAAAGAGTACATGTGAAAGAGAATCTGAGAGAAACTGAAAGAAATATAAACATTAAAATGTATAGATTTAATTGTATGAAGGCTGAAAGGGAAGTCTGTAGGAAGAGGCCTTTGTCCCAATATAAACTGTTTATAAATCAGCAAGGAATGGCAGTTTACACGACCTCAGAGTGATATTAACTGCTCCAAATACCTGTGCATCCTGGCTCTCGGCCAATAGCCAACTGATTGTATGTAGCCAATATGTACACATATGTTTACAATGGCATAGCGTTTTAATCCTGCGTGAAAGGAAGCTGTGCTTGATGAGCCAACCAAAGCAGGAATGTCAAGCAAATATCACAACAATTGTCTGAAGTGACCCTGATACAAAGTTCATTGCAGAGCTATTTAATTTGGGACTTCAACATCCTTGTTTTTATTTACTCAAGTAGGTTAGGCCGGAGTCCTGTAGGCTAATGTACACCTGTTGGTCAAGGCTGTGGTTTATCAGCATGCAAGCTTGTGTACACAATAGAGTCCAAATATTTTGACAGAATTCATTCCGGCATTTTAAAAAAAGCTTAATCCAGCACTAGTAAAACAGAAAGCAATCTGTGTAACTCTCTTCTGGATCTAATTTAAAAGGTCTTGCTCTAGTATATCATTCCTCCCCCCACCCCTATCCTTTCTTTCTGAAAGACACCAAGATTTACTGCATACTTGGGCAATCTGGACTAAATCTACAATTTACCTCTTTGTAACACTGTGCCAGTTGTTGTAGTGAATTCATGCATATTCTGGGCCTTTCGCTCTATTCCCTAATTATTGTTTTAGGTTATTTTCAGATCATATCTTATTCTCCAATTCTTACATCTGCCCGTTCTGCAATTATGCCTTTGTTTGCAGAGTCAAGATATTCCAAACTGAAGCAGAGGCACAAAATTGTTCGTCATTAATCATAATATTCTTTCCCCCTTCCGTTTCTAATACTCTACAGACTTTTATCCCTTGATCATATGCAGCATATTGAAAAGATGTTCAATCCTGTAAAAATCAGAATATATGAACATGTTAAAGAAGTCTTGGAACAATTTCCAGCTTGAGGAAATTTAGGTCACATATATATTAGTAGATCAAAAGAAGATGGAATATTATTTAATTAGAGTGTTATTCACTAAAAGGGGAGTAATGTAAATATGAAATATTATCTAGACCATCTTTTATTATTTGAAGAAAAATACATTTTTCACCCCTGTGACATGTATTTTAAAGAAATAATCTGGATTTGTTTTTGTTTTTTTTAGAAAAAAAATGTTTTAAGAAAAAGGAAAGTATATGAACAATATAACTTGTTAGTGTGTCGTTAAGGTCTCAAGGAGTCTTTGTAGACAGACTGGTTCAGTGATGGAAATTAATTTATCTGCCCTGCACTGAATCTCAGGCACATGCTGTTTGCAAGGAACTCTCAGAGCAGCAAGTGATTATAGTTTACCATTATTCACTTCCTAATTGCTGATCTTGGTCTGCTGCTGTTCCTTGCATTTTATTTCCTGCTGAAGGGTGCATACAAACTAGACAATTGTAAAGTTCAAAGAAATCAAGGGTAACTTAGGTCTAAGCTCATGCATGACAAAAGAGCCTCCTCCATACTTCACCATTAAGCTTGTGTAAATCGTGGAAGAGCACAGAATACTAGCAGCACAATTAAATAGCAGACACTGTTCCTGTGGTGGTCTCTCTCTCCCTCCCTCCCTCCCTCTCTCCTCCCTCCCTCTCTCCCTCCCTCTCTCTCTCTCTCTCCCAGTTGCATCCCAAACAGCTTCTTGGTTAGCTGACTGAAAAAATGCTTGAAGAGAAGATAGTAGAAAAGCAGAAATGGACATGACTGAGCACTGGCAAGAGTTCACATCTGAGCCTTTGGGGTAACATTAAGAGTGGCAAAACACTCACTCTTCCCTGTGTTTACTGCATCCACAAACTCCTATATAACAGTAGATGTCCAAGGCTCTTTGAGGCAAAGATGAATGCAACTAGGCAATTAGGCAGATACTGCTGTGGTGAGCAAGCATCTGATGTTGCAATATGGGGTTCTTCTGGTTTATGGACCTCAAAGGAAGTGGATGGTGAAGTTGTGTAATTTGAGTTGTGTCAACTATGGATTAGAAGGCATAGTCCTGAAACCAAATATTGTCTGACTTTTTTAGTGTTAATTTTTTTTTAGAAAAATAAAATGGATTCCATTCAAACATTTCTGTATTGTGACCTTGAAAATTATCTGCTTCTTTTCCCTTGTCCATCAGCAGACTCATCAACAGATTTAATTTATTTCCTGATTCCAGTAATCGGTTTCAGTCCATCCCCTTCCAATCCGTGATCGCTGTTCTCTATTGATCACTGTTCTCTGTAGATCACATGGTTCAATATACATTTCCAAGGTGAAGTTTGAAAAGAGTGTCGTCGGTGATTCTATATTGTCACCAGCATATGTTCTTAAACATAAAGATTTGTGCAGAAATTATTGCAATTGAAAAATCTATCTTTCTGATGCTGGAAAAACATACTTCATATACAAGTAAGTCTAAGGGTGTTTTTTGGGGGGAGGGGAGTTGCTAGTCTTTTCTGTAATTTTTATTGAGGATGCCAAGAAAATTAAACAGGCTTCCTTTTCCTTCCATTTTTAATTATCTATGTCCTCTTTTCAACACACTTTCCTCCTATTTTCCCCATAACAACAACCCTATGAAGTTGGTTGGACTGAGAGACAAGGGCTGGCCCAAAGTTATCCAGTTGGCTCTCATGGCTAAGGTGGGACTAGAATTCACAGTCTCCCGGTTTCTAGCTGGGTGCCTTAACCACTAGACCAAGTTAGATAAACTTTGTTGGGATTTAGATGGTAGGAGTCTGCCCTTCTGGTTCTATCAGTCTTCTTGGTAGCATTTGATATCATGAATAGTGATGATAGTATATTTCTGGATTGTTTTTTTAAATTTTGAGTATTCCCTTTTATGGTGATTCCAATTCCGAGTGACAGGTTTCCAATCAATGGTCATGGGGGGAAAGGCCTTGAGGCAGTCAGTAGTCCCATATGGCATCTTAAGCCTTCCTCCCCCCCACCCATCCAGTTACTCAATAAGTACAGGAAGCTGCTGGGAAAGGCCAACCATCAGTTCAGGATGAGTATCATCAACATGTTGATGGCACCCAGTTCTACATAATTCCCCTGAGCCAAAATCTTTAACTAGTGTCTGGAAGCAATGAGGAACTGAATGGGCTGAAGCAAGCTGAAATAAACCTGATGAAGTTGCAGTTGCTGTTTGTGGGCAATGAATGGAGAAATGCTATAACATTGGCCTTAGCAGTGACTCAAGATGAGGTTATGTTGCCCCCCCCACCCCAAAAAAGAGGTGATTTCATGACCTCTTTCTTAAGTCCTGCTAATGCAGCAACTGGGAAACTGTGTAAAAGTCTGGGGGGTGGGGAGGGTTGACATCCAGATTCAGCCAGTCTCCAAGTTATAACTCAATCTGAACCAGTGGTGATGGTAACTCACAACTGATCATCATCTAGTTGATCTACTATATCAGCTTTTCGAGGAGGACCAAACTTGAAAACCAAAGCTATAAATACTAAAACTACATTTATTACCGTATAATAGTGCCAGACCAGCAATATCACTTACATACCGCTTCACAGTGCTTTTACAGCCCTCTCTAAGCAGTTTACAGAGTCAGCATATTTCCCCGAACAATCTGGGTCCTCATTTTACTGATCTCAGAAGGATGGAAGGCTGAGTCAAGCTTGAGCCTGGTGAGATTCGATCTGCCAAATTGCAGGCAGTCAGCAGTCAGCAGAAGCAACCAGTAGCCTGCAGTGCTGCATTCTAACCACTGAGCCACAATCTTGCAGGTTTGAATATGCCTCCCCCTTCCTTGCCTTTATCCTAAAGAGAACTATAGAGACAAGTCTAAACATTTCTCAAATTACATTCCTGCTTTGGCTATAGATTCCTTGACCATTGTCTTGGCTTCCTCTCTCTTCCCCCCCACCCCCACTTCCTCAAGGTTATTTACACCACCCACTACATACTATAATACACACTACACGTGGCTGGCCTTTGGAAACAACTCAGAAACTTCAGTTGGTATAAAATAATGTGGCTATACTGCTGGTGGAACAACTCTTAGTGTAAAATAAGATTAATTTTAAAGTTGCTGAATTGATGTAATCTTGATCTAGGGAAAGAGTAGGTGAATTATTAAAGGTAGTGGGGATTTCCAGAAGAAATTACACAGTCACGAGAAAGAGAGTAGTATTGTTGTTCATTGTTCGGGGTCCATTAGGACTGCAATGCACTATAATTATTTCCAAATAAATATAAAAAATCTTCAGATACACAGAAATCAAATTTAAGTAGAGCAATATATCTTATTTAAATTACAAATCTTTTTTTATAGTGTTAACCTGAGAATTAAAATCCTGAAAAATGAAAACTTTTCTAAACCTGAAGGCTCAAGAACTTGCTCAAACTGGAATGTTCCCAAGCTCCAGTGAAGCTGCTTATAGTGCCTTGGGTAAAAAGAATTTGATGTCCTTAAGCATATTTATGTATAAATAATTGTGAATTACGTTCTGCTTGAGGATAAGCAGGAGTTACAAAAATCCTTGATGTAGTTCTAATCACAATAATACCACTCTCAAACTATCATCTCTCCCATGGTTTGAGGCTAAACATCAGGGGTTTTTTTTTATAACTGATAAGAGAACAAACTATAATAGACTGAATAAAACAAAGATTTAAATCCTATTATCTATCTATCTATCTATCTATCTATCTATCTATCTATCTATCTATCTGATTTATGAGGCTGTCCATCTTGTAAATTTTAACTCTGGAAGGATAAAAACATGTTGAAACAATATTAGCAAAGAGTAAAAATTTACAATGTTCACCGAGGATAATCCGCAACAAAACAATTAACAAAACCTCTCAACAGGCCATCTAACCTTCTGACTCCCAAGCCCTGCAGCATATCCAGGTTTTCAACATTTTATAACATGCCAGCAGGGTTGGGGCCAAACTGATCTCCTGGGCTATGGTAGGCAGCCACTGCAACACAAAAGGTACACTTCCAAGGCCCCATAAGATGATATTTTTTTAACTGAAAGAATCTGGAGTATGCCCCATTTCTTGAACCTAGTGAGATGGGTAGAAACTATCAAGGAGAGATGATCCCACAGATAACCCAGCCCCATGCCATGAAGGGGTTTACAGAATTGGCATCTTGAATTGCACCTAGAAGCAAATTAGGAGCCAGTGAAGCCCATGAAACAGCGATGCGCCATAGACATGCCATAACTTTCAACATCACTGCATTCTGGACCAGCTACAACCTCTGAATGGTCTTACAACAGCAATCCTATATAGCGCATTATAGGAGATATCTAAGATAAGAATGACCATAAGCAGCAGTCTTACTCTTGGTCCTCAATCCTTCTTGAAAACCACTACTATTTCTTTTGACTTAAAAAGAAGAGCATGAAAGCATGTAAGCTGACACTAAGAAAGAAAAGATTTAAGAAAATAAGTAGTACATAGATTGAGCTCCTAAAATGTTTAGATCCACTAAATCTCTTCATCTTCTACTCCAATTGTAATAAAACCTCGAGGACAGCGAAAAAATTTAAAAATAAGTAAATTGAATAAATAAAATGAGATATCCATTAAAATATTATTAGGCAATATGTGATTAGGAAGAATTTTGTTTGGATGATGGTTTTGAAACGGTACAAACATTTGCCCCATAAACAAAATTCAGTGTTGTACTACAGTTGTACTAGCTAGAATATTTTAAGAAGTAGCCTGTTTCCCCATGAAATTAAAATACTATATGCTGGAAGGGTGTGTGGGTGGGTGGGTGTGGGTGTGTGCGCGCGCGTGTGTGTCTTTCAACTAGTACAACCTTCTTTGATTTCCAGTATAAGACATAAATCTTGCATAGAGCCAGAACTTAGTATCAATATCATTCAATTTTTGAAAATAAAATTCTCGGTATCTAGACAACTTAACACCCATTAGATAGAGATAGGGTTCCCCCATCAATAGCCAGCAATGTGCCTGCAAAAAGAAAACAAACGCAAGTATAAGATTAAAAAAAATTAATTGGAAAATCAGATGAAGAAAAGAAGTGAAAAGAAAAGAGAGCCTTGATAGTACAGTGGTTTAGTGCACCCTGTTATTAACACAGCTGCCTGCAATTTCTGCTGGTTCGAATCTCTCCAAGGCTCAAGGTTGACTCAGCCTTCCATCCTTTCTAAGGTAGGTGAAATGAGGACCCAGTTTGTGGGGGCAATAAGCTGACTTTGTATAAAATATACAAAAGAATGAAGGCTATTGCTTAACGCATTGTAAGCCGCCCTGAGTCTCCGGAGAAGGGCGGCATATAAATCAAATTAAAAAAAAAAAAAAAGTGGAAAGAGCAGAATGGGATACTGAGCAGGTGGAATGAAGTGAAAATGTCAAGCCAAATGCAATGATGGTACCTACTAGGAGGTGAAATGAAAAGTAAAGTATTTCACTTGAAATGTGTCAGGGGAGGAAAGGCTGCTCTTGCCTGCCCTGTGCAATTTCTCTTAGTCTTTAGTGCCATATTTTGCATAGTAGAACACCATGTAATTTAAGAGCAACAACTAAGAAGGATCTTAAACAGGGGTGTCCAACCTTGGCAACTTTAAGACTTGTGGACTTCAATTCCCAGAATTCCCCAGCTAGACATGGGGAATTTCATGTTAGCTGGGGAATTCTGGGAGTTGAAGTCCACAAATCTTAAAGTTGCCAAAGTTCGACACCCCGATCTAAAACATTTGAAGGGCTATATGCAACTTTCAGTGATGAGGTGTGCACTTTTGCTGATCCTGTTCTTCTGCTGGATGAAGGCAAACAATAAAAGACCTAAAGAATGCTAGAAAATGAAGTGAGAACCAAGGTTTATTTTAACGTTCTCATGATTAAACGGTGATTAAACAGAATGGTTGACTCATTGTTTTTACAAGACTTGGGGCTGGCCACCCAGAAGTCGATCTAAATCTTTTCCTCAAAGCCAGAGATTTATCTTAACCATCAAATAAACATCTATTGCAAATAATTGGGTTGTTTGAGGTGTTCACCCACAGCTTGCTATAACCTGCCACCTGTTAAACCAGATAATTGTAAGAGGAGATTTGGACAAAAGGAGAATTCAAGATACCTCACCCTTACTGCAAAGGAGAATTCATATTCTAAGAGGACACACACAGAGACACCTGAAATTAAAGCACCCGGATACTGTGGTATAAGTGCCCTACAAAAAAAAACAACAACAACAACAAAAAAAAAAAACCAGTGGGATTATATAACATTCCAGGCATGAGAAAAACCATTTGTCCTATCTGCAGAACCTGTACAAAGATATTATTAGTGGTGATATTATTTTGGTCACTGGGCTTCTTCAAACTGTTCTTCAGTCCTTTCTTTTATACAGAGGGTTCTCAACTTACAACCATTCATTTATTCACCATTTAAAAATTATAACAGTGCTAAAAAGCAACTTACGACTGATTTTCGCATTTATGACCATCACGGCTTCCCCATGGTCAGATGGATCAAAATTTGGGCACTTGACAACCAGCATATATTTACTATGGTTGTGGTACCCCAGAGTCATGAAATTGCCGTTTGCAACAGGGGGCTTCTGCCAAGCTAAATCAATCAAGGAAACTGGATTCACTTATGATCAACCAAAAAGGTCGTAAAATCAAGCATGACTCAGTTAATGACTGCATTATTTAGTCATGGAGGTTCCGGTCTCAATTATGGTCATAAATCAAGGATTACCTGTACTCATTTCCTATTAAAGACAGTAACAGAAGAGCAACACAACTGCAGTTGGGCAATGAGGATGTTTCACTCCATTGTAATTTTCCATAATGACAATCTGACTTTGTAGCACGTTTATTTGTTTGATTATTTATATCCCGCCTTTATTATTGTTACAAATAACTCAAAGTGGTAAACATTCCACACACCTTCTTCCTCCTATTTCCCCCACAACAACAACCCTGTGAGGTGAATTGAGCTGAAAGAGAGTGACTGGCCCAAAGTCACCCAGCTGGCTTTCATGGCTAAGGTGGCACTAGAACTCACGGTCTCCCACTTTCCAGCCTGGTACTTAACTAAACTTGCTCTCAAAAAAGACTAGCAGTCAGGATTTGAATCCCGGTCTACCACATCTAAGACAATGCTCTAAGCCTGTGGTGGCGAACCTGTGGCACGCAGAGCCCTCTCTGTGGGCACATGCTCCGCCGGCCAGCTGGTCTTCATGGGTGCTGGAGCACCAGAAAACACCCTGAAAATGGCTAAAAACCAGACTGTTTTTCAGGCCGTTTCTGGGCCTTTTGAGGGCTGTTTTCAGGCCGTTTTTCAGGCTGTTTTTAGGCCTAAAAACAGCCTGCAAAATGGCCTGAAAACGGCCCAGAAAATGGCAAAAAAACAGGCATGTGAGCACTGGCCAGCTGGTCTTCAGATTTCCAATGCTCCAGAGTGCGCACATGCACAGACACTCAGTGCCGACAAGGTTCGCCATCTCTGCTCTACTTAGCTGAAATTCCAGACAAATCATTTTAAATGCCAGGAATATCCTCCATGGTTACTCTTTGCTTCAACCGCAGTTACCGATAAAGGCTTGGATTTTTACATAAATCATGCAGATTGTGTGTGTTTGCATGTGTCCCTGCTTTTTTTAAAAAAAAGCCCAATCCTAGGTTCGTGAAACATCTTGTTATTTTGATTTTAAAGGACTTAATAAAACATATAACGAGCCGTTTAGGGCAGGCAATGAGTCCTGGAAAAAAGCCAAAGGGCGAAGGCCAGAGTGAATCCAAGGATGAAGTACTAGTGGTGGTTGGTAGCACAAGCCATCCATTCAGTTATGATGCACAAAGAGACAAAAGCAGCAATGGGGCGAGGAAAAAAGGCAACTTTACATCTTGCTTTGCTGGCAAATGGCCAGAAAGCAAAAAACAGAAACAAAAAACACACACAAAAAAACCACAAGCGGAAAAAGAAAAAGACCCCTAGGCTGCCTGGTTGATTTGTTTTAGTTAGTTTGCAATCCCTCCTAGGAATCACTTGCTGTGAGTCTGTGTGTATGCACATGCCCGGGTGTGCAACTACAGGCTTCTTCAACAACCACCCTCACACGTGCAATCTCCTGAGAGGCGTCAAAAGCACTGAGGTTCAGACCACAGGAAGCATAACAAACAGGCAGGGGGAAACCGAACATTTACAGTTGAAACAGGACTGTACATCTTTTAACCTGTGGTAGTCAAGATGCTCAGATGCCTTTCTATGAGACTTACATTTCTATTAAAAGCCCATGTAACTCTTCTTTACTCTCCTTTACTTTACTGCACTCTTCTAATTTCTAATTTTTCCTCTCCTGTCCCCACGCTGAAAAACATTGCCGCAGAGGAAATCCTGAACCGCTGATTTAGCAATGTTTCCTTAGATCTGTTAAAACGACAACTCTTAGAATTTCCAGACAACATAGTTAGGCCTGCGGTACACAGGATGCAAACATCTGGGTGGCTACTAGACAACCTCTACAGCAGAGGTGTCCAACATTGGCAACTTTTAAGACTTGTGGACTTCAACTCTCATGGAGAATTATAGGAGTTGAAATCCACAAGTCTTAAAGTTGCCAAATTCGGACACCCCTGCTGTAGAGGTTGTTCAGAAGGGGGGTCTATTTCAGTGGCCCCCAACCTTTTGGGCATCAGGGACCAGTTCTATGGAGAAAGGTTTTTCCATGGACCGGAGGGAGCATGGTTTTCTGTGCTGCCTGCATCCTGTGGATGGGGCTTCACTTTTTTGCGCGGACCGGTTGCTGACATGATATGGATCGGTGCCAGTGTATGAGACCCTTGTCCTATATAATAACCCTAAATGTAAATTTTATTTGTGACTGCACATTCACTGTTTAGCATTAAAGTAGGGAAGGCTTAAGACTGTCAGATATTCTAATATGAATGAGGGAGTGTTTCTGTTTTTCTATCAGTACCAGTAGCTATTAAAGGGCGGAAACCATATACTATAACACGCAGTGGCGATGTGTGCTGTTTTTCAGGAGATACCATTAAAGCCTGATTCTTCAAACAGCTATAGAAGTATCCAGCATGATTTAATTTAATTTATTTTGCACAAAGAATTAAGAAAAAGAGGGAGAAAGGGAAAAACAAGTCTTCTTCGGGAGCTAAATATTTATAACAAGATTTCCTGAAGATAGAAGCTGGCATTTAATACTGCACACAAACTTATCTGCATTGATTTTCTTTTTCGAAGCTAGGGCAAAATGTTCTCCGATGTTCTGCACCCTGTTTCAAGGAAGCTGACTTTTGCTTAAGATGCTCTTTTTCTTCATTCAAGTGCTTTGCCGATAGAGTTTTTATGATCCTTCCTAATTGGCAGGAGGAGGCATTGGTAGAGGGGGTGGAAAGGGCACAGCGAGGCAGAGATGGAGGGGGAGCAGGAGGGTTTCACAAAATTAAGTAGGCAATTCTTCACTTTGAAAGCTAAAGTTGCCTCGGAAACACTGCTGATTCCATGGTCATCTAATTTTTGCTCCTTTTGTCCCAGGGGGCCATGCTTTAGAGAGGCATTTATTTACAAGCCTTTCCAGTGGGCTTCAGTTATCGGCCAATAATACTGTGGACACACACTTCTAATGGCCTCTGTTTTGAAACCGAGTCTAATCTAATGGCACAGCGCCCAAACTCCTTTTTTCCAGCACAGCCATTAAAGGATGTAGGTTATTGCTGTTGTCACCATTGATATTTGTCATTGTAATGTAATTAGGGCTCTAAAATGATGCATTACAGCCCTTGGCAGAACTTCTATTAAAATCTTTTCTTCTGCTCACTGAACTGCGACCTGCTTTCTGATGAACAACAGACAGACAGCTTTAGGGCGAGGAGCAGATTCATCAAAGTTGTATTTTCAGCAATGGAAATGGAATGGTGGGGGGGGGGATTGGGTTGGGAGGGGGATATAAAGACAATATCCCCTCTGAAGAAAAGGAAGAGGTTGGCAAGGGTAGAGGGGAAGAAGCTGCCTAGCCCATTTGAATTTCATCTGACCACTTGAAATTCTGATTGCATCTGATGAATCTTGTTTAGACAATATATTGCCAGCCTGAGAATCACATGGTTAATCAGAGTTCTAATCTGCTATCCATCAGCCTATGCCAGCACTGTAACTTCCAATCAAATTTATAGGTTATGTGGGTCACACACATCTCTGAACAACTAAATGCACAGATCTCCCATTTAGAAGCAGGCAGATTCTCAAAGGCTGATGTGAGGGCCACTGGATGTAAGGAGACTATTCAGTGCTTTATGAAAGCTTCTGATAAACAGCTGCTAAATTATGGCCTGTGGACATGGCACAATGTTCTGAAAGCGCATTAATGGCCCAATAAAAGGGTGATTGTTCATGCCAAACCCTAAAAAGGATAGCCGGGCTTGCCATACATTGTCAGAAACATTAACAAATACTGACATGTCTGTGACTTCTTTCTCTTAACAGTTAAAAGCATTTCCCAGGCGTTAAAACACTCTGGTGATGACCAGAGAACACAAACGGTTTCATTTTCTTAAAGTACTCTTTACTGACAATCAAATGATGGGTGCATTTTAAAAAGGATCATTTCACAAAATCATTTTTGAAAAGCAACATTAGCATACCCATGATACTATTTTTTTAAAAGTTTTCTAGAAAGATATACATATTCGGGTATGCGTGTGTGTGTGCATCTTGATTAAAGTAAGTTTCTCTTGTCCAGTCATGTCCCACTCTGTTGGGCGGTGTTCGCATCTGTTTCTTAGTCAAGGGAGCCAGCGTAGTCCAAAGTCACTTTCAAGGTCATGTGGCCAGCATGACTATACACCAAGACGCATAGAACGCTGTTACTTTCCCATCGTAGTGGTACCTATTTATCTATTTGCATTTGCATGCTTTCAAACAGGTAGGTTGGCGGGAGCTGGTACAAGTAATGGGAGCTCATTTTGCCTGGCGGTGCTCGGGTCTTGAACCCAGGCCATTAACTTTCCAGCTGACACAGCTCAGACTCTAACTGCTGAGCCATTCCCCCCTGTATTTTGATTCCGTGCAAGTAAATACACTACCTTGATTCATATTGCATATACTTTTCTCACAAGAATTCAGAGTGAGGGGGTTTGGTTCCACCCACCATTACAAAGTAATCCTCTTTAGCCTCAATCACCTTTTTAAATATTCCTGTATGTACTGAGGTTTATGGTTCTTTTTTTTCCTGCCTTTTGATTCAGACTGGACTCCTGGGAACTGCATGGCAAGTCCATGAAACATTTTTGGAAATGGTTTCCTATTGCCTTCTTCCTATGTTTTCTACAGCCTGAGAGTAACCCGAAGTCAGCTAGCTTTTTATCTAAGGCAGAACTAGAACTCAGATCTTCCCATTCCTAGTCCAGCACCTTAACTACTACACCAAGCTGCCTATCATTGCATTTGTATTCCACTTTTTTCTCCCTCTGCAAGCTCCATCTGCGAATTGAAAAGTATATTGTCTATCCTCAGAATAACTACTTGTTTGGGAGAAAATGATTGAGTCAATTTTGATAAGATTCATAGTCAAACAGAAGCTTTGAATCTAGTTTTCCACAATCCTAACCCAGTCCTATTCCAATATCCTAAATACTTCTCTAGACTAGAACAGAGCCAAATGTACTGTATTTTTGCTCCATAAGACACATTTTCCCCCAAAAAAAGTGGGTGGAAATGTCTGTGTGTCTTATGGAGCAAATATGGGTGACAGGCAGCAGCAGCAAATGATGGCAGCGATCCGCAGCGAATGGTGGCAGCAATCCTCGCTTCCTGGAACAGCTGATCAGCACTATTCTGGGAGGCCAATCCAATCGCCGATCAGCTTCTCGGCGGTGAAGGCTCCAGCGTTTCACAGCGGAGGCAACAGACATGGAGGAGGCAGCAATGGTGGCATTTCCGGTTACCCAGTCTTCTGGGTGAGGCTTCTTGGCAAGGCTACAGAAGGCCAGGATCCAGCCATCGCTCAGCTGACCAGTGGTGGGTGCAACCGAGCAGAGCCCTGACAAACCACGTGCTGGGGCTGCAATAACGTGCTGAAGCTGACCAGGCTGTCTGCTGTTTGCTGCAAGAATGCTAGCCAGATGAATACCACATGAACGCTGGGAGGTAGAGGCAGATTTTTTTTTCTTGTTTTCCTTCTCTAAACCTAGGTGTGTTTTATGGCCAGGAGCATCTTATGGAGCAAAAAATATGGTAATTGCACCTATAATTGAGGTGGCCTGTGCTCCACACATTTTTCTATCAGTTTTATGCATTCAGGATTGCCATTTGCACAACCAGGTAATTTATTCTGATCCAAAGATATGTATAGGAGTAGATAAACCACCTGGTAAGTGACTCTCCAGTTGCTAAATTTCAATCCCAGCCTTCCTGCACATTTCTTAGTTTGCCCAAGCC